>VDFB02379711.1:134410432-134447045 GCA_007258455.2 Sequoia sempervirens
ATTCAACTAGTGCTACCCATTTCACAACCAACTTTCCTTTTTATTTTCCTTTCATCTTTTGCTTCCTTGCATTATGTCCTTTTGCTTTCATACAATTTTCCTCTGCTTTCGCTTGTGCTTCCACGCGCTTTGCCTCCACTTTCACCTGTACTATAATTGCTTCCACCTTCATCAACTCTATAAAGAGCTTTAATGCTTTCCAGCCTAACCTTGCTTCTTCCCTGCATCAAATTTTAATCTCATCCTCTAGCCAATGCATGAAAGGGATGCATCCTTCTGCCTCTTCTAGTTCAACATTTTCAAAGCCTTCCCAGATGTCCAAACCTTCACCTGGAACTTCCCATTCAATTATTGATTCTAACCCTTCCAAGAAATATCTATGCACAATCATCTCCATCATTTCTCTCACTGTGCTTGTCGATTCCCCCAAGTCCAAACCCCATGCTATAATCAAGGAGTATACATCCATGTTAGTCCTATATCTATGCCTTATATTTCCAAAGGATTTTCCCAAAATCATCCGCACACTTTGTACCAATCTCCCATCAATGAATAAAAAAATCCCCATTAATCTTTGGTCAGAAGCTTCACCATAAAACGAGTTTAATTGCTTCCTCGAACGTGGAGTGAATTTTGCCTCCATTTGAAAACTGTTGTGGCTACACCGCCACCACCACCACTCTTTTAGACTTTCTGTGTGCCTTCTTCTCCACACCAAACTATATTATTAACTTCACTAATTGAGGGCCGAGAGGTAACAATTTTCCAAACTCCGCACATACAAATCTTAATTACCCATTGATCCTCCAGTCATGTCCACTTGCTCGAATCATCCCATGATCTTCACTTCATAAATGCATCGTCCTTGCTGCCTTTCCTATCTTAACTCACCAAAGTCGAGGTTTTGGTGCTTTTCCTAACCTTAGTTGCAAGTCTTTCTTGGCCATCTTTGTAGTCAGTGGGTCAGAGGTTTCAGAAACTTCAAAACTTCAGACTTTGGTTTTAAGGTTCCAAGTTTTAGCAACCACGTGACATTATGGACCATGACCATTCGATGAATTTTTGATGGATGACTGTAGTTGCATTCCAGAAGTATATCTCTCAAGCACTAGATTTGCAAATTGAAACCTTAGTAATTACACTAGAACCGTTAGATGCTAACACATGGCAAGATCAAGGTTCATCATTGTGGTAATGAACCTGATGGGTTGGATTTTGGCAATGAGTGATAGAAAAACTTAAGTGGCATAAATATGCATGTGCATAAAGTTTGTTTTCAAAGAGGGGCCACCTAGGAAGAATGTAGGATCGAGGCTTAAAAAATTAAGAACATTTTACACAAAGAATGTAAAGGAAAATCAATATAACTACGACCATTCGATGAATTTTTGATGGACGACTGTAGTTGCATTCTAGAAGTAAATCTTTGAAGCAGTAGACTTGCAAATTGAAACCTTCAGAATAAAACTAGAACCATTAGATGCGGACACGTGGCGAGATCAAGGCTCATTTCTCTATTTTCAATGCCTCGACACGTATTACATTTCATTTAATTGAAATTCTCAATCTTTTGAACATCCAAATCGATTGATTGGACAACTCATAGCTTTAATGAAACAAGATTTGTAATGATTTCATATCATTTGAGTGGCACTGGTAGTGGTGACTGGAGTTTGGCAATTTTGACAGCTTGTCAGATTGAGGTACAATTTGCATGTAGCCAGACGTCAATCAAATTAAACATTTTAATTGTACATGTAAGGCTTAAGATACACGAATCGACTAAGTTGGTTTTTTGGTTTGTGAGAATCAGGCTGGTAGTGGCACTGGTGGCCCATAAATAGGGTTAGTGATAGTGGATAGTATCATAAGGGTTTTCATTTTTTTGGGTTAATAAGGATTTAGGAAGAAGATGTGGTATTGTTGGGGATACTCTAAATTCTCCTACCTCCAGTTATGTAGTTATAGAGTAAAAGACCAATTTCCTTCATGTTCAGAATGGGTGGAATTGGAAAGAAGTTGATTTGGTTCACTTGACTTCTTAGATAGGTTTTGAATCAGGATGAGGAGCTTTGATGGACATAAGTGTTATCCTGATGCATGGAGGCTACAGGTAGAAGATGGGAGCAATTTCACTACCCCTCATCTTTTGCATGACTCTGGTTCTCAAAGGGGATAAGCACATTTTGTATCTTCACAACTCCCATTCCCCAACATGGTTGGCTAGGCGAGTTCCTTGCATTTATTTTCAATGCCACATTTGTACTATGTTCTCACTAGCAGAAGCTTTGGAATCATGTATTTATTTTTAGTGTCACATTTGTATTATGTTATCACCGAAAGAACCTTGGAAATTGGAATCAATTTGTAATCCATTGTCATGAGCAACAACTTGGAATAAATTGTGTATGTAAAGTGACTTATGTTATTTATACAAAATAGGAGCTTTCCTGCTCTACAAATACTCCTCTTTAAAAAGATATGTAATAATGTGACATTATAATTCAGTTGTAATAAAATAAATGGTTGTGTTGTGTTAATCTTTGTTATAAATTTACAGTAAAGAGTTATTTTTTGAGTTCAGTGTCTATGAATCTATTTAAATCAGTTTTTTTTTCCTTTAAGAAATTAAGTATTATCTATTTATGAAATAATTGCATGCAAATTTAAAACTAAAACATAAAGCAATACAAATGAAAAAAGAAAATTACCATCAAATTGACGAAAACCATTATAAACACTAAAAGTTGTCACTCTTGTTAGGGTTTACCGAAATGTTAGTGATTTCTAATTTTTCATTGACCTTCTCCCCCGATTCCTAGTATCATTATTCATTTTATTAAGTCCTTTGCAATGTTAAGTTACCGGCCCCTTGGCCTTGATGTCAATCCTAGTGCATTAAAGTTTAAAACAACTTTAAAACACATGTTTATTATTTATATCATAATTCATAAATTACTCAACCATTCGACGAACATTTGATGTATGGTTGTAGTTGCATTTGAGAATGAAATGCATAGAGCGCTATTCTTGCAAACTTAAACCTCCAGAATTACCCTTTAACCATTAGATTTACAATGATCAACGGTTTAGAATTTGTTGCCAATGCAAGACTAAATGGCTAGTGAAACAAGTTTTGTAATGATTTCATATTGTTTGAGTGGCACTGGCAATTTTGACAATTGACAGCTTGTTAGCTTGAGGTACATTTTGTAGGTAGCAAGGTTGTTAGAGTCCAGACGTCAATCAAATTAAACATTTAAATAAATGCAAGGCTTAAGTTACATGAATCGATTAGAATTTAAGTTTGTTTTTTGGTTTGTGTGAATTGTGATTATGAATCATGATTATACCTAACCTCACACGTGACACGTATGAGGTGTACACGGGGACTAGGCTGGTAGTAGCACTATTAGCGACATTGGTGGCCCATAAATAAGGATAGTGAGAACAATTGAAAATTGAAATCATTCGTTGAAGGCTAAAGGA
Organism: Sequoia sempervirens; assembly: GCA_007258455.2. NCBI lineage: Eukaryota > Viridiplantae > Streptophyta > Pinopsida > Cupressales > Cupressaceae > Sequoia > Sequoia sempervirens. The sequence goes on from VDFB02379711.1 coordinate 134,413,922, forward strand.
TTTACTATTGAGTGCAATGTTCAAATTTTCATAAGGGTTTTCATTTTGTAGGGTTAATAAGGATTCAAGAAGAAGATGATGGGGCATTATTGGGGATACTCTAAATTCTCCTGCCTGCAGTTATGTAGTTACAGAGTAAAAGACCAATTTTCTTCAAGTTCAAAATGGGTGGAATTGGAAAGAAGTTGATTTGGTTCCCCTGACTTCTCAGACAGGTTTTGAGCTAGGATGAGGAGCTCTGATGGAGATAAGTGCATGGAAGTTACAAGTAGAAGATGGGAGAAGTTTTACAACCCCTCATCTTTTGCATGACTCTAATTTTCAAAGGGGAGAAGTACATTTTGTATCTTCACAGCTCCCATTTCATCAGTTTGATTGGCCTGCCTTTCCCCATGCATTTATTTTCAGACACCATGGCTGATCCTGGAAGTCCCATGCATTTATTTTCAGAGTGCATGGTTGACCCAACAAATCCCATTTATTTTTAGAAACATGTATTACATTTACATTTTCACCAGTGGTCCAGTAGAAACTTGGCACTTGCACTTACATTTGTAAATTTGTACTATGTAATAATGTGACATTGTAATTCAATTGTAATAAAATAAATGGTTGTGCTATTAATGTGACATTGTAATTCCTTTTATTAAGTCCTTTGCAATGTTAAGTGTTACTATGCTATTAATGGTTGTGCTATTAATGTGACATTGTAATTCCTTTTATTAAGTCCTTTGCAATGTTAAGTGATACTGTGCTTTTAATGGTTGTGCTATTAATGTGACATTGTAATTCATTTTGTAAAGGCCTTGATGCCAATCTGAGCGCATTAATGGTTAAAAAAACTTTAAAACACATGTTTATTATTTATATCATAAATTACTCAACCATTCGATGAAAATTTGATGTATGGTTGTAGTTGCATTCTGGAATGAAATGCATGAAGTGCCAGGGTTGTGAACTTAAACCTCCAAAATCACCCTATAACCGTTAGATTTACAAAGATCAACGATTTAGAATTTGTTGTCAATGTAGGACTAAATGGCTTGTTTTAATTTTAAATCTTGTCAGTGAAAAAAATGTACTAATTGTGTACTATGTAGTCTGGAAGCAACACATAGAAATTTCAGTTTCATTCATTTTAATGTTAAAAAAAAAAACACTTTCAATTTATACTGCTAAGTAATTTTATTTTTAAGTGAGAAGGTCAACACATGGGGAGATTTCAGTCTTTAGTTTGCTCATTGCAACGCACCACCCTATTCTGGGTTCCACAGTTCCACTTCCAACAAAGCCATTCCAGTAACCTAGTTTCCACGACTATCATCATTAATCTTTTCAAGAATCAGAATCCGGGTAAGTGAAAGAATTTTTGTGGCTAAGTTTCATCGTTTGATGTTTCTTAAAATCTTATTTTGTCAAACTTTGAAGTTTGGGTTTAGGGTTAAGAGACTTAAGAATTAAGAAAAATTAAGGAGGACTAATAGGGAATTCACAGTTTTACATTGTATAAGCATGTCTACCAACAGTACCACTAGAGCAATGTCGGATAAAAAAATACATTATGCAAAATTGCTTAAAACCCCAGGCTTCACTGATGAATACCATGACATTTATGATCTTGAAACCTATGGAAGGCGTACCTCAGAACTTAGATTTTCATCTGAAAATAAGGCCTCAAAGCAAATGCAAATTAATAGTATTAGTGCACGATTGGTAACTGGATTAGGGTGCATGATGTTACATGAGGTTTTCCCTTGCCCAAAATTTATCATGTCTGTGCCCAAAATTATGATGATAAAAAAAATCAATTGTTAATAAAGATAGCAAAGAAGAATTGTTATCCATTAATGTAAAAGAACTTGGAAAAGTGTTGGGGTTTACAACCAAAGAATTTGGAAATGTCCACATTGACCTAGAAAATCTTGCTAGTGATTATGAAGCAGTGGATGAAATGGAGAAAAATTCTTTCTTAAATAGAATAGTTCATGATAAAAATGAATTGAAAGTTGATCATAAGCCTCCTTATGATTTGGATATTTTTAGACCATGGGTTTAGGATACTATTTCCATGCCAGCATTTTGCCTCAGATTGGATAGCAATTTGGAAGTGGGTGCATGCCTCCTTGAAATGGTGTATAATATCCATTATGGTGTTCCACATTTCAAATATAATTTTATTGAGCACATTGCAGAATCCATGGATAAACAATTTTTAATGATTAAAGGAGGTTCCACCAAGAAATTTAGGTTCACAACCTACTTGTGCTATCTTTTTCTATTCAAATTCAGAGGAATGTTTCAAACCAACAAGCTTCAAATTCAACCCTATAGTAATACTAATCCCGAGCAAAAGAAGATGGATCCAATATATGAATGGACCATTGTTATAAGGTTGCACAATTCTTGAAGGAACTACAATAATTTTGTAGACTACTTTTTGGCTCTATTGCATCAAGCAATTACAAGTACTCCAATGCCTAGATTGCCTGTCATGTAGAAACTACATTCACCTAGGAAAAGAAATACAATTGGCTGATTGGTACTTAATGGAAGAATATATTGTGCTAAGATTTTATGGATTAGGAGTACAACCATAAAAACTTCAAATACATGTGACAAAAAGGGTTTTTGCTTTGGAATATGTAAGGAAGATGCAGATTACTGAAGAACTACACTTTACCGATCAGCAAAAGAAGACCTTATTTCCTTCTTTACTTTTCATGTGGAGGGATCACATTCGAGAGAAAAACATTTAGTGTGGCACATAATCTTTTTTTATTTTTTATTTTGATGCTATCTGTCACTGGCAGTATGATCCATGTGACACCATTAAATCAATGATTGTGCTCAATAAGAATGCTGAAAGTAGAATTCAATATTAACGTAAACCCTTGCTTGAAAACTTGAGAAATAAGGATTCTTGGGATGAGGTCAAAATTGCAATGGAGAAAAGTGCTGCTGAGAATGGTATTTCTTTTGAACAATTGTTAGCAGAAATTATGGAATTGCATCAAAAGACTATCAGAAGGTACAACAATTTTTACAAAAAAAGTGCTAAACCATCTAGTAGAGTAAAAATGCCAGATTCTCTAGACAAGGAAGTTACAAAAAAAAAGGTCACGATAAAAAATTACTGCCTTTTGGTCTATGAGGAAGGAGCTAGGTGATCCAAGAGCTCTTGCAGAGTATGGAGATAACAAAGAAGATGGTGAGTTTAGAAAATTATGGAATATAGAGCATCCAGATGAACAAGAAGATAAAGAAAGTGATCATGAATCTAATGATGTCAGGGAAGAAGAAATCCATGCCAATTTCAAACTTGGTTTAAGTGAGGCCACAAAAGAAGCATATACTATTGGAGCAACCGTAGCTAAAAAATGGGTTATGAAGGTGGTCCTTTGGGATCCCAAAGACAAGGCACTTGGATGGTGACAAATGTAGAGCATAGAAAAGCAATAGATAAATCTGGCCTTGGGCTTGGAGGTGAAAAAGTAAACCTAAGACATACAAGTCAATTTGTTAGAGATTCAAATCCTCATCCTCAATCTCATGGTCAAACACAATCACAACTAGGACATGCCCATGGTGGAGAGCTTGGTGCAATTGGTACTGCCTCTAGTGGCAAAGGTATGGGTAGTAGTACTAGTAGTGGTCAACATGTGCTACTACAAAAAATTACACACAAAAGGACAACAATACAAGATATCATAGAAACACCAGGTGATCAAGGCATACAGAAGAGGCAAATGATTTTGACAGGTCCAAGTCACACTACTAGTCGATCCACCAGAAATGAGTTATTTCTAGGCACCCCCACTACTAGTTAGTCTAGCTATGACATCATTAGAAATTGCAAGTACTCCTATTCCTTCACCATTCAAGCATTCCATTGTTCTTGCATCCCTAGGTTTTAACTATATTAAAGAGTTTAAAAAGAAATTAGACATGATTAAAAAAGAAAAGAAGCAACTGATGGAGAATGCATCTGTTGTAACTTTAGAGCCTGCAACAACCATGGTATTACCCACATTTGACACAAATAAAGAAATCATGGAGTAGACATTTCTTGTTACCACAGTTCAAAACAAACCAGCAAATCAGATGGTTTGATCTGAATTCCAGGTGAACAATATTCAATTGCATTTTTCTGGACTCAGAAATACTGACAAAATTAATATATCAAAGAAGAACAATCAATTGGTGTACACATCATTGCTAAAGAAAGATATAGAGAAAACAAGGTTGTAGACTCAAATTGAAAAGTTATAAGTAGACCTAGCAAATGAGAAATCATAGAGGAAAGTAGCAGATAACAAGAAAAAAGAATTAGAAAAAAGAATAAAAAAATCTACCTCTGCATCAACAAGCAAAGAGGATAAGTAGAATGAGACTGCAGTGAATGAACTAAAGCAAAGGCTAGATGAGAGCAATAATCCACTTCAGAAAAACTAAGATTAAGCATTGCAAATGGAAATGCACAGTGGGAACAAAAATTGGAGGAGAGAAAAATAAATGAAAGATTGGAGGCAGAGCTAATGGAAGCAAAAAATGAAATTGAGTTTTGTCAAAATAAGTTATCTGCATTTTGTAGAGAGACAATGAGCCATATGAAACAAAATATCCGGGATGAAATGATGCAGAGGATTGGTCATTTGTGTGACATGTTTCAATTGATTGATGCTATCAAACAACATCATAAGAAGCTCAACAAATATTTAGTGGACAACAAAAATGTGTTGGCATTAGAGAAATCTGCAAATGAAATTCAAAAAATAGTCTACAAAGCCAGTGACAATGTTTTGAAATCAAAAGGGATTACTAATTGGCTTGCTACATCAATGACGTCTTCATCTATCATTGAAAAGTGTTTGAGAATTCTTGAAACAAAGGAATATTTTCATTTGGCCGTAGACAAGATGAAGAAGGTGGATGAAAAGGTAAGGAACTTCATAGAGCTTGGTTTTCCAGAGGCTTTTGACAAAAATGAGTAATTCATTGGAAAGAATGATTTTAGAAAGAAGATGGAGGATGCAATGAAGATTGATTTGGGCCAATTTCCTCAAAACCCAGATGTGGTGAACTACTTGGATTCCACCAACCAATTGCTAACCTTGAATGCAAAATTGACTGAAGAATGCAAGACATGTTCCAATTTGAATCATGAATTGTTAACAAATCTTCAAGTCAAATAACATTAGTTAGAACAAATGACAATTCCACCACCTGAATAGTGGAAGTTGCTAGAAAAGGTGTTGCAGTGATTTGATTTTTTATTTTTGATAATATGATTTTCCAAGTTCTAACTCAACTTTGTGCAGAGTTGTCTTTGTTCCAATTCAGACTTCAGTAATGTGTTGATGTTAAATTATCTGTATTATTTATTTTATCATTTGAAGAAAAAGTCTGGTAGTGGTTTCAACTACTAGATACACTTTAAATGATTGTTGATGTTCATTTTTGTATATGCTGCTAATACTATTGTTAATATGTTATTAAGCATTAAGTTGAGTGATGAATCGTTGAGTACATTTTCAATTTTTACTTTTAACACAATTAAAATATGAACTATAAGGTGATTTTAATTCCAGACATCCATAATCTTAGTGAAATTGCATTACAATTCACACATCAATACTCAGTCTCCATGAATACTTATCAAATCCACTAAAAATTTATATGAATTCATGCTTTAATCAAGGTACTTTAATTGGTTCATTAAAATAGAGCCATAATTAAAACATACATCAATGCATAATGACAAAGAAGATTAATGAAAGATCATTGATTAGATTTCATTAATAATTCATGTAAAATGTTATAGCTGGCTGTTGGAGAGACGATAGACTCAAAATAAGGGAGCAAAGAAATCTTAGTCGCTAGTCCTCCGAGTTTTATAACCATATTGTGGAGTTCTAAATTTTCATAACTACCCAATTCCCCGACTTGGTTCACTTTGTTGAGTAACTTAAGCTCATGCATACGCAACCTTTGAGCTACAGTGTGTGGATTTAGTTGGTGGGTTGGAGGTTTCAAAAACTTTGAAAGTTCATACTTTGTTTCTAAGGTTCCAAGTTTCAATGACCACGTGAAATTATGGACTTATCTTGCCTTTCAAAGGTGTTGTCATCTGACATCTCATTGAATGCTATGTATGGACTAAACTTGAGTTGTGTTTTCAAAAATTTCTAAAAGCATGTAGGTTTAAAGGCTATCTTTTCAAGGAATGAAATTGAATTCCACATTTAAAGCATGTCCTATCAAAAATAATGACATAAGTGGGTGGCAAAGTTTTACTCAGACATTTAGCCTACATTCTCATTCTTTGCCAAGGCTAGTACTTCTCAAGTGCAAACATTCTTTTTACTTAGACATTTAGCCTACATTCTTGTTCTTTTCCAAGCCCAGTACTTCTCAAGTGCAAACATTCATTCTCTATGAATTTGCACTCATGTAGAGTGAACATTGGGTCAGTGTAAGGGATACAACGCTTAGACCTTTTAAGTTAGAAGAATTTTGGGTGTGCCTAGAGAGGGATGATAAAACTCTTAGAAAGTAGGCTATCTCATGTTGGAGGGTTTCTAGAAGTTGTGTTGAGTGTGGACCTAATATGTGCATGTGTGAGAAGGTACATTATGTAGACACGAGAAATTAAAGCCGCAGACAGGAAATAATTTCTCCTGAAGCTGTTTCCCACGCGCTAGGGATTCTAGAAAGGGAAGCTGTAGAAGACATGTTTGTTGCAGTGGCAGGTGAATTTTTCAAAGTGAACAAAGACTGGTGTAAGAATTCCATACCCAAAACCTGGTTGAAGTCTGAAAAGAAAGGTAAGTTGCAACTGCTGAGTAAACTCAAAAGAGTGCATTTTAAGGGAGAAATTGCATATACTATTTCCTTATTGCACCATGTTGTTGGGAATGCACAAGTTGAGTTATTTGAGGATTGGATGTGCTAGTTTATCTTGATAGTTTGTGATGAGAACATTTTCATTGACTGGGTTGAAGTTATTTGCTTCCATTTGAATGAGAAATTAATTAATTTCTATAAGACTACTACTTTCTGTATGAGTTCTTTCCTAACATACATTGTAGGTAGTTAGAGGTCCTTTTGGCCTGGGTTGGAGCCACAAGGAACCCTAGCTTCTGATATGCATATGTATAAACACTTTCCTCAGTTCACTAAACAATTTGGAATGGGTGCTTTTTGTCATGTTAATGATGCATTTTTAATGGAGACCATGAGAAAGCTAGATGGAAATCTAGAAATGTGCCTTTCCCCTGAATTGATTTCTCTTGTATCAAAATTTGGGAGTTTTTATATCCAATTTGATAAGTTTTCCTATCTGAGAATAGGAGGTTTTGAGAAAGCCCCATTTAAATTACCTTGGTATCCTAAATATTTACTAATATTTCTGGGAGTTTGTCGACAATTGGCCATGGTTAATATTAAGTATACAAACATAGGGAAACGAGGGTATGTATTCCCATTGGAGACCCCTTCTTTTATGTGCAAAAAAAACCAGATGGCTAGGGGAGCTGAAGGAATTCTCAAGGAATATAACCTCTAGAATCTATCTATGAGAGATAATTTTGATAGTAAGGGTTTTCTGAAGTAGAATCTCTATGGAGGGAGCTTATATTAGCATCACCCATCTATCGAAGATTTCTGGGAAGATTGTGTCGATGAGAACAAAGTTTTAAGAAGAAATTATATGAGGCTAATGCTAAAACAGATACAAGATTTCAGTCTGTCATTTCACATTCCTAAAAATGTAGTTGAGGATTTAACAATCATAGATCCTGCATCTGAAAAGTTGCCTAATAAATCCCACCCTAGGTTTGATTGGAGCCAAAGTGAAATTTCAGATATGAGGGTGCATGCTACCCCAGTGCTTAAAAGAACCCAGGACCGGTTGGATGGGAAATGGTAGTAAGTTGCTAGTCTTGTTTAGGAGCCTAAGTCGTCACAAAAGAATGAACAGGGGTCTACACAAGCATCTGGTGCAAGTATATCATTGGTGAAACCCTTTGTTAGGTCCTCTAGTGCAAATTATCAGCCAAGAGGTGATGGTAACATGCCGAAAGAAACAATCAAGTTGAAGAGCATCTGTGAACAAGACAATGTGCTTTCTCCTACCCCTAAGAAGAAGACCAATCAAGAAAAACTTGTGGTTGTAGATTCTGAAGCTATATCTCAATAGATCGTTGAATACAATATCTTTCCTCCCTATCTGAATTGCCATCTTCTTCGACTGATAACCCACCTTTCACTCCTAGCGCTCCTAAAGAAACTATTTGTGGAAATGAAGATTTTGGTCTGGTAGTAGCCTCCCTCGGATGGCTGAAAAAAGCAGTGGAGAAGAAGAGAAAGCATATTCCTACAATGATAGTTGGAGTGGATACAGTTGCAAAGTTACTTCAAAGCTCTTCAAAACCTAAGAAAGCCAACATGATGTCAAGGATGGTGACTAATGCTACCTTTGGAAATCAAATGTTAGAAATTGTTGACCATGACAAGGATTTAAATGAAGATGAAATAATCGAGGTAGACTACAAAGTCACACATGTTGATATAGGGCATCCAACACTGGAGGGTGATGTGTACCATGCCAATTACTCAGTCAATACCTTGATTACAAGAGTGAAATAATAGCGGAATGAAAATATAAAATTGCAATCTCAAGTCCTCGCATTGAGTAACTTTATTTCTTCCATGGACACTCCTCCTACAATTGATGAAGCCTCAAGTTCTTAGGTAGAGGTAATCGATGTGCTCACCATAGAGCAAATTAAAAAAATTTGAGCTATTCCAAAGTTTCTTTTGAGGGGATCGATAAACTATCTCAAGAGGCTTCTTTCTGAATAAATCTGTGGTCTTTTACACTTGAGTTGTTAACAAGAGGAAGGAGTTAGTAAAAGAACTTCAATAGGTCAAAAAAGATCAAACTAGTCTCTATGTGCTCTCTTAGGAAATGAAAGAATTGAACTCTATGGATCGGAAGATATTAATTGGTGAGAAAATTGTGAATAATCTTAAGGAGCTAGACACTTCCTGGTCCAATTCATTGGAATGGAGATTGAATATGTATGATAATCTGGTGAAGGAAATTAATAACACACTTGATTAATATTATGAAATGTTGGCAGAAATTAAAGAATATTGTAATATTCTGGGAATGGAAATTACTGATGAGTTTGATGAAAGGGTTCTAGATATAAGAGATCTATCTGAAGTTTAGAAAGATATTCAATAAAGAAATAGTTGATCCTGGTACAGTGATATTGGAGTCCTTGAAACTCAATGGAATGCAGATCCACCTGAAGAATTATAAATATGGAGAAGAGAAAAGATCTCAAATGTTGGTTGAGTCTAAAAATGCTTTGGGAAAATGGAGAACCAGGTTACAAATTACTACAACGCTAGGGAGCAAGGACATTATTGAAATTGTCACCAAGTACCAGGAATATAGGCAAAGAGTAAAGGCACAGGAGGTGGAAATAATTGAAAGTGAAGGAGTCAGTGTTGGGAGTGGGACCGCTATTTAGTTTTCAGTTTTTATGTTATTTTCTTTAATTTGTCTCTCTTGATACTTCAAAGACTTTTTATTTTAATTTCTAAAATGGTTGTCTTCAAGAAGCCATTATCAAGACAAAAAAAAACTCTGCTATTTTTATTGCTTTTTTGTTATTTCAATATAGAAAGACAATGGTGAAGTTCATGATGCGTAATCTTTGAGTTATGGTGTGTACTGCGTGGATTTATTATGTTTTTGCTGAGTAGTTTGTCAGTGGATTGTCTATTATTGGAATGATATATTTTTTGTTAGTTTCATTGTTGTGGAATGTTTATCTGTGAATAAAGATTTTATGGTGATGGATGTGTAAGGATTTCTCAGTATAATTTAGGTGATTTGGCAGTTTAATATTTTATTTTTTAAGTTGTGTGGATGCCTTTATAAGTTATTTATGTTGAACTGTTAGCTTTTGTTAGCTTATAACTTATAAGTTATGGATGTTGAATTGTTAGCTTCTGTTCAAGGAATGGATTAATAATATTCCTTTCAGTTATTTAACAAATATTGTGTGAATGGAAATGCAATAGGAATTTACAAGTAGTGTGATAAGTGTTGTTCTTTAAAAATGATGTAGAATCACATATCAAATTCAATACCATGGAATACAATATAAAATATAAAATATTACAATTTCATGGAATACAACATAAAATATCATCAACTACAGTTTGGAATATGATTCATGAAGTGTAATATAAAATAAAATATCATGAAGTGTAATGATTCACAATTTTATTGAATACAATATAAAATATCATCAACTACAGTATGGAACAATGGAAATTGATCCATGAAGTGTAATATAAATACCTAAAAGCTGATAATTCTCTTCCATTTCCAAAATAGAGTCAGGGTCCTCAAACTGACGTACATCATTAGATAAAGTAAAAGAGTCGTCTTGAATTTGATTCCAAGTCTGCTCTTCATTTTCTTCGACCTGTGTCTCAAATTCAACATTTATTATGTGTTTTGTGTCAATTTCATCTGTCCCAGTCGCACTACCACTACCACTACCACTACCACTACCACTACCACTACCACTAGTACCAACATTTGGAATTGGAGTGTTGCACAACCCAGTCCTTCTTCTTTCACATGTGGACCTCCAGATTGCGAGTGCCCTTTCAAAAGGAAAATTAAAGACATTATACGCAGTTTCTTTCAACCTCAAACAATTTTCCAAATTCTTGTCTAGTTTGTTTCTTAACTTTGATTTCAAAAACCCCAATGTACTAAAAAATCTCTCATCCTCCACTGACCCCAATATCATTGTTTAACATAAATCAACAAGTTTGAAATATTCTGATATTGAACCACACAATATTTCACTCTGACCTAAGTTTGTCCAAACCTTTTTTATTGATCACAGTTCAAAGACCTTCTCCTTGCACATGGATTTATACTGGTCCCTCATAGTTGTTGCAAATCTCCTAGATTTTTTTCTAAGCTTAGCTTCATTTAAAATTCCTTCTATTTTTTGCTCATCGTATGTTACACTTTTCAAAAATTGTTCGATCAATATTTTTACTTGATCATGAAAATATTTTGGGTTCTCTCAATTTGCCTAAAATTGAGGATACACAATACCCATGGATTTAAGTATTTCATGTCGAGGGAATATTTCATGTATCTTTGAGGAAAGAGATTTTGCAATTTACTTTAGATTATCACCAACAAATTTAACAATGCCTTTAAAATCTTCCTCCTTAACAACTACTTCTTTGCTAGAGCACCTGGCTATCTTACAATGGTACATTGGTATCTCATATCCATGTACAAAAATACATAAGTGCCCACTTGCATTAAAATGTAAATAATTATCAAGATTATTCAATTCAGTAATTTTCTGCCATGTGAAATAATTTGGGTCATCTTGTGTTAGATCTAGATATAGATGATCAAGGGCCAAGCATGTATGTTTACGTAGATTGACATATTCATTAATATACATAGTTCTTTCTTGGGATTTCTTCACAAGATTGTTCATCTCATCCAACATGGGGAGAAGACTAGCTAAAGTCAAGAGTGTCTCTATATCGCTTAACCTAAGTAAGAGGTTAGGAGCTTTGTCTACTATGCTGCGATGCTCATACATCACTCCAATCAAGGATTGATATTTTGAAAGAACTCATTACACTGGTTCATGTAGGGAGATCCATCTAGTATCAACATCCTTTAGAAGCTTGTTTCTTGGTGTTGTTCCCTTAGTAAAATTTTGAAAATCTGTGAAATGTTTGGGACTTTGACAAAAGTATGTGTGGATCTTGTGGACTAGATTTTCAACTTTTGATACTGTAGGAAACTTGCTTACAATTTTGAATGCTAAATTCATTCTATGGGCCATGAAGTGAATGCCAAGCATGTATGGTGCACAAGTAGTTTGTAACTTTGTGCAAACACCAGTCTTTTGACCTTGCATCATTGTAGCTCCATTAGCTCCTACACACCAACTTTTTGGAAAGTGTCAACTCATCCATACTTGCAATTTCATTCAAAAAATTCTTGATTAGTTCAAATATATTTTACGATGTTGAACTATCCTTCATTTTATGAACACAGAGAAGATGAGTTTGGCGAACATTTCATTCTATAGCATACAAATGCATACAAACCCAAGAAATATTGTCTACTATAGTAACTTCATCTAAAGATAATGCAATGAAATTTGACTCTTTTACTTTCTCCTTTAAATCTTCCTTTTCAATTGCAGCAAGATAGTTTTCCCATTCCCATCCAACATTTACTGACCAATGTTACAAGGGATAGTGAGGAATATTCAAAAAAGATAATAAACCAGAATATTTTGGGTAGTTTGTCATAGGATGCCCTTTGGAAAAAATATGAAAAACAACACTCATCTGTACAGTTTTTGAAATATTTTCTACTTCCATTGCTTTTCCAAATTGAGCCTCAAGTGTACCTTTACATGCAGCAATGTTCAACATTATTTTGTCATGCTCTTCATAATCTGTGTCATACTTAAAATGAAGACATTCTTCCTTTGATTTCCATCATACAACTGATTGTTCCTTTCTGTCTATGATTTATTTTTCATAAACTTTACCGATATGCTTTTCTATAGTGTCAATCTTTAGCTGCAACATCTTGGATCTTCCACATTTCCAACTACAAATCGTACATTTGGCCAATGTTTCCTTTTCAATATCATTTGCATTTTCAATCCCCACTGGTACCATGAATGGGTACTTTGACAACCAACCAAGTTGAAAATTCCTTGTCATTTCCCACTCACGCCCCATTTTTGATTTTCTTCTTCTTTTCTTGCTACCAACATCATCATCCTCATCCAAGTCAATTATCTCATTCTGGCTAACTGGGCCTAGGGTATCCCTTGGAACATATTTTGTGGTATTTCCATCCTGATTTGATACATTTTGATTTAAATCAATGACAATATCAACTTGACCTTCTAGTGGTAGTGGGGTATTGTGAATGCTACCAATATTTGTTGGAAGAGTTGATGATGTAGCTCCATCTTGACCTGACGGATTAGAAGCTTTGGAAATTCCAAAGTAAGACTACATGGTATGTCTAAGTTTTTGGCATTTTGATGGCCTCACAATCTCTTCACCATCCTGAGGAGCTTGAGGAGCGCGAGGAGTCTCTTCACCACCCTGAGGATTGATAAGAGCCTTACCACCCTGAGGAGCGACAAGAGTCTCTTCACCACTCTGAGGAGCGACAGGAGCCTTACCCTTGCTACTCGAATTGCTCGACATATTGATCTCTCACTTTGAATAAAAACTAGAAAAAATGTCTTCTTGTTTAAGGACAGAGAATATAGATCGCATTCCCTACTCAATATCATCCTTAAGACTGAAGCAAGAATGGAAAAGAGATAAAGAAAACTTATTATTATAACACTATGAAGAAATGATCACTCACCTTTAAGTCTACGTTTTCGGCTTTCATTGACTTTTGAATCGAGAAGTAGAACCTCAAAACTGAGAAAAATGTGTAAGAATAAATGACACTTTCAATTGTGTTTATATCAATCCATATTTGGCGAATTCCACAGGATTTTTAAATGGTATATTAAAAAATTGGCGAATCCCACATGCTTATACAATGATTCGTTGTAATTTTCAAGGCGAAATGTGTCCTCAAATGCAATTATTTTTAATGTTATTGGAAAAATTGGTCCTCATAAGCAACTATTTATAAATTTTAATTGGAAAAATGGGTCTTCACAAGCAACTTTTTGTAAATTTTAATTGGCAAAATGGGTCCTGATACAATGTCATTTTAATAGTATTGGCAAATATGTAGGTGTTTTATTACATGCTTCTAGGATTCCAAGTGAAAATATTAGTTGGCCCATTTGAGACGCGTAGTTTGTTATGGTGAATTTGTTTCTTAATATGCCTCAAAAAAATTGTTGGCGAATGGACATGCATTGGACCGATAGTTTGTAAAATCCTGGTGATTTGGACACCTTGTTGGGTGTGAGAAATTCGCCAATTTTGACTTGGTCGATTCCTAGAATTCGCCAATTGGAAAAGATTTGTCACTAAAGTTTTCCCTACTCATTGTATCTCAAACACATGTCTGAGAAATTAATTATTATCCTGCACCCTTAATCTTCATGTCTTCTTTGGTGAAATTTATTAATATTTCACCCTTACTAATGTCCATTCAACCCTTTAGATTGATCCATGTGGCAATCGCCCGCTCCCCTATTGAGAAAAAAAAGGTATGAATGGGTCCCTCATGGGATGGTGGACAGTGGTTAGGATTGACCCACATCTCATGTCATCAACCATCAATCATTTCTCCATAGAGTGTTCACCATTTCCAAAACCATGAGAGTCCCTCTAGGAAGCTACAGGTGTCAATCCCCCGCTTCCCTACTAAGATTTCTTTAATATAAAATAAGATTGGGTGGGGAGATAAGGAGCAACTAAGATGAAGCCACATCGCCCAACAACCATCATAAATTTCACTTTAATACCACTCGAAGATCATTCAAAGCTACTAGGTCCTCCACTGTAGAAGACATGTGGCTTTCTGCCGCCAGCCCGTGTGATTATTTTATTGAGGAATAAAACAAGACGGGGAAGTGGGGAACAATGGAGATTTATTGGAAATGATCTAATAGTCAATATAAAACCTAATATCTACACATGCTAAAAATGTTAGTTTTAAGAAAGGGCCATCACTAGGTAGACGATAGTCGGGGACATAACAATTAAGGTTAAAACCTTAGGTGAATATTTTAAAACCCAAGCTTAGACTTGGAAAAAGTATTTATGAAAGAGATCAACCTTGATTTAAAATAAGGCAATAATTTTAATATAACCATGGGGATTGATTGATACCACTAGTATCAAAGGGCCGGTAAAAGAATGTACTTGAAAACATAAGTCACAACTTAAACTAACTAGGAACCTGTAATAAGAAAACAACAAAATATAACATTGGCAGAGATGCGGGCTCAGGGATCATTTAGAAAGGGTTTCTAGCAATATAAACCCTAAGCCTCAAGACAAGGGATTAATCTAAATTTTGTAGAATTTAGAGATGGAACATGAAGTAGTTTTAGGGGTTCCATCAGTGGTTTCTGTTGGGGACGTCTATTCCTCTAGAATAGAGCGAGATATCTGAATCTCAAGTTGAAGCAAACTAGTCACAAAAGAACCAAATATAGGACCTACACCCAGACATGGTAGGAGAACCAAACCAGAACAAACCACATATGTACAACTTTTACATGATTATACAAAAAGATCCATTTCCATTTTCTTAGAAGCTTCTTTTGATGTGAAATATTTTAACTTGCAAATGCAACTTCATCAAGCTTCAACTTCACTTGGTGGTACCAGGCCCCCAAAACTTAGGACAGGTATTTTCCCCTGTCATAAACCTTGTTTTTTGCTATCTGTATTCGGCCAAGACTAAGAAAAATTCCATGGATTGTCCACCAACTAATCTTTCGATGGTTATCATAATCAACCATATGTACCATGTGTCCAAATTTTCCATTATGATTATGAATTTTCCCTGACTAAAAATTGCAATCAGACAACACTAGAAACCCATGGTCTCTGTAATATATGACACCAATCTGCTCACTAGCATGTACCGATAAAGGCTTATCTAATTGAATTGAGAAAGTGAAACATTCATAATCCATTTGATCATTTAGGTCACATGAGTTGACACCATCTTCAATATGCTCATCAAATAAAAAACCTTCATAAACACTGGGATTTAGATCCTTATCTAGGAGCATATACCCTGAATTCCTAAAATAACATTGCAATTTCCCCTCTAATAAGTCAATGCATAGGAGACTCATATAAAACCTTAAAATCATCTCTTGGTTTCTGTCCCATGCTAGAAAAACATTTATCCTATGTGATAAATAAGAAATATCCATACACAAGCATGTCTTCAAGTTGATGTTTACACTCACCCGAGTACTCCATACTAGACATATTGCCACATGCTCCAATACCATGAAAACATGATTTCTCAGAATTCATAATAACCTACCCTATATTCAACTTAGGGCCATCACTACAAACCCCATTGACAATCACATCCCATGCATCGAAGAATACTTCCAATTCAATTTCAATAGCATATTCTAATTTACTCCTCAAATAATCATTCAATTCAATGCAAAATGTTTCAAAGGATGGCTCAAATAACTCAAGAATGTCAGAATCAGCAATAGGGCACTCCTGTGCACCGTCAATTGATAGTTTTACTGACTCTAATGTGAAATGTTTATTGCAATTAGGAGTTTCTCATTACAACTTGAGCAAGTTTCTTCATTCTTTTCTTCCTCAAGACATTCCTTATTGAAAACAAGCAATGCCCATTTCTACTATAAAACCAAAAAAATCCATTTTTGTTTCATACAAGCAATCAGGGACAACCAAGACATGACCATGCTAGTTAGTACCACAAATTTCATCACTCTTAGCATTGCACTTAGGCTCAAGATGCTGAATACAAACATTCTTATCTTCAAATGCCTCATCAATCACAATGCTAGCACAATTAATATCTGACATAACTGGATTACATTCCTAGTATCCGTCACATGGGATTTGTTCTTTGACTTATAAGGGCAAGACCTCATGAGCATTAGTATTGTTACATCCTCTAGGAAAAGAAGAGGCTCCTAGGTCATCCTCATAAAAAGACTCATATCCTTCAGAGAGACAATCAAAGACCTCACTTCCCTTATGATTATTATTATAGGGAAATTCATCACCATATGCACTATATTCAGAATGTTCACACTCTCATTTTCAATATCTAGATTATCATTTTGTAAGGATATATCAACAACACTCACAGTTTTACCAATGGCATCATTAGATAGATGTTCACTTTCTGAAATATCCTTTTCCATTACTTGGATGGATCTTTGATCTTTATCAATAGGGCAACCACCATTGTCATTTTGAGACCTCATGCCTTGTATATAATCATACTTAGCTTCCTCATCAATCCTGATCCAATCCAATATTTGATCAAAATTATGAGGCTTCAATTCTTTTGGTAAGGCACTAAGCCCTCGCTCATAAATTTCACAAAATAGGTCAATACATACCGAGTCATCAAGTCTCAATTTTTTTTGAATTTCTATCAAAGTATCCAAAAAACTTGCCAAAAATTCATATGTCGATTCTCCCTCATGCTTTGTCATGCTATAAAGTCTTTGAACAAAAAGCACCTGATCCTCATTGCTTAAATTTTATTGAGGTTCACCTTGAATTTTTTCATGATCAATATGTTGTGAGGCTGAACAAGTTAAGGCATCAAAAGTATCTTCACATTGACTATCTCTTTCATCCTTATGAATATCATTTTCATAATGTGTGTGAGGACAACAAACACTTGCAACCATATATCCTTTCATTATTGAATATTTCATGTTATTTTTAATGTCCATGGCACATTGATATGCATGGTGCAATGTTGTGGGCTCCTTGTCTCTTAATAAATAACTCATCTCATTATCAAATGCAACTAGATACACAACCAAACATTTTTCATCACTTGGTCACATATTTTCAAGAATATTTCTTACTGCTTTTACAAATTTGAGGTTAAAAGCCGGGACCAATTCCTCTTTATCCTTTTGAATCTCCATAAGTTTTTTCCTTACTAAACATGGATTCATCCTTTCACCAAATTGTTCTACAAATTCCATCATGAACTCATTCTGTGAAGCTATAGAACATATTGGTAAATATGAGAAACTGTCTCTAGAATCTTCCTTCAAAGACTGAACAAAGAGCTTCATGACAACATCTTCATGATTTATTTCATAGTCTCCCATCAGCTCCATGAATGCATACAAATGTCTAGAAGTTGATTTTGAACTCTTCCCTATAAATTTGGGCAAATATTTCCTAATATCACTAGGAATTAGGTTTGGGAAACCTTGAATACCACTAAAGTTCAATGGTCTATACCTCTCAATAGAGAAATTATTTTGATGGCATGATAAAAGTTGCATGCCCTGCTTGTTTCCACTTGATATCCACAGGGAGACACAGGGGAATGACACATTTTCGTGTACCCCTTTACAAGCCTCAAATATCAACTTCGCAGTTGATCATTTACTACTTTACTCCTTGATTTTAGTAATAATTCTAAAGTGCATAACCCAAATACATTTATGCCTTAGATCTTCTAATGGAAAGATTTTAAAGATAAGCATACTTCTTTACCATAATATGAATATTTCAAATTACACCTTAGAAGTATGTAAAATTACCACTACCATTTCCCTTTATTAGTGCTCAATTCACTTAATAAGGAAAAACCAATTTTCTTCAGATTATTTAATATGGTTTTATCACAAATTCATGCCTTATGAAAACCAAAACAAGGGAAGTACCTGGATGTGTTGCAATTTCCTTTGAATTATGCTTACATGGCTAGAAAACTTTGCAGATTTGAAGCTGTCATCAAGTTCTTTTGCATAGAGTCTCCACCTCCTTCTTCAGAGGAACAAAACTTCAACAATATGAAGATTCTTTCACAATTTTATTTAACTTTAACCTCCTTGATCAGTAGAGTCACATGTGAATTCTTCATACCTTCTGCACCACAATCCTTTCTAGGTTTTGAGTACTCAAAATCTAACCTAGATGTTCAGATTTAGTAAATTCTTTTACTCTCTCAAGATAATAATGGCGCTTTTTGAAAATTTCTCTCTAGATTTCCATTAGGGTATTTTATTTTGTGAACTTAGATCTACCTTATCCTTTCTTCATCAAAATTTTATTTCATTTCACTGGATTTTCTCAAATAACACATTCTGGTTTAGAGATTTCAAAGTCGCCACCCACATCTAGTGAGATATTGTGGAAATATTCATGGAATTGTGGTAGATCTTGATAATATTTGCAATTTTCAAGGGAAACACAACAAATTCTTGCAAAATTTAAAAGGATTGAACCATTGACAGAAAGCTAGGCTTGGGAAATAAATTCTCTAGCAAATATTTGAATCTTTAACAAGACAATTCTGCAACCTAATTTCTAAGTGCATTCCCCAATAGAGTTGCCAATTTGTTGGTTATTTTTTTAGAACCAAACTTAATCTTACCACTTACCTATGAATTTTCCAGAATCCATAAGTTAGCAAGGGTAAGGATTGACCAACAAACAAGTAAGGATTCTTAGGCCCTTACTTCTACACTTTGGGCTCTGTGAAACCCAGGAGGGTAATCCTAACAACGTTTTCATGATATTATTGTGCTATTTTTATCATAAACATTGCAACATACAAATAACTCTCAGATAGAGGCTTATCTAGTGAAACATATCAAAGAAGTTGGTTGATTCTTAATAATAGTTCACATTTAGAGTATGAGAATGGTAAAACCTCATATCAAATGTAACTAGTTTCATAGAATTTGATTTAATGAATGGTTAGTGGTTCAATTAATTGACACAATGAAATATGATTACCTCACTTAGACCAGTGCCTCTTCCTTGGAACATAGTCAATACTAATACCCACATAATTTGACAAAAAATTTCACACATGACATTATATAAAGCTTTGAAAATACCGCATTAAAGTATTTCAACATTATGTTTTAACCTTCACTTCTTACTAGCATCCTAGCACTCAATTTAATATAAACCTATGGCTATATTCAAAAATTTACATCAATTCTTTGAATTAAAAAGCAAGCGTAAAACCATACATCCATTGGGAATCAACAAAGATAAATAAAATAACCTTTGATTATATTATTGACAATCTATAAAATTAGTACATAAGAGAGAAAATGGTGTCAAACTTGCATTATCCTATTCTATATTGCTAGTATTACTATCAAGATTACATACACATGTTTGTAGACCACAAACCTAAGAATTAACACTGAATTGTTCAATATCCTTTATAAATCCCTATGTGACCAATTCCCAAAACAACCAACCACCCAACAACCCTTGTAACCAGCCTTGACATCCCATTTATCTAAGTATGGGAGTGACAAGCATTAGGATGAAATTATAATTTCAGTTACATTTGCATGTGATAATTAATTTCGCCCTAAGTCCAAAGATTCCCCAGGAAGTTACATTTAATCATTACTAAGCAGGGGAAAATAAAAAAGAAAAAACATCATGAAGTTTGTTGATGAAGACCAGTCAGCCTTCCAAAAGACATCGATTGTTGCTACAGTAGCTCAACAATCATTCATCCACGTTGATCAAAGAAGATTCTCCATCAACACCTAAGGCACAAACTCACATATTAATCAGAAAAGGTATACTTTCCATCGTAGTAGTGGTGTCCAACACCTCTCCTTCACACCAGTCAAAAATATTTCCAAGTCAACAATAAGGACAAAAAAAATATTCCTGTTAAGAAGGAAAAATCTGTTGTAGTGGCCATGGTGTCATAAAAAACAAAAATGGAACCGAGGTGCTACTTTGATTTTTCAGCATCAGAGTATGCCTACCTACTCCACATTTGTGCTGAAACTAGAGAAGCTACTACTCCCCCCTCACCAGAATCCTCATGTGACACTAGAGTGAGCAGGTGATGGCCATACTTTGGGTTAGTATCTCCTTCATCACCTGAATGGTTTTCTAAAACTTCTATGGGAGAGTTGTGTCGTCCCATATAAGCCTTGTGATACTTATTCTTCTTCTTTGCTTCCCTCACAAGCTTAACTAATTTTTTCATTCTAAACTTGACCAATTCTTTTGAAACAACCTTGCTCCTCAAATTATAGGTGCTCCCAACACCATCTTTCTTAGCTTTACTATGGGAACTCCTCATGTCCTTTGGTGTTGCAGGAGCTCCCAGTATGGCAAGTTCATTTTTAGGAATATCATCTTGAGATTCAAGAAGACTAAGTCTCCTTGATTTTCAGACTGGCTTGACAAACTCACTTGGTTCACCCATTTTCACAGAGGACGGGATGAGAACAAGGAGACCTTTAATTGCAGGTAGACTTTTAACTAGTTTATTCTTAAAAGAATTTTTGTAGAAAAAAACACTCAAACCCTCACAATTTTTATCAACTTAAAAGGATATTGCAAACTACAAAACCCTCACCACCCTAGGACTTTAGCTGAAAAACTAACATATATGTAATTGAAACAAGCACGTATGAGCACCTACTTACCCTGGAGAAAGCTACCTCAATAACTCTATAACTTCTTATGCCATCTTCTTCATGAACTCAAACTTAATTTCTAAGCTTCTAATTGCAAACTGTAAGGAAAAATATGTCTGTTGATCCTCATTATATTGAGAAATTTGAGCATTCTTACCATTAATGATTGAAGAAAGCTTGTGCGAGTGAGCTGACAATCAACTACTTGATTTTTGAACCTTAGTTTTTGATCACATGTTGAGATAAATCAATAGATAATTACAATCAAAGTTACTAATCATGAAGAGGCTAGCTACATGTGCTTGATGCACTTTTCCAATCAAAAAATCCCAAGTGGATATACATCCACTTTGTCTACACACTTAATTACCCATTTAGCATTAAAGAAAATCATATCGTGTCCAATTTTCCCACTTGCTCATGGGAATTAATCCACTTACAACTCATCTCCATAAGACGATGGGAAGTGGTCTTGATTTGATCTCAAACCATCATCCCATACTTTTCCTTAATTCAATATCACCTTCCTGTGTGTAAAGACTCCTGACAAAAATGACGACCGAGATCAAAAACTAGTCATTGTATCTTAAACACGTGCCTGAGAAATTAATTCTTATCCTAGGTATACCCTTAATCTTCATGTCTTCTTTAGTGAAATTTATTAATATTTCACCCTTACTAATGTCCATTCAACCCTTTAGATTTATCCATGTGGAAATCATCCGCTCCCCCACTGAGAAACAAAAGGTATGAATGGGTCCCTCAAGGTATGGTGGGTAGCAGTCAGGATTGACCCATGTCTCATGTCATCAATCATTGATCATTTTTCCATAGAGTGTTCACCATTTCAAAAACCATGCGGGTCCCTCCAAGAAGCAATAGGTTCCAATCGCTCGCTTCCCCGCTAAGATTTCTTTAATATAAAATAATATTAGGTGGGGTGGTAGGGAGTAGCTAAGATGGAGCCACATCGCCCAACGACCACCATTGATTTCACTTTAATATTGCTCGCAAATCATTCAAAGCTATAGAGCCCACCACTATAGAAGAAACGTGGCTTGCTCCTGCCAGCCCGTGTGATTAATTTATTGAGGAATAAAACAAGAGAGGGAAGTGGGGAATGGTGGAGATTTGTTGGTGATGATCTAACAATCAATATAAAATCTAATATCTGCATGTATGCCAAAAATTTTAGTTTTAAGAAGGGGCCATTGCTAGGCAGATGATGGTCGGGGACATAACAATTAAGGTTAAAACCTTAGGAAAGTATTTTAAAACCCTAGCTTAGACTTGGAAAAATTATTTCTAAAAGATATCGACCCCGATTTAAAATAAGGAAACAATTTTAATATAGCCACGGGCATCGATCAGGACCACTAGGATCAAAGGGTTGGTAAAATAATGGACTTGACAACATAAGTCACAACTTAAACTGATCGGGAACCTGTAATAAGAAGTCAAAAACAAAATATAACGTTGGTAGAGACGTGGGCTCAAGGATCATTTAGAAAGGGTTTATAGCAATATAAACCCTAAAGTATTTATGAGAGACAAAACCCTAAGCCTCAAGACAAGGGATTAATCCAAATTTCATAGAATTTAGAGATGGAAAATGAAGCATTTTTAGGGGTTCCATCACGTCACACATCAACATTGGATTGAAGATTATTAAGCATCATTTGAAGGAATCATTGGAATCATTTCAATCTTTGGATCATGTACAACATTCAAAGACATTCATCTTACTTCTTGCATATTCTTATCCAGAATGGGAGGTCATATTGCACATATTTGTGGTGTTGTTTCTTCCCAAGGGGAGAAATGTTATTTAGCAATCATGGATCATCTTCAACATCTAGTTTCAATCATTTACCAACACTACATGCATCATTTTTAGGGGATACTATATGGTTTCACTTCTCCTATCAATTTTGGGAAGAATCATTTCCTCACATGGAGTTCATTACTTCACATTTTTTTGGGGGGTCACATAGACCTCTCTTTTTTGTCCTATGGGGGGAAAATTAATTGTATATTATGCTAGAAATAGTCCTTGGGGGTCAGGATGAGTCCTCCATGTATCCCTTATCTTCTTGACTTGTATATTTTATTGCATTTGCATCATAAATCTTTTGGAGAGGGGTTTTTTATTTCCCACTAGTTTTTTCTACTTTACTCCACTTTATGAGAAATTTGTACATTAGCACCTAATATGGCTTATTATTCGAGACTAATCATTAGTCCATAAATTACTTCATAAGTTTCACTTAAGGGGGTGTTAGTGTAAATATATTCATTATTTACCTAGTTAGCTAATCATCTTTCTAGGATTGACCTATTCATGCCTAGCTTATGTTTACTTAGGTTATTTAGGATTTTACCTCACTCCATAGTATTGAGACATGTGTCTTCATCACTTAAGAAACCTATTGACACTTTCTCACACACTTGTCAAGTGAGCTCACAAGTGTTCCATCTTTGGAGGGTTAGTCAGTTGTTTAATCCTACCTCCTTACCTTATTTACCTTGCATATATACCCAAGGTTCTTCATTATATTTACACACTCTACATATTATATGATAAATATCCTATTGTGTTTATCATTTCACTTTTGGAAGGTTATTAATTCAATCTCTTTGATCTTGGCATTATCCAATAATGAATAGTAAAAAATGAATAATAAATAGAGGTATTGGACATTGATGTTGTCAATAGTCAGACTTGCAAGTCTTAGTGACATATATGAAAATGTATTTTCTTATTTGAATTTGATGCTCTCAATGATATATAATGATTAAAATGAACTAAGATGATTTGTTTAAATAAACAAACTTAGATACATAATTTGAGGACTTTTAAGACCTAAGGCCACTTAGGAATATAAATATGCATGCAAATTGATTAATTGTGTAAGAGTCCCCTTAAGAAAAAAAATATGCATAGAGTGGCATTAAAAATAGAAAAAATGCAAGGTATTCACTTTTCTCCTTTGTATTCCCCCGCCACATTGTTGTGTACAAAACTAGGTGACTATGCATGCCAAAGTAGACACAACAAAAAATATTATGATAAAAAGGATATGAATCTTTATGAATATAAGTCATTGGAACAAGCATTTTGTCCTTACCTATAAAAAATTGGTATGAAGTAAAGATGAATTTCATAACATGCCACTTAAATTGTGTACTTTGAAGAAGCACACACAAATGGAGGATATAAAAATAAAAATAAAATTATGAAAAAAATATTATAAAAATGGTGTATGATATGTAAATAAAAATTGAGTGAATAATGTGTGCTTTTTGAATACTTGCTTTTGTGTTAATTGACATGGATGTGGATGAAAAGATTCCTCCATATTTTTCCTTAATAAGAAAGAATGGAGACATAAAACCAATTATGAGAATTAATATGTTGCCCACAAGTGGCAAGATCAAGAGAAAAGCATGTAAAAGATTAGTGTAATATTTATACTCCGAACATATTTGTTCTAAGAATGACATTACATGTAATATCTTAATTTAATTAGGGAGTCATAATTAGGATATTATTTTCCAATTTTTATTGTCAATCTTATCACCTAGGATAAGATTGGTTTTATCTTTTTTTGCTTTATCTGGAATGCATGTCTTATGTAATTATTCATTTCGTGAATAATGAATTGGATTGATTGAAATAATATTTTAGCTTTTTTTTCCTCTCTTGTGTATAAGAAATATTGTAGAGATCTTGACTTTAACATGGTATCATTAATCTAGATCTATGAGTTTTTCTCTGATTTTTGAGAGTTTTAGCCATAAATGTATAATTGGTATATCTTGGTACAAAAAGGACCTCACCATTACACTCAAAATACACCAAAACCCCTTGATCCATATAAAGCACATCAAATTTAGACTTAAGATATTTTGGGGTAGTTTTTTTAAGGTTGTATGACCATATGAACAATGTTTCCAACATGAAAACTACTTCTAGTAGTAACAATATTTTTTTCATTAATGAAAGTATTTTTGGCATGAACAATGTTTTTGGGATGAATAGAGTTTTTTATGTGAATGGTGTTTTTAGGTAGTGACTAGTGTTTTCAAGCCATGAAAAACATGTTTATGCTATGAATAGTGTTTTTAGGCTCTTTTTGCTTGCTTAAAGGAGTATTTTCATGAAAATGGTCATACCTTGGTCATATAGTGACAAAATTTCATTAAAAATAAAGCATTAAAAAAGCTAGTTCTATGCTCTACATAACTATTAAATTATTTTTTCCAAAAATCTTCATTATATATCTATATTTTAATTAGATATTTATTTTTAAATATTGATTTAGTGGAAAATGTGAATTCAATTCAATTTTTTTTTAATGAGTGGGTTTTTTTTTGCTTGTGAGGGATATATTTGTAGTTTTTTTTGTAATCATCATGGAAAAATCCAGTTTGTTACTTGCACTCTATATAAATATTATGAGTGGAAGATGGAAGAAGCAAGTAGAGATTCAATTGAAAGTACAATGAGTGATAATGGGTATAGATCATAGACTGGAAGGTGTTGTTAATAGAGAGAATGGTTTGATAGGTGTGATGAAGTATATGGTATATTATGTCAATTAGTTTCTCTCAATATTATTTCTCATGTTGAGTTTTGCACCTCACCAAACCAAATATGGACTACTTCAAAGAGTATGTTTGATAAGCAAGATACTATGGAAGGTTTTCAATTGGAAAATAAACTTATTAGGCTTAGTCCTTCCAATTTTGATAGTATCCAAGATTTATTCACCATGCTTAAGTCTCTTAGATTGTAGTTGAAATGATGTTGTATTGAGGAAGTGGGCTTCCAAATTATTTTTTCTATTCTTGTTAGATTGGGCTCTAATTATTCTATTTTTTATATCTAAATTCCAGGCTACAAAGGATTCTCTTGGTACTATATGTATAATTCTTTCACTTGATGGTTTTGCTTTATCACTCACTAGGGAATATGAAAAAATAGTACAAATGGGTACTTTTAATTCTTAAAAATATTAAGCTCTTATTAATAATCAAAGAACAAAAGACAAAAAGGCTTCTAGTGTCAAGGAAAACAAATAGAAAAAATGAGAAAGATAAGGAATCGACATACATGCTACCCCTAAGTTATCTCTATCTAGCAAAAAGGGAAAATATAAGGAGAATCCTACATATGTATATTAAAAAAGGCTTGGGAATGATGTGTTAGGGTTAGAAAGGAAAATATCTAACAATTAAATGCAGATTTAAGTAATAAACAGAGAAACTAAAACACACACAAAATAAATTATAACACAAAGAATTTAACGTGGTTCACCCAATTTGGGCTACATCCACCAAACCGCAACCATTCAATACTTTTATTATCTTGTGCAAAACCTATTACAATCTTGTGAATAATCCTATTTTTCATCATACTGTAACACCCATCCAAACCCCTTTTTATCAATCTTAGAAGCTTATAGATTTTGGGTTCTACAAAATCAGATTTTTCTTTTTTCGTTAATTTTTCCCTTTTTCAGTGATGATGCGAAAAAGTAGGAAGAAAATTTTTCTCGGGGGCTGCCACCCCCGCCTGGGCCTGGCCCGACCCCGGACCCTGGCAATGATACATGTCGGTGTGTACAATATACCATGGGCTATACAGTATAGCTTGATCAAATCGCCACATACCAACAATCTCCCACATGGAGACTGATCAGGCTCCACACCAACACAATCTCCCACTTAGAGACTAATCCTGGATGACACTGCTGCAATTACAGCTCCCACTGGAAATAAGTACCTTGGACCTTGCTACTCTGTTATACTTGAATTCAACCTTGAAGGACAATTGAAGTTGAAGAGGAGCTCAACTTCTCCCTTGTCACCACCTTTGTAAATATATCCGCTGGATTGACATCTATATGTATCTTGTCCAGCTTGACCTGTCCATCCTCCAACACCGACCAAATGAAATGATATCTCAACTGTATGTGTTTTGTTTTAGAATGCAAGGCAGAATTCTTTGCAAGATGTATAGCACTCTAGCTATCTGTAAACAAGTAATTTCCAACCTATTGTTTTCCCAACTCATCCATGAAAAGTTGCAGCCATATCATCTCCTTTCCCGCCTCTGTTGTAGCAACATACTTTGCCTTTGTGGTGGATAAAGCAACCACCTTTTGCAATCTTGAAATCCAACTCACTACTATCCCACTAACTGTAAATACATAACCTGTGGTACTCCGCTTGGTATCTATATCCCCTGCCAAATCTGAGTCAACATAGCCTTTTAAATCAGTATTAGAGCCCCCAAAACATAAACATTTATTGGATGTACCTCTCAAGTACCCGAGAATCCATTTTATCGCATTCCAATGCTCAACTCCAGGATGACTCAAATACCTGCTAACAACTCCTGTGACATGTGCAATATTTGGTCTCGTGCATACCATGGCGTACATTAAACTGCCTATAGCTGAAGCATATGGTACCTTAAACATTTTTTCTTCCTCCTCTTGTGTCTTTGGACACATATCCTTAGTCAATTTAACATGACTAGGCAAAGGTGTGCTGACAGCTTTTGCATTCTCCATATGAAATCTCTGCAACACCTTTTCAACATAATTAGCCTGAGATAAAAATAATTGTCTGTTTTTCCTATCTCTACAAATTTTCATACCAAGGATTTGTTTTGCTGCCCCCAAATCCTTCATAGCAAAAGATTTTGCTAACTATTGTTTTAGCTCACTTATGTGATCTATGTTAGACCCTGCTACAAGCATGTCATCAACATATAAACATAAAATAATGTAGTTGTCATTATCCAACCTCTTAAAATAAAAACAATGGTCAGAATTACACCGACTATAGCCTTGCTTAGCCATAAAACTATCATTTGATTTCAAGTACCATTGTCGAGGTGCTTGCTTCAAGCCATATAAACATTTCTTCAATCTGCACACTAGTTTCTCCTTACCTTTGACCTCAAATCCTTGTGGCTGGTCCATATATATTTCCTCTTGCAAATCACCATGGAGAAAGTTTGTTTTAACATCAAGCTGTTCTAAATACAAATCTTCAGCAGTCACAATACTTAAAACAATATGAATAGAAGTCATTTTAACAACTGGAGAAAAAATATCATCAAAATCAATACCCTTTTTTTGTGCAAATCTCTTTACAACTAATCTGGCTTTAAATCTCTTCTTACCTCCATCCTCCTCTTTTAGCCTATAAACCCATTTGTTTGGTAAAGCCTTTTTACCTACAGGCAACTTGCATAATTCCCAAGTCTGGTTTTTTAGGAAGGAGTCCATTTCTTCTTCCATTCCATGCTCCCACTGAACCTTGGTATCCACCTGCATAGCTTCATCATAATATTTTGGTTCACCAGCATCAGTTAACAAAATAGTATACAAAGAGGGAGAGAATCTTTACGGAGGTCTACTTATCCTTGAAGATCATCTAACAGAGTTTGTGGTATTTGTTGTTGCTGTTGTTGTGGAGCATGAGGAACCACTGAAACATCATTATTTGGAATATCATCCAACACTGCATAATCATTTTCTTTCTTCTCATGCTTGCAACAATAGATCTTTGTACAACACTTTCTCATTGAATATGACATCCCTGCTTCTCACAATTTTTTGATTTTCAAAATCCCAAAGCCTATAACCAAATTCATCAATGCCATATCCAACAAATACACATTTCTTTGATTTTGCATCAAGCTTGGTTCTATTTTCAGAATCTACATGTGCAAATGTTTCACAACCGAAGGTTGTGAGAAAAGAATAACTCACCTTCTTACCTTTCCATTCTTCCTTTGGAATACCACAACCCAAAGGATTAGAGGGACCTCTATTAATTAAATAAACAACAGTGTTTACAGTCTTTGCCCACATTTTTAAAGGCAACCCAACATGCAATCTCATAGTTCGTGCACGCTCCATTATTGTTCTATTCATGCGCTCAGCCACTCCATTTTCTTGTGGAGTCCTTGGAACTATTTTCTTCCTATGAATACCATTAGAGGAATAATAATCTTGAAACTCTTTGCTGCAATACTCACCACCATTATCAAATCTGAGACATTTTATCTTTTTACCTGTCTCATTCTCAACCAAGCTTCTCCATTTTTAAAAAAGTTTCAAATACATCATATTTCTACCTAAGGAAATAAATCCATACCTTCCTAGTTACATCATCAATGAATGTAACATAATACAGAGAGCCACCGAGAGAAGATACCTGAGTTGGTCCCCATACATTCGTATGCACAAGCTCCAATTTCTCATCTTTCTTTTGCTTCCCATCCTTGACAAAACTTACTCTCTTTTATTTTCCATACACACAACTTTCATAGAAATCCATATTAACACATTTTAGACCTGGTAAAACATTATTTGAATGAAGTACTTTCATACCTTTGGCACTCATATGCCCAAGTCTATTATGCCACAGTGCTGATTTAGAGTCCATAGCAACTGTATGATCTTCTACCTGCTGAATTGCAACAACTATTTCTGAACATTGACCTTTTTCCATAACAATTAAAGTAGAAGGAATAGTATGACCTATACAAAGATATAATATACCTACTTTCACACCTTTTGCTACCACTAAGGCACCCTTTGTGACCTTCCAATTTTTATCACTAAATGTAACAACACAACCTTCATCATCTAGTTGCCCTGCTGAAATTAAATTTCTACTTAACTTTGGAACATGCCTTACCTCACGTAGTAGCCAATGATTCCCATTCTGTAACTTAATCTTGATTCTTCCCTTTCCAACAATCTGACAAGGTTCGTTATCTCCTAAATAAACCGGCCCAAAATCCCCTTGGACATAATCAAAAAAATAACTTCTATGGGGGGTAGCATGAAATGAAGCCCCTAAATCTAACACCCAAGAATCATCAACGTTATCAAGGGAAAGAATCAAAGCATCCTCGTCAAATTTATTACTTACCACATTTTCCTCTTTACTTCCTTCCTTTTTGTCTCCTCCTTTATTTTTCTGAGACCAACAATCTTTCTTTAAATGACCCGGCTTACCACAGTACCAACAATCCCTCTTGTCTCTAGATTGGGACTTTTTGTCCTTTGATTTTCCTCGTGACTTCCCATGATTTCCATAATTGTTTCCTCTCTCCTTTGTTATGCCCCTGCTTTCTGCATTCAAAACACTGCCTGATGTGGATGTTCCACCTGAGCTTTTCCTACGGATTTCCTCGCTCAAAATAACACCAACAACATCATCAAATTTCAATGTATTCGAACCAAAAACATAATTGCTAACAGCCATTACCAAGCTATTCCAACTTTCAGGCAAAGAGCACAAAATCAAAAGAGCCCTAACTTCTTCATCAAAGTTTACTTTTACAGAAGTTAATTGACTGGTGACTATATTAAACTCATTTAAATGATCAGTAACTGACCCACCTTCTACCATTTTCATATTAAATAAACGCTTCATAAGAAATACCTTATTCGAAGCAGAATTTGCTAGGGTTTCCATCAACTCTTGAGTTGTCTTTGCTTTTGTAATATTGAACGCCACCGATTGTGCCAGGCATAAACAAATACTGTCGAGATCCTTTCTATCCAAAATCTCCCAGTCCTCATCAGACATTGCTTGGGGTTTCTTGGTTTTCCCTTCCAATGGCCGCCATAAATCCTTCTGATAGAGATAGTCCTCCATCTGCATCTTCCATAATTGATAGTTCTACCCATTAAACTTCTCAACCTTCTTACCTTCATTTGTCATTACTCCCACTCAACCGTGAGACTTTCCTACAGACAATAATTGAAAGACAACCCACTCTGATACCACTTGTTATGGTTAGAAAGGTAGATATCTAACAATTAAATGTAGATTTAAGTAATAAATAGAGAAACTAAAACACACACAGAATAAATTATAACACAGAGAATTTAACGTGGTTCACCCAATCTGGGCTACATCCACCAAACCGTAGCCATCCAATACTTTTATTATCTAGTGCAAAACATATTACAATATTGCGAATAATCTCATTTTTCATCATACTATAACACCCATCCGAACCCCTTTTTATCAAGCTTAGAAGCTTCCAGATTTTGGGTTCTACAAAATTGAATTTTTCTTTTTTTGTTGATTTTTCCCTTTTTTGGTGATGACATGCCGGGGTGTACAGTATACCTGCCGGGGTGTACAGTATACCATGGGCTATACAGTATAGCTTGATCAGT
Organism: Sequoia sempervirens; assembly: GCA_007258455.2. NCBI lineage: Eukaryota > Viridiplantae > Streptophyta > Pinopsida > Cupressales > Cupressaceae > Sequoia > Sequoia sempervirens. Next base: position 134,445,348 of record VDFB02379711.1, read on the forward strand.
CGCCACATACCAACATGATGAACATGTTTACTACAAGAAATATATTGATGAGTTGAAGCATATTCTTTAGAAAAATAATATAATTTTTCCTTTGACTAGGCCTTCTAGTTCATCTACTTCTACTTCTTTTCCATCAAAAAAGTTAGTATCTTCTAAAAATACCATGCATATTTAGCTAATAGGCTTGAAAAACAAAAAAAAAGGTAGAGAAAATTGTGTTAGTACATCTCATGGATCAAGTAAATGACTTCTTGAATATGGATCCTCTCATCATATGCCTTCATAATAAAGCATGTTTTCTACTTTTGAGCCTTGTGTTATGCCAACTATTTTGATGGGTAATAAACACTTATATGAATATTATTGGTAAGGGACCTATTGAAATTGGTGAGGTACTTTTCATAATGTATTTTTTTTCCTTCATTATCAAATAATCTTCTTTCATATATTAGATTAGGGTCGGTGCAGGATCATGGGGGTCCAAACTAGGCCTCTAAGTGGCAATGAAAATTCAAAAAAATAGAGTTAGGCAACTTGGCATAAAAATTTGAATAGGTTATTAACATAATTTGAAAAACATGTAAGAACAAAAGTTGTAATTGAATTTAGTTTCTAGGCTACTAGTCCTTTTTTGGAAAAAAGTAAATCTGGTTTGCGAAAATGTGAAATTTCAATGCACTAGCACTAAATTTTTAGGAAAAAAATAAGAAGCAGGTGAATGTCTGACCACCCTAAGTACAAGAAAAAAATATTTTTTTTTTTGCATCTTTAAATATAAGTAGAGGACACATGCTTGGATGTTCTGATTTTTTTTTTGTAATTTCTTTCCATGTAAATAATTAGTTATGATTTTTTTATTAGAACATTTCAGAATTATTAAAACGTGTGTGTTTGACCACCATAACTTGGTCAAAAATTTATGAAATTCAATTTTTTTTATCTTATAGTATGTGAAGCATAAAATGTGACACATCTTGTAGGTTCGAAAAATGTTATGTAGTTTGAAAGTTATAGAAGTTTTTCAATCAGCCTATCAATCAAGACTTTAGTCATAATGTATGTTGAAAATCAATAAAATTGTTTATTAAATTCAAAATAAGGCATAACTTATATTGGTGGAAAGCTGATAATTTTTTCTATAAACCCTTTTTGTTTCATGAAATTCGGATAAAAAAAAGTCATCATCCACAAGGGCGAACTTCAAAAAACTAAGAAAATTTTCTAAACACATTTTTTGGGTTGACTTTCCAGGTTAGGCAATCCTGAGCCAAATCTCGAGCCTATTGATTTTGTTAGAAAAAATAAATATCCATTTATAAACGGATACTTGTTTCATAACAGATATCCATTACCTGTATTATTTATAATACATAATATTTAATATTTTAATATATACTAATATACTATATATTATATTATATATTATGTATTATATAATATGTATTATATTATATTATATTATATTATATTATATTATATATTATATATTATTATATAATGTATTATATATTATTATATTATGTATTATTATATTATTTATTATATTATATACTATATACTACATATATTTTGTATAGTATATTATACATTATATACTATATATAGTATATATATTAAATATTAAATTTTATATTAATAGTATGTAATATATATTATATAATATATTTAATACATAGTATATATTATATATTTATTGAT
>VDFB02379711.1:134447435-134464090 GCA_007258455.2 Sequoia sempervirens
ATTAATATATAATATATATTAATATTAATATATTAATATTATATTAATATATAATATATACTAATATATAATGTATATTAATATATAATATATATTAATATACATTATATATTAGTATATATTATATATTAATATAATATTAATATATAATAAATATATATATCATAACATATAATAACTCTTAAAACTAAAGCAAACAAATATCTGTTTCCTTTGTTATAGGTTATAAAGATAGACTTGCACGAGTTGTGGCGGGCATGTCAAGTGCAATACATAACATATATCCATTTTAGAATGAATATCCATTTAGTAAGTTATATAAAAAAACAAAAATGGGATTGTTTTGAGTATTTCAATGGTCCCTACATTCTTTTTGTCACAAAAGTTCTCGTGCTTTCTATCTGTATCAGACAAAATTTAACTTTTGGGAGATTCTTTTACATTATATTTACAATTACAATCATTTGTGTGTGTTTTTTTGGTTTGTGCAATGGGGAGCAGTAGTCGCCATAAGAGAAAAGGTAAAAGGAAACTAACAACAGATCAAATTGAAGCATATAGAGCAAACGATAGAGAAAGTCATAGGAAAAGAAGACAAGGTATGGAAAATATTCAAATTGAAGCTTCTTCTACACCATTAAATGTTAATTCAAGTGAAGATGAAATCGAATTTGAAAATATTGATCATATTGAAATTGAAAATGAAAACATTGAAATTGAAAATGTGAACAACATTGAAAATGAAAAGGTTGTTGAAAATAAAATTGTTATTGAAAATGTTAATAACATTGCACTTGAAAATGAAAATGTTGATAACATTGAAAATATTGAAAATGAACCTTATGTAACACCTAATTACATGAGAACCCATAAATGGTTGCTTGAAATAGATGAGAACATAATAGATAATCTTTAAGGAAAAAGGTCACAATGAATGGCTCGTTTGTGGGCTACCAATATGTTCAATGAATACTTTTCCGATAAGACATTATCTGAACAATGTCAAATTTTTGTGAAATTACTTAAGTCTTACAAAATGAGACCATTATTAAGAAAATTGAAGATTCGTGTCATCAAAAAATTAGAAAAAATAAGTATTATTGTAAAATATCTTTTTAATGCTCTAACCTCTATTGGAAAGACTAGTGAGGAAAAAGATAAAAGGGTTGCTTGTAGAGTGATCATGTCCTCACTAGTAAGCCATCATGTGAGAAATGCTCATTTAATGAGAAAAACTTATATTTATTTAAATCTAAATCATAAAACAACGAATATAGCACTCTCAAGAAGAGGAAGACTTGATAGTCCTCTTCAAAATGATACGTGGGATTTTAGTGGGAGGCTTCCATGTGTTGATAAGAAGCTAACCAATAATATAAAGATGAAAATTGAACAATTTTGGAACTCTCACTCTAGAGTATCACCGAATGTAAAGGATGTTTTAAAGTTATGAATTGGTAATCGATATCGCACACTACATCCTAAAAATTTATTGGGATGTAGCCAAACAATTTTGTACAAATAATTTTGTCAAGAACATTCAAATTTGCAAATCTCACAAAGGGATTTTTAGTCTTACAAGCCATTTTATTATGTACCTATTAATGTTCATAATACATGTTGTAAATACCATGTTGAGTTTTCAATGTATCATGAATTATTATACCATATTTGTTCTACTATGCATACTAACAAAATGTTGTAGAAGTGTCATGCAATGCAACTTCCCAAGTCATCCAGGGACTTGTTAGATTCATTTTTATGCATTAGAGGTGATGGTTTCTTATTTTATAGAAATGATTGTTTAAATGAAATGTGTTTGCAATGTGGTGGTTTATGGAAGTTTGTAACATGCTTTCATGAGGGTAGTGATCATGATTTTGGTAATAAGATTGTTGAGAAAAAAAGGTTTGAGATAGTCAAATACACATTGAAGAGTGGAGGTGAGGGTTCTAGATGCGAGTTGGTTGCAAGAGAGGTAAGTATTGTTGATTTTATTTATGATTTTAAGAAAAATATTTTCTATAAGTATGCAAGGTATAGCCACAGGTTGCAGCGGTTGGATCAACAATTTAGGATGTGTAAGGACTCTTTCCTGATTGGAACTATTGTATATGTAGTTGATTTTTCTAAAAATTACACATTGAAACCACAAAATGAAGTACAATCACAATATTATAATTCTATTCAAATTGCTATTTTTATCCACATATAGACATGCCCCTAATAGTACAGAAGAGGACATGAAGATAATCAGGGAGTACCATTTTTACATGAGTGATGATAGATCTCATTCATCTGAGTTTGTACAACATTGTTTTGATTTTTTTTTTGAGTTCTTGTAGGAAAAAGGTATTGTAATGGGTCATCATCTGATTTGGTTACATAATTGCATAGGGAAATTCAAGAATTCCTGCATGTTTTATTGGTTGAGAAAGATGCATATAGAGAGGGGTGTACCACATATTTGGAGTTTTTTGAAGTTGGGCATGGAAAAGATGAGCATGATGGCACATGTGCATGTGTGAAGAGAGCTTTGGTTAAGGAACAAATGAAGATCAAAGGTGGTGCAACATTCAGTGATGCACATTCTATTGTTGATTGGTATACTTATACATTATCATGAGGAGGGACACTTGATTCACAAGTGTGTAGGTTCTTTTGGTTGGCTGAGGAGAGCACAATGGGAGAAAAATTGGGATGCCAAACAATTAGAGATTCTTTAAAGATGCATTCATTTCAAAGGTTAGATGTAGGTGAATAGACCATATGGACAAGAGAGTTGGCTTATTTTTATTAGAATTCTATTCAGTGTGATTGAGATCAATGCGAGTCAAGTGAGTGGATACATACATGGATTCCATAGTACCTAACCCCTTTATTTGTAGCACAATCCTCTTTAGAAGATGAAATGGAAAGTTCACTGGACTACAACCATCTTTCAAATCTTGCACAACTAGGACATGTCTATGCAATTGTAGCACTACAGGGGAATGAGGAGGGATCAGACTATTGGTTGGAATGATGTGTACAGGGAAAGAAAAAGCTAACACAACTGATGATAGATGATGATGGTTTCATCTATCCTACAAGTTCAGTTGTTGTTCCTCAAACTTGTTTGCATTACCATTTCACCATCATTTAGGTTGTTTAGAATAATATAATTTTTTATTCTAAGCATATTTTCTAGTTTTCATTACCATGTCATCATCATTTAGGTTATTTAGTATAATATAGATTTATTATTCTATGTATATTTAGATGTTAATAAAAAAATTATGATCATACATGTTCAATTATTGTTTATGGAACTTGGTTGTGAACATATATGATTAGAAAGAATGGCATACCTACATTTGAAGACTATGAGAAACCCAAAACCATTCTCATGTATTCACACCTTGTTATAGCAACAAATGTTAAGTTATTGAAACATCATGCTAGACCAAAAACAAAGGAACTATGAACAATTAGTAGTGCTAATCATGAAGCATTACTCAAAACTTTGAAGGTAAGAGATGACCCTTCAGGCACACTTGATTAGTGGATCATTTGTTGTATGAGACAAGTATGATATTTTTCATCACATTTTGATATTGTTTATCTGCTAAGGTTTATTATTTAGGTTGCTTTGAATAATATAGATTTGTTATTCGAAGCATCTTTTCTAGTTTTCATTACCATTTCATCATCATTTAGGTTGTTTAAAATAATATAGATTTGTTAGCCTAAGCATTTTTTCTATTGTGATCATATAGATTTTTCATTTGAAGTATATTGTGATGTTTGTGGCATGATGGATCATGGAGTTGTTGCAACAATAGCTAGCTCTAATCCTTTGGCAAAGGTATGCGACATATTAGTAAATTTGACATTATATTTTTTCTTCTATGGCCTATTATTGAATTTTTTTGTGATGCTTGTATGTAGTTTAACTACTACCTTGATGGTTTGTATAGGTGCTTGTCACTCTAGAACATCAACATGCTACTTTTGTGGACGAGTGTGCCGACCGCAAAGGCAACACATGATTTATTTCCTTCCCCTACTGGGAAATGACTATGTATTAGGGCCATTTGTTGTATGCCTATGTGGAATTTTTTAAATCCTATATTTGATAGTAATTCTTGAATGATAATATCATGTGTATTGTGTATAATTTACATGTATTCAAGTGTATACTTTACAACTTATGTGTATACTTTGTGACTTATGAGTATTTCAATGTATACTTTACAACCTATGTGTTTTCATGCACATGCTTTGTATTCATGTTTGTAGTTCATGAATTAAGTGTATTTGAGTAAATGATTCACTTATTCACTTACTAATGATGATAAAAATGAACCCTAAACCCCTTTGCACCTTTACATTGCATCCATCTAACCCTTTTTCCATCAAATAAAAACTTGAAACCATGGGAAAACACCTTAGAGATATCAAAAACTGAGAGAGGTTATTGTAGAGGGGCCTATGTGATCCTGGAGAAATAGATAGATTGTTTCTAGGTGACACAAATTTTGAGTAATAGCTTGTCAAATATTGCTTCCTTTTAGCACTTTGGACTCTTAAGGGAAATCGTCAATCCAATGTAGCTTGGAGTAATTCAAAATGTTCGGTACAAAAGAGAACCATGCCTAGCACAAACTCAGCTATCTAGACATGTTGGAATAGTCATTTTGGTCGTACAAGTTGCAGAACGAAAGTTGCATCACTTTGCAACTTTATATTGGTTGCATTTGACAAATTTTTCCTCAATTGAAAACTTGTCACCATGGGAAAATGCCTCTAAGATAGCAAAAATAAAGGGAGGTTATTGTAGAGGGTCCCAACATGATCCCTTAGCCTTAAACAATTATTTTGTAAGTACTATGGTTTCTGAGTAATAAACCGTCAAAGATTGCTACTTTTTTGCACTTTGAACTCTTAAGGGATCAAGCCGATTGAATGTAGCTCAGAGTGATTCGGCATGTTTGGGTGTGAAAGAGGACCATGCCTAGTGTAAACGTACCCATCTAGATGTTTTGGAATATTTTTTTTGTTCGTATGAGTTGTAGAACAAAAGTTGCACCACTTTGGAACTTTACATTGCTTGCATCTGAATTTTTTTTTCTCAACTAAAAACTGATCACTACGGGAAAAATCCTTTGAGATAGTGAAAAATGAGAGAGGTTATTGTAGAGGTTCCTAACACAATCCTATAGCCTCATTCGAAGAGTCTATAAGCCTCACAATTTCTGAGTAATAGCCCATCAAAGATTGTTACCTTTTTGAACTTTGAACTCTTAAGGGATCGAGCCGGTTGAATGTAGCTCAGAGTGATTCAACATGTTTGGGTGTGAAAGAGGACCATCCCTAGCATAAACATACCCATATGAACATGTTGGAATAGTCTGTTTGGTCATACGAATTGTAGAATAAAATTTGCACCACTTTGCAACTTTACACTGCTTACATCTTACAACTTTTTCCTCAACTGAAAACTCATCACCATGAGAAAATGCCTCAGAGATAGAAAAAATAAGAGAGGTTATTTTAGAGGGTCCCAACATGATCCCATATCCTCAGATAGAGAGTCTGTAAGTTTCACGGTCTCTCAGTAATAGCTCGTCAAAGGTTGCTGCATTTTTGCACTTTGGAATCTAAAGGGATTGAGCTAGTTGAATGTAGCTCAGAGTGATTCAACATGTTTGGGTGTGAAAGAGGACCATTCATAGTGTAAATGTACCCATCCAGACGTGTTGGAATAGTTTTTTTGGTCGTACGATTTGTAGAATGAAAATTACATCACTTTGCAACTTTACACTACTTACATCTGACAACCTTTTTCTCAACTAAAAACTCATTACCATAGGAAAACACCTTCGAGATAGAAAAAACTGAGAGAGGTTATTGTAAAGGGTCCCAACACAATCCCTTAGCCTCAAATAGAGAGTATATAAGCATCACAGTTTCTAAGTAATATCTTGTCAAAGATTGATGCCTTTTTGCACTTTGGACTCTTAAAGGATTGAGCCGGTTGAATGTAACTCAGAGTGATTCAACGTGTTTGGGAGAAAAATATGACTATTCCTAGTGTAAAAATAATCAACTGGATGTGTTGGAACAATTTGTTTGGTTGTACGATTTGTAGAATGAAAGTTGCACCAATTTGCAACTTACTGCTTGCATCTGACAACTTTTTCCTCAACTGAAAAGTCGTCACCATGAAAAAATGCCTCTGAGATAGAAAAAACTGAGAGGTTATTGTAGAGGGTCCCAACATGATCCCGTAGTATCCGAAGGAGAGTTTTTAAGCATCATGATATTTGAGTAATAGCCCATCAAAGATTACTGTCTTTTTGCATTTTGGACTCTTAAAGGATATCGTCGATCCAATGTAGCTCTAACTATTTTGACATGTTTGGATTTGAAACAAGACCATTCATAGCCTAAACATACCCATCCACACACGTTGGAACTATTTTTAGAGTAGACTAACCTCATTTTTATTAACAATAAATTTTTCTTCTTATCTTTTCATTCCTTTTCTAAGTGGTTAATTTTAGTCTTCAGTTGTTTTGCTTCAATTTCAACACTTAGGAAAACAAGATCCCTTTGTTTGATAGAGTTTTCAATGCTTAGGACAGCTTCTTTTTTTCAAATCCACCTTAACCATCATCTCTCACTTTCTTTTCCTGCACAAATTCTTACCAAATACAAAACCTCAATTGCGTTAGGTTGAATGGCATATATGAAAACAATTGCAATATAGCAAGTTTGGTGTGGGTCAAGGTTGATTGACATATATGACAATATCATATCAATGTTATTGCTTTTGTGTGAAGTGTGCATTATGACTAGTGTACATCAAGCCCATATAGTATGCCTAGTTTTCTTATTGATGCAATATGGTTAGCAACATTCATTGTTGTGCATTATGATAATACAAATTGCATGCGGAAGGTCAAATAACATGCATTTCATGGAGTTATATTTGGTTTTTTTAATGGTTGTATCACACTCATTTGGTTTGTTTAATGGATGCATCATGGTTGAGTGATGTCTTAATTGTTGATCATGATTATTGTATAGATTCCACATGAACAATCTAATGAACATGTATCTTGTCTAGTTGTAAGGACTTTGTTTGATGGCTGCATCAAACCCTTATGGTTGAAAGATAGTGATTCTTATTCAAGATGATTTTATACCTTTTACATGTTATTAATCTTGGATGAAAATTGAGTGACATTGATTTTTATCAAGATGATTATATTACTTTTGAATGAGAACTATAATGACATATGCTTCATTAAGTTGTGTCCATTTGTTTGAAGTTTTTAATCAATCAAAAGAATCAATGCCATGAGATTGTCATAAGTTGCTCTTTTCATCTTTTTTTCCTTGTCTATTAGACCGCAATTCTTCGAGGCATATTTTCAAACAGTTCTTCTCAACAAATATTAGATAGTGCTTCTCATATCATTTTTCATTAATTTTAACTTCTTTTGAAATAAAAATCAGTTGCCCACTTCATTACAGGAGTTCAAAAAATAAAATAATTTCAAATGTAAATTCATTCAATAGAGCTTGAAATAATGTGTATTCTCAAATTGAGTGTTTGATAAAAATGTTTTGGTAGACATATATGAAAAATATGGTACAATAGAAAAGGTACTGAATTGTTTGAAAAAAATCCTCAAAGAAATGTGGTCTCATGGAATGTAATGTATGTGAACCTTAATATTAATAAACTCTAACATAGATGGATTACCAATTGTAATTCATAAGTTCTATTAAACTGCAATTTTGTTAATCTATAACATGTTATTGATCATAACTTTAAACCATTATAAGATAATTATACATTCCATTTTGAAGATTCAAACTAGAAATACATGCACACGAGGAACAAATTAGATTGAATATCAATTCTTATATATGAAAATGTAGAACAATTATGTTTGTGCACATACAAATTTGGAATATATGTTTGCTCAAAACAAGTTCTACAACAAGTTTTACAACTTGTGGCATATATGCCATCTCAAGATCAATTAAACCCTAAGTACATATCAATCTATATCAAATCCTAATCATGTGCTGGACCATCAAAATTGAGCCTCCTCGAAGAACTTAGTTTCTCTAAAGCTTCCTGCACAATAACAATTGAAACCACAAATGAGATTAATTATGTGAATGGTTGACAAGATAGACTAGTAAATATAAAATTCTATACTATCATTTATAAAATGTGAATTTAACATCAAAATCACTATATGTGAAATATATTATATCAATAATGAAATTCTTGTTTACCTCAAGTCTCACTCTCTTTTCTACAAGACAGACTACATATGATGTCCCTTAGGATGATCAAGACTCCTCATATAAAGAAATGGTCCCACGCTTGTCATAGTGCTGAGTCGGGAAAATGACTATAACATGTAAAATAAAAATGATACAAATTAACATGTAATTTTTGAAAAATATTCATATTTACCAAACATATATCTACTCCTATCTAAATGTAAATATCTACAATATAAAATAAACACATACCTGTTGTCATGCTACGACACTAGATGGGCTCATGGGGGATGAAGCAGCTAAGATGGTTTCCTATATAAAAATGACAAGAATGTAACGCAATTTAAATGCACATGCACATATAATCATAATGTCAAGAATAAAAAAATACCTATTGTGCAGCTTCATCCATTGGGTCAGGCTCAGTCAACATGGCTGTAAAAGAACCAGGTTGCTACATAAAAAGAGAAGATTACATTAGACTATCAATATATGTAGTACATGTATTTAAACATTATAGATTTCAAAAATTAACATCTAAATAATAATTTAAATAATACCGCATACTTATTCTCTAGGACAAATGAAATGGTTGATTGTGTAGCCTCCTGTACTTGGGAAATTTGGTCCTCTATCAACAACTGTTAAATTTATTCTAGCACATAAACATCTATTAGTACAAACATCTCTTATAAAATATGAAAGAATTTAGATAAAACACACTATGAAATTTATTTAAGTCTTACTGATGCTCCCACATCGTCCCTGGCAGCCAATGTCTCTCCTGCAAATGGTCCACTTTGTGCTCTATCAACTCCTACATCTGACATATCCTAAACCTCATAGTCAGATGTGTTTATGGGAGCCTCAGTGGACCGTCAAAGAGGACCCAAACATAAATTGTTGCACATCATGCAGTAATAGGGCACACAAATATGTGTCGAAGAGGATGGTGTACTAGTCAGAGCTGATGCAATAGGGGCACAACCATCATGCTAGGATGTATCAGGTGCATCACCATCATGATGGGATGCACCATCAAATGGTTGCACAACATGATGGCTTTGCGTGACCAAATGATCACTCAATGAATGTAAGGAATAAATGATCTGAGTCCTTGCATCTAAAGAAATCTCATGGTAAGGTAGTGAAGTCGAGGCAATAATAGGCAGAGCAGGATGAATTGGGGTGACTCAGTGTGCTCTAGCTCTATCCTGTGGCATCCCTCTACCAACACCCTAGAAATATCGATTGACATGCCTCCCTAGGACAAACTCAACATATAAGTTTTGGAGAAAGGGATGTCAAGATTATTTTTGGGTGGTTTATCAAAACCATCCACCAACGTCTCTAGAAATTATCTAATATGCCTCTATGTGTGCACCATTTTATTGAAAATTTTAGCTTCCACACATTAATGGGTTGTCTTGTTCTATGATTGATGAATAATTGGGCTTTGCCAATATCAAGTGCCCTCACCTCATCATATGATAACCCATTGGCATAAAATTTCCTTTGTTCCTCTCATCACTATGCAAATCTATTGTGTTGATTTTCCAAAGTTTCAACATTTGATATGATTGTTTCTTAAGTTTTTTTCATGTCTAATAGCTTAGTGAGTGTCTCATAGATTCAACATACATTTCTCATTTGATCTAAATTTCTATGAATAGATTAATGTATTGTTGGCATGTTTTGGCTTGGAAACAACAGTTGCGGTGAAGGAGGATTTGGAGGGTTTTTATCTTGAGTAGGGTTAGGGTTTTCATGTTGAGCAGGGTTGGGATCAACCATTTTAAGCCTGTTAATTGATATTTTTTTTCAAAATTAATAGTCATTTTAATGCAATAAAAACCTATCAAATATCCTATTTTTGACTAAAATTCACCAAAAAACAATGCAAAACTAATATAAATTGAAGAAAAACATTAAAATCCAAAAATACCTTTCAAATTTGATTGATTTGAGCAAGAAGATTCACCTGCAAATGGATATCCGAGTTATGGAATAGAAAACCTATGCACACTCTACAAAAATGAGCTCTTGGGTTGTTTGGTTTTGATTTTATAAAACAAGAAATGGATATCTGTTTCCTTTATGTAGTTTTTTTAATACATGGTTGGGTCCAAGACTTGGCCATATAGATATTGGTAGTATTTTTCAAAATGTAAGTAATCATTTATCATTTTATATTATAATATAATATACATTATCTTATGTATACTATATATTATATCATTTATAATATATATAATATAATAAACTATAATATAATATAATATTATTTATAATATATATTATATTATTTTATAATATAATATAATATATTATAATAATATAATATATATAATATTATATATTATATATATTATAATATAAATAATATTGTATAATATATAATATATTATAATATAATATTTAATATTATATAAGTACTATAATATAATATAATATTAGAATATATTAAATATATTATTATATAATATTAAATTAAAAAACATTATTATAAATATATTAAAATATTATTATAATATATTAAATTAAATAAGTGGTCGAAGCAGACCCGACCAAATTTAAAAATTTGACCTAAAAAAATGGATATTTGTTTCGAAACGAATATCTATTTCTAACAGATATCTGTTTCGGTCTGGTATTTGCTTTGACACTATGTATTTTCTACCCAAGCCTAGATAAAGTCAAAGCAGATTTTTGCCTTTTTTAGCAAGTTAAAAACACTTCTTTTTTTTCACATCGCCACTTTTTGGACCCCTATGATCTTGCATAGACCCATTGCTTATAGTGATATTGAGAAGATAATGGAGTTCACACTTGATTTAGTCATTATCAGAGATTTGTAAAGCACATAGATGATTGCTATAGGGGTTTCTAACCATGAATCTTAGCGACACACCTTTGTAATTTTTTCTCTTGATTATGGTTTAGATCCTTTGGTTGTCGATTATATTTCTTATGCGAATAATAATTTTGAGAAGTTTGGATATATGTATTTATCTTAGTATTCTTGCTTCTAGTTCAATTTTTGGGACTAGTGCCACTATTTATTTTCCTCTACCTCTTTCTTCTCTAATATTAATACTACAATTCAATATGATATTTACTTTCTCATTTTCAAGTTTTTTAGATGATTATCTCATTGGTATTACATTCTCATCTTGTAAATATCGAATATGATGTAGAAGCATCCATGGCCTTGTGCAATCTTGCATCACCAAAACGGAGGTTTGAGTTGGTTTTGTTTCATTTTTGGTGTGGAATTTCATATTATTTATGAAATTCAAATTTTGCGTGTGGAAATGCAATGACATGTTTATAAATGAAATTTCAAATATACTTTCAAAATTTGACTCAATTTGAATTTGGAGATAGTGGTGAATAATTGAAAAAGCCAAAAAAAGCAAGAAAAGCAAAACAAAGGTGTGGCTTTCTGAAGAGTTATTTGTTTTGAATTTTTGATTTAGAACTTTATTCCAGGTGTTCTAAAAAATAGGAACCCAGAGGTGGATGCCTAGGAGTGGAAAAAATTGAGATTTGGTTTCATTGGTGAAAGCAAAATATCAATAAAAGCACTAGAATCATCTTGGGAGTGGTGGAGTTAAAGTTATTTGTTTTAAATGAATATTTTATTGATTTTTCATTGTAAATTGGTCAAAATTTCTAGGAATGGAGTGCAATTGGAAAGAGTGGTCTAAAAATTAATGAAATTCATCCCAAATTGATGAAAATTTGGAGCAAATGACAATCCAGAGTTTGACAAAAGGAAAAATTCAATCATTTTGCATCTAAGTCTTTCCAGAAAGAGAAGAAGGGAGAGACAAGGGTGTAGCATACTAGAGTTTGGTTGCAGAAGGTGTTATTGCAGATTTTTGGTAGTGTGCACATGTGTTGAAGTCTCCTAGAGTTGCAGAGATGAAGTGTGTAGTTGAGTTGTTGTGAGATTGATTTGTTGCAGGAGAAAGGTCTTGAAGCAACCTTGGATTGCTGAAGGCAATCATTTGGTTTTCATTTTCAGATTTATTGCATTTCCTAGGCATGTGAAAATTTCACAACCCTCAGAGGTTGTTGTAATAGCTGTGTGTGAATTTTAGGTGTGAAGGTTGCATGCAACCTTGGAGTTTTGTGTGTGAATTTTCTTTCCATATTATGATTTTGGTGTGCATTTTAATGGGCATGTAACAGCCCCAACCCAAGAGGTTTTCTGTAATGTTGATGTTATTTTCCATTATTTTGAATGAGAAGTTGGCTGGTTGAAAATTGTAACTCAACTGTGCAAGTTACAGATAATTGTAAGCCTTTTGGAGTTGAATTTAATTGAAGGGTTTGTGAGAGAAATTTGTGAATTTATGTGAGATTAATTTAATTAATTTACCTCTCATACATTAGTGGTATTAGAGCAAGGAATATTTTGAGAGTGTGAGCAGACCGCCGAAGAGAGGCAACTTGCAACTATGAGTTGTGGGTGTGCAACCATGTTTGCTAGAGGAAGAGGAAGAGGAAGAGGAGAGGATTTTGTGAGGAATGATGACTTTAGAGCTTTGAGAAGACAAGTTGAAAATTTGCAAAATGAGATAAGGAGAGGCTCTACAAGAATGAGAGATCCAAGAAGTGAAGATGAAGAAGAAACTATAGAGAATGCTAGTTTAGATACTGAGCAAAGAGAAGAAATTGTAGCAATTGCAAATGACCCACTGCTGAAAGCTTTAACAAAAATGGGAAAGAGACCAAAAATGGATGTACCCACCTTTAATGGAAGCCTAAACCCAAAATAATTAATAGATTAGCTAAATGAGATGGAGGAGTATTTTGAATTTGAAGAGATAGAGGGCCTAGAAAAAGTACGATACGCAAAAACAAGGTTGAAAGGGCATGCCTCCATATGGTGGAGAGAGATTCAATTAGAAAGGGGGAGAAAAGGAAAAGAAAAGATTACCAAATGGGATAAAATGGTGGAGAAGCTTAAAAGACAATTTATGCCAGTAGACTATGAATTGGATTTTCTTAAAAGAATGCAAGGTCTGAAATAGGGTAGCAAAATAGTTAGAGTACACAAAAGAATTTCATAAAATTGTTATAAGAACGGGTCATTCAAAGGTGACAAAGGAGAAAGTTGCAAGGTATATCAGTGGATTAAGGTCAAGTATTCAAGAGGAAATGGCACTTATTAGATTTTTAACCATGGAGGATTCCTATCAAATAGCCTTAAAAATTGAAGAGAGGTTAAACAAGAAGTTTGAAAATAAGCAAAAAGGAAAAGGACGTGGAGGCAAGGTGGGTGGAAGAACCTACAAGAGTGAAGAAATTAAGAAAAAGGGATACAAAAATGAAGAGGGAAGCAATAGGGAAGCGAAGTATGATGAAGGAAAAATCTCACTAGGACAAAATTTCATAGGTAGAGGTAGAGGTTGTGGCTTTGGTGGAGGCCCATTCAGAGGAACTTGCTTCAAATGTGGAGAAGAGGGACATCAGGCTTATGATTGTCCTCACACCGAAGAGAAACCAAGAAGGCAAGAGGATAAAGGAAGGGAAACAAATGCCAATGAAGAGGAAGATGCACCTTCCTCACAATCTAAATATGCAGAAGAAGGAGAAGTTTTGATGATAAGGAACACACTCCTTAATGATGACTATGAACCAATACAAAGGAAAAAGTTGTTCAAACAAGGTGCAAATGTGAAGGAAGAGTATGCAACATTATTGTGGATAGTGGAAGCATGAAAAATATTGTGTTTGAAGAGATGGTGAAGAAGTTGAATCTTGAAAGAAGAAAACACCCTAAAACATACCAGAGAGCTTGGGTGCAAGACACTCAAAAGTTACTTGTGAGTGAGCAGTGCAATGTGAAGTTCAAGGTTGGAAATTACAGTGGTGAAATTCTTTGTGATATCATCCCTATGGATGCTTGTCACATTTTTCTTGGAAGGCCATGGAAATATGACCAAAAAGCCATACATGATGGGTGTGCTAACACCTACACAATTGTGAAAGATGGAGTGAAGCATAAGCTAAAACCTTTGAAGGAGGAAAATGTTCAAATTTTTGGTAATGCTAGAGTTTTTTTAGTTGATGCAAGAATATTTCTTGAAGGTATGAAGCATGAGAATTTTTTTTTTCTATTATCCCTAAAGTTACCAATGAAGTTGTAGATGAAGTTCTTGTAGAGGTTGTTGATTTTCTGCAAGAGTTCAAGATGATTGTTTTAGATAATGTGCCTGAAGGACTCCCACCAATGAGAAAAATCAGTCATCAAATTGATTTGATTCTAGGGGAAAGTTTTCCAAACAAGGCATCCTACAGAATGTCACCTACAGAGACTAAAGAGGTAAATAGACAAGTTGTTGATTTGTTAAAGAAAGGATTGATAAGAGAGAGTTTAAACCCATGTGTAATGCTTGTTGCTTTGTCACCAAAGAAAGGAGGATAATGGACGATATGCATATATTCAAGGAAACTAAACAAGATTACCATCAAATATAGATTTCCATTACATGGATGGATGATATAATGGACTGCTTGGTTGGAGCAGAGTACTTCACCAAAATTGACTTGAAGAGTGGGTATCACTAGATAAGGATACGTGAGGGAGATGAATGGAAGATGAAATTCAAGACAAAAGAAGGTTTGTATGAGTGGTTGGTCATTCCATTTTGGCTAACCAATGCACCCAATACATTTATGAGACTTATGAATGAGGTTTTCAAGGAGTTTCTCAGGAGGTTTGTAATTGTTTATTTAGATGACATTCTTATTTTCAGTAAAACATTTGAGGAACATTTGATGCATATTAGATGTGTTTTTAGGAAGCTTAAAGAAGATAAATTGTTGATCAATCTTAATAAGTGAAACTTTGTGAAGAAGGAATTAGTATACTTTGGTTTTGTGGTGTCAAGTGAAGGTATCAAGATGGACTTAGAGAAGGTGAAAGCAATCTTGGAGTGGCCTACACCAAAAATAGTGTTCAAGGTGAGATCATTTCATGGTTTAGCTAGTTTCTATAGAAATTTCATAAGAGGATTTAGTAGCATATGTTCCCCACTAACTGAAACCATGAGAGGAGATAAGAAAGATTTCAGATGGACTTCAGGGGCAGCGAAGATTTTTAATGTGTTGAAGGAAAAAATCACTGAGCAATCAATTTTAGCACTTTCGGTTTTCAACAAGGTATTCCAAGTTGATTATGATGAAAGTGGTAGTGCTATTGGAGTTGTTTTGAGCCAAGAAGGTAAACCCATTGCTTACTTTAGTGAGAAGTTACATGATGCTAAAATAAGTATTCAGTTTATGATCAACAATTTTATGCTATTATGCAAGCTTTAAAAAAAGTGGAGACACTATTTGTTGGCTCGGGAATTTTTTTTATATACCGATCACCAAGCATTACAATATTTGGGCAGCCAAGGTAAGCTTAGTCAAAGACACATGAAATGGGTTGAGTTCTTGCAATCTTATACTCTTTTTTTTAAGCATAGAAGTGGGAAATCTAACCGAGTTGCATATGCTTTGAGTAGAAGGAAAAACTTGTTGATTGAGATGCAAGTTGAGGTGGTTGGGTTTGAAGAGTTGAAAGATTTGTATGAAGAGGATCCTAATTTTGGAGAGGCATGGAGAGTGTGTAAAAGTCCTATTTCAGCTAATAGGACAAAGTGGTTAGACTATATCATTCAAGATGACATGCTATTCATAGGTAATCAATTATGTATTCCAAGAAGTTCAATGAGGTTGAATCTAATCAAAGAAAAACATAGTGGTGGACTTGCAGGGAATTTTGGCATGGATAAGACATTGGAACTTGTAAGTGAGAAGTATTATTGGCATCAAATATAGCAAGAGGTGAGAAAGTATGTGCAAAACTATGGGGTTTGTCAAGTAGCAAAATGAGTGAGTCAAAACATAGGTTTATATCAGCCACTACCTATTCCAGAGAGGCCATGGGAGGACATAAGTATGAATTTTGTGCTTGGTTTGCCAAGGACACAAAGAGGGCATGATTCCATCTTTGTTGTGGTTGATAAGTTTTATAAAATGGAACATTGTATTCCTTGTCTTAAAACTAATGATGTGGTGAATGTTGCATATTTATTTTTCAAGGAGGTAGTGAGACTTCATGGGCTCCTAAGGAGCATTGTTTCTAATAGTGATACAAAGTTTGTGGGCTACTTTGTGGAAGAAGCTCAATACTGATTTGAAATTTTTCTCAGCTTACCACTCTCAAACAGATGGTCAAACAAAGGTAGTGAATAGGAGTTTGGTAAATTTGCTAAGGTGTTTAGTTGGAGACAAATTGAAGGCATGGGATTTGGTCATACCTCAAGCAAATTTTTCCTATAACAACTCAATCAATAGAAGCA
>VDFB02379711.1:134464190-134595368 GCA_007258455.2 Sequoia sempervirens
AAATTTTTGCGCTTCTTGAAATGGTTTGGGTTTCCCCTGCTTCGGTCAAAGACTTTTTCTTGCAATGGAAAGCTCCATCAAAAAACCCTTTTGTGCGTAGGCTCTAGTCTTTTTTTCTACCTTTTGTGTCATGGAGTATTTGGAAGGAAAGGAACAACAAAGTGTTTAGGGAAAAAGAGAAGTCGGAGGGGGACTTGTATGAAAAAATTGTTAGGGCTATAAAGGAAAACTTATCTTTAATCCCTAGAAAAATGGATTATAAAGCTACTTGGTCTCCTTTTGATATTGTTATTGCTGAAGAGTGGAATTCAAAATTAGTGGCTTTAAATGTCCCCACGCCGGACTTTTGTGGGAGGGAGAATGCTAGATGGACTTTGCCGCCTTTGGGTTGGTTGAAAGTCAATTTTGATGGTGCTGCTAAAGGCAACCCTAGGAAAGCTGGCAGCAGGTGTGTTTTAAGGGACAACACGGGGGCTTTTATTGCGGCTTTTGCTGTGGACATCGACACCCAAACTAATTATATTACGGAATCTATTGGGGCTTACCACACTGTTAACTTGGCTTTTAAGATGAATACGAAATGTCTTTGGTTGGAGGGTGATTCTAAGAATATAATAAATTGCATTCTTGGGCTTTCCCCTCCTTCGTGGATCATCAAAAAGTGGATCGAAGATACAATTGCCTTATTAAGTAAATTCGACAAAGTGAAAGTATCCCACAACTACAGAGAAGCCAATATGGTGGCTGATTACTTTGCCAAAGAAGGGGTTAAGAAGGGAGGGGAAAACACGTGGAGGAAGAATGATTACCTCCCTTCTGAGGTGAAAGTGCTAATTTATTATGATTCAATGCATGGAAGAGAAGTTTTTCTTCGCCATGATGAAGCGGATAAAGTTTAGGTACGTTGATTTCATTAGATTTGATGGGACCGATATCACTTTCTTTTTCAAGAAGAGTTTCCAGCACGCTTTCTGGGTTTTTGATAAAATATGCTTAAACAGGACCCAGAGCAACTGTAGGGTATGGTATAACAGAGCTTTGAAGATGGGGGGAGAGAGAAAATGTGTTGAGCCGAGCAGTTTTCAAGAGCACAGAAAGAATGCTAAAGCCTGGGAAAAAATTGAAAAGGGTGGTTTAGTCCTGTTTTTGGAAAAACTCCATAGTACTGATGAGATGGTGCTGGACTATTTCGCCAAAAACTGGAAAAATGGTGAGATTGTGCTGTTTGGCAGGAGGGTTAAGCTGAATGACCAAATTATCGGTGAGATTACTAGCCTATCGACTGAGGGTGTGAAATTTTACAGGGACCATCAGTTCTCTGATGAAGCAGTCATCAGATTTCCTAAAAAAGATAAGGAGAAGGCTAAGCTGGTTAAGGTTGCCAATAGCTACTTTGATGTAGAGTCCATTAAATCAATCTGGAGGAAAGTTTTAAGAGTCATTATGGAGTACATCACGGTTGATGGGTGCTTCACCAGGGCGTATGGTTATCACTTTTCCATTTTGAACCACTTTCGTCACAAGGTTCATATCTCTTTGCCTTTTTATTCATTCTCTTCTCTGAAGAATTGCCTTGATGATGTTGAAAGAAACCCTAGGCGGAATTCTATTATTCACCCTGGTCTCATCAGGCTCATCTTTGAGCATTATCAAAATTTACCTACTTTTCCTAAAATTGTTGATGTTGGGGATTTGGATGATGAGGATATGAAGAGTATCAGGGAGAATGATCCCCTGGTCCCTCTTGCTTTTTCCCAGTCCCTTTCTTGTCGGAATGTCCTTTTGGGTTCTACTTCGCCTTCTTGTCCTAATCTGTAGCCCTCGCCTGTTTTCCCTAACCTGGGTTTTGCTTCGCCATCTTGTCTTAATCTTCAGCCGTCTCCTGGTTTCCCTACCCCAGGTTTGGTTTCTAGTTTTAAAGGTACCTCAGTTACGAAATTGGTCTCGTACTCTGGAAATTCTATGGAAATTCATGCTAATAAACCTATGGTCAGTATAGAGTCGACCCCTAGTGCTCCTGTGTCTGGAAGATTTGTGAATGCCCCAAAAACTCCCCTAATCAGGGAAAAATTAATTCTGCCCAGAATAACCTCAGGCTTGAGGACATTGTGAGGGTGGCGAAAAAAAGTATTGATGGCCTTTTCACTGTTCTTAAGTGGACCCAGAAGGACGTTTGTGATTTGATTGGCCGTAACAAAGATCTTAGCAACAGAGTCATGGAACTGGAGCAGAACATAAGCTGGAGTTGTAATGAGAATGAGGGATAGGACACCCCCTTACTGGGGAAAAGACAATAGGTGCAGGAGGAAAGATTGACTAGGTTAGAGTGCAATATGTCCAAGATTGGCCAAAATATCAGGACCACTTTAGAGAATAATCATAAAATTGCCAGGCACAACGCTATTATCATCAACGCTATGGTGGAAAAGTTAGAAAAAAATCAAAAGGGCTCACTAGTTGTGGAATTGGATGCAGATAGAGGTTGCAACAGATCTAATGTTGAAGGGATTTCGACTCGCACCCGGGCTAATACGAAGAGGAAGGTCCCTGCTTCTCCGTGACACTTGGTTCAAATCCTCAAGCAGGGGTTACAGGATATGAGTGAAGTTGAAAAGGAAGCTGAGGAGTTGATGAACACCTTGGAGTAGTGCTGTTGTGGTCATTTCTAGTTTTTTGGTGGTCCTTTTTTTGGACCTTGTTGTCTCTTTTTGCTGTCGTTTCCCTTTTGGGACAGCTGTATGTTTGTTTGAACTTTTTATGCTCTATCCTTGTTTGTTTTAACTTTGTGGTTTCGGGTCCCTGTAAAACCTATTTTTTCCTTTTCAAAAGCATGTCAACCCTTCACTGAAGTAAAAATTTCCTAATTTTTCACTAAGTGAGTAAATAAACTATGTAACAAGCTAGAACAATAATTTTTTTCTTTTCTTTATTGAGAATATATAAACAAAGATGTCATAACAAAATACAATAGGGATTCCATTTCAATACAATAATCTCACAAGTTACAATAATACAAGAATGTACACAGTTACATACATAGCTCAACCGTGTTATGAAACAAATAGTTATAGATGGTCCAAGATCCTCCTTTCAAATCTTGGTCTTATGTCATCTGCTATGGAGGAGAAGCATCACTCAAGTGCTTTTCCACAAACCACAGACTCATATGCGGTCTCGTGCACATCTATCATTTGATAGATGGCCCTTCCCTTCAACAAATAGATTAGTAGAGTAATTAGGTAATGAAAACCAACTAAGCTTAGTGTTGTGTCCTACATGACTAGAACTTGTAAACCCATAATCTAGAACTAGCATGCAATAAATGGATCATGGTGAATTGACAGTGGAGCCATAGGAAATCACACTACTTTAGCCAAAGTGTTATCACTCAGTAATTCGAGTGAAGGTCATTCTATCACATACACTACTCAGGCTTGATTTGAATTAAGGCCACTATAATCTACACTTAGGTATTTCCTTCAATGGATACACTACAACAAAACAAGCAATTAGCACCTAAAATAGTGCAGGATTTTAGTTCATTTGATTTCATGAATTGGGAACTTCTACTGGTGCAAAACTCGACGCAAAATGGTATGTTCACTTCGGCACTGGATTTAGCGCCGACTTTTGTTGCTTCTAATTTGGCTTCTGATTTTCCTTCTGGTTTTGCTTCTTGTGTTGCTTCTGGTTTTGCTTCTAGGATTGCTTCCAATTTTGCTTCCAATTTTACTTCAGGTTTTGCTTCTAGGTTTGCTTTCGGTTTTGCTTCAAGTTTTGCTTCCAGTTTTGCTTCCAGTTTTTCTAGTTTTGCTCCCAATTTTTCTTCCGATTTTACTTCCAATTTTTCTTCCAATATAACTTCGTTTATTGCATGTATCTTTGCTTCCATTTTTGCATCTTTTGTTGCTTCTAATATGGCTTCTATTATTGCATCTTTTGTTGCTTCTAAAATTGCTTCCATTATTACTTCTTTGTTTGCTACTTGAATTGCTCTTGTTTTTGCTTCCTATATAACACCAAGTTTTGCTTCCAAGATTGCTTTTGGTTTGCTTCTAGTTTGGCTTCCATTGTTGCTTCTAAAAATGCTTCTTGTTTTACTTCCATTTATTAATTTAATATGTTTTATTTCAATTTAATTAGTTAAATATATCACACCTCTTAAATAACTCATATGATTATAGAGTAAGTAATTTAATTATTTAACTCATATGATTAAATACCAAGATAATTATAATAACATGACCATCATCTATAATTAAAACAAGTGAGTCAAATATCTATAATTTAATTGAATTTTACAACATCCATCCTGAGCAGTAAATTAAAATCATCATATGTAATAAATATCCATCCAAAAATCATTGACCACTTTCAATATATATAAATTGACAAATCAATATTGATAGGATCATCATCATATATAACTAAAACAATTGAAAGTCAAATATGCTAGTAGATCAATAACATGTCAAAATGATACATGTACGAATGATATAAGTAAAAATAATAAATTATGTAACTCAAAATGATACAAGTAGTCAAGATGATACATTTCTAAATGATATAATTCAAAATGATACATGTAAAAATGATACAACTCAATAATATGGTACTGTAGGCCATGAAAATGATACATATGATAGTAACCATGAAGAGGCATCATAATGATATATTAGCAATGATCCATGATGTAGTCTATATGATCATGAATGTCACTGGCTACTACCAGCAACTGCCTCATCATCATGATGGTCATCATCATCATCGTCATCATCTTCATCGACCTTTGTGTCTTCTGTATCTATGTCATCATCATCCTTTGCCATGTGATCTGTACCAGAACCAACATATTCTAGATCTATATCATGAGGATCATCTTGATCTTTTGGAAGACCCGTGTTCTGAAAAAAAAAACATTTAAAATAAAAAGTTATTATTTATTTCATGCAATAATTTATTTTTTTGTTATATATCTAATATTACAACATGTGAAATGAAACCATAATCATATTACATCATATCAAAGTGCACATACCATAATAAAATTTCAAAAAAGTTACAGATAATATGTCATTCCAATGATGTAAAACATGCAAAGCTTCTAATAAACATTAGTAAAATATGCCAACATTTGGTGGAAGAGGAAGAAAGATGACTGGAACTCTAGAGGCCCACCATAATGGATTTCAGTATTCAACCATGAGAGTAGAAGATAGAGTTGATATCATGTATCAAAACATTAAGCATGGATTATTCCATCCAACAGAGAAGGAGATGATTACTTTGCTTCATTTTTATTTGCATAACCATATCATGGTGTGAACCAAGAAGACCAAGGATGTCCAATTTTATGTGGAGGTAATGGATGTGGACCAAACTTTAGGAGGGGCAATAAGGTCAATGTATGATCTTGATGAAATTGAGGAAGAAAAACAAGAGAGGGACAGGAAAAATAAAATCAATGCAAAGTTTCAAGGTTTTTTCAAGCAAGTAACAGAGCTATGGGAGTAGCCTCATCTAAAATATTTTGAACTAGAGTTTGATATACCATTTAGAGAGCTTGGTTTTCATGGAGTTCCTTTCAAAGCGTCTGCTTTTATTGTTCCTATGGTAAACTGTTTGGTAGAGTTGGTGGAATTACCTTTCTTAGTAATCACTATTAGTGAGATTGAGATTATTAACCTTGAGAGAGTAGGACTTGGGAAAAAGGCATTTGATATGGCTATTGTTTTCATCCTATACAACCATTGCAAGAAAATTTAAGCTAGCATCAAATAACTAACAATTTTGAAAATAACTTGAAAACTTTTAGTTGCTACTATGTTAGGTATAAAATAAAAGGAAACAATGTTCCTTCCAGTGGCTTGATGGTGCAGGAGCACCCAAGCTCTTCAAGGAACACTTCAAGAGACATGAGGATGCAGGGGTCATGAAGACCTATCAAGGAACTTAGAACATTAATTATGACATTTTGAAGCCTATTATGACTTTTAAAATGGTTAAAAACATTAAAGGATTCAAATGTCCTAAGGGTCCAGATAAGAACCATACGACCAAAATGCATTGTAATTGGACAAATAATGTCCTAAGAGTCTAGATAGGTTTTTAATGTTTTAATCATGTTAATTAAGGTTGAATAATGCAATTTAATAGGTTTGAAGGCTTTTTAGTTAGTAGGAGTTAATAAAATAAAAGTTGGAAAATTCAAATTTTAAACTTCCAACTTTGGGCGGGAAAGTGATTTTTAGGAGTTTTAGAAACTTTAATGTAATCAAACCAATTCCAAACGGTTTGATCAGTTGGGGGATTGATCTATAACCCCAAAATAATCATTTGTACAGAGGTTGATCAATTGGAGAGGTGACTGTATGGACTGCTACAGGAAATAGTGAAAGAAATACAGTTTTCTTGCAATTTCTTTGAGTTTTTTGATGAGTTTTTTATTTCCATTGAAGTTATGATCATTTGAATTGTTTAGGAACTTGAAATTACATGTTTTGAAAACCTCATAGGTTCTGAGAGGAATAATAAATAATTTTTCTATACAAAACTTCTGACTGACCTCAGGAAAACATAGATTTTCCACTAGTTTGAGGGTTTTTCATGGACGAATGATCCATTTCATGGGAATATATGACTAAGACCAATGAAATGGATCATAATTAACCTGTATCATATCAATATAACAAACTAAAGTGTAGGAAAGAGGAATCATGCGGTGTACACCAAGATTTCACAGTGCAAAGTGCTTGAAGATGGAGGCTAGGGTATAGCAGTAGAAGATCTGCCTTAAGGAGGGGTATGTTTTTGAGTTGGGATAGTATAAATATGTTTTCCTAATGGTGTAGGGTCAATAAAAAAGTTCTGGAAGTGTGTGGAAGGCCAAGAACCAAGAAGCCCTAGTTTTGAGGCAAGTTAAGGAGGGTTTTGTGTTTGAGCGTGTTAGGGGTGTCATAGAAGACTAGGAACTTGAAAATCCTTGGTTTGGGGATGTTTTAAGAGACTGTTGAAATTTTCATGGTCAGGGGTTGCTTTGGAAAAGAGGGCTAATTAGGCCTAGTTTTTGAGGAAACAACAGATTTTGGTTGGTGTGTTCTGAAACAAGTGCCATCAGGGAGTTGATATGTTGTTTTCCATCATAAACCAAAACTTAATCAGTCACTATTTTGGATGTTCCTTTGGAAAGTTTGAGAGAAAAGTCAAAATTTCTTCTCTAGAGGCCTAGTAGGGCTAGAAGTCTACTTAAGGTGGAAAAGTGGATTTTGTTCAAGACAGAGGTTTGGGCTTTGGGAAACCTTCAAGACAAGTGTAATTGTTCCCCTTAAGATCATTCCTAGGGTTTGGATCCATTGGGGAAGGATTTGATTCATGGGTGAGCCATTTAGGCTTTGTCTCCATCAAAGTGCCTGGAAGAGTGGTTGAGATTGTGTCTTGTAAACCTTGAGAACTTTGTGTTTCTTTCAAAGTCCTAGACCCTCTGCATCAGAGTGGTATCGGAGCAGTAAGTAGGTCCTTTAGGGATTGAAGAAACAACAATGGCACCTAAGAATCAATTGGCAAGAGAGTTGGAGGAGTTAAGGGAAATCTTGGAAAGGGAGAGAAGAGAAAGAAGGGAACAAGAAGCAACAAGAGAGCAGGCCAGAGCAAGAGAAGAAAGGTAGTGGAGAAGAGAGAGAGACCATGCAAGCAAGGATAAATAACCTTGAGAGAAGTAGGAGGAGAGAAGAACAAGAAGACCAAGAAAACAATGATGAAGATGAAGAGCATGTGAGGGTAAATCAAGAACAACAAGCAGATGAGACAGAGGACCCTAAGGAAAGGAGGTTACTGAGATTGTTGAAGGCAGTACAAGGTCATGGAGGAAAGAGTCACATAAATTTTCCTATCTATCAAGGGAAGATGGATAGTGAAGAGGTGTTGGGATGGCTTGATGCCTTAGAAAACTACTTTGAGTTTGAAGAGATGGATGAAGAGAGGAAGGTTAAGTTTTCCAAAACTAAGTTGAGAGGCACAACATTGACATGGTGGACTAGTTTTTAGAATGATAGGATGGCTAGAGGATTGGCAAAAGTCTCTACATGGGCTAGGATGAAGAGTTTGGTCAAAGAGCAATTCCTACCATCTGATTATACCATTCATGTGAAAAGGATGAGGCAAAATTTAAAGCAAAAGGACATGGATGTGATGTCCTATACTGAGAAATTTCACAAGCTTAGTATTAGAGGAGGTTATGAAGAAGAGGATGAGAAAATAGCCAGGTATATCAATGGCTTGAGGTACAATCTACAAGATGAGATTGGTTTGCAATTGCCAAGGACATTAGGAGAATGTTTTTAGTTGGCCATTAGAGTAGAAGAAAAGGTGAAGAGGAAGCAAGAAAGATCAAGCAATGGTGGAAGAGGAGGTAGTTCAAACAGGTCCAGAGGTAATAGAGAACAAGGACAAGGCATCAATGATAAGAGCAGCAATGACAAAGGTAAAGAGGTATTTTCTGATCAAAGAGGTGGATACACTCCTAGAGGAGGAGGCAGATTTGGACAAGATAGAGGACCATTCATAGGTAGGTGTTTCAATTGCAATGAACCAGGGCATCCTTCCTTCAAGTGTCCTAAATGGGAACAAGCTAATAAGGGTAGAGATAGGAGAGCTAACTTGGTACAAGAAGAAGAGGACAAAAAGGAAGAATCAAAAACATTCATGGTAGACCCTGTGATTGATGGTGAGTTTCTTATGGTCAAGCAAGGAGAAAGACTTCATCAAGAGCCAAAGGTAACTATCTTTAAGACTAATTGTCTTAGTCATGGTAAAATATGCAGATTACTCATAGATTCAGGGTCACATAGCAATTTAGTTTCAGTTGATATGGTAACCAAGTTAGGGATTGAAACTTTTGATCATCCTACTCCCTACAAGGCCACTTGGGTAACTCAAAGGCGGCATGTAGAGATTGGTAAGAGAGATTTTGTGGATTTTTCAATTGGATCTTATCATGATAGGGTGCTTTGTGATGTCATTCCAATGACTTGTGGTCATATCATCTTGGGGAGACCATGGCAGTATGCTAGGAGGACATTGCATGATGGTTTTCACAATACATATTTGGTGCATAAAGATGCTATTAGATACAAATTAGTGCCTTTTCCTTTGGAGCAGTCAAATGAAAGTTTTATGATCTGTTTTGAGAAGAGTTTGTAGGTGAATAAGCAGGGTAAGATAGGTAGGACAGGGGAAGACACTGGTTGGTTGAAAACTAGTAAATTGCAGCAGAAATATGAAGCATACAGTCCTAAAAATCAGAATCTTTGGGACTTGGACAGTATTAAGATTGGAAGTATTGAATACCTTATTGTTGAGGGTAATAGGGATGGTGTTTCTTCACAAGGAAATCAGTGGCATAGAGGCAGAAACAGGGCACAAAATCAGACTGAGTTCAAGCAGCAAAAAGGACAAACAAAAAAGATTTTTCACACTAACATGTTGAGTGACATGAATGCAGGTTGGAAGAAAAGGAAGAAGGTAACTTTGGGAGATTTCATGCTTGGTAATAAAAAGGTGCAAACATACAGGAACAAGGAGTATTATGGCAGCAACAAGTTGGATACTTCTTGGGGCAAGAAATTTTTCTTTCTTGGGGAGAATGGTGCAGGAGCACCCAAGCTCTTCAAGGAACACTTCAAGAGACATCAGGATGCAGGGGTCATAAAGACCTATCAAGGAACTCAGAACATTAATTATGACATTTTGAATCCTATTATGACTTTTAAAATGGTTAAAAACATTAAAGGATTCAAATGTCCTAAGGGCCCAGATAAGAACCATAGGACCAAAATGCATTGTAATTAGACAAATAATGTCCTAAGAGTCTAGATAGGTTTTTAATGTTTTAATAATGATAATTAAGGTTTAATAATGCAATTTAATAGGTTTGAAGAATTTTTAGTTAGTAGGAGTTAATAAAATAAAAGTTGGAAAATTCAAATTTTAAACTTCCAACTTTGGGCGAGAAAGTGATTTTTAGGAGTTTTAGCAACTTTAATGTAATAAAACCAATTCCAAATGGTTTGATCAGTTGGGGGATTGATCTATAACCCCAAAATAATCATTTTTATGGAGGTTGATCAACTGGAGAGGCGACTGTACGAACTGCTACAGGAAATAGTGAAAGAAATACAGTTTTCTTGCAATTTCTTTGAGTTTTTTGATGAGTTTTTTATTTTCATTAAAGTGATGATCATTTGAATTGTTTAGGAAATTGAAATTACATGTTTTGAAACCCTCATAGGTTCTGAGAGCAATAATAAATAATTTTTCTTTACAAAAATTCTGACTATCCTCAGGAAAACATAGATTTTCCACTAGTTTGAGGGTTATTCATGGACGAATGATCCATTTCATGGGAATATATGACTAAGACCAATGAAATGGATTATAATTAACCTGTATCATATCAATCTAACAAATTAAAGTGTAGGAAAGAGGAATCATGCGGTGTACACCAAGATTTCACAGTGCAAAGTGCTTGAAGATGGAGGCTAGGGTATAGCAGTAGAAGATATGCCTTAAGGAGGGGTATGTTTTTGAGTTGGGATAGTATAAATATGTTGTCCTAATGGTGTAGGGTCAATAAACAAGTTCTGAAAGTGTGTGGAAGGCCAAGAACCAAGAAGCCCTAGTTTTGAGGCAAGTTAAGGAGGGTTTTGTGTTTGAGCGTGTTAGGGGTGTCATAGAAGACTAAGAACTTGAAAATCCTTGCTTTTGGGATGTTTTAAGAAACTGTTGAAATTTTCATGGTCAGGGGTTGAGTTTAAAGATGGGTTGCTTTGGAAAAGAGGGCTAATTAGGCCTAGTTTTTGAGGAAACAACAAATTTTGGTTGGTGTGTTCTGAAACAAGTGCCATAAGGGAGTTGATATGTTGTTTTCCATCATAAACCAAAACTTAATTAGTCACTATTTTGGATGTTCCTTTGGAAAGTTTGAGAGAAAAGTCAAAAGTCCTTCGCTAGAGGCCTAGTAGGGCTAGAAGGCTACTTAAGGTGGAAAAGTGGATTTTGTTCAAGACAGAGGTTTGGGCTTTGGGAAACCTTCAAGACAAGTGTAATTGTTCCCCTTAAGATCATTCCTAGGGTTTGGATCCATTGGAGAAGGATTTGATTCATGAGTGAGCCATTTAGGCTTTGTCTCCATCAGAGTGCGTGGAAGAGTGGTTGAGATTGTGTCTTGCAAACCTTGAGAACTTTGTGTTTCTTTCAAAGTCCCAGACCCTCTACATCACTTGATGATTGCAAATGAGGATTCATTTAATTTCAATGGAGTAAAAAAAAAAAAAGTAGTTGATTCATATAATATATGTACATTAAACATTTTATGGTGCAAAATTATTTCTAATGCCTTCTATAGCTAAATGCTACACTCATTTCAGGCATCAAGAAAATGCATCCCACTTGGAGTTTGCATGATATTGTTTTTTCCCTAGAATCCTTTTCAAAATCATCACCCTTAGCCTGATTTAGGATAAAACATCAATAATGAGCAAATTAACAAAAAATCAAAAGTAAATAATACATAATCTATGTTGTAAAGTTAAAAAGTCTTACAAAAATACATATAAAACTCCAAAAAAAATTCCATTTGTTCTCTAAAGTTTAGTCCAATCAACCAAAGCAAGAAACATATATCTCATTACTATTTAAATCAAAAGAAGATATCTGATATACAATTCAAAACTGTTGGATGTTGTGGTTGTTTTGCTGATATGTGGTTGTCATTGATGTCAACACTATTAACATTAATCCATTAGAAGTTGTATATGTTGAGGATATTGAGAAAATTGTAATGGAATGAGTTGCAAGTTTTTAGTGGTGAAGTGAAGTTTAGTATGTCGGTAAGTTTTGTACATTGATGATCAGAGGTTGTGAACTAAAGGGTCTATTTCTAAGTGTATTTAGTTTATCCACGTCAAGTTTTAGAGATCCGTGTGAAGATTTGATCGAGTTATGAAGATTTATATTCTAACAGTTTTTATGTTGCTTCAGTTGGTGTTACTGACTGAAGATGTTGTGATTTTAGTTAGTTCAGTTGCTGCAGATGCTTCTTTGGTGATTCATGATGTTTCTGGATCATGCTCTATCTTTTATGCACATCTGCATTGATTGTTGTGCTCATGCTTGGCGATTTTCTCTTGTGTGTTCATGTTTTTCTTGTTCTTGGCCGACATGGTGTTTGTAGCATGTTGTGGATCTTGGAGGAGTACTTAATTGAAGTGTTTTCATGTTGGATGTGTTGAATTTAGTCTTCACTAAGTTGTGGCTAACCTTGGTTGATTCACATTAATAATCTTTAGTGTTTTGGGCTGATAGTTTATATTCATTTTATTATTTTGTTAAAGCTAACATGTTGGGATGAAATTTCTTGTTGCAGATATATATAAGCGATTTTTTATTCAAATTGATTTATGACAATGGATGTCGAGTGTGTCTGTATGTGCGAATAAATTTCTAATAATTCAAAGGCAGAGTAGAATGTGAAGAAATGTTCATGTGCTTAACCAGAACTGTGATGAGGCATTAGTAGATGCTAATTTATCAGTTCAAATCCCTACAGATGTAATCTGATTCTTTCTGTAAGACAACGTGTCTTCCTTTGGGTGATTAGCCTTGTTGTAATTGAGCAGTGAGCTCTAGGTAGTGTGCCTAAATGCATGTTCATTCCCCATAGTTCATTTCTTTATACTTTTAATACGGTATAATCTTGTGGACTAATCTCCATCGTGGTTTTTCCCCTAACAGGGTTTCCACGTAAAAAATCTTGGTGTTATGTTTCTGATGTGTTGATGATTTATGCTTTCATGGTTAATGATCTAATCTAAGAATAAGGTTAATAAGTTTTAAATTTTTGGGACAACTGATTCAGCCCCCCTCTCAGTTGTCTGCATTATGTTGCCAACAATTGGTATCAAAGCAGGTTCCTTGGAAGAAGTTTAATAACTTGAGGTGATCTGGGATGGCATCATACAAGAAGGATAGTCTAAGATTTCATGGAACAAATTATTCTTTGTGGAAGACTCGAATGGAGTGCCATATGAGATGCATTGGTGAACCCTACTGGAGAATTACAAGTAATAGGTATGTTATTCCTCAGAATGGTCCTACTACTATTGCGGAGATTAGAGATGTTGAGTATAATATCAGGGCTAAGGAAGCATTATTGAGTGCTTTGACTGATTCTGGGATGAAAAATGTTATGGATTTGAAGACTGCTTATGAGATCTGGAAAAAGTTGGAAATGTCGTATGAAGGTGATACTAATGTGAAGATTGCTAAGTTGTAGAGTCTGAAAGGGAAATATGAAAATTTGAGAATGGGTGATGATGAGAACATTACAATTTTTATGCAAAGAGTGAATGAACTTGTGTGTGGTATCAAATGTGTCGGTGGATATATAGACAAATTAGAGATTGTTGCTAAAGTGCTTAGATCCTTGCCTGATTCATACAAAGTCAAAGATAGTGCTATTGAAGAGCTCCAAACTGTAACAAATGTAACCAAAGATATGTTGGTTGGTAAGCTTACTGCTTTTGAATTGAGTGAATTTGGTGATGCCCTTCCTAAGGTTGAATTTTCATTTAAGGCTACTACTTCTAGAAGAGATAGATAGATATATGATCCCGGTGAGAGTTTATATAGAAAGACATTCAAGTATGAAGATGAAATCAGATAGATTGAAGAAGAAGAAAGAGAGATGGAAGAGTTGGAAGCACTTATTTTCAAAAGAGTACCGAGAGGAAAAAGGTAAGTATGAAGGACAATTGCCTCTTAAATGTTTTTCTTGCAATAAGATAGGTCATTTGGATCAAGATGTCCGGAAAGAGCTCCTAAACCAAGACATAACAAGCCTAGATTTCAAAAGAAGTGTTACTATGTTGTTGATGAAGGTGTGGCAGATGATGAATCTGATAAAGGAAATAAAATTGATGATGAATGGGTATTTATTACTATTAAGGAAAATAATCTTGTATCTACTGAATCTGCTAGTTGTACAAATGTGGAGAAAGCTCTAGCTATTCGAGTTGAAGAAAAAGATGAATGGGTGATTGATAGTGGATGTTAACATCATATGAATGGAGATAAGAGTAATTTTGTAAGCTTGGAAAAGTATGATGGTTGTGTTGTGATATTTGGTGATAATACATCTAGTGTGATCCGTGACAGAGGATGCATTTCTCGTTATGGTAAGCATAATATTGATGATGTCCTGCATGTGGAAGGTCTGAAGCATAATCTTTTAAGCGTTGGTCAGATGGTTGAAAAGGGATACAATCTTCAGTTCAAGGATGGAAAGTGCAGAATATTGAGTTTCAGAAATGAAATTGCATCAGGTACAAAAACAAAAGGTAATATCTTTCACTTGAGTGCTACTAGTAAACATTGTTTGATTGCTCAAGTTGATGAAAGTTGGTTATGACATAGGAGAATGTTTCATGTTAACTTTGATAATATTGTCAAGATAAGTTCTACTAAGGCTATGAGAGACCTACCTAAATTGGTGAAACCTACTAATGCCATATGCAAGGAATTTCAGTTAGGAAAGCAAACTAGAATTTTATTTTAGAGCAAAGAACATTGTTCAAATGAATTATCAGAGCTTGTGCATACTGATCTGTGTGGTCCCTCTAAGGTAAGAATTTTATAAGGTTACAGGTATTTCATGTCACTCATTGATGATTATTCTAGAATGGTGTGGGTTACTTTCTTAAGCTAGAAATTTGAAGCACTGGAAATGTTCAAGATCTTTAAGGCTATGGTTGAGACAGAAATAGGTCTAAAGATTAAATGTCTGAGATCAGATAGAGGTGGTGAGTTCACTTACGGTGAATTTAATTATTTCTGTGAAGAACATGGAATAAAGAGACAATTATTTGCACCGTGGACCCCTCAACAAAATGGATTTGTGGAAAGGAAGAACAAAACAATTGAAGATGTTGCTAGAACTATGATGCTGGAAGGAAATGTCCCTCATATCTACTGGAGAGAAGATGAGTATTGTTGTGTACACACTCAACCGGGTACAAATCAAAGGTGATACTAGTAAGACCCCTTTTGAGCTATGGAATGGTTAAAAGCCTACTGTTAAATATTTCAAGATATTTGAAAGCAAATATTATATCAAGAGAGATGAACATATAGGAAAGTTTTATGCTAGGAGTGATGAAGGTATCTTTCTAGGTTATTCTACTAAAAGTAAGGCCTATCGATGTCACAATAAAATATTGAGGAAAATGGTTGAAAGTGAAAATCTCAAGGTTGATGAAGACTTAGGTACACCATCCAGAACATGCGGATATGATTTTGATGATCAGAATGACAATAGAAACAAAGGAAAGAAATTTCAAACTACAAATCAAGTGCAAATCATTCTGGTGAATCAGGAAAATCAAGAGGAAGAAGAAACTAGTGAAATTGTTGAAGAGAGAACGCAAGAGCCTAAAGTTGAAGAACATCCTAAGAAGACTCTGAGGTATGTAAGATTGAATTATTTAGAAGATTAGATTATAGGTGATAAGAACAAAGGTGTCTACACTAGGAGAAGGATTGCAGAAGAATACTGCTTGATTTCAAAGACAGGGCCTACTAGTGTGAATGAAGCATGCAAAGATGAGCATTGGGTTGAAGCAATGAAAGAGGAGCTAAAGAAGATTGAGAAGAATGATACATTGATTCTTGTTCCTAGACCTAAGGACAAGAATGTCATTGGAGCCAAATGGGTCTTTAGAAACAAACTGAATGAGAAAGGTGAAGTGGTTCAAAACAAAGCAAGACTAGTATGCAAAGGATATTCACAAATGGAAGGAATTGATTTTGAAGAGACTTTTTCCCCTATTGCGAGAATTGAAGTTGTAAGATTATTTCTTGCCTATGCTGCTTACAAGAACTACAAGGTTTATCAAATCAATATCAAGTCAGCTTTTCTAAATGGCGAATTGGAAGAAGAGGTGTATGTTGAGCAACCTGATGAATTTCAATTGACTATTAAGGGAGATATGGTGTGTCGGTTGAAGAAAGCATTGTATGGACTCAAGCAAGCCTCCAGAGCATGGAATGCTAGATTGGACAAGTATTTGTTGAAGCTTGGATTTAACAAAGGTATTGCTGGTAGTAATCTATATTGCAAGAATGATAATAAAGATTTGATTGTTGAAGTCTTTGTAGATGATATCATTTTTGGAGGAGATGATGGTTTGTGCATGAAGTTTGCTAATGAGATGTAGAATGAATTTAAGATGTCAATGATTGGTGAGATGAAATTATTTTTGGGATTGCAAATTACTCAGTTAGATAAATGGATTTTTATATCTCAATCCAAGTATGTGAAGGAATTGCTAAAGAAGTTTGGTATGGAATATTCAAAGCCAATCGGTACACCCATGGTGACTAGATGTAAGTTGACAACAAAAGATGATTCTCTAAAAGAAAATCAGACTAGATACAAATCAATAATTGGTTTATTTCCGTATTTGACTCAAACTAGGCCTAATATCATGAATGTTGTATGTATTGTTGCAAGATTTTAAGCTGATCCGAAGGAATCTCATGTGACTATTGTGAAGAGAATTTTTAGATATTTGAAGGGAATAGTTGACTTTGGCTTGTGGTATCCTCAAGATAATGATCTTACTTTGAGTGCCTTTACTGATGTTGATTGGGAAAGAGATATCAATGACATGAAAAGTACTAGTGGTGGAGCATTTTTCTTGGGTAAGAAGCTGATTTCATGGTTAAGTAAGAAGCAGAATGCCATTTCGTTATCTACTATAGAGGTCGAATACATTGTTGCTGCTAACAATTGTACTCAAGTCTTGTGGATGAAGTAGATGTTGAAGGATATCAGAGTTGTGTATAATGAGCATATTGCTATATTATGTGATAATTCAAGTGCTATTAACATTTCTAAGAATCAGGTGTTGCATTTAAAGACAAAATATATATATTAATTTTCACTTTTTGAGAGAAAAGGTGAATGAAAAGGAAGTCAGACTAGAGTATGTGCCTACGAAGGAGCAGATTGAAAACATCTTTACCAAGTTGTTGCCTAAGGATACTTTTGAGTATCTTAGAGGGAAGTTAGGGTTGATTACCGTTCCTAATCAGAACTAAGGATGCATTGCATTGCATCAGTTCATGCATTTCATAGTCATATCTTGATCCAGATTGATGTTGTGGTGGTTGCTACTCAGGGGGAGTAGTCAGATGTTCAGATGCTTAGATATGTGGTTCAGATTTTGTGTGGTGCTTAGAGATCTTTGTCATTGATTTCAAAGGGGGAGAAGATCATGTGTGAAAAAATTTATGGGAAAGAAGAGCCTTGTGGGAAAGAAGATCATGTGGAAGAGTTGAGGAGAAAATGAGTCAGAATCTAAGGGGGAGTAAGTGTCAAGAGTTAGTTGCATTGATGGTGTTTTTCACATCATGTGTTGCCATCAATTCCAAAGGGGGAGATTGTTGGATGTTGTGGTTGTGCTTATAATATGTGGTTGTCATTGATCTCAACATTATTATCATTAATCCATTAGAAGTTGTATATGTCGAGGATATTGAGAAAATTGTAATGGAATGAGTTGTAGGTTTTCAGTGGTGAAGTGAAGTTCAGTATGTCGGTAAGTTTTGTACATTGATTATCAAAGGTTGTTGAATAAAGTGTTTGTTGCTGAGTGTATCTAGTTTATCCACGTCGATTTTTAGAGATCTGCATGAAGATTTGATTAAGTTATGAATATTTATATTCTAACATTTTTTTTGTTGCTTCAGTTGGTGTTACTGATTGAAGATGTTGTGATTTCAATTAGTTCAGTTGTTGCAGATACTTCTCTTGTGATTCGTGATGTTTGTGGATGTTTCTAGATTGTGCTCTATCTTTTTTGCACGTTTGCATTGATCCTTGTGCTTGTGGTTGGCGATTTTCTCTTGTGTGTTCATGTTTTTCTTGTTCTTGGCCAACATGGTTCTTGTAGCATGTTGTGGATCTTCAAGGATTAATTAATTGAAGTGTTTTCACATTGGATATGTTGAATTGGGTCTTCACTAAGTTGTAGCTAACCTTGGTTGATTCACATTAATAATCTTTAGTGTTTTGGGATGATAGTTTATATTCATTTTATTATTTTGTTAAAGTCGACATGTTGAGATGAAATTTCTTGTTGCAGATATATAAGCCATTGTTTATTTGAATTCATGTATGCTAATGGATGTCGAGTGTGTTTGTATGTGTGAATAAATTTCTAATCATTCAAAGGCAGAGCAAAGTGTGAAGAAGAGTGAAGAAGAGTAAAGAAATGTTCATGTGCTTAACCAGAACTGTGATTAGGCATTAGCAGATGCTAATTTATCAGTTCAAATCCCTGTGGGTGTAACCCGATTCTTTCTGTAAGACAGTGTGTATTCCTTTGGGTAGTTAGCTTTGTTGTAATTGAGAAGTGAGCTTTAGGTAGTGTGCCTGAATGCATGTGCATTCCCCATATTTCATTTCTTTATATGTTTAACATGGTATAATCTTGTGGACTAATCTCCATCGTGGTTTTTCCCCTAACAAGATTTCCATGTAAAAAATCTTGGTGTTATGTTTCTGATGTGTTGATGATTTATGCTTTCATGGTTAATGATATGATTTGAGAATAAGGATAATAAGTTTTAAATTTATGGGACAACTAATTCACCCCCCTCTCAGTTGTCTGCATCGCGTTGCCAACAAGGCTGATGTAAGAAGTTGGGTACACAAAAAGCTCAAAAAGTGGAAATGTTTTTGTTGTTTTCCAGAATTTGTCACACTTGGACTATTTGAGACACTTACACAATGAATCTTAAAAAAAATTAGTAATATGAAATTTAGCATTTTGAATATAGTTTCCAAATATGTAAATTATTCAAATACCCAGATTATAGAAATTAAATTTTGATAGGGATCTATAAAAACCACTTTTTAAAAGTCCCTATTTTTTTTACCATACCAAGCATGTGTACAAACATCACTTTTTGACCCAAATAAAATTATTTTACTAATTAATTTTGGACAAACAGAGCTAACAACATGAAGATTGATTTAGAATTTTCTTTTGTAATTTTTTATTGAATATTTTTTTTTATTAATTTTTTATTGGCCTTAATTGTTTTTTTTTAAATCAACATGTACGGACAACATAATTGGACCTAAACTAAACATTTTTTGAATCTTTTTTTTTCATTGTGTAGAGAATTGTCTAAAGTTTGATGCCATATAATTTTTTTTACAAAAAACTTAACCAAAAATGTGTTATTAAAAAACAAAAAAAGCCTGATATTTCAAGTTTGACTAGTTTGCTTAAAATTAATTAAAAAATAAAAAACATAATCCAATCTTAATAAAAATTATATATTTGGAAAGTAGACATCGTGTTATCTAACGGGTTTTAATTTTATAGATTGATTTAGAATAAAAGCCCATCAACCATATTGCCAAAGTTGGACATTCTTCTTCAATCTACCTTAGTTTTTTAGTTGCAGGTCAAAGGCTAAGGCTCGGATTACCAATCCTTTACCAAGCCTAAAACCAAGGCTGCATGTGGGTTGGGAATTCAATTTTTAAATAACGTGTACACATTACTAAAATGCGTACGAGTTATTTAAATGAAACGCGTACACGTTTCATAACACATACACGTTATCTAATTACCCGTTGGGTAAAGGTAACATGTATGCATTGTATAATGCATACACGTTCCTAGAACAAAACGCGTATGTGTTTCATTATGCGTACAAATTTTTGATATAGCTATTTTTTCCTAATTTGGTAAATACTAATAAAACATATTTTTTCTGCAACATTCCTTTTCTGCAATACGAACCAAAAGCTCCATTTTCTGCATTTTTTATTGCAAATTTGTCTTGTGCAGGGCATATTCTATTCAAATTGTTGGAAGAGACAAAGTGCAGGTTGAGTTTTTTGAAGTGGAATAATGTACAAGAACTTGTTACAAAAAGATTTGGAAAAAGAGAATTTTTGGATGCATTCATGATGTTTTTATACTTCAGAGTTTAAAGAAAAAAGGATCTTCATACTACATAGTTTTATTTGAATATTTGAAGGAGATATCAATTTGAAAATAGGTTGTATTTGAATCATTTTTTTTTGTCATCAAAGAGGGTTTGGTAACCATGGGTGATAAGCAAAGACAAATAAAAAGATGTAGAAAGTTAATGACACCCGAAAAAATTCAAGCAAATAGAGATATGGAGGCAAAAAGACAAAGGGATAGAAGAGAAAGGATTCATCAAATAAAATTTTTGCAAGCATCTAGTTCCAAGAATGTTGAAGAGGAAGCCATGAATGATGAAATGAATGTAGATGATGCAAATGTGGAGATGGTGAATATGGAAGAAAATGCAATTATGGAGACAAACCCAACTATGCCTTTAACTTCAACTTTGAATGATGTGGGAATAGTACCTATGCAAACAACTTTAGGTATGTCATAAAATCCACCTCCAAATGATATTGAAAATGCACCTATTCATACAATCCATCCAGGTATGTGTTCAAACCCAAGTTTTGATAATATTGATATTGCTTGTTTAGATGAAGTTGGATACACCATTAATGATATCAATAATTCTAGGGTTGAAACAATGAAAAAACAAAAAAAATGATGAAATTATATCTTATGAGAATGCAAATGAGAATAAAATCCCTCATACTAATGAAAATGTAAATGAAATCCCTTTTACATTTGAAAATGAAAATGAAACCCCTTGTGTGAATGGAAATGAAACCCCTTGTATGGATGAACCTGAAAATGTTTTTTTACAATTGAAAGAGATGTGCTAGATAAACTTCGTGGTAAAGTTTATTAGAAAAAAATTAGAACTTATGGAAATAGAATATATAAAATGTTTTTTTATAGAAAGAAATTAGGATTCCAATGTCAACTCATGGTGCAATTGACGATAATGTCAAAAATAAGAATAGTGATGAAAAAATTAGGTGTTTTTGTAAAACCAAAAAAGAAAGATGATTCAGTAGAACAAGTCATATCTAGTGTTGCTAATGCTATTGATTTTATAGGTAAGAAAAGTCAATTAAAAGATAATAATGCGGCTCGTTGTGCAATAACAACTGCTCTAGTTGATAAAGCAACTTCAAATAAAAGAATGTTAAGTAAGATTAGTAAATGTATAAAAGTAAATCCTAGAACTTTGATAAGAGCTGCTAAAAGAAGAGAAAGTATTAAAAAGGATCCAATTAATCAATGTTGGAGTTTTAGTGGTAGACTTCCAAGATCATACATGAAATTAACTAATGAAATTAAATCTTTAATCGAAAATTGTTGGCATGATAATACAAGAGTATCACCTAACATTAGAGATGTCTTAAAATTAAGGGTGGGTTAGAAAATTTGTGAACCTCATCTAAAGCATCTCTTAGATATGACTCAAACTGAATTATATAAAAAAAATTTAGATGCTTCAATCTTACCATTGAATATTAATATAAGTCAAAGATCATTCGAAAAGTGTACACCTTGGTATGTTATAATTAATAAGCAATGAATCTCTTGTTGTTGTAAGACCCATGTACAATTTCGTTATTATTATGATAGTTTTGATATCTCTGATACACTTTACATGCTAACCAAATTATACCAAGACATTTATCGTATTCATATGCCACACGAAATAATCAAGATTTTATTGCGGGGTTTATTTTTATCGAACCCTCTAATGGAAACTTATTTTATTTAAAAACATATATTTACGGAGAATCGATAGATGTGGTAACTTTTCATTATTAAGAGAATGTATGCATGAAGTTAGTTTAGATGAATTTGGACAACAATTAGTGGATGTAAAAAAATTTAAAAATGTTGAGTATTCTTTGAAAGATGGAAAAATTGGAAAACGTTGTGAGCTAATTATGAAAAAATTTAGTGTGCATGCATTTATTAATGAATTTAAAGATAAGATTGTGCCTAAATATTTTCAACACTCTCAGTATGCTCATTGGCTTGATAATCAATTCTGTTTATGTAAAAACACATCCCCAATTGGAACTATATTGTCAATTGTTGATTTTGCTGAAAATTATACTCTTGCTCCACAAGAAGAAATTCAATCACAGTATTATAATTCAGTGCAAGTAGCTATTATTTTTCACATTGGTTATAGACATGCAGATGATAGTACATAAGATAATAGAAATATTTTGAGAGAGTACCATTTTTATGTAAGTGATAATCAATTACATTCATCTGAGTTTGTTCAATATTGTTTTGATATATTTTATAAAAATTTAAAAGAGAGAGGAATTCAAATGCTAAAATATCTCATATGGTCGGATAATTGCACAAGTCACTTCAAAAATGCTAGAATGTTTTATTGGTTATGTAGACTTCATAAAGAAAATAATATCCAACACATGGATTTTTTTTTGAAGTTGGTCATGGTAAGGGAGAACACAATGGAGCAAGTGCATGTGTGAAAAGAGCTCTTGCTAGAGAGCAACTAAAATTTGAGGATGTTGCAAAATTTAGAGATGCACGTGCAATTGTAGATTGTTGCAATACCAGATTATCTACAAGAACAAGTGAGAGCTCAATAACTTGATGCTTCTTTTGGTTAGTTGAAGAAAATGATATTTTTTCTCGACAAGATTGTGAAACAATTAATGGATCTACAAAATGGAATACGTTTAAGAGTTTGAATGCAAACACATGGACAATATGGACAAGAGAGTTGGCATGCTTTTGTCAATTTTGTATTGCAGGTGATTGGGAGGCATGTGAAAATACAAAATGGGTCGAACAATGGAATCAAAGAGCCTTAACGCCTACATCGACACATGTTCAACACGAAATAACAATTGAAGATCATCAAGTGTTTGTATCAAATGATTGTGATCATGTTTCAGATCTTGTACAAGAAGGTACATTATTTATTGAGTTTAATTTTATCTATATGCATGTTTAATATATGTGAATTAAATATAAATCACTCTTTATTGAATTTTTTATTTATTTTTGCAGGACATGTGTATGTTGTTGTTGCACCTGAGGGGAATGAAGAGTAGACCAAGTATTGGTTGGCTAGATGTGTTGAGAGAAAACATAAGTTGGTACATCCTAGAGTGGATGATGACAACTTTAAGTGTCCAACTGGTTTAGTGGTTGTTGTTGGCACTTGGCTTCAAAAATATTTGATGAGAAAGAATGGCTTGCTTGCATTTGAATATTATGAAAGACACAAGAATATTATACATTATTCACATTTGATTTTGGCAACCAATATAAAACTAGTTAGATATCAAGGGAGGCCTACGAATAAAGTTGTATGGACACTTTCAATGGATGATCATGAGACAATCATAGATGCATTACAAAAAAGAGACGATGCAGATGGTACAATGGAGTAAATAAATATTTGTACGTAGATAGTTGTATAAATATTTAATTGATATATATATTTGTCTTTAATAGTCATTTCCTAATTAAAGTTTTATATCATTTTTTGTTTCAAGTCTCCCAAAATTAGATGCTTTACAAAAAAGAGAGAAGATACATATATTACAATGGAATTCAAATCTAGAGATAGGTAACTATATATATAGTTCTAGATACATTTAATTGATAGTATAAATATAAAACTAAATTTAATTCATTTTCATTTTATAAAAAGTTTATAATTGATTTCATATCCCCTTAAGCCATTCTCTTAAAACCCCTTAAGCCATCCTCTTATGTACCATTAATCCATCCTCTTGCATCCCCTTAAGTCTCTTTATTAATTCCCCTTAATCCATTCTATTAGGACCCCTTAATACATATCCTCATATATCTACACTTAATCCATTCACTTTTATCCCCTTAAGTCACTCTCTCAACACCCCTTAAGCTACCTTCTTAGGACCCCTTAATCCATATCCGTGTATATCTACCCTTAATCCATCCACTTGCATCCCCTTAAGTCACTCTCTCAACACCCCTTAAGCTATCCTCTTATGACCCCTTAATCCATATCCTCGTATATCTACCCTTAATCCATCCACTTGCATCCCCTTAAGTAACTCTCTCAACACCCCTTAAGATATCCTCTTAGGACCCCTTAATCCATATCCTCATATATCTA
This sequence comes from Sequoia sempervirens, assembly GCA_007258455.2. Taxonomy (NCBI): domain Eukaryota; kingdom Viridiplantae; phylum Streptophyta; class Pinopsida; order Cupressales; family Cupressaceae; genus Sequoia; species Sequoia sempervirens. The sequence goes on from VDFB02379711.1 coordinate 134,488,338, forward strand.
ACCTTAATCCATCCACCTGCATCCCCTTAATCCAGTCCCTCACATCCCTTAAGTCATTCTATCAACTCCCCTTAATCCACCCTCTTACATCCCTTCAATTCATTCTATCAACTCCCCTTAATCCACCCTCTTACATCCCCTTAATCCACTCTCTTACATCCCTTTAAGTCATTCTATCAACTCCCCTTAATTCACCCTCTTACATCCCTTCAAGTCATTCTATCAACTCCCCTTAATCCACCCTCTTACATCCCTTCATTATATCAACTCCCCTTAATCCACCCTCTTGCATCCCTTAAGTCACTCTCATAATTCCCCTTAAGCCATCCTCTTAGGACCCATTAAGCCCCTACGGTTCATGGCATGCATCCTCTTAACTCCACTTAAGGCATTCTCTTAAGACCCCCCTTAAGCTATATATCCTCTTAGGTCCCCTTAATCCATCCTATGACAAACATCATTTGAATTTGAATAGAGTTTACTATATATTATTCTTTTCTTGCATGAATTTTTTACTTAAGTGACTCATAAAAATTGTAGTTAGTTTACTTACATTAATTATTTTTGCAGGTTCTCATCAAGTCGGTCTACCATGTGATTGTCACTGAAAAAATTATTTTATCAAGAGACTATGTAAATATCAATTTTTGGTCTTCACATAAAAGTTGGTAAGCTTTAATTGTATCTACATGCACATATATGTTTCATCATGTTATATAGTTGTATTAAACATCAATATACATTATATATGTTTGTTCGATGTATGAACTTCAATGAGCTTATTAGTCACTTTTTAAATATCTTGTTCCAATTTTATAGATTATACATTTCATGTCTTGTATTTACCACATTTTATATAATTGTTCAATTGTATAGATTATACATTTTATACATACAAGGAGATATATTTTTGTTTATTGATTCAAATATTTGCTAGAATTGGAAAATAGTTAAAATGACATGTCCTTAATTTATTATGTACATATTATCTAAACTATTTAAGGAATGTTTTAATTTGTCACCTAACCATGTGATAAATTATATATATGAAATTTGATTCTAGATAAGAATTTATATGGTGCATGTACTACTTGAAAATTAGATAATTTATATCTATACATACATGAGTGCATATAATCATCAAAATGAACATAACACGATCATAATTGACTGCATATATAATCATCATGTATTAAAGTCAATGGATATAAATAAACACAAATATGATAATAACATGTTCAAAATAAAACTAGAGATAGATAGTCCATAAAATTTATATGTCAAGATGTATATGTCAAGTCCAACACATATTTAAATAAAACTCTAGAGATCTATAGTCCTTAAAATTTAAAACCATCTAACTATCAGGTTGATCGATCATATCAAGTCTCCTCTTTGTTCCATGTCGACTAGATGTACCTGCATCATGCTGGAAAAGAGTACAAGAAACTTGAAATTAGATTTAAAGTTATTTAGAAATTTTGATATAATTAAACATATTTAAACTTGAAAATATAAACTTGTAGATAAAAATAAATTTAATTAAATATATATAATAAATACAATAAAAATGATTTTTAGTATGCATAAATTACCATATGATCATGTAAATCTACCAACACATTTTGTTCAACGGGTAGCATAGTTGTCAATTAAGAAGATCCAAATGCCCGATCTACTATATCCTGCATATTCATATAAAGCAAACAATATGTTAAAACCTCAAATATATATATATTTAAAAGGTCGATAAAAATTGTATAGGAGATTTAGTAAAGTTTACAACCTTGAATGATATGACCTCATGATCACACACCTGAGATTTCCCATGCATAAATGTCGACGATGTCTCAGGTGTGCCCGCCATGGGTATCTCATGAAATCCCTGCATGTATAGATGTACAACAGTTTGTATAGATCATTCACACATGTTTATGTAAATGAACAAATTAAATTAGATCTATGATGTGTATTTTTAATTTAAACTTAAAAAACTATTGAAAGCACACACTTGAGCTAATGATGTCTTAGGAGTGCTCACCACAACTTGTGGTTGGTCAATACTAGGTATCGTATGACCTCCCTAGATCTAGATATAATATTATATTATATCAATTGACACATGTGTACAAATTCAAATTAAAAATTGGATATATCCACACAAATTATTTAATATATATTGGTTCAAGTACTTGTCAAAAAGGTGAGCCTATATCTATAACACTTGACATATAGACACGATGACCATATTGAGTTTTAGGCATCGTGTGATCATGCGTCTACACCAAAAACTTATTGAATTAATATTATATTATATATATAATTTGATGTTATTATTTATATGAATTTTTCACATTTCAAACTTGAATTAAATTTAAGTTCAAAAGATGAACATACCTATGTAGGATGATCCTCATATAGTAAATTCATGTATGACTCCGCCCTAGATGCATATGGGTCACCTGAAGTGGATGCCTGAGTATCCCTATAGCTCGAGCCTCTATGCTCTCTATTGGCCACTTCAGTCGTCGCGTGTGCAGTCTGATGAGTGAGATGTCCTGAAAGAAAACTCAATGCTCCTAATGTTGATAACATGGTCTGTTACTGAAATGCAACAGGAACACCAGGAGAAGGAGGAGGAACACTAGGAGCAATCAGAGCACATCGTTGAGGATCGACACATGCTCCTAGTCTATGTTGGGGCATGCCACGCCCAACTCCCTGAAATGACCTCATATCAAAATAGTTGGGTTTTCTACCCAACTCAAACTTAGCCCATAAATTTCTCAAAAAGTATAGGGGCACCTCACAGTTGCCATGTGATGGATTATCAAACACCATCCACCATCTATCCCAAAAATGTGTAGCTATCTACGGGTGCCTACACCATAAAATTGAAATTCATATTTTGGTTGGAGGAATTGGTTGGTTTGTTTGGGGGTTAATAAAATATTGGCACATGGCTTGTTTGGTAATTTTAAGGTCATTGATTTCTTTGTAGGACAATCCATCTACATAGAATTGTCTCCTCTCTTCTCGCCATTGATGGAACCTATCTAGGTCTGCATCAATAGATCAAACATAATCGACAATAGTTTGCATCGTAGATGCAAACTGTGTGAGATGGGGAGGGATTCTAGGCTCATTTTTATCAGATCTATATTTTCTTGAATCACACTATGGTTTGCTCGGATACTCTCTCTTAATTGATCCTCATCTACTACAGGGGGTGGGGGGTTATGCGGTGGAGATTCTGGAGGTGTGGGGTTTTGTTCTGGTGGCGGATCATCTGGATGAATTTGTGGATTAGGCATAAAATTCTCTAAATTAAATTTTGGATCCATGAGAGCAATTAAATGGCAATTGCATGTTAAACAATATATATATATATATATATATATATCAACAAACTAATTAAATAATGCACACAATTTGAAAGTTATTTAAAAATCACATTGAATGTGCAAAAATTCAAAATACATTTCATTTAAAGACCATTCAATTTATAACATTAAAAAATTCATAACATTAAAAATCCATAGCATGTACACACATTAAATTAAGTCCAGTGTGTGGTTGCTAATATGAAGGGTAGAAATGAAATTAGGGGGTTTTATTAGAACCCTATTCAAATGCATGCACTATGTCATTGGTTTATTAAGTGAATCCCCGAAAAGAAGGCCCCATAAACTTATTTTTAGCTAGATATCACTTGATAATTAAACTATAGCCAAATTTGATGATCTATGCATTAATTGGTTTATTTAAAAATAAATAAAACCACATGGATTAAGGTAAAGAATTAAGATTTATTTAAATAAATCACCATCAAGGTAAAGACTTAAGATTAAGGTAAAGGACTAAATAATGAAAAATAAGACACATGTAGATATATAACTTTGATTTGTCAAATTGGGTGTTAAAATAGGAGGTTAGGGGTTATTTAGAGTTCCTTCTATTACATATATAATGGTGGAAAAAGAGAAGGAAAGGTCCCCAAGCTAATTTAGGTTATGAACAACTCAATAATGAGTGTCAAAATGGGTAAATAATGAAAACCATGTAGTTTAATTCAAGTAAAAATTATACTAGATTCTATTTATATATTAGTATTATTGTTCTAGACAAGGGTGCTCAATGGAGCTCATAAATATCAAGCCTATCATTAATAAACTAATTCATCAATAAGTAATTTCTTCTTCTAAGTTTTTATGGGTCTAGAGCTTTATCTTTTGGGGCGAGGAGAAGTTTACTCATAGTCGTGTTTGTTTCCCAACAAGAATATATCTATAAAGCTAAGGTATATCGAACAAGAATACATGCAAATTAATCAAGTATGACATAAAATTTAATTTAAAAATCTGATGACATAAATTGATTTATCTAAATTTTCAAATTTCATGATAAGAGACACAAGTTCTCTATAGTGGGACAAAGTAGTTAAGAATAAATTATAAGTTTAACAAGTTAACATTAATTCATAATCCCATTCATTATTTTCAAAGAATACTAAAAATAAGAATGAAAAATTAATAGTTCATACATGTTCAAAGGGACACATAGATATATGCTAGTGACCTAATTGCAATGTACAAAATAAACAAAGATGAGCTTGAGATTTATTCACCAAATTTTGAGAACTTGTTTGATCCCCTTAAGAAATGTCATATTAGGACCCCTTAAGACATCGATTTATGATTTAGGGTGATAGGATGGCTTAAGGGGATCTATACATTCTAGTAAGGTCCTAGGAAAAAATGGTCCATGGCTTAAGGGAATAAAATTTGGTGGAGTTTCCTAAGGAAACCAAATTTCATTTTAAGGTCCTACGACAAAATGAATGCTTTAGGGTTTAGGGTTTGGGGAACTTAGGGTGAAGTTTGGGTGGCCCTTGGAATAATGGACTTGCAAGTTAGTGAGCAACATTTTCTTGTGGAACAGTTGATTGAGATAGCTCTTGTTTCCCAACAAGAGTATATCTATAGAGCTAAGATATATCAATTGTGAATACATGTATTAATCAAGTATGACATAGAATTTAATTAAATCTGAGGACATAAATTGATTTATCTAAATTTTCAAATTTCATGATAAGAGACAAAAGTTCTCTATAGTGGGACAAAGTAGTTAAGAAGAAATTATAAGTTTAAAAAGTTAACATAAATTCATAATCCCATTCATTGTTTTTAAAGAATACTAAAGATAAGAATGAAAAATTAATAGAATACATGTTCAAAGGGACATATAGATATATGTTAGTGACCTAAATGCAATGTACAAAATAAACAAAGATGAGCCTCTATTCACCAAATTTTGAGAACTTGTTTGATCCCCTTAAGAAATGTCATATTAGGACCCCTAAGACATCGATTTATAATTTAGGGTGATAGGATGGCTAAAGGGGATCTATGTCTAGTAAGGTCCTAGGAAAAAATGGTCCATGGCTTAAGGGAATAAAATTTGGTGGAGTTTCCTAAGGCAACCAAATTTCATTTTAAGGTCCTACGAAAAAATGAATGCTTTGGGGTTTAGGGTTTAGATTTAGAGATTTGATGAGATGATTTCAACATATCTATATGTCAAATAAAAAATGTAAGAAACCTCGAAGGAGCCCTAATTTATGACACTACATAATGTGATAAGGATGTTTTAGGTTTATGTTTAGGGTAAATAGGGTTTTAGGTTTATGTTTTAGGGTTTAGGTCTAAGGATTAACTGGGTAAATTAGTTTTTAGGGACCTATGTTTTTTGGAACCTAGGGTTTCTAGGGTTTTGATTTCTAAGTTTTAAAAATGTGTCCAATTTAGGTTTAGTTTTTATGGTTTTTGATTTACAATTTAACGTTCTTTGTTTCGTTGATGTTTTTGGTATTTTAAATGCAATTTAAAAACTGTAAAATATTGAACAAAAACAAACTAAACAAACAAAAAAAAATACTAATCACAAAACAAAAATGTAAGATATAAAGCAAAAAAAAGGTAGAATTCAACCAACCTCGAGGTCGTTGAGGTCGGTTGTGTCGACAGGAGGAGGTGGCAATGAATTTTTTTTTTGATCAGGGCCTTTGAAATGCGCATGCGATTTGGTATCTCCTTGTTTGGCGCGAACAAAAAATTGCAGTTAAAATGAATATACAGTCGCTAATTTAAAAAAAAATACATCTAAGAAATGCGTACACATTTCAAAACGCATACATGTTCATAATGCATACATGTTCATAACGCATACAAGTTTTGAAATGCGTATTCATTTGTGGCTCACGTACCCGATGTGGAACACATACGCATTCAAATTTAGGCTCAGGTACCTGATCCGTAATGCGTACGCGTTTTGTGCATTTTTTTTTGTTTTGGCCAAAACTTCCTCTCTGTTAGTGCCTTTTAGGTTGTCTTTCATTCTTTGGTTGAGTGCCTTTGATTTTCCTGTTATGTCCTCGGTTGGGAGTTTTTCCCCTTCATTCTGCATGTGGGTTAAGTGGACTCCCACAAGGGTTGAGCTCAGCGTGTTTGAATTCACTTCTAGTGGGTGTTTCTCCCTTTGGTTCTTTTGTCTTGCCTTCTTGTTTCCTTTGTGGTTTGAACCCTAGCTAGGGTTTTATTTTCTCCATTTGGGTCTGTGGGTTCTTTTTCCTTTCTGGTCGCTTGTTCTTTCTCTTCGGTGACCTATCCACCTAGTTTGCTCTTCACTTATGGTCCCCTCGAGCCCTGTTTTTCGTTCGTTACCGGCCCCTTGTTATCGCTTTCACCTGCCCCGCTTCTACTTCGACGTGACTTTTAGCTCTTGGGGTGACATCTTGGTGACCCCTGCTTGTCTCCCCGAGGCCTTATCTTTTCGGCCTGTGTTGGTTGAGGTCGGGGAGGTGTTTTCCTGACTTCTTTGTGTCTCACCGATGGGATTTTCCCATCAGTGTGTTGGTGCCCACTTGGGGTGAGGTCCTCCCAACTCTCCTTCGTCTCCCTGAGACCCCTCCTCCTGGACTGTGTTCGTTGTGTCGGGGAGATGTTTCCCTGACCCCTCCGTGTCTCACTGATTGTGTGACCCCTCGGTATGATGCGTGGTCTTCGGGAAGACGTCTCCCCAAGTACGCCCTGTCTTCCCGACTCGCCTGTCTGACAAAGTACGAAGGTTATTGGTAGGATGTCTCACCGACATTGTTATCTCTTGCCGACTATGATGAGTGTTCGGTATAACATCCATCCTTCGGCCAGATGTCTCCTCGACTTCCTTATGTCTGGCCGACTCAGCAATCTTCCCTTTGACTTAGTGGACTTCACTGGGATATTTCACTGACTTGATGGCCTCCTGCCGACTGTGCTCAGTGATCGATGTAACATGTTCTCTTCGCTAAGATGTCTCCCCGATTGGATGGTGTGTTGCCGATATGATTGGCTTTTCGGTGTATCTCTTCACTGACCGTTTGCTCTCGCCCTAAGGTCTTCCTGACACTGCTTTCTCTTGCCGATGGTGCTTCTTGTTGGGGTGTCGACATGATCTCCTGCCGTTTGTACCTTCTCTAGCCGATGTGGCATTGTTGTCGCTGTGATGTTTGGCTGAATGTGCCCGGTCTTACCAAATGGTATGTTTGCTTGATGAAACATTAGGTTCTCGGCGTGTTGTCTTCCCGACTCTCACGCCAACTGGTTTGCTGGAAGTTGTGGCCAACATGGATTGAACTAGGGATGCATTTATTGTGGTTGGTCACTTGGCTCGTGGCTCAAGAATGGCGATGAAGATTTCACTGTGGATTGGCATGATGGCCTTGATTTGGTCTTGAGCCTCGATTGTTGGTGCGAGTTGGTGTGACAGAGGATGAAATTAATTATAGAACTAGGGCATGGGTTCTTTGAGGTGGATAGATGGTTGAGATGAATGGCTTCTGCATTTGTGGCCTTTGGATTTGTGATGATCGTACCCGTGGATTTCCTGGATGGCATGGTCGGTGTACCTTCTTGGTTTGATTACCATGGCCGCCCATCCCTGTACCTGCTTCTTCTGACCTGATCGGATCAGCATCAAGATTTCCCTGGGATCACCTGACACAAAGCATTTAATGATATCCAGTGAAGCTGGTGACATGGCCTGTGAGCTGTGCTGAATGGTCATTTTGTCTGATGACATGTAATCTCATCTGGTCGGTTGCTTGTTGCTTCTCTTGTTCCTATAAAGGAGAATTTCATGGTGAGATGTAGGGGTTCTGAACTTTGGTGTTCTGTTCCACATTTTTTTGAGTCTAGGATTAGTCTGAGATACTAGGGTTTAGTCTGGTATCATGCATTGAGTTTACAGTTTGTAATTCTAAATTTCTCTGTAAATGCAATCAGTTTGTACAAGGAACACATGAAGATGCTTGTCTCTCATGCATATGCCATCAGATTATCTCCATGCTTGTATGTTTTGATCATTTGAATAAATGCATAAGGTGCCTTTGTTCATCTTCTCATATTTCATGAGGCTGTGTCATTTGTTGATAGGTCTGCTTCAAGGGAGCAGTTAAAACCCTTTGAATAGGTGGTAGTGATTGTTTGTATGCAAGCTGGATTTGGTAAGAAGAGTCTGACTGGTAACAAGAGCTGGATTATCAGTGTAAGGCACTGATAGTTGATGCAAGGCATCAACAAAATAAGATCCACTGGTTGAGGTCCATTTGCAGAAAGTCTTCCATTTGTGTGTGTGACTCCATGACCCTAGATTAGGCACTAGTCTGTCTTCCAACCCTGTCCCTCTCAGAAAACAATTCATATAAATCATTGAATATCTTTTGCTTGATGTCTTGTCCTACCTCCTTGTTGCTTCAAGTGTTTTGTAACTGAGAATCTAGCCCTATTTGAGGTTCTCAACACTTGGCATCAGGAGTCATCTACTATAAAAAGCAATGTCTAGTCTTATTTGAGGCATTGTGTGGGTATACCCGCCCTGGTTTTGCAGAGCCTAAAGTGCAAAAGATCTCATTTTTTAACTGGATCTTGTCAGTTGGTCTAGGTCCGCTGAGCTACCCTTGATTGGAGATGGCTACTCCATAGGTAGAATAGGAGACAAACCTGGTTTAAAAGAAAAATCACCAACAGATTGGCGACTCTGCTGGGGAAATGCAAGAAGAAGAGAAAACAAGAGTAGAGGTTGAAGCCATCATAGCTCTTATGGTGTGCCTCCTCCTCTTGTTGAATATCTTGGAGAATCTAGAAACGAGTCATATCATGTGTAATAGAGTCATATTTTTGTTTGCCATGTTGGTGTTGTTCAAGTGATGAAGGATTGTTCGCCTGGAGAAAGTCTTGTTATAGTGAGCCTAAAATATTTATGGTACTTTGCTGGTGGAACGAACTTAGAGAAGAATGTACATGTGTGTGAGCTTCATACCATTTGAAGTTCAATCCGTTGTAAAAGAGGTGGCGACTCTGTCAAGGTGAACTTGCTGAATATTTGAAGAAAGTTCTAGAGCTGCAACGTTTCCAGGTATTCTTCATGCTTTTGAACATTGAAAAGACTTTAGTTCCCATATTTGGTGAGATCAAGCACTGTCATTAAGGGATATTGGAATATTTCTACTGGATAGTGTAGAGGGATAGGTTTCATTTGCAAAATGCATTGTTGTCCTGATGCTCCCTCTACAAGCTATGATACCATGCTTAGGGCACAGTCTTGTCTTCATAAAAGGGTGTATGATAATGAAAGATACAACCCTTTGGATTTTGATAGAATCCAGGGTTACCCACATATTGTCCCTTAGGGAATTAATAAACATTTACCCAAGTTTAGAGGTGATATTGAAGATTTAGCATCAATACATATGCAATTTTTCATTGATTTCATGGACGACTGTCAGATTGAAAAAGAGGATGTGGTCATGAAGTTTTTTGTAAGAACTTTAGAAGGTGTGGCCAATGATTGGTTTGCTTGCTTACCAGTGCATTCCATTGGTTCATGGTATTATCTCAGGACTTTGTTCCTTGATACCTTTGATGATGAGACTGACTCTTTGAAGAAGGGAGGTGTAATCGGAAATGTGATGAGACAGTTAAGCAGTTCAAGTGCACAAATGAGTGCAGTCTTGACACAAGTCTTCATGAGAAGACAAATGAAGTTGCTAATGAAGGGAGTACCCTAGAGGATATCAAGTTTGACTGTGAGGATGTGGAGGTCCACCCTCATGAAGGTAATCTTTTTGAAGATACCTTGGGATATCCTGATTTGCTACTTGGTATTGCATCCAGTCCTGGTGGAGGTCAAGAAGAGGAAGAAGTGGTTGAGAGGGTAGGACAGAACATTGACCTACTAAGTTGTGAACAAATATCAGATTTGTTAGCCACCGAATACCAGAGGTATGCACACAAAAACCCTTGGTTGTTGTGGGAAACTCCTATTGACCTTGACACTAAGGGGGACCTACAGGATGCAAGGTATGATGCAAGTGAGTCCAATGCCCCTTCTAATGGTGATCTTACAGATCATGATGACACTGATTTCAGTCAGAGATCAGATTGCACCTCTGGACCAAAGTTGTCTAATCATGAGCAAGATTAGAATGATGATGACAGTTGGACAGCCTATGAAGAGGAGTTAGAGTCCTTTGATGTGCCTCCTCCTCCTGCTAAAAATGATGAAGAGCAGTTGCAGAGTGTGCTAATAGATGAGTATATCCTTTTGTATACACTTCAGGGTAGTTTACATAGTGAGCCAGAACTTCTGGTAAGTTGTGATGATTTAAATTTTGATGGGAAAACTAGTAATCAGAATGAGCATAATAGTTCCAACCATGTAGCAGATTGTGAGTGCTATTTTTGTCAGCTGGATGGAGTTTTCAATGAATGTGACAGTATGCAGAACACTGAAGCTAATTGTTCTCAGCTTCAGAATGATGTGATTGATGTAAAGCATGGCTTCTCACCACATGAAAATCAGCATTTGGGAAGAATGCCTGATTTCCAAATACATAGTGATTTTGAACATGTTTATAGTGTTGATTGTATTGAACTGTTGAGAGATAGTAACATGTTTTATTAGGTAGCTATTTGTGATCAGACTATGTTTTCATATGGTCTTGATCAGTATTCACAGGTATTTCCACATGACACAAAATTAGACAATGAAGAGTGTGGCAATGATAAAGTTTATTGGATCTGGTTGCTAGTTGAAGATAAAACTAAACAAAGAGTAAGTTTTCACTTGCATAGAGGCAATCATGCACTTGTGTTTGTAGGGGTGCTGTCATTCATATTGTTGCAGTTTGGCAGAGGCAAGCATGAGTTAGGAGAGGCCAACCCATTCTGTAGAATTGTATTTTACAGGGGTAAAAGGCTGGCTCTCATTTTTCATTTGGTGGCCTAGTGTCATCAGGTGAAACAAAGGAATGAATCAAGTAACTCTTGAATTTCCTGTTCATGGACCATTCATGAGGGTACTTCACCTGAAGTATATCTTTTTTCCATGAACAATAGTTTTAGGGTTTGGTTTCCTGGTCTCTTCCTTTTTGCTGCATTTTCCAACCCTGTTTGATTAGCTCCTGGTCTATTTTTGGCCTTCTTTGTCTGGTCTGCTCTCCTAGTGATTTGAATTCTTGCTATGCCCACCAGGGGCATGCATCCCCCAGTTGGAGCCTATGTTAGTTCCTTTTTAGGTTGTCTTTCATTCTTTGGTTGAGTGCCTTTGATTTTCCTACTATGTCCTCGGCTAGGAGTTTTTCCCCTTCATTCTGCACGTGGGTTAAGTGGGCTCCCACAAGGGTTGAGCTCAGCGTGTTTGAATTCACTTCTAGTGGGTGTTTCTCCCTTTGGTTCTTTTGTCTTGCCTTCTTGTTTCCTTCATGGTTTGAACCCTAGCTAGGGTTTCATTTTCTCCATTTGGGTCTGTGGGTTCTTTTTCCTTTCTGGCCGCTTGTTCTTTCTCTTTGGTGACCTGTCCACCCGGTTTGCTCTTCACTTATGGTCCCCTCGAGCCCCATTTTTCATTCGTTACCAGCCCCTTGTTACCACTTTCACCTGCCCCGCTTCTACTTTAGCGTGACTTTTGGCTCTCGGGGTGACATCTCAGCTACCCCTGCTTGTCTCCCTAAGGCCTTATCTTTTCAGCCCGTGTTGGTTGAGGTCGGGGAGGTGTTTCCCTGACTTCTTTGTGTCTCACCGATGGGCTTTTCCCATCGGTGTGTTGGTGTCCACTCGGGGTGAGGTCCTCTCGACTCTCCTTCATCTCCCTGAGACGCCTCCTCCTAGCCTGTGTTCATTGTGTTGGGGAGATGTCTCCCCGACCCCTCCATGTCTCGCCGATTGTGTGACCCCTCAGTATGATGCGTGGTCTTTAGGAAGATGTCTCCCTGAGTACGCACTGTCTTCCTGACCCGCCTGTCCGATGAAGTGTGAAGGTTATTGGTAGGATGTCTCACCGACATTGTTATCTCTTGCCGACTATGATGAGTGTTTAGTATAGCATCCATCCTTTGGCCAGATGTCTCCTCGACTTCCTTATGTTTGGCCGACTCGGCCATCTTCCCTCCGACTTAGTGGACTTCACTGGGATGTTTCGCTGACTTGATGGCCTCCTACCGACTATGCTTAGTGATCGATGTAACATGTTCTCTTCACCAAGATGTCTCTCCGATCGGATGGTGTGTTGCCGATATGATTAGCTTTTCGGTGTATCTCTTCACCGACCATTTGCTCTCGCCTTGAGGTCTTCCCGACACCACTTTATCTTGCTGATGGTGCTTCTTGTTGGGGTGTCGACATGATCTCTTGCTGTTTGTGCCTTCTCTCGCCGATGTGGCATTGTTGTCATTGTGATGTTTGGCCGAATGCACCCAGTCTTTCCGAATGGTATGTTTGCTCGATGAAACATTGGGTTCTCGGCGTGTTGTCTTCCCGACTCCGTGGTGTCACGCCGACTGGTTTGCTAGAAGCTGTGGCCAACATGGATTGAACCAAGGATGCATTTATTGTGGTTGGTCACTTGGCCTGTGGCTTGAGAATGGCGATGAAGATTTCACTGTGGATTGGCATGATGGCCCCAATTTGGTCTTGAGCCTTGATTGCTGGTGCGAGTTGGTGCGACAAAGGACAAAATTAATTGTAGAACTAGGGCACGAGTTCTCTAAGGTGGATAGATGGTTGAGATAGATGGCTTCTGCATTTCTGGCCTCTGGATTTGTGATGATCACACACATGGATTTCCTGGATGGCATGGTCAGTGTACCTTCCTGGTTTGACTGCCATGGCTACCCATCCCTGTACCTGCTTCTTCTGACCTAATCGGATCTGCATCGAGATTTCCCTGGGATCACCTGGCACAAAGCAGTTAATGATATCCGGTGAAGCTGGTGACATGGCTTGTGAGCTGTGTTGACTGGTCATTTTGTCTGATGACATGTAATCTCATCTGGCTAGTTGCTTGTTGCTTCTCCTATTCCTATAAAGGAGAATTTCATGGCCAGATGTAGGGGTTCCAAACTTTGGTGTTCTGTTCCACATTTTTCTAAGTCTGGGATTAGTCTGAGATACTAGGGTTTAGTCTAGTATCATGCATTGAGTCTATAGTCTATAATTCTGAATTTCTCTATAAATGCAATCAGTTTGTACAAGGAACACATAAAGATGCTTGTCTCTCATGCATATGCCATCAGATTGTCTCCATGCTTGTATGTTTTGATCATTTGAATGAATGCATAAGGTACCTTTGTTCATCTTCTCATATTTCATGAGACTATGTCATTTGTTGATAGGTCTGCTTCAAGGGAGCAGTTAAAACCCTTTGAACAGGTGGTAGTGATTGTTTGTATGCAAGCTGGATTTGGTAAGAAGAGTCTAACTAGTAACAAGAGTTGGATTATCAATGTAAGGCACTAATAGTTGAAGCAAGGCATCAAAAAAATAAGATCCATTGGTTGAGGTCCATTTGCAGAAAGTCTTCCATTTGTGTGTGTGACTCCATGACCTCAGATTAGGCACTAGTCTGTCTTCTAGCCCTGTCCCTCTCAGAAAACAATTCATATAAATCATTGAATATCTTTTGCTTGATGTCTTGTCCTACCTCCTTGTTGCTTCAAGTGTTTTGTAACTGAGAATCTAGCCCTATTTGAGGTTCTCAACACTTGGCATCAGGAGTCATCTACTATAAAAAGCAATGTCTAGTCTTATTTGAGGCATTGTGTGGGTATACCCGCCCTGGTTTTGCAGAGCCTAAAGTGCAAAAGATCTCATTTTTTAACTGGATCTTGTCAGTTGGTCTAGGTCCGCTGAGCTACCCTTGATTGGAGATGGCTACTCCATAGGTAGAATAGGAGACAAACCTGGTTTAAAAGAAAAATCACCAACAGATTGGCGACTCTGCTGGGGAAATGCAAGAAGAAGAGAAAACAAGAGTAGAGGTTGAAGCCATCATAGCTCTTATGGTGTGCCTCCTCTTGTTGAATATCTTGGAGAATCTATAAATGAGTCATATCATGTGCAATAGAGTCATATTTTTGTTTTCCATGTTGGTGTTGTTCAAGTGATGAAGGATTGTTCGCCTGGAGAAAGTCTTGTTACAGTGAGCCTAAAATATTTATGGTGCTTTGCTGGTGGAACAAACTCATAGAAGGATGTACATTTGTGTGAGCTTCATACCATTTGAAGTTCAATCCTCTGTAAAATAGGTGGCAACTCTGTCAAGGTGAACTTGCTAAATATTTGAAGAAAGTTTCAGAGCTGCAACGTTTCCAGGTATTCTTCATGCTTTTGAACATTGAAAAGACTTTAGTTCCCTTATTTGGTGAGATCAAGCACTGTCATCAAGGGATATTGGAATATTGCAACTAGATAGTGTAGAGGGATAGGTTTCATTTGCAAAATGCATTGCTGTCCTGATGCTCCCTCTACAAGCTATGATACCATGCTTAGGGCATAGTCTTGTCTTCATAAAAGGGTGTATGATAATGAAAGATACAACCCTTTGTATTTTCAATTAGAAATCTAATACAAAAATTTTCACTTGACCTTGAAGTTTCAATTAGTATGCTTATAGGATTTTATGTTGTAAAAATATATTCCAGTGGCTTAAAGAAAATAGTGAATAGCTAAAATCATTTCTATTGATCCATTTTTCCAACACAAACCTATACAAAACATATTAATATCTTGTTAAGATCATTCCACCCAACACAGGAAATCTTGGATTCCTCTTTTCACCAAGAGAAATCCAAAGCCTTCACCTCCTCATGTAAACATAAGAAAAAAATATTATCAACCAGAAAATTACTTAATAATAACTTACTTTCTATCAACACGTAAACATAAGAAATGTATAACTTCATTAAAAGATTATTAATGGGGCAATTTCAAATGAAAAAAAGAGGTGTACTTTCTGCTATTGCAAGGAGCTTGATGGAATTATATGGTTAAGATTCTAAACATATTTGATCGAGGAGGATGTATCATTTTGATTGTTTCACAATACAATGACAACACACTGTGCCATATTACCACCTTTGCTACAAGCTTCAAGAATAAGCATTATGTCCAAACTATCAAATATTGCATAGAACTTTGCATAATACAACTTTTAGATTACATTTCAAGCTTCTAGTGTGGCATCATATTATTCTTGTAATTTCTTTGTTTAAGCACTCTGATTTGATATTCACATTAGTCATTCTACATCTGCTTCTATCTATAACAGATTTGATTCATTTGAAAATCTTGTCCCTTGGATATGAAGGGCCCCAAATAAGTGGTATCAAAGCTCACATCGGCTTCTATCTATAATAAATTTTATTCCATTTTAATATCATGTCCCTTAGATATGAAAGGCCCCAAATCAGTGGTATCAAAGCTCACATTAGTTCACATTGATATCAAGCATTCACTATATATCATAACCTAGTGGTAGTGGAGTTTTTCATTGAAAACCTTTGTTGCATTTTGTATGCCCACTAACACAAGGAATAACAACAAGAAGCTTGGTCTCTAAATTCATGAACCTTCACCCTAAATTCATTAATGATCTCAATAAATTGAAAACAAATCCATATCAAAGATGTTTTAGATGATGAAATCAAGTGCTTTACAACAACAGAGTGGTGATTTGGAGAAACATTACACATGAGAAATTTTCAAGATAATTGATCACTTCAGTCAACTTCTAAAGCATTTTCAATCCCATTCATTCCCATTGACTTACCAATGCATACATATTTTGGATCCCAAACACCATACATGGTACAAGTAGATGTAGATATCCCTATTCTTTAAGGTAAAAAAGCTCTAGTTAACTATCTAAAACCTCATTTTCTCATAAAAGGTGGTCATTAAGGTTTTCATAAGAAATATCGCCTTTGCAATTTAAAGGAGTTTCCTTTTCTATAAAGAAATGATAGAATAAATATTTTGCTACCCATGAGGTTGATCTTTCGCCTATATATACCAATAATGGTTTTGTCGAAGCCTCAAAAGAAACCTATTATCCTGTTGAAACATATGATGGACCAATATATCAAGCATTCTTGGCTTCATTGAGGTAATGACCAATCTATTCAAGAATATTTTGATATATTCCATACTTTGACTTGTTAAAAAGTCAAGAATAGGAACCAAATATCATCAGAGGTTTTGAATTCTTTGTGATCCTTGAATTTAGCAATACAATGCAAAAAAGAAAAAAGAATAGATTTTTGTTGAACATAGAAGATATGTCTAGTTTCAATCCTTGCTCACATATTTTCCTAGAAAACTAGTTCAGAAATGTATCCCTCTCCTCCAAGAACATGCCACATGTTCCTTTTGACTTGTCAACTTAGTGAAAAGATGATTTTTCTTATAAGACTTATCAAGAAGGTGCTATTTCATCTTAATTGTATAAGGTTCAAAGGTGTAATTTTGTATTTTTCCTAAAATACAAAAGCAAAATTGTGTTTGTAACAACCCAACCACAAACATTAAATGTTGTTCAATTCAAGCCTTTGGTGATGGATTAATCCTCACCCTTTATTGTAAACTTAGTGTACTTTCCTCTCTATATAAATGCAATCACTTTCTCTTGTAAAAGATAAGGAAAGACTAAAAAGAAAAAGAATTGTTGAAACAATGGCAATTTTTTTGAATCAATACAAATAGAAGTTCATTTGTTGCTATTGTATGAGTTTGTTTTATTGGTTGAATGTGGTTTTCATGGTTCATTTTACCCTTCCAATTATTTAAGTTTCATTTATGATTAATTATTCAGATAGAGAATGTAGATCAGCAAGAAGACTCTTTCCACATGTTGAGTTTTAGGTTTCATTTTTCTAACACAAAAGTGGAATTTTTTTTGTTTCAGTCTACTATTGATTATGAGCTTGAAATCAGGGGTCAACAACAGCTAGATCAATCTAATTTGATAGAAAAATAAGAAAATATCAACCCAACAAGTAATGAAAAATCATGGATAGTGAAGGAAGTTATTCCAATTGATATGAAAGAGTTACAATCTAATTTTTTGAAGGTAAATGATCAAACTCTTGATTGAACCATTCCAATACATCACCATGATCAATCATATCAGGCTTGTATGATTATTTTAAAGGAGTCTCAAGATTATATAAATAGTGAAAATCAAGGTGATACAATGTTATGGGGTGATATTGACAACATAGGTCTAGTAATACAAGTGGAAGAAGACCAACCCAAAAAAAGAATAAGGTAAAATGAATGGCCAAAGCCATGAAAGGTTTTCAAAACCCCAAAAATAGTAAAAAAAAGTTAGGAAAGTTCTCCATTCCATAAGCATTATAATTTGCTATCATGGGTCAAGCCTGAAACTAGGTTATCTTCTACAAAAAGTGAGGAAATAAAATGGTATGGTTGCGGCCTGGGTAGAGGAGCACACTTTTTCTTTTGTTTCGACACAAAGGAATTTTTTTTTCTTTCAAACCATGCTCAAATTGAACTCATTTAAGAAGAGAATACACAGGATGAAAGCATAGAAACTCATCTAGTTTTTGTGTGAAGAGAGGAACCATCAAAACCTGTGTGCTTGTGGCCTTCAAAACTCAAGCCAAGCATGTCCATAGCAGCCTGAGGTAATGAGATATCAATAGAGGAAACAAACATAGAAAAATGCATCAGAAATTCACTCATGGCCACAGCCTGAGGCCCTAAATCCTTAAAAAATGGAGATGAAATGACCTAGAACGAAAAAGAAACAACTTACCATTAAGTTCCTGAAGGAAATCAACACCAAATCAACATAATAGTGCATAAAATGTTCAATTTTTAGGCTTGAACCCTAAGTTTCCATGGCGGTTGTGTCCCAAGTTCTCCAGAAATGGAAAAGTGCAAAATGAGGCAAGAAATGTGGAAGTTCGATGTTTTGTGGTTAGGGTTTCATATTTCCCTAGCTCGCCCTTATCTTTTTATCACATTGATTTACAATTAAAGTGCCTTGACTAATACTTTAGCTGATTCTTCCTACGTTGTTCTATGCCCTAGGTTTTCCTATAGTTTTGAATAAAAACCATATAATTTCATGCCTTAGTCTGTTTATGATTTTTATAGAAAATCAAGATAGCTATTATACTTGGAAAAATTCAAGAAAATAAATCATATTTTTTCCTTTTATTTTTGAAAAATCAAATCAAAATCAGAGTGGGCTCTTTTTGTAAAAATCAAAGCTGCAAGATATTGTAAAGCAATATTGAGATAATGTTTCTATAAATTATCTCAATATCTGTTGTTTATAAAATTAGTTTTGATAAAAATAGTGTGGATAGAGTTTTGGGTGAGTTGGAGGAAAAGTCAATCAAACTAAGGTTGCCTTTTTCAGTTTTATGGCAGTTAGGCCCGATTTTATAATAAAAAATGACTATTATCTATTAAATTTATGAATTTGTATGCTCAATTAATAATTAAAAACTATTGATGTTATTTTATATAAAATAAAATTATGAAAAATATCTTTAACAATTATTAATTTTAATTTTAAAATATATATAGAAAAATATGTATTTAAATCATAGTAATGAGACTTGCCAGGACTCAGCGAGTTGCAAGTCAAGTCACCTTAGCCGAGTCCTAGGGGCTCAAACTTGAACTTGGCTGAGTCCTAGCTGGACTCGCTGAGTTTGGTAGACTCATTGGACTCACCAAGTCCAGGCGAGTCTCATCAGTAGGACTCGACAGGCAGGGTTTGAAAAGTGCAAAAAATTACATGAAATTTAAAGTTAAAACTTGTTTTTTTTTACTTATTGCAAATGAAAAATGATATACACCATGAAGGCTTGTATGGTTTTGGAGGTCTTAATTTGGGCTTGGTGGCAGGGGCTTCACCCTAGGACCCTGTGAGGAGTGCTATCCCTCGACCCCACTGGGGGTTGCCCCTAGACTCCTGCAAGGGGTGTTGCCCCTTGACCCCACTATGGGTGCTACCCCCAGATCCCCACGAGGGGCGTTGCCCCTCGACCCTGCTAGGGGCACTTTCCCTAGACCCTTGCAAGGGGAATTGTCCCTTGACCCCACTAGGGTAGTGCCCCTTGCACTGGGGTTGCTACCCTTAGACCCCCACAAGGGGCACTGCCCCTTGACCCCACTGGGGGTGTTGCCCCTTGACCCCACTAGGGGCACTGGCCCCAAACCTTGCAAGGGGTGCTACCCCCAAACCCCTGTGAGGGGTGCTTCCCCTTGACCCCACTAGAGGAATTGCACCTAAAGCCCCACAAAGGGTACTGCCCCTCAACCCCATTAGGGAAATCACTATGATACTTGAAATTATGGCTATTGCATCATCTAGGACCTATCTTAGACACATTCATAGGAAGGATGCAGGCTCCTTTGAGCCATAGACTTCTAGTTATTGTTTTGAATCTTTTGATATTTCATATTTTTTTGGAACATTTGATGTCATGGATTTCATATTCAATGATTTTTGTATACATTTGAGTCTTTGACTATATATCTAAGTGTGTTATTTCCTTGAGTAGCTCAGCTACAATTTGTGTTTATAACTTTATATTTATATGATCAATGTATACTTGGGTTAGTGATGAGGACCTTGATTGGGTTGACCAGGCAGATAGAGAGGTTGAGGCTATAGCCATGGCAGAGGAGGAGGCTAAAGCATGAGAAAACACATCCACAACTAATGTTGGTGAGGGTGGCAGGGAGTCGCAAGCAGAGACTATGGTTGTAGTTGCTACATCATCTAGGACCCACCTTAGATGTCTTCGTAGGAAGGATGTAGACTCCTTTGAGCCATAGACTTGTAGTTATTGTTTTGATATTTCATATTGGTTTGGAACATTTGATGTCATGGATTTCATATTCCATGTGAGTTTAGTATACATTTGACTATATTTATATATTTAAGTGTGTTATTTCCTTCAACAGCTTAGCTACAATTTGTGTACTTTATACTTATGTGATTGATGTATACTTGTGTATGTGATCAAATTTGCTTCTACTTAATGATGTTATTGTGTCTTTAAGGTTTATTCAATAAATGGTGCTTGAAACAAGTTTTAAATCCTTAAAAATCTCTAAATTTTTAGTTTTTTTTTCATTTTGCCGAGTCTGTGTCGAGTATAGGCGCCAAGTCCCGAGTCCTGAGTCGATTCACCCTAGTTGAGTTCAAGTTGATTTTGAGTCTCGTTACTATGATTTAAATAAAACTAAAATGAATATGAATTAAATATATAATATAATCATTAAAATATGATTTTAATTATTATAATTTAAAAAAAATGTGTGATTGTGATTGTGATTGTGATATTACATTAGATTCCTTGCACCCAAAGATTTTTTTTAATTAAAATAGATTTTCCTCTTACATTTCTTCCAAACCATTCATATTATTATTGTGAAAAATAAATTCTAAATAATGAATAATATTCAGCATATAAATTTTATTATTATTTATTTATTTTATAATATTTTACAAATTAAATATTACATTTTTTATTGAAAAGAAAATAAAAATTCCATTTAATTCAAATGCTATTAATTCTCAAATTTAAGATCATACTATTATCTTCATATTATCCTTTTAAAACAATTTTTTATCTTTTACTCAAAAATCTTAAACATGGGAAAATTTATAGATGATTGAATGTAGAAATGAGGTGTATTATGCCATAAAATGTACAAAAGGGATATAGTTGAATTTTTATGCCCTTGCAATCACACCAAGGGTATAGGGTTGAGGGTCCAATGTATAGGGTAGAGGGTATAGGTGCTGAGGGATTAGGGTTTAAGGGTTGAGGGTTAAGGGTTGAGGCTTGAGGGTTGAGGGATTAAGGGTTTAGGGTTGAGGGATTAGGGTAGAGAGTTTACTTGGGTTTAAGGGTTTAAGGGTTGAGGGTTGAGGGTAGAGGCTCGTTTAAGGGTTTAGGGTTTAAGGGTTGAGTGTTTAAGGTTTTAAGGGTTGATGGTTTAGGGTTGAGGGATTAGGGTAGAGAGGGAGGGATGGATGGAGTGAGGGATGGAGGGAGAAGTGAGATAGAGAGAAGAAGATAAGAGGAGGGAGGGGGTAGAGATATGTGAGGGTTGAGGATCCAATGTATAGGGTAGAGGGTTGAGAATTGAGGGTATAGAGTTGAGGACCTATAGGGTTGATGGTTTGGGGTATTAGATTGAGGGTATAGGGTTGAGGGATTAGGGTTGAGGGTAGAGGGTAGAAGGTTTAAGGGTTTAGGGTTTAAGGGTTTAGGGTTGATGGTTAAGGGTTGAGGGTAGAGTCTTAGGGTATAGTTTTGAGGGTATATGGTTGAAGGAGTAGGGTTGAGGGTCCAATGTATAGGGTTGAGGGTTTAGGGTTTAAGGTTGAGGGTTGAGGGATTAGGGTTAAAGGTTGAGGGTTGAGGAATCTTTTGATGCAAGTGAAATCTAGGCAAGCAATTGAAGTCCAATGAATATTGGGGAAGGATTTTTTGCTCTAACACCCCTAATCCCTTAAGCCTTAATCCCTACTAGATCAAAACAATTAGGCGCTAAATCTGGAGCTAAATCCGACACTAAATCTAGCACTAAACCCGATGCTAAACCTGATGCTAAACCTAACAAGAAACTTGATGCTAAACCCAACACTAAACCCAATGCGAAACCCGATGTTAAACCTGATACTAATTAGCACCTATTTGTTTTGATCGAAAAAAATGCCAAAAATAGCGCCATCCCGATTAATCATGCCGACTTTTCAAAAAATTGGAGAAAAATACATTAAAACAGTAGGTGGAAGCAAAAAAGGGAGCTAATCACAGGGATTTGTTGTAGTGATAATCTATAACCCCAAATATTTCCTATCACCATTCCTACAAACTTAGGATATATCTACTTAACAAAGTAAATGTACAGGCTCCCTCCCATAATGGATAAACAATCCTAGGAGTAAACCACTAGCTATCCTAGTTAAATCAATAGCCTAGCTATGAGTAACCCTTAAGCTACCTTTGTTAAATCATATGTAGTTTGTTAATTCTTATGACAAACAAATCCTCCTATTATGGAGTATCTACAAGCACATCATAAAATAGTATAATAGCTTCTAATTCCTTTTCAAAGAAATACTATTTTCCCTAAATGCAAGTATACATAATAGACAATTTAAAGAATTCATGAAGCAATCATTCCAAAAGCTAAAAAAATAAAAGAAGATTATCCTCATGCCTATTTTTGCTTATCTAATCAATTGATTGCAAATCAGCTTTCCCACAACAACAACAACTAGCTTATGCTTGATTCCTTTAGCTATGCCACAATAAACCCCCTTCTTTCAAGTTGATAATGTACTTCACTCAATATTCTAATACCCTCACAAATACTCACAACTCTCTCTCTCAAATTAAGTAGAATATTGTAGATAAGAATTGTAGAGAAAAAAGCATAAAATGTTGAGCACAATGCATATGGGATGCGTCCCAAAAAAGTGAGTTTTCCTGACTATTTATATAGAAGCAAAGAGGCTTATCATCCTAAAAAATAGGCATGAGTGTTGACAAAAATCACTATGCATAGCCACTCACTCAACTTAGCTAAAAGGTGGTGCACAAAGAAGAACACACTCAACAAAACAATGCTACAAGTCGACCTCTTTTGATGACAATAGTATAAGACCATTTCAAATCAGCACATGATGAAAAGGGTGTATTTTGAATTTCCTTCATAATGAACACCTACAGCAAGTAGGATTCATAAGGTGGCTCCAAATAAAGCATAAACCTCTTACAAAGTTGGAACAATTTTTCACTTGTTGAATTAGTCAATATCATATATATAACACATAGCTCATGTTGACTTAGTCTTACATGAGTCAATTAATCTCATTTATCAGTTTGACCAATTCATCGACTTGTTGTACATAATCTTGCATGATTCTATTTTTTGTTGATATTTTACTTAATGACATGGTGTTTAAAATTCTACTAAGTCCAAGATGTTTCCACATAAGGCATCGAATAATTCTCCTTCTTATATCAACTTCATGACTGCAAATTGTTTTGCAGAATACTTGTTATGAATGTGTGAACAACTTGAGTAATATTTAGCCTTTAAAATACAATCATAAGTATAATATACTTGCCCTTTGATTCAGTTAATAAATCAGCCTCAAAGCTTTCTGATGTTAATTGACTCCCAAGCAATTGATAGTATTTAAATATATATTAATATATATACTTACATATACATATATATATGTATTTCAACTTATATATACATATATGTATATGTATATATATATATATGTGTGTTAATATATATTTATATATATCTTATGCCACCTATGTATGTATAAATTCTATATTTAAATGAATATAATCAAGATGTCATTCTCATAGTAATAATAATATCGGTTGTGCACATATGTATTCCTCTATGTACACATATACATATGTATATTATGTATACATATACACACCCCTTCGAATACATACTAAAGTCATACACAATTACTATTGCATTGATAAGCACCTATGTGTGATATATCTATACATATACATGTAGTTAGATCTAATTGATAGTTCCATACGTATAAGTAGCTCATCCATAAGTGTGGATAGGTACATCTACCTATGTACACTCATGTACATGTTCCTTCATGTGTATGGTCTATCATCGACATGCATGTGTGTATATATACATACTCCATGTACACCCTACTCATTAATGCAACCATAGTAATATAAGAAAGAACTGATAAGCTCAAACAAATAATCATCACTCAATAATGCACTCAATAGTAAACTAGACTCTTACTAATGCAGACATATCAACTAAGGATGACTTACCAACTTCCCACATAATAACTTGACTCAATTATTCTACTGTGGTGTGTGTAAGCTCAGATAGGTTACGTTACTCGTTACCCTACCAAGATATTCTCCTGAGTGACACTTCCCCTCCACCTGGAGTAATTGAACATATACTTGCATACACTAAAATATGCCTAAGGTAGTTAGCTATTCAAAAAAATATGCATTACATATAATACATCTCCAAAGTTAGAATATCAATTCAATAACCATCCATTTCACACATTTGCATTTCTTCACATAACATTAAATGAGATAATCTTTCATACATAATACATTAATAACAAAGTGCAAGTATAATTTATTAATCTCCAAAATTCACATTACATTCATATTTACGCTACATAGTAATAATAAATAGTAATTACACAATTTAGGTGTAACATTCTCCCCCCTTCTGAATCATCATCCTCGATGATTTTATGTGGTAACATAAAATAGATCAAAGAATATATTGTCTTTAAGCATTCTCAAAAGAATCTAAAACATGAGGAATTTTTTGTTGAATCTCAGCATAGTCCTCCCAAGTGACTAAGTCTTCTACATACTAGTCCCATTGGACTTTGCACTTCAGAACCTCCCTGTTACACAAGTGAAAATTACACATTCCAAGCACCTTGATGAGCTTGAGAGTTACCATTCTAGGGTCCTATACTTGTAAAGAAGTTCAAAAGGATCCATTTTTATCACAAAATGGTAAGAATTGTTGTAAGAAAATTCTACTAAGGCTAAGTAGTCTTCCCACTTGTACTATTGATCCATGCAATACATTCTAAGTAGGCCTTCCAATACTTGATTCACCCTTTCAGTTTTCCCATTTTTTTTTGGATGATCTATGTTGAGCTAATATTCAGTTGAGACCCTCGTACAGAAAACAAGGTTCAAAACCTAGAAGTGACTCATGCATTCCTACCTAAGATTATCTTCTCAAGAATCCTATGTAACCTAAACACTTCTTGCACAAATTTCCATGCTATGATAGGTGCTCCATCAATTAGATTCTCAGGTATAACATGTGAAACTTTTGTAATCTTATCTACAACCACAAGAATGGAATTGTGCTTATTTCTTGACATAGGCAATCCTTGCACAAAGTCCATACTTATGACTTGCCACTTCCTCTCTAGTATATCATGGGGTATAACAAGCCTATAGGATGATGATGCTCTTCTTTCACCCTTTGACAGTCAAGACACCTAGCCACAAATCTAGCAACATCTCCTTTCATTCCCTTTTATATAACTGATATTAAAGTCATAATCAACTATTAACTCTAACCATCTTCTCTATCTAGCATTCGGATTAGGTTGAGTAAAAAGGTACTTTAACCCATTATGATCATTTTTTATCTCAAATGGTTTCCCTAGCAATTAATTCCTCCACATTTGCAATGCGTGAACCATAGCTTCTAATTCAAAATCATGTGATGCATAATTAAGCTCATTAGGTTTCAACTTCCTAGATTCATAAGCAATTACTTTCCCATCTTGCATTATCACACCACCTAAACCCTCCTTAGATTCATTAGTGATAATAATAAAGTTACCCTTAGGATCTGGTACTTTCAAAATTAGTGCAGTGGTCAATTTCCCTTTGAGTAAGTCAAAAGCTTCTTGGAACTTCTCAGTGCACTCAAATTTCTTCCCTTTCTTTTGTAAAGAAGTAATTGGAAAAGCAATCCCGAAGAAGTTTGCAACGAACTTTCTATAATACCCTACTAAACCCATGAAACTTGTTACCTCTTACCCATTCTTGGGTACTAGCCATTCAAGTACCACCTTGATCTTAGCTGGATCTACTAAAATTCCATCTGCCTAGATCACATGCCTATGATAATGCACTCTCTTTTGGAAGAAGGTACACTTTGAGAGTTTCCCATAGAACTTATGTTCTCTAAGTCATTCTAGGACCATTTCTAAATGCCTACAATGTTCCTCCTCATTCCTAGAATAAATCAGTGTCATCTAGAAAAACCAATACAAACTTATCTAGGTTGTCCCTAAATACACTATTCATTAGGTTCATAAATGTTGTAGGTGTATTCATTAAACCAAAGGGTAAAACTGTGAACTCATAGTGTCTATATCTGGTTATGAACGTAGTTTTAAAGATGTCTTCATCCTTAATCCTCAATTGGTGATATCTAGATCTTAGATCTATTTTAGAGAATGTGACAATTCCCCTCATTTGATAGACAATATTGTCTGTGTGGCAACAAATACTTGTTCTTCATCGTAGCTTTGTCAAGCATACGATAGTTGATGCACAAACACAAAGTACCATATTTTTTTCACAAAAATGACTGGTGCTCCCCAAGGTGAAACACTTGGTCTTATTAACCTTTTTGACAATAGTTAATCTAACTGTGCCTTAAGATCCATTAGCTCAGTGGTACTCATCCTATAGGGAACCTTAGAAATAGGTTCAGACCCTAGAACTATATCTATAGAGAAGTTAAATATCCTTTTCAGTGGCAACCCTAGTAACTCATCTAGAAACAAATCTGAAAATTTTCTCAATATTGGATACTTCTCCATGTCTGACTTTCTAGTTTCATTCATTTCACCATCTTTCATCTCTTGGAAGCTCTGGGATTCCAAGTTTTTTCTATCTTGATGACAAAGAGTTTGCACCCTTTCTTCTTAGCTCTTAATAGTTTCATTATCGAGATTTGACAGATCTTAACCTCTTTAGGTATCCCTTGAAACTTCACTTGGTTACCAAGATCATCTAGGCATCCTATAGTTTTCGCATGGCAATCTACCTTAGCCCTATGTCTCCACAACCAATTCATACCTAGGATAATGTCATATGATCCTAAAGGTGCAACATATAGGTTCACTTCTATAGAAAAACTAGGTAGCTCTATCCTAGCCTTGAACAAACATTGTTCCACCTTTGCTATGACTAATTTGCATACTCTACATCCCAAGACATTGCCATGTAATCGACCTTCCTAGATAATTGCATAGCTACTCTAGGTGAAATGAAATTCTTAGTTGCACTAGTATCTATAAGAATAGAATTGGGTAAGCCAAAAAAATACCTGGCATTTCAATTGGAGTCACTTGATACTCCGCATGGTGATCATCCATAGTTGCATGTATCTTTTGTTGAAGCATCGCTTGCTAGGTGGGTAGTGGATTACCATATGGTCATGACCCGAAAGCTTTATTAGAACATTGATTAGCATAGTGGTCCTCTCCACATGTAAAAAATCCCGTAGTTGGTCCTCTTTTCCTTGTGGGTTCCCCAAACTTGTTGGATTTTTCATCAGTTTTGTTGGTATTACCACCATTGGGACCATTACTCTTACACTCCCTTCTAGACTCTTTTCCATCATTGCGGGATCCTTCTTTGGAATTGGCTTGTCAGGAACCTCTTCAACCTTCTTATGATCTCTACTTTCCTGATGGGTGGTGATAACCTTGAGCTTTTTCTCCTTTTTAATTACTTTCTCATATACAAGATCCATTGTTGTTGGACCATGCATATCTACCTCTTCTCTGATTTAATTGTTAAGTCCCATGATAAACTTTCTTATGTGAAAGTGTTCATCTTTATGATATATGAGAACATAACACAAAATTCGGGTAAACTTCTCTCAATATTCGTTGACCAACATATTACCTTATCTCAAACTATGGAATTCCATGAGTTTTTTATTATAATAGAGTTGAGGCAGCCACCTCTTATGGAAAATCTCAACAAATTCTCCCCATTTCAGCCTCCATAAGTTAATATTGATTTCCAAATTTTTGTTCATCCACCAGTTAGAGGTTTCTCCTACTAATTGGTATGCTCCCCAAGTGGCTTTGGTGGTCTCATTCTAGTTTTGGATTTTGAAATACTTTTCCATTTGGAAAAACCATGCCTCAACTTCATCTTTTCTAGCACTTCCCTCAAACTTGGGTGGGGTAATCTTCTTCATATCTCCGGAAAGTTTGAAAGCCATAAGCTTCTTATTTCTTTCCTCATATGGCATGGGTGATTTTTCCCTCTCATGATCATGAGTTTCATCATGCCGATGAGAAGAGTTTTCTCCCTCATGCTCATTAAGGGGAACTTCCTTCTCAACCCTAGTTTTTACCCTTTCTTGCTCAAGGTGTTCCAACCTGGCTAAGATATGGTCAAGTCTAGCTTCAACTCTTGAGGGTCCTTTCCCAACTTCTTGGCTTCCACTAGGATTGGTTTATGTCCTCATCATCTTCACAAGAATGGATTTTACCTAAATTTTTATCCATGTTAGATTTAATTATGTTATAAACTATCTTATGGAAAACATTGAAATGACACTCATATGCACATAAATAATTTCACATAAGATTAAGCATTCACTTTTGATAAACACATGACTCTATTCATTTATTAAGGATTTCAATATCCTTTTGATTACATGGAGTGACTATTCAGATAGTCAAGTGGAGAATATCCCTTGGATTCACTCTCTGACACATAACTTAATGGAGTATATCCTACAGATTGAGATTGTTGCTCATCTCTCATTTGTTCATACCTATCCCAAAATGGATAGTAGCCTGTGGATTTGTCATCCGATACATAGTTATGAGGTATGTATCCCTTAGATTCATTACTCGAGGAAATTACAATTACTTTCGCCATTGGAAGTACTCTAGGGTCCCTAAAGATAAATTCCAGTATGACACTTCCTTCCAAGGGCATATCCCTAGAAATTGATAATGAATTAGACTTTTCTGGTGAGATGGAAGGTAGGTAGTTGTACATAGCCTCCATCTTCATCTTTCTCTTCACATCGTTGATCTGAGAAAGTGTGCGACTAAAATTTTTAGTGTCACTTAACCAGATGGCATTGTCAAAGTTGGTACCCTCAATTGTTCTAACAATGGCCTCTCTTTCCTTCTTGGCCTTGAGGTAGCGCTCATTTATGATTATTGAATTTTGATTTGTTAATCTGAGATGCACCATCATGGCACAAGAATTTATAAACATTAGATAATGTTTGATGGAAAGAATGATGAGCTCATAAGTTCCATAGCTAAACGTGGTAACTCTAATACCACATGTAACATGCCAACCCTTCACTGAAGTAAAGATCTCCTAAGTTTTCACTGTGTGAGTAAATAAACTATGTAACAAGCCATAGCAATACAATTTTTCTTTTCTTTATTGAGAATATATAAACAAAGGTGACATAACATAATATAATAGGGACTCCATTTTAATACAATAATCTCACAAGTTACAATAATACAAGAATGTACACAATTACATACACAGCTCAATCGAGCTTTGAAATAAATAGTTATAGATGGTCTAGGATCCTCCTTTTAAAGCTTGGTCTTTTATCACCTACTGTGAAGCAGAAGCATCACTCAAGTGCTTTTCCACCAACCACAAACTCATATGCAGTCCCCCAAACATCTATCATTCGATAGATAGCCCTTCCCTTCGACGAAGTGATTAGTAGAGTAACCAAGTAATGACAACCAACTGATCTTAGTGTTGTGTCCTACATGACTAGAACTTGTAAACACACAATCTAGGACTAGCATGCAATAACTGGATCATGATGAACTAATAGTGGATCCACAGGAAATCACACTATTTTGTCCAAAGTGTTCTTACTTAGTACTTCGAGTGAAGGTAATTCTATCACATACACTACTCAGGCTCAATTTGACTTAAGGCCACTATAATTTACACAGTTATTTCCTTCAATGGATAATCTATAACCCCAGAGATAGCCTATCACCATTCCTACAAAATTAGGATATATCTACTTAACAAAGTAAATGTACAAGCTCCCTCCCATAATGGATAAACAATTCTAGGAGTAAACCACTAGCTATCCTAGTTAAATCAATAGCCTAGTTATGAGTAACCCTTAAGCTACCTTTGTTAAATCATATTTAGTTTGTTAATTCTTATGACAAACAAATCCTCCTATTATGGAGTATCTACAAGCACATCACAAAATAATATATTAACTTCTAATTCCTTTTCAAAGCAATACTATTTTCCCTAAATGTAAGTATACATAATAGACAATTTAAAGCATTCATGAAGCAATCGTTCCAAAAGCTAAAACAATAAAGAAGATTATTCTCATGCCTATTTTCACTTATCCAATCGATTGATTGCAAATCAATTTTCCCACAACAACTAGCTTATGCTTGATTCCTTCATCTATGCCACAATAAACCCCCTTCTCTCAAGTTGATAATGTGATTCACTCAATATGCTAATACCCTCACAAATAATCACAAATCTCTCTCTATCAAATAAAGTAGAATATTGCAAATAAGAATTGTAGAGAAAAAAGTATAAAATGTTGAGCACAATGCATATGGGATGCATCCCAAACAAGTTAGTTTTCTCTACTATTTATACAGTAGCAAAGAGGATTATCATCCTACAGAATAGGAATGAGTGTTGACATCAATCACCATGCATAGCCACTCACTCAACTTAGCTAAAAGGTGGTGCACAAAGAAGAACATACTCATCAAAAAAATGCTACAGGTCAACCTCTTTTGATGACAATAGTATAAGACCATTTCAAATCAGCACATGATGAAAAAGGTGTAATTTGAATTACCTTCACAATGAACAACTACAACAAGTAGGATTCATAAGGTGGCACCGAATAAAGCATAAACATCCTACAGAGTTGGCATGGTTTTTCACTTTTTGAATTAGTCAATATCAAATATATAACACATAGCTCATGTCGACTTAGTCTTATATGAGTTGATTAATCTCATTTATCAGTTTGACCAATTCATTGACCTGTTGTACATAATCTTGCATGCTTCTATTTGTTGTTGATATTTTACTCAATGAAATGGCATTTAAGAGTTTACTAAGTCTAAGATGTTTCCACATAAGGCATTGACTAAGTCTCCTTATATAGACTTCATGACTGTGAATTATTTTACAGAATACTTGTTCTAAATGCATGAACAACTTGAGTAATATTTGTCCTTTAAAACACAATCACAAGTATAATATACTTGGCCTTTGATTTAGTTAATAAATCAGCCTCAAGCTTGCTAATGTTAATCAACTCCCAAGCAATTGATAGTATTTCAATATATATTAATATATATATATTCATATAAGCAACTTGTCTGTAAGTGTGCATAGGTATGTCTACCTATGTACACTCATGTGTGTGTTCCTTCATGTGTATGGTCTATCATCGGCATGCATGTGTGTACATATATGTGCTCCATGTGTGTCCTACTCATTAATGCAACCATAGTAACATAAGAAAGAACTTATAAGCTCAAACAGATAATCATCACTCAATAATGCACTCAATAGTAAACTAGACTCTTACTAATGCAGACATATCAACTAAGGATGACTTACCAACTTCCCACATAATAACTTGACTCAATTATTCTATTGTGGTGTGTGTAAGCTCAAATAGGTTACGTTACTGGTTACCCAACCAAGATCTTCTCCTGAGTGATACTTCCCCTCTTCCTGGAGGAATTAAAAATACACTTGCATCCACTAACATATGCCCAAGGTAGTTAGTTATTCAAAAAAATATGCATTACATATAATACATCTCTATATTTATAATATCAATTCAATAACCATCCATTTCACACATTTTCATTTCTTCACATAACATTAAACATCAATAAAAAAGTGCAAGAACAATTTATTCATCTCCAGAATTCACATTACATTCATATTTACCCTACATAGTAATAGTAAATAGTAATTACACAATTGGGGTGTAATAGTTCAAATTTGGAAAGTAAACATAGGTTTACTTGTTCTTGTATTATAGCAGCCTTTCTTCTTGTCAACACACCTCTAATTTTATCACCAATGATATGAACTTTTGAATGATTCTTCTATATATACTTAGGGGACTTAGGGATCCTTTTTAGAGCTTCTTTCTCTTCAACCTACACTTATTTTTCCTTACCTTCATCTTTCTCTTCTTCTCTGCAACATGATTCATCAGATTCATATCCATCTATCATCACTAAACTTTAATGCAAGTCTTCATCCACTTTGACACTTGCACTTTCAACAATCTTTTCCAGCCTCTTGTTGTAGCATTGGTAAGACTTTCTTCTTGTATAATATCCAAGGAAGATTTCTTCATAATATCTTGCATCAAACTTTCCTAATCTTTCTTCATCTCTTTTTATATAGCATTTTCTTTCAAACACTCTAAAATATTTCACAGTAGGGGTTCTTCCATACCACAACTCATAGGGATTCTCTAAAAAAATTTCCCTTGCTTGTGCTCTGTTAATTATGTAGACTATAGTATGAATTGATTCTCTCCAATAGGCATTTGGTAGATTTTATTCCTTCATCATTTTCCTTGATGCTTCCTGAACAGTCTTATTCTTCCTTTCCACAACTCCATTTTTCTAAGGAGTCTTAGGAGCTGACGAATTCCTCTTTATTCTACGATCTTCACAAAAAGTGTTAAACTCATTGGAGGTGAACTCCCCACCTCTATCATATCTCAAAAATTTGATCTTCATATCCATTTCATTCTCAACCATAGCTTTGAATGCCTTAAAAATATCTAAAGCTTTTGATTTTTCTTTGAGAAAAGTAACCTAAGTCATTCTAGAATATCATCAATTAATAGTATGAAATACCTGTCTCCTTGAAAACTTATGATTCTTGTAGGTCCATAGAGATCTTTATGCACCAACTCCAAAGGACTAGTAGTAGATTGTTCTTTGACTTTGAAACTCTTTCTAGCTTGCTTCCCAATCTAACACTCCTTGTAGAAAACATTGATAGGCTTTGTAATCTTCGACATATTTCTCACAACTTGATTTGAGTTGATCCTTACTAGGCTATCAAAATTGATGTGACACATTATTCTATGCCATATCCAACTTTCATTAATATGAGTCATAAAGCATTGGCCATTTTCACCCTTAAGTTGATAAACATTTTCATCTATCCTTCCTGTTGCAACCATAGTTCTAGAGCCTTTTTTGATCTCATAGCCATTTTCCTAAAACAAAAGATCATATCCTTTGCTAAACATTTGTCCTACACTCAAAAGGTTATGACATAGACCCTTAACATAAATAACATCATCTGTATTATGCTTTCCATTAAAACTGATTGAAGCTTTTCCACATATCTTAGCAAGTGTATCATCACCAAACTTAACTAAACCACCTTTAAACTTCTCAAGCTTAACAAACTTACTCTTATCACCTATCATGTGATTTGAGCATTCAATGTCAATGATCCAGTTGGTCTTCTCTTCTCTAGCATGAAAAGTAGTCACCATTTCTCCTCCAATGTTATGACCTGCTTCTGGAGCACTTTCCTTCATACATCTCTTAGAGTTAGTAGAATTACTTCAAACATTTAGAACCATGAACAAGCATTCATCATCTTCATCATGAGATATACTAGCAACTTATTTAACATATTAACTTCTCTTAATTGATTTATCTTTATTCTCCTCCGGTCTATCTCTTGAAGCTTTAACATGACATCTTTAAGCATAATGACCAATCTTTTCATAGTTAAAACATTTGAAAGGTAATTTACCTTTGTATTTTCTAGTGCCCTTCTTCAATTTCCTCACAAAGTTTGCTTCCAACTCATCAAATTCATTTGGATCAAATTCCTCACTCTTCTCTACTTTGCCAACTTTAAAAGCCATCTCTTTTCTTGAATCATTTCGACCAAAATCCCTTAATTAAAAAGTAGTTAATGCACTAAACAACTGATCTCTAGAATAATGGTCTAAGTTCTAAGATTCTTCAATAGTAGATACCTTATGACTAGAAGCTTTAGGAAGAGTTATTAATACCTTCTTTACCACATCATCTTCTTCTAGTTTCCTCCAAGGCCTTTGATGGAATTGACAACTTCATCCACTCTATGCATGTAGCCTGTAATATCTTCATCTTCAATCATCCTTAAGGTCTCAAATTTAGTCTTCAAATTTTGCATCTTTGCTTGCTTGACTTTATCATCTCCTTCATAGATAATTTCCAACTTTTCTAGATTTCACAAGTAGTTTTAAGAATCATAACCTTCACAAGTTATAAATTAGAAATACCACTTAAAAGAGCATCCCTTTCTTTGACATTGTTCTCATATGCCTTTATCTCATCATCAATACTCAGACAATTTGCATGCATTGTATATCCAATTTAAACAGACTTCCAAACTCCAAATCCAAGAGAAATAAGAAAACCTTCCATCCTTATCTTCCAGAATGCATTATAATTAGATCCATCAAACAAAGGAGCTTCCTTGTATGCCATCCCAAATCTACCTCAAGCGGTTAATCTTTCTTCTAAGAAACCTTGCTCTCATACCAATTGTTGAATGCACAAGACAATTGAGAGGGAGGTGAATTAGTTGTACATTAAAACATCAAAACCCTCATTAACATTCAAATATATATTAGTCCTTAAACCCTTAACAACCATCAAACCCTTATCATGCATTAGCAAAATGGAAACATGAGAAACAGTAATGAAAACACATCCAAACACATGAGAACACCATATTTACATGGAAATCCCAAGAAGGAGAAAACCATGGTGAGGATTAGCTCACAATATAAAGTAATTACAACACCAAGTATAATAGGCTCATGGTCAGAGATCTCACTACCAATGGCTCACTTCCATATTATAAAGAAGAAGAAAGAATGTTGTTACAATGAGAAATCCATCTCAGAGCAACAAAAAAGTTCCACCACTACTTCACTAGAACATTCACACTCTCTCTATAGAATGTAGACACCTTCTACTCACTGCTTCCAATAGTCTTAGGCATTACAACTCACACTGCATTTCACACTTTCATACTTCACATCTTAACACTTCACATCACACACTTTACAAATATATCCTCCATCAAATCATCACGCATATATACCATCTTCAACCTTGAAAACAATTCACAAGGTTGGCTATGCACCTCAAACATGCAAATTAAAATTAGTTTGGCACCAAAACATTCCTGTAGTGGAAAGAAATGAAGGAAAACCACAATTCACCTTAACTTGGACCCATATACACTCGTACACACCATGCCATGTTTCCAAAAACAACGAAGAATATCCACAATTAGTGTAAACACCCAAGTTCGACTAAACCTATGTTAACATCATTAAACATTAAGTACATGCTTCCTTTGATCCAAAGATGATTCATAGACCACACACAACACTTAAACACCATCTAGAATATTCCATCAACACCCTAAAATCCAACATCATACACTAGAAGAACATATTTATTTTGCACAACTAGTTAACCTTCCACATACTGTAACACTTGAATCCAACCTTATGGGGCACCAAAACACAAAAAAAATAGACTAAAGATAGATAAGAGAAATATAAGCACACCCTCAAATTTGCAAGACTATAAAACAAACTATAGAGAAATGCAAAGAAAAACCATTTCTCCCAGAAAACACTACTTTCATAGTTCACACTGGTGAACACAACTTTCTCTACACAATGATCCAGAAACTGAAACTTTAATATAACACCTTTGATCAACATATCTAAACCACACAAATAGATCTTCAACCATGAAGAAATGTGGAGAAAAACACTAAACACCATTTTATCACACTAAACACTCTTCACCACATTGTTTCCTCTTTTATTCAAATTTTCTCAAAAGCACTTGGAAGCCAAGCACCACAAACTAAAATTCATCACCTAGATATATATATCATCATCTATCATATATCAACATCTATCATATACATAATAAATCATCATTCATCACATAGATATATAAATCATCAATCCACTCACATCATATGCATACATTAGAAAAGTACAAAGCATAAACATGTATACATCATCATCCATAATCAACTCATAACACATAATAAATTTGAATCAAAACATGGTATATCATATATCATCAGAAAATGGATAATGCCATCATCAAATGTCATGTGTGATACAACATCAACAAAAATAAAATTAAATACATATATATGAAGCCTTAGCTAGGTCGATGAATATATATACAAAAGCATGTCTACATAAGTCTTTAATACAAATAATATATGAAAGATCATCAACATAATTAGCTCTATTGGGTGGCTAGTGGTGGAGATCTCAACTAATGCTCACTCTGATGAGGGTATGATTGGGGCATGACTAGAGACTGTTTGATTGATTTCCCACCCAAATTTACAATTATAGTTGTGGTCGGCTCACCAAACTGAGGACATCTCTAAGCCCTTGACATGAATGCATCAAACAAAGTATGATAATATGTAACCTCCTGTAGGAGCATGTCTTACTTGGCCTAATACTGGGCTAGGGGAATGGAAAAGGATAGAGATATCTCAGTTGAAAGTCTATGTTGCCTCTCGAAAGCCAATTCCCCTTTTGATGAATCACTCTCCTAACAGAGAGTATCTCACTCAACTCTAAATGTGTGTCTCTCTCTCCAGTCACTATCAAAACTTGGGCTTCAATGACTTGTCATTGTGCAATCTCAACATCATGCTCTACTCTAGTTGTATCTCTATCTACTGTCATCTACACTAGCTGAGTTGCCATATCCCCCTGAGGGGGAGGACCTTGAGTAGCATGTGGTACCTAGCCCTGTTGTTGCTGCTAAACATGTAGTTGTTCATGGTAAATTCAAAGACGATGTTGATCCTCTTGGCGCCCACTATGACCACCTCTATGTACACCCAAAACTGGACCTCTTGGAGGCATGGTCAATCCCACTAGTCTGTGATGGTTCCACCAACCATCAAACTCATGAGTAGTCCCAAGATCCAAAAGACCCATTTCCCAACCCCATGGAAGACTTGTCTCAATGCTTGAATGCTACTATTGCCACACCAAAATCCTCATGAGAACCCCAAGTGGACTCCTCTCATGTAGTATGTCCAAAGATAGCCATACAGTCATTGGTGGGTCGGGTCTGGCACTCACCGAACTGTCTCAATACCCTCTTTGGTAAACATCTCTCAAGAAAGAGATCTAAACGACCAATCAAAAAATGATTCTACCTATAGTAGACCAGCTGATCCTAATCATTTGGCCATGCCTTGCAATCCCTGTATGAATTCCATGTGAAATTTTTAATATCATCAAAAACTTCCCTCCAGTAGGGCAGTATTCTAGGATGAGTATAGTAAAGATAGTCGTGGTATTGATAAGCAGAAGGATCATAAGCATCCCTATCATGCATCCTCTTTGGTCAAGTGATGTAAATCCTCTCCCAAGCCCAAAAATGTAGCAAACTAGCTCTAATGGATATACTACTACCACCTCGGTACACAACCTCGTGCATATCTCTATACAAGTGGGCTAGCACACACTGACCTCAAGCATACATAGTGGCCTCCTCCATCATCTACTCAATAATAATGCCCCAATCGATAGGGAACCTCTTGGCCCTCCTATTAGGCATCAAAGGTCCCATGATAATACTTGCTAACATAGGAACCATAGGATTAGTACCATCGCAGAGAGACCCCAAATTGATCTTTGAATCAATGACCTGCAACTGCTCCAAACCCAATAATATCTGAAATTGCTAATGTACCCTACCAAATTTCATACTCAATAAGCTCACCATGAATAGGGATCCTGAGAATCCTCCAGACATCCTCCAAAGTAATGGTGTACTCCCCAGTAGGAAAATAAAATGAAGAGGTCTCGAAGTGCCACTTCCCCACTAGCACAGTCATCATGGCTCGATGAGCCCTCAACAATGATGAGTGATATAACATAAACCCATGGCATCAAGAAATTATGTTTGTGTATCATCATAATCAATCAACCCATCCATCAACCAAGGACGTCACTGTCACATAGACAATGACTTAAGGACAACCTACAACCATTCAATGGACAACATCGAGACTTTTGGGAACTTCAAACTAAAACTAAAAATTGCAAATTAGTTGTTTTAAAGAAAAAAAAAATTAGGCAATGCAAAAACTTTTGTCAATAGTGCCTAATTTTTTTGCAATAGCACACATTTTTGGCAATAGCACCAAAATTTCTCAATCATGCAAGCCTTTTGCAATAACGCTAGTATTATTCAATAGTGCTACTATTTTGCAAAAACACACTTATTTCATGAAAAGTCACATATATTATCAATAGTTCCTATAATTTTCAAAAGCGACCTTTAAAAGGGTCAATAGTGCTAATATCAAGCTCAAAAGAAAAGAAAAAAGGTAGATTGTCGCTATTTCTTAAAATTGAGTTCAAACATTAATTGCGAAGACAAAAAAGGACGAAAGAAAAAATTAAAGGCCTACTGTAAGGAAGTTAAGGTAGCGGGACAACTTCCTACACTAATCTTGAGAGGAGAAAAATGCAAAAAATTATAGATCTTTAACAGTTACAAAAACTTAAACAAAAATAAACAGAAATATCATGCATACCACAACACAATGATTTATGTGGGGAAAATCCTTTCAGGAGAAAAAACCCACACTCCAAAAGCCACCCAATATATTATTCAGAAATCAAAAGATTACAATATACTTGTAGAGAAAGCTTCTCACATGACCACTATCAAACTCTCAGAATACACCACCATCTACATACATCCCAACTGCTTATAACAAGCTTTTTGAAACCTTCTAGAATTAGGTTTTACAATGTCATTTTTCATTTGACGTGTTAATGGAAAAACCTTGACATGTCAGTGGGAAAAAACCAACAATAAACCGTATATATTTGCAAGGTTGAGACACATTTTCCCAACACCTACATACCATAGCCCTTGCACTAGCTAGCCATTGGAATACTCTGACTTCCTCCAACCTATGTGGAACTCCTAGAACTCAAGGCATCGTGAATCACTATTTGTAGAAGAAAATCTCATAAAAGCTCTAGAGGCAAGAAATTCTCAAATCAAGGAGTGCAAATGAGGGGTAATTTCAATCTAATTTACCATTTAAACCCCCCCAAACCCTAATTTTTTTACCTTGGAAACTTTTTGAGGTCAAAATTAGGAGCTCCTAGGAACATTTGAGATATAAAAGAAGGCCCTATAGCCTATTTTTTTAATCCCTACACATCTGAACTAAAATTGAACCTTGTCACAAGCCCGACTAGAAAATATTTTTTTTCTGGCCAACCTCTTGAGGGGGGAGACCAACATCATATTATCTTTCTACTAACCACCGGGGCACAATGGGGCATCTAAAATTTTTTAAATCTTGATCTTAACATCAAATTCTTTGAAAACAAAGCAACTAGTACTTTGTCTCAAAGAGGGGAAAAATGTAGACATGTAAAAATGACCTAACTCATATCACACATCCTGAATGACATTTTTTCAGATCTTTGACATTGTTATTATATAATATCACCACAT
The DNA here is from genome assembly GCA_007258455.2 of Sequoia sempervirens. Lineage (NCBI taxonomy): Eukaryota > Viridiplantae > Streptophyta > Pinopsida > Cupressales > Cupressaceae > Sequoia > Sequoia sempervirens. The sequence continues at coordinate 134,527,914 of VDFB02379711.1, forward strand.
TTGATATCATTTACATCAAAAACCCTAATTTCCTCTATTAATTAAATAATCTTTAAACTATTTAATTAATTCACTATTTCATCATTTATCTAATCTTTATTCCTCTTGATTAATTAAATAACAACAATTATTTAATTATGTCGCTAATTTACCCTATTCCCCTAAACCAATTAAATTATTAATATTTAATAGTTTAATTAAATCACTTTCCACCCTTCTAAATAGAATAATTAAATTAATTATTCAAACATCATTCAACATAGTCAACAAATAAATACAACTTTATTTGCTAAAGTAAAACATGACTTGCTTTTTCAAACTCTAAATGTTAATTAAGTAATGCAATTAATTAATTACCTTCACCCACTTTTGTGATTGAGCAAATCATGAACTCTGATTGCACACTCTGATTGGCTAACTGATTCATCCATTTCCTAGAACTAATCATTATATTCTTTAATCACACTAAAAACTCAACTTGATTTCCTCAATTTCATAGATTATGCAATCTATATCCTCTGATGATGTAATTAACACCCTTAATTGATTTGATCACAGAAGCTAACTGAGCAATCTATTTCCTCTCAATGGTTCTTAACCATTGATCAGGATTTTGCATTGTTGTGCATCTTGTATGTTCATCTTGAATTGTAAAATCTATAAAATAACCTTCTATATTCTCACAAATCATCTAGAATTTACATAAGCGAAGCATTGCACAATTAACTCTTGAGCACATTATGATTTATCATCAGTTCTAGTTCAACATCGCACACATTGAAGCTTTTGCAATGCATAATGGAGGCTTTGTATTGATTGCAACAATCTGACATTCAACATTGATACAAATATACTTCAACATGAGATGGGTAACAATATAGTTTATTGAATTCATTGTTTGTTATATTGTTCATTTAGTGTGTAATGGGTTTAGTAATTCTTAATTTTATTTTGAATTAAGCTTTGTTTAATTCATTTATGATTGCTTTTCATATTCATCGTTCCCCCCTTACGACACCTATTAAATGTTTACTTAATGAATGAATCTAATCAATTATTATACTTGAGAATTATATTGATTAGAACCTAAATAAATGATTAAATTCTAAGGTAATGTTTCATTAAGTTTTTGGATAAAATTAGTTATGATTATGTGCATGGTTGTGAATGCCTTTTATTTAAGCTGATTTAGCTATGATTGGATAATACTAATGTGTGAAATTTAGTGTGTAGAATGATTGCATGGCCAATGGAACAAAGGTATTTAGGGAAACCGTAATATTTCTATACCTGTAATGCTAGACTATAGTCCATTTGGAGGGATTATAGTCTCAATATGATGTAAATATTTGTAATGTGAATTGAGGATGTTTATTGAGATTTTTGTTGTGTTCTAAGGCCACTATAATTTTATTATGTTGGCATCCTAGTTGGCCAATTTTGGATTTGGCCTTTTTGGGATTTTTAAAGGGTTACAAAATAACTTATTTTATATGTTTTTATTTTTTTGGAACCCTAGGATGGGTACCTTTTTAACCCATTATCTTGGACTTAAGCTAAGATGTGACCTCTCTTAAGATCTCATTAAGAGGTTTCACAAAATTAAGGTTTGGGATATGGGATCTAGTTGACTTATCACATCCTACCCCTATACTCCAAAGCTCATTTATGAGCTTGGGTAAATCCCACAAGCTCTCTCACATATGTGATCCACCTTTGTAATATTTCCATGGGAAGAGTGTACAAATACACTTTACTCCTCCCAAGATCTCATACAAGTGTGAGAACTTGTGGGAGGATGTACCTTGAGGATAAATAGGAAAGTGACAAGTGTCACTTACCCATTCAAATAATTCAAAATATGAATTCATATATATCATCCCTTTGAGGATGAAGAGGGAGTTCTTTTGATTTTCATTTTCTATTTTATTTTTTAAGAAAAAATGGAGAGAACTTGGGAAGACGTGGAGTGGAGAAGTGGGCTTGGAGAAAAGCTTAAAGCTCATAACCAAATCTCCTCAATCCATGGATATCTTGGAGATGTAGACTCCAAGCATCCATTTTATTTATTGTATTATGTATGTGTAGTGGGAAGACAAATGAAGTCTATGATTTTTGTTATTGGTGTTTTCTTATATTATGTATGTGTATAGGGGAGAGAAATGAAGTCTATGAGTTTTGTTATTGGTGTTTTCTTATGAGAGTATGAAATGTGATGTTGAAATCTTATTGTGGTTAAGGGATTTTTTTTTGTATGAAAGTATAATTTTATGTTTATGAAAGTATTGGGGTAGAAGGGAGGTTAGCACCTTTTTTTCTCCTTTAAGGTATCTAATTATAGACTCTAGTATTGTGAGTATTTCTATGGCATTTGAGTTTATATGTGGTTTTTGGGTGAATATTGAAATATTCCCATATGTATTGTTTGTGTTTCCAATTGATTTATTGAAACTTATCTAAAAAAATTCCATGTTTTATGATTAAGGGTTTAAGGTAGTTGACCAATGAACAAAAAATTATTTGTTAGTGACAATTTTATCTACACTTTAGACTCTACAAAACCTAGGTGGGTCTCCTTAATGATATAATTTTGATATTATCCATTTGAAAAATAATGATATCTAGCATGTTATTTCTCATACATACATAACAAGAATTAATTCAACATAATATTATAACGTTTGACATTCTTGCATACATTTAAAACCATGTATGAGATAAAATAATAATTAATAATAACTTACATGAGGTTCTATATTTGTTATTTTAAATATTTTTTTATGGGATTGAGAAGTAGTATCCTAATTTGATCAATTGGACTATCTATGGTTACAAAGTCACAAAACTCTAAAAAGTTTTCTTCACAACAATTTCAAATATACTCTAACAAACTATAATTTATTATTATTGTATATTAACAAGAACCAACAAAAAGCTTTCAATTGATATTCAATTATTCTTGTAATATAGATGGATTCCCTACTCATGAGTTCCCTTCATTCAGAGAGCCTCACGGGAAGAACTGCCCTATACTACCTCAACAGAACAATGTGAAAGTTTTAGAATCCAAAAGAGCAGGTCACAGAGATTTTTTGGACAAATTGACAAGCTCTCAGTTGACAAATGTCAGCATAGAAAATGGATGATAGTGCAGTGCACTGTCATCTCGTACAGACCAGAGAATGAGAACGTCTCATAAAATAACAAAGTGAATTCTTCTATTTGATTGCTAAGAACTCACCGAATATAGGGAAATAATAGAAAGTGATAGAACTGAAATAAAGAAGTAGAAATGACAAAGATAAGGAGAAGAAAGGAAATACTTACGACCGTGTGAGTGATGAAGCTTCTAGCTCGTGAATGTCTTTGATACCTGCACACAAGAGGGAGAGAGAAATTGTTGGGTGGCTGTATAGGGGCCCGCCTCAGCCAGACCCTGTTTTGGTGTTCCCACCTCCACGTACAGCTAGATAGATAGAGAGAAAAGTAGAAATAAAGTAAAGAGCACTTAAAGCACTACAAAACAGTGTTATGCTAATCAACCAAGTAATAGAGGAGAGGAGTGAAAGCCTACCACCTCCACCAAGAGCACTCAAGGCTAATGGGGGAGAAAATGAGAGGAACTCAAGCCTTTGTTGCAATGGTGTTTTGTTCCACACTTGCTCTACTGAAGTGGTGGAGTGTTGATGTTGTTGTTGTGAAGTGTAAAGTGTTTGGAGATTGAAGAGATGGCGAAGAAGCTACTTAGAGCTTGTGGAGAGATTGTGAAGCTTGTGGATGAAGTCCAGAAGTGGTGAAGAGATGTGTAGAAGATGGAAGAAGATGGTAGAAGATCCCAAATTCCTATGGAAGGAGTGAATTTGAAGAAGAGATGAAGAGAAACAGCCATATTCGGGTCAGTTGGGTGAAAGGGGTGTTACAATTTGACCCCCAATGGGAAGTGTAACACCTCTACAAGCTCCAGACACGGGAATGTGTCAGGGATGTAAGTGCGTCACATGGACGTCTGCACACTGCACGGGCGTCCCCAAAAGAAATGCCTTCATCGACACTCAAAACAGGTGCCAAGTGTGATGCAAGCAGTGGGCTTAGGTGGAATTAAGCCTCCAAACTTGGTTTTCTAAGGTGGATAAAGGAAAAAAGGGTATTTGCATATGGGGTGCAAATTTGCTCTTATACACTTCTTAATAATCCAACTGTAGTATCAATATTTTGAAGAATGAGAGAGAGAAATTAAGTGATTGAATTAATCTCAGAAGCATCAATAAATACATAAAAAAGGTTGGTAGATAACCAACCTGATTGGGCATACTTGATCAACATAACTATATAATTAGTTATGTATTATTAATAATAAAAATATTATAATGTAATATAAATCTATTCTAACACCCCTCTTATTACATCATATTCCCAAGAGAACAAAGCATGAAAGTTCATAAAGCCTCAAACTTGACAATTGCAAGTGATTTGGTAAACATGTCTGCGCATTGCTCTTGAGTCAGAAAAAATTGGAGTTGTATATTTTGTTGTTGAACATGCTCATGAATGTAATGGCACTGAACCTTAATATGCTTGGTACACTCATGAAAAACTACATTGAAAACAAGCTTCAACACACTATGTTTGTCACTAAACAAAGTGGTAGGACTTGTATCAGGAACACCCATACCTCTCAAAATGCGACGTAACCATATAGCCTCGTAGACAGCCCCCCCACGACGCGATATTTTGCCTCTGTGGAAGAGTGAGCAACAATGGTTTGCTTCTTGCTCCCCAAAGAAATTAGACCATATCCCAAAAATAAAAATGAATCTTGAAGTATACTTCCTATCATCCACTAAACCTGCATAGTCTGCATCCATGTATCCATACAATGAAAAATCTGCATTCCGCTTATATTCCAAGCCATATGCCATTGTACCATGGATGTATCTCAAAACCCTCTTTGTTGCCTTCCAATGAATAACCTTAGGTTCCTACATAAACCTAGAAAGATAACTGACAATAAAACTGATATCCAACCTGGCATAGGTCAGGTAGATGAGACTCTTAATCAATTGGCGATAAAGAGTAGCATTCGCTTGAGCAGATGGATCGTGGCGGGAAAGTTACAAACTTGTCTCCATGGGAGTTGACATAGGTTTGCAATATTCCATTTGGAGTCTCTCAAGCAGTGTATTGTCATACTTCATCTGAGAAACATATATCTGATCCTTCTTTTACCACACTTCAAGTCCAAGAAAATAATGCAGGAGCCCTAGATCTGTCACGTCAAACGATCTTTTGAGATCATTCTTTATTGCATCAATCATCTCTGGAGAACTCCCTATGATGACTAGATCATTGACATAAACAACCAAAATGACAATCTCCCCCTTTCTCTTTGAGGTAGAGATTGGGATCATATTGATTCTTGATGAATCCATGGTTAAGGAGATGCTCATTGATCTTGATATACCAAGCCCAAGGAGCCTGTTTAAGACTATAGAGGAATTTGATGTGTCTGCAAACTTTGTGTTGCTACCCAAGTGCAGTGTATCCCTTTGGTTGAGTCATATAGACTTCCTCCATGAGATTTCCATTAAGGAAGGTGCTCTTGACATCCATCTGGTTAACCTTCCACCCAAACTGCGCTACCATAGCCAATACCATATAGATGGTCTTGATTTTTGTTGTAGGGGTGAAAGTATCATCATAATCAATGCCTTCCTTTTATGCATAGCCCTTAGCCACAATTCAAGATTTATACTTGTCAATGCTATTGTTTGCCTTATATTTGATCTGAAAAACCCATTTGCAGCCAATAGCCTTCTTCCCTAGTGGAAGATCAACAAGTTCCCATGTATTATTCCTCATAAGTGCCTGATATTCAACATCCATAACATCTTTCCAATGTGGTGACTCAAGAGCTTGTTGCACTATTTCAGGTTTATAACTCTATAGAACTATACACATAAGGGCGATATTCACTTCTTCACAAGACTTTTTTTGAGTCTTAGGCCCACGAAAAGATGTATCAACAACAACATCATCTTTTGCATCCTTGATGGTGGTATAATACCACTTAGGAATCTTCTTGTGTACAAAAGATGAGGATGGAGGAGTGAGAGGAGGAAACTCATCCAAGGGAAGCAAAATGTCATCAGGAGTGCCTTCATCAACTTCCTTCTTTGCATCAACCTCCTACTCGTTGATAATGTCCTCGTTAGTAGGTTCAACTAATTGTGATGCTTGGGAACATACAGGTGATGGAGAGGAAGAGGAGCTACTACCAAATTCCTAATCAAAGACTACATCCATGCTAATGTACACCTGAACTTTTTAACTGTTTCCATAAGTCGATATCCATTTGATTCTAAACTGTATCAAAGAAAGATGCAATTGATAGACTTATCATCCAATTTTTATCTCTAAACCTTGTGGGCATGCATGAAGACAGTACATCCAAACACTTTGAAATATGAAATAGAGGTATTTTTTCTAGTCCAAAGTTCTTTTGGTGTGATATTATCAAGAACTTTGGGGGGTGCTCGATTCAACAAATGCATTGTTGTGTGAACTACTTCAGCCCAGAATCTAGGAGCAAGATCTGCATCCTTCAACATGCATCGCGCCATTTCAACAATAGTATGATTACACCTCTCAGCAACATCATTATGTTGCAGCGTATGTGTAGTAGTCAACTATCTCTGTACGCCATGTTTCTACAAGTAAGCTCCAAAATATTTACTTGTGAACTCCCCCCCTCAATTTGAGCAAAGGGCTCTAAGAGACTAACTAGATTACCGTTTTGCAAGAGCTCTAAACTCCTTGAATTTCTCAAAAGATTCATGCTTGTGATCCAAACAATAGACCCACATTTTTCTTGTATAATCATTCAAAAAGAGAAGAAAATACCCAACATTCTGATGACTTCAAGGTGTAGGTCTGCAGAGATCAGTGTGAACCAATTCTAAGGGAATGGAGGCTTGGTTTTCTACAGTAGGAAAAGGAGCCCTATGTTGTTTCCTGGAAAGACAATGTGAGCAGATAAATTCTGATTTTTGAATGGGAGGAAGTCCTCTTACCATATTTCTGTTACTCAATGAAAGAAGATAACCAATGCTAAGGTGGCCAAATATTATATTCCAAAGAGCTATGGATGAATTGGTTTTGACTACAAGGGCTTGATCTTTATTTGAAACATCAACCAACTGAAACATCTTACTTTCCCTTGAAGCACGAGCTATAATTTCCCCATTATGAGTCTTGTCTTTGATAAGACAAAGTTTCTCACCATTGAGTTGATCCAATTCAACCTGCAGATTGTGCTCAAGAAATTGACTTACTAAAAGTACATTCTTAATGAGCCCTAGTACATACAAAACCTTTGTAAGTTGACATGTATGAGTTTTCAATGGAAGTGAAATATCACCAATTCCCTAAACTTTATATGAGGTATCATCACCCAATGAAATATGCCCATAGGAGGTGGATGGAGTTAAGGCACAAAACCATTATTTTCCCCTGTCATATGCCTAGATGCACCAGAATCAACATACCAGACTAAATTGTTAGAAGTGGCAACCTTTGTTTCCACAACATACAAAAAATATTCTTCATCTAAATGACAGGTAGATGCAACATTCTCTTGTTATTTTTTGGGATTTTTCTACCATTGTGGATTTTTCTTCTTATCCCCTTGGAAATATTTATGTGGATTTTTGCTACTGGATTCACTATTCGCATTGGAATTATACCAATATTCTTTGAGTTCATGACCCTTTTTACCACAAATTAGGCATTTCTTTTTCTTTTTGGAAGAGTTGTCTTGATTTAGATTTGACTGTCTTGATGGACCACTTTGACGATCAGGTTGTTTTCCCTTTTGTTTTACTGCATGGGCCTAATTGTCTTGAGTATTGGTCTCACCAAACATTGCTTCTTCCTATTGAAGCAATTTGACCAGTTCTTCAAATGAGGGTGTTTTATGTGCCACATTTAAACATGTTGCAAACACTCTAAATGAAGGGGGCAGTGCCCTCAAGACTATTGGTACAAGAGAGTCATCTATGACTTCTTCCCCTAATGCTTGAAGTGCAGTTCTCAGTTCAACAACTCTTCTAAAGAAATATTCTACCTTCTCACCATTTTGCATTTGGAGACAATGTAACAGACACTGCAGATGAAGGATTTTGTTTTTGTTTTTAGCCTCATAGACAGTCTTGAGGTGGTCCCAAGAATCTTTTGTAGAGGTTGCAATGCGAATGTGAGGTTGAACCTCATCTAACACACTAAAAAGAATGATTAATTCAGCTTTTTGGTTGGCCTTATCAAACTTATTTTTCTCATCACCATTTGTTGTTGGTCTAGTTTTATTTCTTGAGACAATTTCCCAAAGGTCTTAAGAATCTAATTGCATTTGGACTTTAGTTTTCGAGGCAACATAGTTTTCACCCTTCAAGAGTTGGGAATCGGGCAGGATAAATTCAGGTGCACTAGAAGCCATTCTGGTTTTAATATGATTTACCCTTATAACCCCTATCAATTTCAAAACTATATCTTTGTTTTTTAGAAAATAAATTTTCTAAATTTTTGAATTTTAAATGCAGAAATAGTAACTCAAAACAAAATTTGTTGTCTCTCAAAAAATATAAGCAACAAATGCTTCCAAGTTTCAAGCTCTAAGTATAGCAAAAACTTCTACTTTTTTTTTCTCTAAAAAAAAAATGCACCTTTGAAATCACTGTATGAATTCATTGTCAGAAATGCTTCAACAATTCAACATGCGCCTCTTTCAGAACATAACTCCTTTCTTCAGTGTGTACGCTAGAAGACCTAAATTTCTTTTTTTTTCATGCATCCAAACTTCCTCGTCACTGTTACAAATGACGCACATCACTTTCAGAATGATTCAACAATATACTTCTTGAAGGAAAGCCTTGATGTCTCTGATAGCATATACCCGACAATGTATGTTTTGGACTCCCAACAATCTGTCAAATCTCTTGATAATAGAAAACCTCAAATTCTCTTCACCTTCAGTAAATACGTCTTCAGAAATGCCATGCGTGAAGGATTCTCCAATGCCAATATCTACAGGCTCTTCTAAAATAATTTAAATCACCCCGATTCAATGGTCAAACTTTAAAAAAATGTCAAAATGAGGTGGTGTTATTCCATGCGATCTCCTTCAAATAAATCTTCAATGCTTCTTTCATAATGCCTCGACACCTTATGATGGTATTCGTTCTTCTAGAAAGACTGACATTTTTTTTTTGCACGATCTCTTCTCACAGGCAGTAGTGCCATAATGTTTTAAATGCACATGCTTAGAATGAAAAATGCTTTGATACCATGAAGAATGAGAGAGAGCAATCGAGTGATTGAATTAATCTCAGAAGCATTAGTAAATACGTAAAAAAGGTTGGTAGATAACCAACCTGATCGTGCATACCCAATCAACATAACTATATAATTAGTTATGTATTATTAATAATAATAAATATTATGATGTAATATAAATCTATTCTAACATATTTTTCTATATTTTAATGATCAATAAAATTAATCCATTCCTTCAATAGAAGAAATCAATAAAATATGTAGTGCAAGAAAAGTGTAGAGTAGAATTCAATGAAGTTTGATTATTTTATTCATGAAAATATTGAGTATAATATTAGAGATAAATCATATTAAAATTGTGTATTTATTTATTCTTTGATAATAGATACATTGTTATTTTAGAAAAACCTATATAGAACTTGACAACAAACCATATTGACACTTTACAACATAAAAAAATAGACTCCAAAACTTAATTCTTAGACCCTTTACAATGATACAAGATCCTTCATAAATGGGAAGAGTAAGCACACGGGCTCAAGGAGAAAAAATGACACTTGTCTAAATTTTACATATGACATTCAAAATTATGTTGCAACAAGACAATTACAACTTGGTAACATAGTAGATTTCTTTTGCATGCTCCAAAGAACAAAATAATATCACTAAGTTGTTGAAGGAAAATATTTAAATTCCTTGAACATTCCAATGAAGATAAAAATATGTTGACACCATGGTAGCTACCTATAACCTCAGAGAACTTGAAGAAGATAAAAAAGTTGATGATGTTGAGTTGTCACATTACTCCTGGTACTTCTCCACCCGTGAAGCATAAAACCTCTTTTGATGAAAATTTAAGTTTAATATTTTAACCACCTTATTCACATTCCCTATGAATTTTGTATCCAAAATAGCTCTTGTTTCATTCACAAAAATATCCAAACTTGATTCCAATTTTAATAGTTTATCAATGATGTTATTTAGTACAATAGAGTCTAGATCATCAATAGTAAAAAAAGAAGTATATAAAGAAGTAAAAATATTATAAAAATAAGCTTTCCACTTATCAAATGCCTTGATTTATCCTTCTATATCAAAAATTTTAGGTATAAATGCCCCTTCCAATTCCTCAAAGGAATATAATTTTCTTCTGATTTGTATTGACAATTTTATCTAAAATATGGATATCTCATTTAGTGACCCAAGAAGTTCAAGCTTACTTGCTATTTCATCAGGAACATCAAGGTTGAATTTGAATTATTTTAAAACTAATTCCATAGAGGCTACCCTAGGAATCCAAGTACTCAATACCTCATCCATCCTCTCCTTATTTTGCATGTAACTAGTATGAGCCTTTTCCAAGTTGTTGTATCCAACCCAAGTGTCTTTCAACTTGTGAAGGATGCATGATAATTTGTGACCTAATAAATATGGAACCTTAAAAAAGGGGGGTGAATGGAATGATAATTATTATTAAGTGCTATCACACCCACTTCCAAGCTATTCCATTCAAGGATAACCCTAGAGATCTCAATGTAAAAGAGAAAGAGATCTTGCAACAAGGCTATCTTAGGGGCTGAAATTAGATTAATAAGGGGTTTACCACCAAGTTTAGACTTGGAAAAGACAATGAAATTCAAGATGAAATGAAAAACCCTAATTGAATGCAAAGTAACACTAAATGACCTAGAAAAGTGAATGAAATGAAACAAAAATCTACAAAAAGGAAGGTGTGCACCTAGAAATTTGGAAATAGCTGGATGGAGCTCTGGAACACTAGAAAATCTGCTTTTAATGCTAATTGGGACTCATTTGCCAAGTTGGGCGAATTGGTCCAAAAACTAGGTTTCTGTGCAAGAACAAAAATCTGCCAAAAGGGTGTTCGAATCTACAAAAATTGGAAAATTGACTAGAACTGAGACTCATTTGTCAGAAGTAGCGAATCAGTCTAGGTAGGTTTTTTTGAAGCTTCAAAGGTTGATCCTTCTCTTCTCTATCTACTCTATTATTCCTGATTGATTTCCTGATCCAAAACCCCAATTTGCAATCTGTAGGTCTTATCCAATGTTCTCCAAGACTTAATGACAACTTTGACAATTTTTAACTCTTGACAACTTTTCTCCAATATTGCTCCTTAGGAAATCTGCAACCTAGACCTACAAATCACACACAAAGGAGAAGGAAAAATGTTGGTGGGTTAGTGGATAGGGGTTTGCATTGGTCAAACCCCTTGTTAGTAATTAAACCTTGAAATAGAATGAAATAGAATGGAGAATGATGAATGAACAAAATGAGATGTTGCAACTCACCAAACCCTAGCAATAAGAGGTTGCAAACATGTATGAGATTACTCCAATGGATGTAGACCTTGATTCTTTGTTGAAGATGATAGATCTTGGATGTAATGCTTGCTTGAATCATAAACCCTACATCACAATTGTTAGCACAATAATAAACATGATGCATGAAATCTTTGACATGATGATTGATGCTTGAATGTTGCTCTAAAATGCTTGATAATTTTCCCTTAATGATCTTGTGAATGCTTCTGAACACTTGATTAATTTTTAGATTGCTAGGTGAAAATATGAGTGAAAGAACCTTGTATTTATACTCAATTATGCAAGAATTCCTGAAATTACAACACTACAAGCTGACATCAAATCTAGGAGGATAAAATCCCACCAAAATTTTTAATTAATTTTGATATTGGGCCACACGAGACTCATTCACCTGAGGTGGTGAATGAGTCCCACCAAGCTTAATTTTTGGGACCATTTTTAAAAATGCCTAGAAATGTATGAAATCAGGTTTAGGACCAAAAGATCTCGGTGGGACCCATTTTCCCAAGGTAGTGAATGTTGAACATCTTGAATACTGAGAGGGCAGGGGTGAATCAGTATTCCTTTAAAAAGATTAAATTTTTTGAATAGCTGACCACATAAAATAATTAAAAAATCGAATAGAATCAATGCAACTCACCACATAACATTGATATTTTTACGTGGAAACACAAGAATGGAAAAACCACGAAGAGGGTTAACTCTCAAGTATTAAGTAACCAGATACAAAATACAAAGGTGGCTCACTATTGGGGTGGCTCACTACTGGGTTGGCTCACTGTCGGTGGGCTCACTGCCCTAAATACAAAAACAACTATTATAGTTGAGAGATGGCTTACAGTCGAAGAGAAAATTACAAAATTGAACTGTTATAATTACAATTGCATATGCATGAATACAATTCTTTCTGAGGCACAAAACTTTTGTACAATCACCACTCTATCCAACTGTATTGCATGTACATCAATAGTTCGCTATAATACATCACATATATTCATTCATTCTAATTTTTGTAATTATACCACTTCACATATATACTGAGTCTCCATATCCACTTAGTCAACTTGCATCAGAGATGAAGTCAGGTGTGCATGTTACACAAAATGTTGAAGATGTCGGCATAAATATCTCACGCTATACTGAATAGTGCCGAACCAAAAACCTATATTGGTAACACCACTACTAGAATGAGAGATAAGCCAGAGATAGAAATACCAGACCGATCAATGACATCAATAAAAAATATCAATAGTGAATGAGTTCTAGATCACAAAATCTAGGCCACTCAAACTTGAAACACTGGATTTATGATTGGCCAATGATTAGTGTCAGGATTATCCTCAAAAAGATGCAATAAATGAGGCTTTTGGATGCAAAATAGGGCCAATTAAAGGATAAGAAAGCCCAATTATTAATGAAAAACCTATACAAGTGTGAAAGTGTGTTACACCACTTAAAATAAGGCAAGATTAAAGTCAAAAAGAGGATACTTAGGTGTAATTAATTAATAAGACCTTAGAAAAGTGTGAAAGTGTGTTACAACACTTCACAACACTTTAGCAAGGTACCATTTAAATTCATTAGTTCACAAGGGCACAAGACCTAATGTGAATGTGTCAACCACATTACAACACTAAATCAAGGCAACATTAAGCCTAATTCACAAGGAGGGCCCAAACAAGCCAGGAAAAGTAGAAGGGATACTTTTTTTGTGACTACAAAATCATCAATCAATTTGATTACCATTTTTTTTCCTTCTTCTTTAGTTACCTTTTTAGCCTCTTTTCTCTAAAACATTTGTTCCTTCAACTATTTTAGTTTCCTTGATAATTCTTCTCTATCCCAAGTGGGTGTATCTATTGAGCTTGATTGCGGAGCACGAGGTTCTAAAATAACACTTGGTGGAGGAGGAGGTTGTGATTTTACCTTGTTATATTCCTAGAATAGATTCATGTGATCTTTATGAAGCTTTTCAAAATCAACTTGCAACTTATTAGCTCCAACTTCACTTAACATTGGTGCATTTACCACTAATGATGTAGCTTGAGGTGTAGTAGTATATGCTAATATTATTACAATAATTTTACCAACTATCTCTTTGACATTATGTGCAACTTAAGGCTTTTGAGTCTTTGGAGAAATATACCATTTTTCTAATGTTTCAAACATTGTATTGAATCTAGACCCAAAATATGAGTCATTTGGTTGTCTTTTAGATTTCAATACCTCTTCACTTGTGTCTTGCCTTCTAATGGTATCTAATTTAATGAAAGAGGTTATGTCCCATCCTAGAAGAAATAAGCACCCATTTTCTTGCATAATTCTTCTTTCTTCTTCAAGAGTAATGTTGTTCACATGAAATTCAACCTCCCTTAGGACCTCTTCAATTATCTTCTTCATCTCTTCATCAATTTATTTTTACCTTTTCTTACTAAATTTCTTGAGGAAGGATTTCGTCTTGTTCTTGATTAAAAAATCCTTGAATTCCTTAGATTTTACAAACCTATCATCTAAAAGGAATTCAATGTAGGCCAAGGCTCACACATCATTTATTGTATTCCCTCTTGAATTTATGTTTATTAATATTATATCTTAAGGAGGATTTTCAATGGGAATCCTAGGTGGTGATGCAGGGATTTGAGTTACCTCATCAAGATCTAGCAATTTCTCCTTGGTTTCCTATACTTTTATATAATCCACTAAATAATCCACCAAGGGCTGAAAAACTCTTTGTCTTGGTGGGGAACCACCCTTGGAGCACTTCATGATTATGGTATATCAATTTGAGGCATTGGTTTCTCAACCTCCTCTTCCTTCGACCTTTCTTCTTCTTTGATTGGTCCTTGAGGTCTTGTAAGGGTTCTAGGATCAAGATTAGCCACATTATCAAGCATGATTTTTATTCTGAAAATGGGATCCTTGGTTTATCTGTAACTCCTAGATAATTAGGGTTGGAATTTTTCCTTTGTTCTTCCGCTTTTAGAATTTGCACCCAAGCAATTTTCCTATTTTGCACTTCTAAATCTAAAATTTCATTTCTAATTATGTCCTTAAACTTGTCGAACTCATGAGATAATTGTGCCCTTCTATCTCTTTCCTTGAATTTTTGATGAAGTTATCTAGATCACAATATCTCTTTTTCTCAACCTTCATCCTATAAGGTTAAAAAAAATGATAAATCAATTATAATCCTTCCTTAGTTGTGGTCATAAAATTGCAAAACACCATCGTGGAAGTTAACATTGAGCCTTTCTTATTTTCTCTTGAGTGAAATTTATCACTTTCATTTAGATGCCAAATTATTTCCAAAAATGAAATTATATCAGGCACAACCTTAGGAAGGATGTGAGGCTACACCTAAGCTTCATAATTCCTAATGATTGTTATTCTTGAGTGTAGAAACTAGTCTCCCCAATTATGGTTAATACCAACATCAAGAGTTCTTTCCTTGGGTCTCAAAAAATTCATTACCTTTTCTGATAGCTTGGTGTTACTCTTCAATCCATTATCGTCCATTACCAATTATGCAAAATAATTTTCAAATATAATATAGTTTGCTACTAAACAATACATGTCCCAAATATGTGTCCATCCTTTGACTGCTAGTGGTAATCCCTCTTTATCTTGAAATATTAATTACATGGTTGCACTCTAGATGGGTTTTCCACTATACAACATCATGTGGCAAAGCAAGGAATACCATTTAAAGTATATTAAGTTTGTTGTTTGTCTTGATTGCCATTAAAATTTTATAAATTCCTTTTGCAATAATTGATTTTAAATCAAAACTTCTATTCATATTCTATTTTTTAATTTCAGTAGCCCTCATCATCAAATGCATAGGCTTTTATACTTTCCAATCCACACCCAAAACTTGACATAGGGAAAAATAGGTGTTTACAAAATAACCCTTAAAGATATCATAATTGAAAGGTTCAACCTCATCATTGGTATGCCTCATAATTATCCTTTCATGATCCTTAATCCTATGATGAGGCAACCACATTACTCTATAACTATTCTTATTCCTAAAATATTCTCTACACAATCAATTAAAATCTATTGGAATATTTTTCATTGAATTCAAGTTGAACACCTTACAAATGAAATTCTTATCTATTTTAGTGAGAACACTACCTTTGCTATTCAAAATTACCTTGGAATCATCATCATAATTATTGGTTATGACCCTTACCAAGTCTATAATGGCAAACACATTGGACACTATTAGCCAACCAACATCCACATTCTAGATATTTGAGATAAGCCTCATAGCATTGCACCAACTAAAACCATATTTAAATAATTCCTAGCCCTGGATTGGAATAGTCACATCTCTAATGACCTCAAATCTATAAATCAACCTGTTTGAAATAATTTAAAACCCTTGTACATGATTTTAATTTTTCGATGAACTTAAGAGCTATCGAATTATATCCTCTTCCCAACCCCTTTTAATTTTATCAGTTTGGGATGGTGTTCAAATCATTTTAAGGTTTTATGATAGAATTGAGGTTTATGATTAAATCACAATTAAAATTTAATTTAGCAAAAAAAACATCTTAATTTCCTTACAAACCCTAGTTGTACTCTCATAATGTAGAAAGCCTTATTTACAAAGCACCAACATGAAAATTTTGACTTATCCATTTTTAATTTGTAAAAACCCTAATTTTTTTTCAAACACAATCTCTGGAGAAGCTCAAACAACTCAATTTATTCTCACAAACAACCTTTAGCTCATATGAATGAATAATTCGTAAATCAATTCATACATATCATCCATGTGGTAGAAAACTATCATTTTAATTATTTTCATGTTTGAATGTCATTGATTTTGGTTAGAGCTATCATTGATTTTGAATGTCTTCATGATGCGAAAGAGCAACTTTGTATTTCTCTTTCTTTTAGAAATATATGTTGTCATGAGAATCAACCATGTATTTCCCAATCACCTTTTGTCTTTATTCACCTTCATTTTATTCTCATAGTTGAGCTCACATTGACCATGCACCACGTGTCCCTATATCGCATGAGCACAAATTTAATGAAACTGCACTCTAATGATATCACACAATCTCTATTTGATTTAACTATTTATGCAAACGAGCAATACAGTGCTTGGAGAAGACACATGGTAGGTGAGTGTGATAGTGCAACTTTACAAGGAATCAAATTTTAACAAACTACGCTTAAAAAAGAACTTTTCTACCAATTGAAAGATGACACATTCGATGCAATGTGCTAAGTGGACCATTCGATATCATGAGAGATGGGTTCTTGTTGAACCACTACTCATGAAACATGGGTCAATGAGTTTGACTTGAAACTACACGGTTGAATCCTAATAGCAATATCATAATTTGACACTCTGTGGAAAAATACCTCGTACTTATCAGATGACACATC
The DNA here is from genome assembly GCA_007258455.2 of Sequoia sempervirens. Lineage (NCBI taxonomy): Eukaryota > Viridiplantae > Streptophyta > Pinopsida > Cupressales > Cupressaceae > Sequoia > Sequoia sempervirens. The sequence goes on from VDFB02379711.1 coordinate 134,544,992, forward strand.
ATTACCATGGAAGAGCATTGGTGCACATAAGACAAGATAATGATATTGTGATGGGCTAAGCAAGTCACCAAGCAAATAGAACATAAAGAAATATGCCACGAGAGGGGTTTAGGGTTTAAGATACATTAAGCACACATAAAATAAACCCTAAAACTCTAGAATTTGAAAATAATTTCAATATGTATGTTGATTTCGGGTTTCCTTAGAGGCCTTCTAGCTCAAGGGTGGCTTGTAAGCAAGCTTAAGGTTGGGAAGTGAACCTTCCATTTGGTCATGTACAATATTTTGTTATACTTCTTGTGGATTGAAGGTTTTGTTTGGCAAGGACATATTCCACCTTACTATTGTGGTTTGTATGGGAATAAATTATGCGAAGTTATCTTAAGAAAAGGTTCTTGGTAAAACATTACTCCAAGGACATACATTTTATAGTCAAGGTGCATGAAATATTATCTTCGATGAATATTTTTGTAGAAATTCTATATTAATACTAGTAGGATGATTAAATCTATGATGTGTATGCTTTTTAGTTCTTTTGTAAATAACTATCATTGAAGATAAGGGAAAAAGTAGTCTCTCATAAGAAAAATTCTTCCCTACTCTACAATGCCCACAAAAACAATAGGATAGTCATTGCATTTTAATTCTTGTTCAAAATAAATAATAATTCCCTTGTTCTTTTGAATTATAAAATAATCATCCAAATCAAAGATGGTCATTTATTTTACATTCTTATCTTAAAATGTTCAAGAAAACAATGAAAAATCTCTTTGTAGTATTAAGTTTCAAATTATGTATCTCTCTTTTGTTATTTTTAAAAGTGATTCAATATCTAATATATGCTTAAATAGGTGGTGATAGGTACATTCCTTCAAGAAAATTAATTATTGAAAATGAGTACATGGTTAAATATGTTGAAATTATTTAAATATCTCAAGTGTATTGCATTGGAGAATTCTATCCTAAAACTTGTTTAAATGTGTAAGTATGTCATTATTAACATTGTGCCCATAAAATAAAAAAATGTGATCTACATACAAATAATATGTCCGACAAAACCAATTTTAACATATTAGTTTATTATAAGGGTAAAAAAATTTCATGTATACAAATTAATATTGTTAGAATGTACAAGACAACTTAGAGGGGGGGAGGGGGCTGAATCAGTTGTATACTTTTAAAACATCAGAAAACCTCATTAATATTCAAATATGCATTAATTCTTAGACCCTTATCCACCATTAAACCCTTAACATGCATTAAAAAAAAGTAAACATGTAAAGCAGTAATGAAAGCACATTAAATACATAAGAACACCAAATTTATGTGGAAAACCAAAGAAGGGAAAAACCACATTGAGTATTAGCTCATTAATATATGAATTACCACATTGAATGCAATAAGGCTCACCACCAAGGGCTCAAGTTGCCTAGAAAGATTAAGAAAGGATCACTGCCAAAGGACTCACTATCTAGAAGAAAGAAGAAAGGGGTGACTCACTACCAATTTGAACTACTAATAATGCATCTCTCATATGTCGAAGGTACAATTCCAATAAATCATAAACAACACATCAAATAGACTGAAATGTAGATACCTTCTGCTCACAACATTAGGAAGTCATAAGCATTAAGGCTCACACTTAGATCAACACACTTGATCACTTTCGCATAACACACACTTCACATTTGATCCACACAACAATTGAATTTGCATTTATACCCTTTGTGACCTAACACAATCTCAAATAGGTCAACCTTAATGAAACGTATACACCTCTATCGTGTAACACCAAATAGGTCAGCATGAAACACTTCCACAATATAAAGAAGTGAATCCAAACCATGCCACTACTTAACCTAGACCTAAATCTACACAAACATGTTTCTCAACACTTCCTTAATCAACAATTATCTTTTGCAATTAGCACTAGCATGCTAGGTCGGCCAAACCTGCACTAACACTAACAAGCAACACCAAACACACCTCTCAAGGTTGATAAATACCTTGTGAACCACACAAAACTCCACACTATTTATACATCTTAGAATACTCTAGCACCATTAGAATATCCTACACAACCACTGCAACCACCTAAGACTCAAGAACACCTTCATTATGTGCAACCAAACATATTGGCACAAACATCCAACACATCATACAACCTTGCAAAATAACTCAACACCTGAAACTTCAAGGGAAGGTAGATACAAACATGATAAGCATGTTCCCAAATTTGCAACATGAAGAACTTCACTGTGGAGAAATGCAAAGCACTCATTTCTCCCAGACAACACTTCTTCATATTTCACACACTGGTGAACACAACTTCTTCTACCACATGATCCAGAAATATAAAACTTTGGATATAACACCTCTAAATACTTTTGATCATCATGTCCAAACCGCATGGGCACATCTTCAACCATGGAGAAATGTGGAGCAAAACATTGAACACCACTTTGTCACCCTTAACTTTCTTTTATTCAAATTTTCTCAAAAGTACTTGGAAACCGAGCACCACAAACACCATCTCTACATCTTCAACACCTTCTCAACATCTCAACCACATAAGAGGTTGATATCCACAATCCTTACTTGTCAATACTACATTAGAGGTTGACACCAATGATTATACTAATGACAACATAATGCACAACCAACACATTTGAACACACTTGCTTCCTCAAAGGTTGACATCAATGCAACAATACTCTGTTTACATCAATGAAAACAAAAATTTCCAACTATCTCCAAACTTCCAACAATCTCCCCCTTTTTCATATGAAAAAACCATCAATAGCAACCAACAACTCTGATCAACAACGCATACTACACATTAGTGCACATTGCTCCCACTTACTCAAGCATTTAATTTTTTCTCTCCTACTCTTCAGATGGTTTTTGAGATAAATTTCTCCCCCTTTGACATCAATTGGAAAGGACAACACACAACTTCTTCTCTTTTACTTAGAAAACACATTTTCATACTCTCTCCCACTGTGGTCTTCAAATCATATTGACTTCTATACTATGGTTTGTCAACTACAACTTTTTCTCCCCCTTTGACAACATACAAAGAGCAACACCTACATACACCACTCATTCTTTTGTACTATCTTGGACTGCAAACTCCCCCTTAGGGGAACATAGTATTCTCCATCAAACTGCATCAACCAAAAACCACTACTACCTACTCCCTCTAAGAGGTAGCCTTCAACATTAGTCTAGGACCAAGAGATATATCTTGAAATGCTTCCCCACATAGATGCACTCACTTATGCATCTAGTTGAAAGGAGGGTCAATAACCCCTAACTTCTCCTAGAGATACTAAAAAGTATCTTTTGGAAGATCCTTTGTGAAAATATCAACAACTTGATCCTTAGTAGGCACATACTCCAACTTCAACTCATTCTCTGCAACTTTCTCTCTCAAAAAGTGATAATATATTGAGATATGTTTTATTCTTGAATGCATTACCAGATTCTTTAAAATATTGATCATAGGTGAAGCCATAATAGTGGTTTACAATTTGATGGAGGAAGGAAAATTGAGAAAAAATGACCCCATGGAAAAAAAATTGGTTTTAGGGGTTCGCATGAACCTACATGTTCGACTGAACCATAAAGGGGTTCGACCGAACTAGGGTTCGAGCGAACCCATTAACTATTGGGCCCACATTTCTGGCCCAAAAATAAAGGAAAAATGCATATTAGTGGGGGTTCGAATGAACCAGGTTCAAATGAACCTGGTTCGCTAGAACCCCGGTTCTAGCGAACCCCCTTTTCCTAATTTTTTAATTGTTCACACAAAAAACCTAAAATTTTACGCTTTCAAGCTCCGGTTGGGATGAAAATGGGGAATATTTAGAAACCAAACTTGGAATTAAGAGGCTATCCAATGAATATAATTTTAGTATGTTTTGGTTTTATTATCTATCTATTTTTAAGTTTTATTAAATATAGGTTTTTCGAAAACAAAATCTACATTCTGCAAGTGGAAAAATAGAAGATTATAAAAAAAAATAAATAAAAGTGCACCAAATATTGAAGTCCTTGATCCAACAAAAAAAAAGAGAAGAATTTTGATACATACAGTAAAAGTTATGTGTTATACGGTCGCGCTATGTCTGAATTGTCATTTGATTGACTTCGAAACTTGATTAAAGAAAAAATATTCAATAAAAAGATATCTAACCAAGTGGAAGCACTAGATATCGGAGTTAGAAATCTAAATTTGTAAGAATTGGAATTTTATCCTTCATGGAAAAAAAGTTATGCGTTATACGGTGTGCGTCACTTTTTAAAAATGCTATTTTTTGAAAAAAACCAATTTTTGTGGGAGATGGAAAAAGAAGTGCAATCTGATTCCAAAAAAATTGTAAAAAATATTTTTAGAATCTACAGACAAAATGTGACAAGACTCTAGTTTACATCATCTTCAAATTCCTTATGGTTTAATCGCTATAGGTGCCCAAATGTGGAGATTGTGTTAAAAAATAAAATATCAGTGTCCAGTTAGGCCAAAAAGTGTAAACCACTATTGTGGGATCACCCTCACACTTGTATTGTCACACAAGATAGGAATAGGTTCATCATATGAAACAAGTTGATGTCCTTCAATGTTTGCTTCATCGATAACACCTGTGTGCAGCATGATGTTGCTGCAATATATTCTGCTTCTATAGTAGCTAATGAAACCAAATCTTGCTTCTTCCTTAGCCATGAAAGCAGCATACTTCCAAGAAAGAAAGTGTCACCACTTGTACTTTTCATGGCATATGCACATCCAACCCAATCTGCATCTGTATATGAACTTAAAGAGAAGTTAGTATCCTTAGGATACAACAAACCATAATCCAGAGTGCCCTTCAAATATACAGATATCCTTTTCACCACTACAACATGAGATTCTTTGGGATCTTCTTGAAATCTAGCCACAAGAGGATAAACTCATAAAACTATTTTACAATTCCATTGAAGAAGGAAAAATGCATTTTCGGATGGAAAACACTTTAAGGGGTTCGCTAGAATAGGGGGGTTCTAGCGAACCCCCCCTTCTAGTGAACCCCCCTTTAATGGGTTTTATTTTTTAATTACATTAAAGGGGGGTTCACTAGAAGGGGGAGTGTAGTGAACCCCTTGGTTCTAGCGAACCCTAGTTCACTAGAACCCCCCCCCTTTTCCCACTTCTCCCTCTCTGGCACCAAATTTCTGCAGAATCTTTCCCTTCAAAGCTTGAGTTGAGGATGAAAATGGAGGAGACTTCATAGACCCAATTGGATTATGGTAGTCCTTGGAATGAACTATCCATCAAATATAATTTTAATATGTATTGGTTTTATTATGTATTTGTTCTTTTAGTTTGATTAAACATAAGTTTTTCATCGAAAATCAAGCTCTCTATTTTGCACATGGAAAAATAGTAGATTATCAAAATAAAATTCTGAAAAATATATTCAGGCTAGGTATTGATGTCCTTGATCCAGTAAAAAAAATTGAATTTTGATACGTACAAAAAAAGTTATGTTGTATACAATCCACCTATGTCTGAATTATAATTGGTTTGACTTCAAAACTTGATTAAGAAAAAAAATATTCAATAAAACACTATGAAACCAAATGAACTAGTTAGATATCATAGTTACAAATCTAAATTCAAAAAAAAAAAAATTATCCTTCATAGAAAAAAAATTATGTTGTATACGGTAAATATCACTCCTTAAAAATGGTGTTTACTGATAAAAACTAGTTTTCAAAGGAGATGGAAAAAGAAGTGCAATATGATTCCAAAATTTTTGAAATTTTTTTTTTTAGAATTTATAGACAAAATGTCACAAATCACTAGTTTGCATCATCTTCAAATTCCTCACGGTTTAGCGGCTATAGGTGCCCGAAAGTGAAGATTTAGTTAGAAAAAATTAGTTCAGTGTCCAATTTGGCCAAAAATTGTAAACCAGTATTGTGGGATCACCCAAGACAAACCAAATGCATAATATATGGTCTAGTAGCAGTAAGATACAATATTCCACCAATCACTAATCCATACTTTCTTTGATCTGTCTTAGGAGATTCATCATTCTTGCTTAACTTACAACTAGTGACCATGGGAGTACATACTGGTTTGGAGTCATCCATTCAAAACTTCTTCAACAATTCCTTAACATACTTAGACTGTGATATGAATTTACCTTTCTCTGATTGAATAATATGCAAACCAAGGAAGAAATTCATCTCCCCACACATTGACATCTCAGATTCTTTTGTACTTCTTCTACAAACTTCTAGCACATAAATATCATTATTTCGTCCAAAGATTATGTCATCAACATATACCACCACAATCAAAATTTGTTCTCCTTCAACTTTGAAATATAGATTGCTATTTGCAGTACCTTTTCTAAATCCTTGCTACAACAAATACTTATCTAACCTTGCATACCAAGCTTAGGGGGCTTGTTTCGATCCATACAATACTTTCTTCAATTTGTAGACCATATTAGCATCTTCTAATAACTAAAAACCTTTTGGTTGTTCAATGTATACCTCTTCTTCTATTTCACCATTCAAGAATGCAAACTTCACATCCATCTAATATGCTTTGAGATCTTTATGTGTTGCAAAGGCTAAAAACATCCTGATAGATTCCATTCTTGCATCTAGAACAAAAGTTTCTTCAAAGTCTATACCTTCAACCTATGAGTAACCCTTACACACAAGTCTAGCCTTGTTCTTGAAAAATTTTCCATCTTCATTCAGCTTGTTCCGGAATACCCACTTAGTACCAATCACATTCTTATTTGTCGTTCTTGGGACCAATTCCCAAGTTAGATTCTTCTCAATTTTTTCTAACACTTCCTTCATTTCTTTGACCCAATTTTCATATTTGCATGCCTCAGTTACCGTTTTTGGTTCTACCTAAGAAAGTAAACACAAATTTACTTGTTTTGAGTTGTCATAGTAGCTTTTCTTCTTTTTAGTACACCTTTTCTCTTATCTCCAATGATTTGATCTTCTAAACATGATTCTTCTACACATACTTAGGAGTACATTAGGATTCTTTTATATGATTTTGAATTAGAAATCGATATCCATTACACATGGATATCTGTTACAAATGAATATCCGTTTCAAATAGATATCCATTTTGAAAGGATATCTGTTTGAAATGAATATCCATATCACTTTGGTTCTTACCATGGCAACATGTACTTTTTACCTGACCTTAGTAAAAAGTCAAAGTGGAATTTCACATTTTTGGGCAAATGAAAAATACCTTTTTTGTCATATCGCCACTTTTTGGACCTCCATGATCTTGCACAAACTCATATAAATGTCAAAATTCAAGGATTAGAGATACCAAGGAGGAAGTATGTGACTCTAAAAGGTAAATTAGTGTAAAGGGTCAAGAGTTCGGGTTTGAAGGGAAAGCATGCAAGTAAGAGGAAGTCTAAAACATTGATAAAGGCAAGGGAAAATGTGGGGAAGGGATGAAAGGGATACTAGGAACTTGGATAACTCTGAAACTTTGACAACTTGCACACACTCAAAGAAATTAACATAAAACCTCCACACTTAGAACTTTTGAGACCTTAAAAATTTCCAACACATAATAGGCACATGAGGGATAATGACAAACAACCCTTAGGCAAACCTTGACCAAGGGGGACCCATCATGAGATATCTCATATCATTTATCAATTTTGGGTAAATAGGTCCAAAATACACAAAAGAGATGGGAATCAAGAAAATTTGGCATTACAAGTTTGAATCCCAATAGGTCCCATCTGTCATACAAATATTCTTCATTCCTCAATCCTAGCACCTAGAATTAGGAAAGTGCATTTAGTGATCCCAAAATCAACTATAACCACCACTATTGTGATCCACCTCCTTCATGAATGCATATGAGTCCAACTAATACCAAGATTCTTTGAGAATATTAATTATAAATTATTTTCCAATTACATCTTAGGTATCCAAGGACACTTTCCAAAAGTGTTTGATGCACACAATATGTACATAAATTATATGGTATTTAACACATCTTAACAATTTGTGGATGTCTACAGCTGCAATAAGATCTAGTCAATCCTTAAATGAGGATTCAAGAATATGAATTAACTAATGCCTCAATCACCACAACATTCAAAGTTGGAGAGAATGGAAGTGGGGTGCACATTAGTGGAGGATTTGATATATTTTCCTTTCAATCTACTTTCACACCCATCTTTATTTTTTTCTTAGCACTCCATTTTGGTGTGGGAATGGCTTTTGTATAGAAATCAATACTTTTTAATTCTTTGATCTCCATTGATTGGTTCCATGGACCATCTTTGGATTCCAAAATTATGTTCTTAGGGACCCATTTGATAGAGTTAGATTTAGGCATAGATCCTAATTCTTTATTAGGCACCTCTTCATCAACGTATAAAAGATGACCAATACTATTGCCAATTTGTGAGAGCCTATCCAAACATTGACATTCCTCTAGCAAATTATACAATCTAACCTTGTTAGGAGAAGTAGAGATGTCACATGATAGTGGGTTGAAGTTTAGACACGACTTTTGCATATAGAAGTAGGCATTCTCCACCTTCCAAGTGCCATGATTGAGGATAAAGTCTCAATTGGCGTAGTAAGCAAAACCAACAATGAATGAAACTTTCAAAAGAATTTTAGGAATTGCCATCCCTCCCAATTCTCCTTAACCCAATTGTAGGTTCATGCATGTGCAGTCCAAAGGCTAATGAATTTTCTAATGATTGTAGTTAACCCTAGGTTAGCTTTGCTTCTTCGAATTTTGATTTTTGAAGTGTTTTGGTGAGCTCCTCTATGTGTTCCTCTTGCCTTCAATTTTTGGTTCTAGGTTCTAGTCTCTCAATCTCTAATCCAATTTGCCACAATCCTCTTTGCACCAAAATCTCTTCCAAATTTTTATTATTGAATTTACATTTCTACTCTTTCCTTCGATAACATACCATTTTTCCTATTTTAAAATAATAATTTTTACATTTATATAAACATTAATTATAACATCTATTTTAATTATCAGTCCAAACTCATCTACACTAAACAATATTTGCTTATCATCATAATTTAATTAATTTAACCAGGGGAGATGACTCAACATGATTCAATACTTGTTATAGCATTTGTTGATTTAATGCCCAATATTTTTAATAATAGTTGTTACTTTAAAGTTGTTAATGTTGATGACGACTACCCATGTAATTGAATGAAATTTATTCCTTAGATCTCAAAAGAAACAAATCATGTGATGCCACATCAGTGTACCAATAAAACATGATTTAGTTCACAAGTATGAGTCTCACTTTTTCTAGGGCCTATTTGGACACCTCCATAAAAAGCATGTTGATGTGGCATCATATTTGATGATGTGACCTTGAAACCTTAGTTATAAGCCGAAGGCTTACCAAGTAAGCTACTGTACAAAATTGAGAGTGATTTATAATTTTTGCGTAAGATTTTGAGAAAAACGAAATTAGAGTGCTCAACTACCAGATCCACTCCCTGAATACATTTACTTCTTCCAGCTTTACAATGCATTAAACCAATCAACCTCACTTTGGCAAAGTCACATCTTCAACCTCTTCTTGAGCACCTAAGCTTTGGGCGAGAGCATATTTTTCTTGAAAAATACAAGAAATCTGAAATTCTATCGAATCAAACTCGTGAAAAGTAAGAAGAAAAAACGTGGATAGGCTCGCCTGAAATCATGAGTGCCACATGATTTCTCTGTAGTGCCGTGATTGCTTTCAATGCTATAAAGAAATATTAGAGCAGTCCCTTCAGATACGACATTCAGCGGGGCCCAACATAAACATATCGTCTTACCTCCGAGTTGGTCTTCCCTGATTGTTGCAGAATTAAAGTGCTGTTTGTTCGCGCAGACAGCGCCATTGATTCAGCGTTACTTTCTTCTTGATGTCTCTTTTACTTGCTTTCATGTCAATCGCTGAGAAAATGTAAAGTAAATGTCGGTCATATTAGCAGTGAATGCTTTCTTTATGTTTAAATAAATTGAGAAATGGAATTTGTGTGTATGGAGAGAGCGCGTAGAATTATGCCTTCCCAGGGTGGCTTTAACTTTGCAGCCACATATACATCTTGGTGGGGCCTAATGATGTAGGAAAGGAAAGGTTCTTTTATAGTCCATGATATCGGGTGATCTGTTTTTGGTTTTACATTTGGCTTAAAGTATATGGGACTACCCTGTACTCCTAATATGCAAGAGACACCTAGCTCGTGCTTCACAATACGAGGTGTACATACCCTACCCCTACATGATTTGAGCTTGTGACCTCTCTTTCAAGAGTACAAGTTCTCCAACATTAGAACAACTCAGGCCTTTCTCTATACAATATCAACCTATTATACAATGCCACATTGCATCCAAGGTGTCAGCGAGAATTCCTTTGACAACGTGGCAAGAGGATTGTTTTGTTTGCAGAATGTATTATTGTATTGCATTATGGGTAAATTAAGCTTGTTGGTTAATAAATAAGGCATGTAGTTTCATGTTTGATCCTTGGTCAATGAAACTTTGAGCTTCTTTCTATTCTACTGTGTTTGGTATTTAATCTTGTATGTGATGGTCTTTTTATAACATGCTATTACTGCTTGTGTGCTCACATATGAAGCATTCATCTTAATGTGATGTTCCAACCATTCTATAGTTGTTGATTAACATTCAATGTTCAAATGTTTTAACTCCTAGTTCATGTATATATGTTTTTGAAATGCATTCATGTCATTTTAATGGCATTTGTGAATTGTGGCAAGGGCTGTAAAATATCACACATAGTTATTATTGTATGCAGGTATGGTTGTTGAATTGAAAGGACTAGTAAATTTCAAGAAAAATGATTCATAATTAAAAAAAATCAGGCCAACCTAATATGCTTGATATTTGTATACTTCCTACAACAATAGTTATTCAATGTATTCAATATTGAGGTGCATTTCAAATTGGTGTAAAGTATAGTATTAGTAAATGTCACTAGCCATTTATTATGTCATTTAAATACAACATTTTATGAGATATAAGTTAAAATTGTACAAAGCTAATTATTGCATGCCTTGAACAATGTTAAGATTGCAATAAGTGGTCAATTTATCTAGCTAATGAGAATAAGAGGTAAAATTGTTCATCCAATGAGAATGTAAATAATCAATTACTTCAATATTTTTGATTAAATTTTTTACACATATACTTTAGGGTGAAGCCACAATAGTGGTTTACAATTGAAGTGAGGAAGGAAAACTCACAGAAAACGAATGCATGGCAAAAAAAATGATTTTAGGGGTTCGTACGAACCTATTGCTTCGACCGAACCCATTAGGGGTTCGCTAGAACCTAGGTTTGAGCGAACCCTCATAATACTTTCCCACCAAAAAAACCATCAAAAGCCCTCATAGAAGGGGGGTTCGAATGAACCCTGGTTCTAGCGAACCCTTAGGGGTTCGTTCGAAACCCCTTTATTCCTCATCCCCTCCATGAGACATAAAAAAACTTAAATTTTGCCACTTCGGAGCTCGGGTTGAGGATGAAAAGGGAGGAATCTTCACAAACCCAACTTGAATCAGGTAGTTCTCAGAACGAGCTATCCAACGAATATAATTTTAATATGTTTTGGTTTTATTATGTATTTGTTTTTTTAGTTTTATTAAACATAGGTTTTTCATCGAAAAGGAAGGTCTCTGTTATGCACATGTGGAAAAATAGTAGTTTATCATTTTTTTTTTTTTGAAAAATATGAGTGCACCATATATTGAAGTCCTTGATCCAACAAAAAAAATAAAATTGAATTTCGATTTATACAAAAAAAGTTATGCATTATACGGTCGCGCTATGTCTGAATTGTAATTGGTTTGACTTCAAAACTTGATTAAAGAAAAAATATTTAATAAAAAATTTCTAACCAAGTGGAAGCACTAGATATTAGAGTTAAAAATCTAAAATCGAAAGAATTAGAATTTTATCCTTCATGGAAAAAAAGTTATACATTATACGGTGTGCGTCACTTTTTAAAAATGTTGTTTTTTGAAAAAAACCAATTTTCGTGGGAGATGGAAAAATGCAATCCAAAAATTTTTGAAAAAAATATTTTTAGAATTTACAGAAAAAATGTGACGAGACTCTAGTTTTCATCATCTTCAAATTCTTCATGGTTTAGCCACTATAGGTGCCCGAATGTGAAGATTTAGTTTAAAAAAATAATTTCAGTGTCCAGTTTGGCCAAAAATTGTAAACCACTATTGTGGGATCACCCTTTACAAAAAGTAAATATAAAATTTAGATATGAAAAATTATTGTTTACAATTGATTACTAGGTACACATATTAATAACTATATAAATAATTCTAATTGCAATAGTATCTATCTAAAGGTAGTTACTAATAAGTGCATTTAACTTAGGTAAACTAGAGTTGGGTACATATTGAAATAACAAATGCTAATTTTTAAGAAATTAAATGTGAATGTAATGTGCATTTATCATTTTGAATTGAAGATGAAGTATGGATGTCGATAAGTTTCTTTATTCTTTTTTACATGCTTGCTGCAACTATCTATTTTGTTATGTGGACCAACCCTTGTAGGTGTTCAAGGAAATTTGTCCCTTTTTCATCAATTCCTTGTGGCAACTTGTAGTATGACATCACTCCAACAAGGGTTTCATACCTAAGGTAAATCTATCTTATGTTATTACATTTAAATTACTATATTTATCATTTACTTTTCCTTTGCTTCCCTGAGAGCATGTGATATTTACCATCATCATCATTATTGTTGTGGAGGTGGGAACACCAACACGAGATTTGACTAAGGTTAAAATCCTATACAACACAACCATTTTCCCCTCTTTTTTGTGTGTGTCTAGATCCAAGTCCAAAACTTTTGACAATGACAAGCTACAAGAAGGTAGAGTAGACTACAACATGTTGATAGGACTTTAGACCACAAAAAAACACTCAAACTAGGATGTCTGGTACCCATGTTGCTCTAATTCAGCCTTTGCTTTCAATGACACGTGCCACTCTATTTGCATATTTTAGATATGTAGTTGTTTCAATAATTTTTTATTTTCATCTATGTGATTTTTCCTAGTTTCAAATTAGGACATATATCAATTAGGTTAAATCCCATATTAGAAATCTTCCTTTGCAACAAAAGAGAAAACCTAAGAATATTGGCTCTCCTTTGAGGTAGTTAGCTGATCATAACACCCTCCTTGGTTCATGTTCCAATGTTAAGAAACAAAAAGATTGATTTGAGTTAATCTACTAGTTCTAGATCTAGGATCTCTTTTCAACTTAATGATGAGCACATAATAAAATAGGGAAGGATTGATGCCTTCAATGTGATAAGGTGTTTCTTACTACATGATGAGACATGTGAACACAACTTCATAAGATGTGGTCATGAGAATATACATAAAGGTAATTTCTCTCACATGGGAAACATAGTGAGATAAGGCTTAAAGAATGCAATGAGAACTTGAGGAAGTTTGTAAATGATGTATAGCCACCGGAATGATAAGGTACAATGGCCCTAAGGTCAAATGGGTGTCATGTGAGGGTCACAACTAGGTAATGTTATTGATGTATGAGTTTGTAAGTGAACATAAAAATGATGTTATCATGAAATCGCATGTAGAAGCAATTCATCCTGTTGATTTCCATTCTTTCATGGTGTAATTTATTTTTCAATAAAATATTAGGGCACATGGTGTAAAGATAATTTTAGTGAAAATTGGTACACAGATGATCAATAAATATCTTGTGATCAATGAATGAGAGCCACCAAATCAATATAATAATCAATAGGTGTTGTTTCATAAATGCACCATAAGTGTAAGATAAGGGCCTTAATAAATGTATGGTAGAAAAAATTGCTCAAAATATGAGTAGTTCATATTTCGCCATGAATAATATGTCTCATCATAAAATCATGTAGCATAGGCATATAATAAGGAACATACGATACTCCAAGGTAGTAAAGATTGAACAAAAGAAGACATAAGATTCAAACAAGACATGTTGGTAAGCATGGAGAGCTAACATAAGAATAAAGTAAGAAATATACTAGGCCTAATTGTGGAAATAAAACATAAACCATAATATAGAAGGTGAAATGAGAATAGGAGGTGTAATAAACATGACATAATCAAAGGGGGCAAAGTGAAAAGATGCACAAGGTAAATGAGTGAAATACAAAGGAGGTTACAATATACACAACATAAACAAAAGGCTAGAATAGAAATGGACAATTACAACATGTTCAAAGTCACTTATGTTGAAACATGTATACCATTAAAGGTGCCTTGAAATCATCCCACATGCTATCTAGGAACCTGAAAATGTGAACATAAAGCTGCAAAAAAAAAGCTAAATCATAAAATATGGTCAATAGTGAGAAGGCTAGGTGAGAATATCTAATAAAAAAATGCCATTCCTCATCATGTCTATTAGGTGGTTTCTCTTTTATGTCATGTGTGACCTCAATATAGGGTGTGATCTCATGAGAAAGACTAATTTTTTGACATGTGATTTAATTTCATATGATATTCATATAAATATTACCAATGTATGACCCAATTAATTTTCCCTAATAACAATAAGCTAATTTGGTGGATAATTTTTCTTTAAATCTATAATCAACACCCATTCCTTAGCAACCATAACATGTCACTTAAATAGTTCAATTTAATGCTAAACATATATAACCAATCATTCACAAATCCTCTCTTCATTTAGTTACTTGAAAAGGACATAAAGTGCATTGTTGCATTCCCTTTATTTGTTTATTCATTTGTGAGGTGGGCTTTGCTCCCTCATTTGACCCTCTCTTTTGTTACTAGGTTGGGTTTCTACTAGTGATGCAAGGCTTAACTTGAATTGAACAAGTTTAATCAAGTAGTTTCAATCAATGACTTTACTCATTTGATTGAGTGAATATGTTCCTTCATGAGAGAGAAGCATCATTCTCTCCACTACACCCATAGCCATATTCCTTAAATATAAAAAGGAGGCGATGAATCAACTAGTCGTGAATGAAGCCATCAACAATTCACATTCAGAAAAGGAGTATTCCACATAGTCTTTTTATCTCACTATCTATTATTGTTCCTATCTCTCTATGACTATACGTAGATAGGAAGAAGTAATAATTCTAAAGGGTTACACAGGTGGGATTTGAACTTTGCTATTTATGAATATTGATAACTTGAGGTGGGTGCCACTAGTTACCCCTTAAAATGCCATGGACCATGCCCTACCTTTACATATCAATGTTTTGTGCTCATAAAGGATAGTGCATACAATTTTTATTGACAATGACTAACTAATCTATTGAAAAAATCAATTAAATGCTCCACATCTTCAATACATAAAAAAAAGTTGTCATTGTATTCTAATTGATACTATTAATTTATATGTATGATAAAACTCATTTTGAAAATAATTGTTGCTAAAACCAATCAATCTACTTTAAACTAAAAAAATGTATTATGTTATATATACCTATTAACATATTCATTAAATATTTAAATACAATTACAAATATAACTAGCATATATATCTTCAAGATAATCTATATAAAATACGTATTTTTTGATTAGCAAATTTAAAACTAGCATACATATATTAAATATTAATAAAGTTTCTGCAGTATGTAAACTGTTTTAAAATTTGATTTAAAAGCATAAATCCATTGATAAATACTTTACTTTGTGACAGGTTAGTAGACATCAATTTAAATGGAGAGAATAAAAATGCACACATACTAGTTGATGCCATTGTAATACATCTCTCGGCGTAATAAATAAAAAATCATTGTATGACTTATTAGATGGAAAAAAACAAAAAATATTGTAATTAAACAATGAAAATAGAATAAAAATCAATAAAAAAATCATTACAAATGAAAATAGAAAGTAGATTTTTGTTTTTCTTCACAAATTTGCTGGCCACCTATAATTTTAGTAACTTTCTCAAAATAAATCCAAAATCAAATGGGTATATGCAAATTTCGCCATTTAAAATTCTAAACCATGTGAGACAATATGAAAAGGGGGTTTTCAGCTGTATAGAATCCAATTGCTTCCCACATACGACACTTTTGCTTTGAGGTCTCCATTGAAAGTAGCTTCCATCTAGAACAAACAGAACCGACATTTTGCTCCTTTCTTCCTCACGTTACACGTATTTTGTCTTGTTTAAATAATATCCACTTTACGGTTTTCTTTAACCGTTCATATTGCATGGCCTTTAGCCTCTTATCAAAATGAGCGCGAAACTTACAACCCAATTGACACGAAAATAATTGTTACTGTGAATTACAGTAAAAACCAAAATCCGGGACCGCACTCAAAGGAACGGTATAAAACGTGTCATTACAACATTGATTCTTTACAGGGAGTGGGCTCCGCGTGCCTCATACTTTGCAGGGAAATAACTAGTTATCGTACTGGTTCCCTACATCCTCGAAACAGCAAAAAAAATCTGGTCCTGTTGGTGGTCAGGGTTGCTTGCCTTATCATCTAGGGATGATCTTTTTATTTTCCATTGATTCCCTTGTTTCTCACATCTGAAATCATGGATCTCAGATCTCGGCGACATAGCAAGAGTATACTGAATGTCGAAAAATTAGCTTACAGATCTTTTCTTGTATGGACGTCTGTTTTGGGTTTTTTTCTAGTAGGCTTGTTTTTAGTCTGGCAGGAGACCCCTACCAGTAGATATTCTTCTGTAATCTGGATACCACAATATCTGAACAGCTTGCAACTCTCATCTGGGTTTGAAGATCAATCTTCTGAAACGGCTAGCCAGGAGAAGCTTTCTGTAATAAGAGGAGTGCCTTTGAAAGGAGAGGCGGTAGAGTCCTTTAGGGCTCATCTTGACTGTTTCAGGTTAGTTTCTGGTTTTGTTTATGGGTTCTTGAACAGCTGTTAAGTTATGATTTATGTGTCAGCTGTTTAAGTGTGAATGGCTTTTTATGGCCAACTTTTTAATTTTTCTATTTATAGATGTGAGTATGTGCTGCAGATGTAATTAAGCATTTAATTAATGTGAAGTGAGTCAGGTAAGTGGGCGTATAATTCGACTCCGAGATATCTGCCATGGAATGCAGCAGGAGATCCATATGCCAGTCAATGCGACGGTCGCCATTCTACTGTAGCAGGAAATGCGGTGGGTGGATGGGCTGATATACTGGCTTCTCAGGGAGGAAACTGGACTGTAAGCTGTAGAACAATCTTATGCTTCCAAGATCTGTATCAGAAGATTTTACCAGTGAAAATTGTTTTATCATTAACCAATCTTGATGATGTTTCAGGTTAGGGAAGAGTTAAAGTGGGTATGGAGGACTAGTGATAAGTGTCCCTTGGTACCAGTAGATAGAGATGAGCTCTGCAGGTACTATTTAGTCTAGATCTTGGTTAAGCTTCTGTTTTAATGGTGTAAAATTCATCTTATGACTGAGTCTAACTAATATGTTGGGATACCTTTCATGAAGGTTGGTGGGAGCGTATGGGAACGTTTTGGTTGTGGGAGATTCCATTAATCACCTTGTACAGTGGTCGCTCATAAACAATCTCTTGAAGAACAGAAGTGACCCTAATGTGGTAATTGATTCTTCTAACTGCAGAACTTGCCCAAGCTTTGAGGTTTGCAGCGACATTGCAGGGCAAGGAAAGAAGGGATTCAAGGTTGGGTTTGTGAGGAATGATAGAATTTCTACCATCTCCAATGTCAGTAGCGACACATTGAACAACTTTTTGGAATGGCCATGGATTCATCTCCTCAGAGAATGGGACATCCACATATTACTCTTAAACAGGGGAGCACATTTTGAAACCGATGAGATCTACTCTGAGTCTCTTCGCAGAACATTCTCTTTACTTCACTTTCTCTATCCTAATCTCCTTGTACTATTCCGCAACACTCCACCTGGTACTGTTATTATTTGACATCAGTAGATTCTCACATTCCATATTAATTTGTGCATTATTTTAGATTTTTAATTCCATAATGTTTGTGTTTTTTTCTGAATGTTTATTTTTTTCTGTTAATATTTTGTATCCCTGATCCATCATTCTTTCACTGTTTCTTTAGTTTTATCATAGAGTTTATCATAGAGTGTGATTTGAAACATTGATAGAAAACATTCATGTAGTCAAATCTACAGACAAAAAAACTTTCAATTAGAAGTTCAATTTTCAGAACAATTATTTATCACTTTTGTGTTTGGATAAGGCACTTGTTATGAAACTTCCACTGATTCTGTGTAATTGTTATCAGGACATGAAAACTGTACCAGTTACAGGAAACCCATATCAGAACGGCAAGTGATTAAAAAAGAAGAAGATAAGTTCCACTGGTCTGAATTTCAGAGGCAGAATGCTTTGGCAAAGAAGATTGTAGAGGAATACGAGTACATCTATATGGATGTAGATGTGATGTTGAGCAAGAGACCTGACGGCCATATCAACGAGAAGGATTGCTTACATTATTGCATTCCAGGCCCTTTGGATTCCGTAGTAGAATTGTTTTACAATATCTTAAAACTTCTGCGGACAAGAACAAATTTAGATAGGAAAACTTAGAATAGCATTAAAATTCTTTTTTTTTTCCTGTTATGAAATTTTCTGGTCAGGAAATTATTTATTTTTCTCTGGGAGCCTTTTGATACTCCAGCAATGGAGGTGTGTATTAATAACCGCCTAAATGTTCCATAAAATATAATTAATTAATTAAAATAGATAATAGGCCTAAAATTTAGGGAATGCGGAAAAGTATATTTAATTTACATAAATTATTAGTTTTTGTCAGATCAATTTTAGTGCGTCAATATTATTTGTATTATTTTAAAACTAGAGTAAATTAATTATTGTATATTTTTATAGTGTTTTAAACAGCTAGGTAGTTTGTTCAAAAACGTAGTGGGTTTTATTGAAATGATTGCATAATTCCAATGGTGTAATTCATCATGACTTCAATCACCGTAGATCTCATTCGAATCTAGGAAGATTGCAAAGAAATCATTACAATAAGTGGCCATCGAAGAACAAAATCATTTAAAAATGATGTAAAGATTTTTGAATTACCAAATTATGAATGAACGAAGGGGCAAATAGATTCATGTATATAAAAGAAGTTGATCTTATCATTTTTATTTTTCTAAGTATATCGATATGTGATTATTAATGTTTTTTAATTACATTTTATTAGAATATATTTTTAAAAAAATATGACTTTTTGTGTAGATGAATTAATTGGAATTTTTTATTAGAATACATTCATAGAATGTGTAAGACTCTTCATCCAAGTTTATTAAATCATAAATAAGAGATGAAAACTATTTAATTAATCTATTATTTTTGTAGTGTCTATTGATAGTTTAAAGATTTATTTTTGATGTTACATTATCTATCTAAATCAAAATTATTATATTAAATTAGATTTTCTATATTTAAAGCAATTGTACTTAATAAAGACTTGTAGTTCAATTGGTTGAACACAATTGGTGAGGGTGATTACACTACCACTAAGTGAACAATGGGGGAATGGCGATGCTTTATGACCTAGGTCATAGAACACTTTTTTTGAGTTGTCATTCAAGAATGTCCTAGGACCCCAAATTGGATTGACTATCAACCCAAAGGTGAGTTAATTCTCAACAAGGAAGACCCATGAGGGGGTTCTTTAAGCTTTGAGGGGTTCAACATCAAATAAAAGCTTGGAAAAGACAATTTAACATTCAACTCACAAAACCTAGTAATGCAAGCCAAATAATGAGTGCAAATGATAAAATTAAGTAACAAGTTAGGATGTATGTACCTAGAAAGTCTGGAAATGTAATGAGGATTCTGGAAATGCAAAAATATTGTCAAAATATGCAAGGGAGGATTAAGATGCCCTTACTATTGTTTTAGTCTCGCTATTATTTTTTGGGGGAAATGTAGAATCTTCTGATGTTGGAATAGAATTCGAAAGAATCTTTGCAAAATACCCTTGCGAGGACTAAGAATCCCTTGTCTTAGTCTCGTCTTCAATTTTTGAAATCTCTAAATGTGATCTCAAGGTTCAATGTCTGTACTTTCTTCTCAGATGTCAGGTTCTAAAACTTCCAAACCTGGCCTATAGGTGAGTTCAAACATGCAAGAGAGGAAAAACTTGTTGATTGTTAGTAATTAAACCTTGGAATGAAATGAAATAAAGGAGGGAAATGATGAATGTAGACCTTGAATTGAATGTAATGCTTGAGTGATCTTGACTTGAATTGCTTGCTTGAATCAAAACTCTACATCACAAATGTTAGCTCAAAAACACACATGATGCAAGAATATCCTTGATATGATGCTTGAATCTTGATGATGACTCCAAATGCTTGATGAATTGCTCTTGAATGCTCTTGTGAATTGAATTATGCTGTTAGGAATGCTCTCACAAAAGTATTACATGAAAATGAGTGAAAGAACCTTGTATTTATACTTATCCATGCTTAATATCATGAAATTACACCACAACAAGCAGACATACAAATTCATTAATTAAAGGAGGCTAAATCTCGCCAAGATTTGAAATTAAATCCCAAAAATAACCTAAGGGGGCTAAGATGCCCTAGGTGGCGTCTTAGTCCCGAGGCATGAAACTCGGGGCACAGACTCCAAAAAGGGGCCCAATTAAGACACATTTAAAAAGAGGGTCCCAAGACCTTTTGAGGACAAAGAAGCCCTAGGTGGCGCCTTAGACCCGGTCCAAAAATCAGGGACACAACCAAAATCATTAAATTATCATTTACCCTTTGATGTTTGTCGAGATTAGCCATAAAAAGATATAATTTATTAGGCGTGTGGATGCAAAAGAGGACCAATTAGGACATAAATAAGGATAACTAAAGCAAGGTGGGCTCAAAAAAGTTTGAAAATGCAAGGGTATGCATTTTTCTACACTACATTTAGGTCCCACTTTAGTGAGAGGATGAACTTGCTTCAAACTCACACTAAAATAGCCAAGCACATAATCTAGAGGGGTTCAAATGTATGAATGCTAGTAAGATAGGATGACAATAATCAAGAGGGTGGCCAAGCCTCTAGGATCAAGATTCTATGACAAAACAACATAGGCACAAAGGAACACACTTGCAGATGATATATGAAGCCATAACCAGATCGCCAACATACACCATCAAGATAGAAAAAGGAAAAAGGAAGAAGAAAATGCAGTGGATCAAGCTTCGACTGGGCGTACAACATGCTGTGGACTGGGTCTATGTTGTTTTTCCAAAAAGGTTTAGAAGTGGAACACGTTGTCCACTATGCAAACAAAACACATGCTCACAAGGGCTAGTGAAGCTAGTTGTCCGCTAGGTGAGCCCCAAGAGGTTCATATCAAAGTCATACCCCCATGACTATGATAAAGACAAAAGAAAGAAAATGCACACTCACAAGGGCTAGTGTAGCTAGTTGTTCACTAGGTGAGCCTCGAGGAACCATATCAAAGCTATACCTCCATGAATTTAATAAGGCACAAAAATAAAACACACGCTCACAAGGGCTAGTGAAGCTATTTGTTCGCTAGGTGAGCCCCAAGGGGCCATATCAAATCCATACCTTCATGAATTTAATAAGGCACAAAAAGAAAATGCACACAACAAGAAAGAGGGATGTTTGAAGGGATTTTTATTAGTTCATGTGAGGTCTTAATCTTAGGGGACATTGTTCCTAATGTCTCCAAGAGAGGACCAATCAAAGGATAAAAGATTCACAACTTATATATAATTAATGTAGTGTCACATCACCATTAAGAGGAATGTGATATGCTAAGATAGATCAAACTCTTGAAGGACATTACTCCCAATGTCACCACAAAGAGAAAAGCACATCGCATGAAGTAAGAAAAATCACATCAAGGAACATGAAATAAATTAAAAAAAAATGCAAATGAAATCATGCCAATATATGCCCCCACTTTAAAGAAATTGCTAAACACCATGCTGTGAGCAATTACTTTAAAGTAGCCAAAACATAAAAAAGAAAAAGGAAAAGAGGGTTTCCCCCTAGAAACACATAAAGTATCTATGGATTTGAGGTCAATATCTATCTTTGCTGTAATGATTTTAGAGAGCTCAGAATTGTCATCATTCCCCAAATACATATAGAATTGGAAGAATGACACAAAGAGAGCAAAAACAAAATGAAAAACCTTTTGGGTCAACATGGAAGAAATATAGGGTATCTCGACGCCTTGCGTCATCCCCAAAAGAAAAACACAAGACAAAAATGAAAGGAAAAACAAAAATTACGAAAAATATTTTAGGTCAACATGGAAGAGACATACGATGTCTTGACGCCTTGCGTCATCCCCAAAAGGAAAACATAAGACAAAAATGAAAAGATAAATGAAAATAAAAGGTAAAGACCAAACAAAAGGTGAAAAGATTACGCCATATGGAAGAATGGAGATACAAATAGAGGAATGCACATAGAGTGAAAACAATAGATAAAACATCATAGGGGATCACATTACAAACATGCAATCACATAAAAAAAATGAAAACGTAAAAGACTAGTAAGGCATAGGTGATTCAACTTAAAGCAAGTTGTCCACCTCCCAATCTCATTTTGTATAAGTGGAAGGTAGACAACGAGCCTAAGGGACAATGAAAAATACATTACTAGGACAAAGGTTATCTACTTCTTGCCCCCACTGAGTGCAAGACAAGAATGAGCCAAGGTAGGTGATGAGAAAGATCATGTAATAGTGAGAATAGAGTTTTCTACAAATATTACATGATAAAAAGGTAGAAGGAGATGTTATTTGATCACTGGATAACAATTATCTTTATCAAAGTGATATTTACTCAATATGATCTTGAATGCATGACACTCATCAGTACTATGTTGAAGAGTTTTGTGGTATCGACAATGTGGAACATTTGCATCTTTAGGATATAGTATGAGCCTATCTTTCATTGGTGGAAATAGTATAAGTCCTTGGTTGAGAATGATTTGTAATTTTCTTTCACTTTCAAGTGGCAGATGAGGGGTTTGTAGCTTTCATAATTTGTAAGGTCTTTTGCGTTTGCTAGATTCACCAACTTCTCTAGATGGGATTAGGGCAAGAGGTCTTGAGATGATTTTATCTTTGTTAACCTTATCTTTAGGAGACATGGGTTGCTCTTTAGGAAGGAGGAAACTCATATCGGGAAGAGAATCTAAGATCAATGTACCATCACTACGAAGCCTTAGGTATTCTGTAGGAGCAATTATGTTGGGAAGGAGATCTCAATATCCTAACCCCTCTGTGTGTTTCATTAGTTGGTATTTTCTGTAAAAGTTGATGAATTTCATGTTCACTTGTTTTATCACATCCTTGTTTACTCAAGATTGTGGATCCTTTTCCATATGTTTCTTCTAGATTGATTGGAGTGTTTGTTACTTTGTTATCATAAAATGGTTGAGTACTTGCTTGTTTAGAGGAACTAGGTTCACCTATTGTAGGGAACTTAGGTTCAACTTTTGTTTTGGTTTCAGGATGTAAGTGTGGACACTGATTTTGGCACCCATGGTTCTCTAACACTTCTAGGGTTTTTCACCTAAAAGGAGAGAGGTAGGCCAAAATAGATAATGTATCCACTCAAAACTAATGAAAGTATGGATGAAATATGCCTGAATGTAATGTCCTAATGCAATAAATTGATAAATGATGTTGATTATTAATGCAAAACTAATAGAATGCAAGTTGTTTGAAAATAAAGTGTTGTATGCAAAATGATCTAAGAATGTAAACAAACAATAACAAAAATGAAAGAAACTGTAGATGTACACATGAAAAAATAGAATGTGATGTAGAGAGGCTCTAAGATCTTGTAGAATTTGTTGTTGAAGCCAACTGGGACACTTATGCCAAGCTGGGCGACTTAGTCCTGTTTCAGGGAGATTCTGCCAAAATAGGTCTTAGCCAAAAGGGTATCTAGAAATATAGAAACCACTTTTCAAGCTTGGCAGTGGGACTAATTCACCATTGATGGCGGCTTAGTCCACCTTTAGCTTTCGAGAATTTCAGGATAGGAATCTGTAGCTCTCGGTCTGCACTTCTCTTCTTGACAAGTTTTCAGATCTAATTTTGTAGAAATCAGGCTGTAAGTGATCTCCAAGCTTCTCTTAAGACTTTGTTGACTTGAATGACCTTGATATTTCTTCAAGACATACAACTTTAGATATGAATTTGATATTTTCTTTATTTATGAGAGCCCCTAAAGAACTAGTAAAATATCCTTCTTGGTAGACCTGATAGATGTTGAAACTAATTGTACTCTATAAGACTTCATAAAATTTACATAAAATGCCACAACAATCAAAAGATTTATCATTTATATCATTAAAAAAAACTTGAAAAGATCACAATATATTTAATGTCAATAATTATACATTAAAAATTTGATGATATAAAATCAAAATGCTCTAAACATAAGACTACAAATTTCACATGATTAAAAACATTTCAAGAATCATACTACTATGAAGTTCTAATATTTCTCATTTTTTTTTTGAAATACAAAGTGTAGATCATGTTTTCCAAGCCTTTTATATCCCAACCTCTCATGTATCTTGAATCTCAATGTCCATTTTTACCTATTTTCTATAGAAGATATATCATATGAATTTGATTTAAATTATTTGAATATCAATCTACTCTTAAGAAAAAATAAAACTTATGAAATGTAAGTTATCCCCCATTTTGAAGGATGGGAAATAATACGAGCCTTATCCCAAGCTTCTAGTTTAAATGGGGCCAAATTTTAGTCACTATTTAAAATTGAGCTCATATGTAAGTTTGAATTTGATCAATAACAAGGTTCCAAGTAGTTTGACTACTTATAGATATACATTACTATGGCCCAAAATATATTTTAGGGGTTATAATTTGTTGCGACTTATCCTATGCTCATAATTTTTAATTAACATTTTCAAAATTTGACAGACTAATAATTGACTAATAGGAAATAATATATTTAAAATTGAAAAAAGAGGGATTTTAAATTATTTAAGTCAATACTTATAATTTAAAATAGACTTCTATTTATTTATTTATTTTATTACGCCGAAGGCGTGTCCCTCATTGAGCTTTCGAAGCTCACTTTTGCATCGGACGGCTGGAAAGCACGCAGAGACCCGGCAAGGTGCTTCAAGAAATCTTAGCCGTTCATCGTTTTTCGCCAAAAATTCAGCTGTTTTTAACTGCCTTTCACTGCTTTCCATGGCTATTTGGCGAGCTGCACCGTTTCGGAGAGGGTTTTCGAGTATGTTTTATTAAAATGAAAATTACGGCCAAGCTCAACACATTTAGTTTTAACATAATGGCATCCTTTACCCTACGTAGTTAAGTATATATTAGCATAAATATATAATATATTAATTATATTTCTTATTAAATAATAATATAAGAAGAATATAATAATTATTAATTAATAATTATAAAACATTTATTTAAATATTGAATAGTTTTGTTAAAATATATAATAAATAATATAATTATATATTTATAATCATTTTTTTATTATATAAAATTTAAAATTTACATTATATTGACTCTTCCAATTTGGAAGTTGCAACTTGAAAATAAGGTTTTGGGAGGATTTTAGAGTATGTTTCTTAAAATGAAAATTACTGCCAAGATCCTAATAATGAACACATTTAGATTTTAACAAAAACTATTAAATATGTAAATAAATGTTTTATAATTATTAATTAATAAATATTGTATTTTAATTATATTCTTATTTAATACAAAATATAAATAATATATTTTATATTTTATATAATACAAATTAAATTATATATAATATAATTATATTTATTATTATATATAATAGTATATATAGATTATATTATTACTATATATTATATTTTATAATACAAAATATTAAATATAAATATGAATTTATTATAATTAATAATTACTATATTTCTATATTAATCAAATAAAATTAATTTATAAAAAATCTCTTGATCTTTGGATAGATTAGGAAAGAAAAGACTAGGGGAGAGGGGCCTATAATGGAGCAGGGTCCAATACTGGGGATAGAAGTAGTCCTCAATGGGTCTTATAGTGGAGCACATTAATATCCAATTGTAAAACACTTTTTATCTATTAAGTTCACAAACTGACAAATCATTTGATGCCACGTCAGTGCACGAATAAAACATGACTTAGTGCACCATTGTTGGTCTCACTTTTTTTTTTGGCCTTTTTGGATACCTCAACAAAAAGCATACTGATGCGGCACCATATTTGATGATGTGGCCCTAAAACGAAATATAGAAGCACGGAAGTTGCCAAATAGACTGTTGTACAAAATTGGGAGTGATTTGAAATTTCCACATAGGATTTTGAGAAATGCAAAGTTAGGGCGCTCCACTATAGGCCCCTCTCCCCTGTATGTACTACATAAAATAAAATAAAAAAATAAAATAAACTTTAATAATAATAATAATAATAATAATAAATATTGATAATATTTTTAAAATGACCTACCAATTGACCTCATGTATTACACAAATATATGCCAAAAAAAAATCATATTTTTCCCTAATTTACCTTACACACCTCTTCGATGTACCCATTGCACACCAAGGTGCAATTGCTAGTATATAATACTAAATGATAAAAATAACCCAATTCATAATTAAGAAGTTATAGATTTAATTTATATAATATGCACAAAAAAAATATTGTTCCTATCTTACAATAGTTATGACATTTGTGGCAGATAAATGAAGATCTTTAAGTGATTAAAAAATAAATCTTTTAAACCAACTGAGAAGCTTTCTGTAATAAAAGGAATACCTTTGAAGGGAGAGTGGTAGAGTCCTTTAGGGGCTCATCTTGAATGTTTCTGGTTTTGTTTATGGCTACTTGAACAGCCATTTAGTAAGTAATGATTAGTGTGTCAGCTATTTACGTGGGAATGGCTGTTGAAGGCCAACTCTTTAATTGTTCTATTTATAGATGTAAGTATTCCCTGCAGATGTAATTAAGTATTAATTAATTGATGTGAAGTGTGGCAGGGAAGTAGGTGTATAATTCGACTCCAGGTGTCTGCCATGGAATGGTGCAGGAGATCCATATGCGAGTCAATGCGACGGTCGCCATTCAACTGTAGCAGGAAATGCAGTGGGTTAGATGGGCCGACATACTGACTTCTCAGGGAGGAAACTGGACTGTAAGCTTTACCACAATCTCATGTTCTTAAGATCTGTATCAGAAAATTTTACCAGTGAAAATTGTTTTATCATTAACCAATCTTGATGATGTTTCAGGTTAGGGAAGAGTTGAAGTGGGTATGGAGGACTAGTGATAAGTGTCCCTTGGTACCAGGAGATAGAGATGATCTTTGCAGGTACCTTTTAGTCTAGATCTTGGTTAAGCTTCTGCATTAGTGGTTTAAAATTCATCTTAGAAAAGTTGCTGCCTGAGTCTAACTAATATGTTGGGATACCTTTCATGAAGGTTGGTGGGAGCGTATGGGAATGTTTTGGTTGTGGGAGATTCCATTAATCACCTTGTACAGTGGTCGCTCATAAACAATCTCTTGAAGAACAGAAGTGACCCTAATGTGGTAATTGATTCTTCTAACTGCAGAACTTGCCCAAGCTTTGAGGTTTGCAGCGACATGGCAGGGCAAGGAAAGAAGGGATTCAAGGTTAGGTTTGTGAGGAATGATAGGATTTCTACCATCTCCAATGTCAGTAGCGACACATTGAACAACTTTTTGGAATGGCCATGGATTCATCTCCTCAGAGAATGGGACATGCACATCTTACTCTTGAACAGGGGAGCACATTTTGAAACAGATGAGATCTACTCTGAGTCTCTTCGCAGAACATTCTCTTTACTTCACTCTCTCTATCCTAATCTCCTTGTTCTATTCCGCAACACTCCACCTGGTACTGTTATTATTTGACACCAGTAGATTCTCACATTCCATACTAATTCGTGCATTTTTTTTAGATTTTTAATTTCACAATGTTTTTTTTTTTTTAATGTTTATGAAATTGACTCTCGTGAATATTTTGGATCGCATTCTTTTCTCTCACTTCTTAGTTCGATTATAGAGTGTGATCTGAAACATTGACAAAAAACATTGATGCAATCAAATCTACAAGCATCAAAAAGAACTTATCTATCAATTATCACTTGGATTAGGCGCTTCTTATGAAACTTCCACTGATTCAGTGTAATTGTTATCAGGACATGAAAACTGTACCAGTTACAGGAGACCCATACCAGAACGGCAAGTGATTGAAAAAGGACAAGATAAGTTCCACTGGTCTGAATTTCAGAGGCAGAATGAGTTGGCAAAGAAGATTGTAGAGGAATACGAGTACATCTATATGGATGTAGATGTGATGTTGGGCAAGAGACCTGACGGCCATATCAACGAGAAGGATTGCTTACATTATTGCATTCCAGGCCCTTTGGATTCCGTAGTAGAATTGTTTTACAATATCTTAAAACTCCTGCGGACAAGAACAAATTTAGATAGGAAAGCTTAGAATAGCATTAAAATTCTTTTATTTTTCCCTGTTGAGAAATTTTGCAGTCAGGAAATCATTAATTTTTTGGTATTTGAATAAGACACTCTGGGGGCCTTTCGATACTCCAGCAACGGAGGTGTGTATTAATAACCACTAAATATTCCATAAAATATAATTAACTAATTAAAATAGATAGTAGATTTAAAATTTAGGGAATGTGGAAAAGTATATTTAATTTACATAAATTATTATAAAATTTATTATTTTTTATAAGATCAATTCTAGTGGATAATATTATATGTATTATTTAAAAATTAGAGTAAATTAATTATTGTATATCTTTCCAGTGTTTTAAAAAGCTACTTTGTTCAATTATACCCACCAAGGAAAAAATAATAGGTTTTATTGTAATGATTGCATAATGCCAATGAAATATGGTGTAATTCATCATGACTGGGTTTTATTGTAATGATTGCATAATGGAATATGGTGTAATTCATCATGACTGCAATCACCGTAGATCTCATTCGAATCTAGAAAGATGGCAAAGAAATCATTACAATAAGTGCCATCGAAGAACAAAATCATTTAAAAATGATGTAAAATGTTTGAATTACTAAATTATGAATGAAGCAAGGGTTATCATAAATCCATCAAGCATGTGAATCCTATGTATAGAGAAGAAACGAATTATTAATTAAATCTTTATACAAATTTGTACATGAATATATTTTAAAGAATATATAACACTTTTTTGTCGGAGAAAACTAACTCCTAGAAAAAAAAAAACACCTATGTATGTAACGTATCCTAACATAGCATGCCATCCCTCATCCTACGCGGTGGACAAAATCTACCACCGGAAAGACAAAACGAAGTGACAGAAAGATTCAATGGACGGAGATGGATGAACGGACGACACCAACAGTTAATAGACGGAAAAGTTAAACTGATAGACGGTTTGAGGTTTAAAAAGTTGAAAAAAAAAAGCGGCAATTTTTTGAAGCGGGATATTTGAAATTTGAATCTAGCCTCTATATCCACTGGACGCGTTCAAAAGCACATTTTTGATGCAAGCAGCCAGGAATATGGCGGATTTATCAAAACCACAATGCCAACCTCTCCGTTGTCCGCAGCACTGTAAGTGCAAAATGGGTTATATAATCTGTATTTCAGGTGATGATTTTATGTTTGTTATTCATTTCGCAGAATCTCATCCGACGGAATTAACTGTCTCTGTATTTTGTTTGAGTATTGAATGGAAAAAGTTGTTGACAATTGATGCATTCGCAACTCCATGCAAGAATGCGTTTCATCTATTTTTAGTTTTTTTCAACCCAATTTGCTGCACATTGAATAATGAATATCCACCTCATTACAATGAACACGGATATCCCGCGTGCCTCCAGGTTTCAGATTCCACCCCACCGATGAAGAGCTCGTAGGTTTTTATCTCAGAAAGAAAGTTGCCTCTAAAACGATTGGCTTGGACGTTATCAGGGATATCGATCTGTACAAAATTGACCCTTGGGATCTCCAAGAGAAATGTAAGATAGGATCTGAGGAACAAACAGAGTGGTATTCTTCAGCCACAAGGATAAAAAATACCCAACAAGCACCCGCAAATACAGAACCACAACAGCTGGTTTTTGGGAGGCCACAGGCCGGGACAAGGCTATATACTCGAAGCTTCATCTCATTAGAAAGACTTTACAAAGGGTGTGCTCCCAACAGACAAAAAACATATTAGATTATGCTTGAATACAGAATTGTGCTCTGTTTTTTTCCCTGTTGTGTTTGTTCTATCTCTGCTATTATCTTCTTAACCTTTTGGGTGCAGGAAATTTTGCTTGTTTTTAGTTAATTCAAACGTTTATGAATGAATGTTTTCTATTTTGGTTGATGCTGGTGATTTTATGTTTGTTATAATGATCTTATGAATTAGAGGCAATTGTGTTGGTTTCTGATTTTTCAAATCCATGTGTTGCAGAGAGATCTATGTTTGAAGTGGCGATGTGGCTTCTGAAATGATAGACGTAGATGGAAGTTGCTCATGGAAGAAGTGATAAGATCGTAGAATGGAAACCTCTCTGAAGGAAACGACAGACCTAACTGGCGTTTCTTGGCCAACCGAGCATTAGAAGGACGAACACAGTGCCCTATGTATTTTCTTCCTCAATTGGAGGCTAATGAGTGTTGAATGTATTTTCTAGTTCTGAGAAGAAAAAGAGGGTCTTATTGTGTTTTATTCCTAGAGCTGTTTGGAGTTACTTTTTCCAACCGGAATTTCTCTTATCAAAGATACAAGTCAATATGAGCATTTAGCCTTTTTCACCACTATTATATTCCATTGCTCCAACATAGAAGTTACTTTCTTTGTATTTTAATAGCATACTTATTTTCTTCTTCAATTGGAGGCTAATGAGGGTTGAAGGTATTTTCTTGTTTCCATTGAAGAATTGGAGGATCTTATTTTTGTATTCCTTGTTTGAAGTTATTTTTGAAAGCAACACATCATTTATCAAAGCAACATTTAAGTCAATTTGAGCATATATCTGTTTTCTCTTAGTATACATATTTTTGAATGTATTGATTTCATTGTAGTTGGTTAGTTTCTTGCTAGCAACCCGCAATCGTTGGATCTGCAGTCATCAAAGTGGCACTATGAAACCTCAATCAAGGAGTGTTGTGTGCTAGAACTTTTCAAATAGATTTCCTTTGTTTTATTTTTTGTTATTTTGTTTGTTTTATTTTATTCATGTAGAGCTTGTTTGCTAACATTTTTAATCACTAAGACATAGGGGAATTTTAATCACTACAATTCATGTCAATGCAGGGGAAACCTACGACTCGATATGGCTAAAATATACATTAAGTGGCGTTCTAAAAGAAAATCAAGTGAATTCATTTTCCATGATATCATGCCACAGTTGTCTTTAAGGGAAATTATGGTGAATATTTCTTGTTGTAGATTTAGGAAATAGTTCATATGATCTATTAATTCGGTAGGATTTGGAAAATTTGATTCTTCTTTGTTTTAAAAATAAAAATGAACATTAATATATGACTTGAGTTTTGTTGGGATTTCTTGTTCACTTTCCTCTTTTTGATGATTGTTGAATGTAGTTTGAATTGATAATACAAAAACATATATATATATATATATATATATATATATATATATATAATTGTTTCCAAAAGCAATATTTTGAATTTCTTATTCACTTATTTTATTTCAAAGGAGAGAGGTAGGGCCAAAAATGCGAAAGGGTTCATTCAAATTAGGATGTGTATGATGTTTATGAGCTAAATGAGATGATATGAATGTAGTTATATGAACTAATTGATTGATTATGAATGCAAAACTAAGATTTAAACTATGTTGGAAAACACATTGTGTAATGCAAAATCACCTACAAATGAATGGAAAAATGCAACATAAATGAATTAGACTAAAAGTGTGCACCTCGAACATTGATGAAGAATGAAAAATAATTTTGAAATGTTGTTGATGATGTTTTTCAGGCTTGGAGGGACTCATTCGCCATTTTGGGTGAATCAGTCCTAGTTCTGGTAAACTGAGCCAAAATCTGTTTCTGTTAGAAGGGTGTTAGAAAATGTAGAAAACATAAAAATGACCTAGAAATGGGACTCATTCGCCACCCATGGAGAATGATTCCAATTTTGAATTTATAGATTTTCAAAAGTGGATTCTGGAGCTTCTGATCTACACTTTGACTTCCTATAAGTGTCCGCTTCTGAAATTTTGATTCACGGATCTGAAAATGAGATTTTGTTGATATTTTGACTTGTTGAATGAAGAGAGGACTTTAGAAACCTTGCAACTTGATCTTCAATGATTTCCAAGCTTCCAGGAGACCTAAATCTGTAAACACACAAGAAGAGAAGAAGAAATGTTGGATGTTAGGGCATGGGGGTTTGCCTTGGTCAAACCCTATTTAGGTAATTAAACCAAAATGATGAAAGAATGGAATGAAACATGCAATAATGGAATAGATTACATTGGCATGATGATTGATCTTGAAATTCTACAACATAACATGTAGAATCTTCCATTGAATGTCTTAGGAAGCTAAATTAATGTCTTGCAATGTGAAAGCCCTAGGTTGCTTAACTTGAGATAGAAGAATGAAGAATGAATGTGTGTGAGATGAAGGATGAATAGAATGTAAAATGAGGTGAAAATTACTTATTTATACAATCTTATGCCTTAGTAGCCCATTCATACCTCATCATAGGCCAACATCAAGTGATTTTGAATAAAAACCTGAAAGGAAATTTAAAATATTTTTAATTTGGAGCCAAGGGGAACTCATTCGCCACCCATGGTGAATGGGGCCCACCTAGGACCTGAAAATGGTGTAGGGAATTATCTTGTATTTAATGTTGTTTATCGGGTTAACATTCAAAAATACACAATTAAATCTTATAAGGGGATAAAAGGATCAAATAAAGCATAAGAAAGATGTAAATAATGAAGTTGTGCCTAGAAAAGCATGAAATATTATTACAACACTTTACAACACTTCAAAATAGGACTTTTTTAGTGATGAAAAGGTGATTTTTAGGTGAATTGTAATGAATAGAGTCTAGAAGAGTGTAGAAATGTTTTACAACACTTCACAACACCTTCACAAGAGATCATTAAAAGCATTTTATTTTATTTGCAAGGGTACAAGACCTAGTGTGGATGCATAAAATACCTCACAACACTAGATTAAGGCCTCATTAAGTCCAATTAATCTCATGTCAAGCAAAGAGTAATTTTTTCTACGACACAAGTCCATGAAAGCAAAAATATTCATCAAAATATCATACAACACAATGAGGCCAAAAATATCTCTCAAACTATAAAATATCATCAATATATAGCCATACAAACTACATTATTAATATTCCATGTAAAGGCATAGACAATATCTTCGTCTAGATGTCGAAAAAACCATTATTGAAAACTTTGGCCTCCTTTTGCTTGAATAGAAATTGAACCTTGGACCCTTGTGTAGACACTGGAAAATGTCCTAATCATTATCATACATTCAAAACAGATTTACTAACATAATTTCCTCTTTAACCCATCCTCTTTTCGCTTAATTAATTAAATTATCCTAGCTATTTAATTAATTGCATCATTTTCATCTATTAGCCTAATCAATTTAATCAGGTTAATTCATCCCTTTTCATGCTAACATTTCATCCTATTAAATTAAATAAATCAAAACATTTAATTTAGTTCCCTAAGTCATCTTATTTAATTAAATAACTCTAAGTTATTTAATTAAATAACATTTCATCTTTCCCCCATGATTGAATTTAATTAATAACACCTTAATTCTTCTAATCCCCTAATTGCATGATTAAAGCTTGTTTAATTAGAAATTAAACTAACTTCCTCTAAGCAAAAGGGAATATACCCATGGAATATTCCTTATCCCATTTTTGCACAATTAAAAATTTGTTTTAATTTGAAAATTTCCTTTTTCCTCACCCATGAGAATATTCCAAAAGAATATTCTTATTCCCCCATCATTTGAAAAAGGGATATTTTCACTTGGCTTCTTAAGAAATTTTTAACCTTCAACCTTTTGAATGAGTCACCTTTGACCTGTGTGAGTAGGTCAAAAGTGTGTTTGTTTGAGGTAAGTGTGTGCCCTTGATTAAAATATCATCATGCATTCTCATCCATTGATAAGAATCCATGATCCATGCCTCTCATCTCCTTCATCTTGGACCATTGATTAATCTTTTCAATCTCAACCCTCCATTTCTCATTTTCTTTCCTATAAATAGGTCACTATTTGGAGATAAATCAATCCATCTTTCAATTGCAAACTTATGTTGTTGAATCTCATATGCATCCACACTCATATGAACACTCACTTTTTAGCTTATCTTAATTAAGTTTAAATTGCATGATAGCTTAGAGCATCCATTAATGGCTTCCATGCATCCATCTTAGTTAGGGATTTCATCTTTTAGCTTAGATTAGCTTATAAATAGCATAATTAGATCATTTTAAACATAAAATCATGGTAACTTAGCTTGCATCATGTTCATTTGAGCATAAACTATGTTTTCATACATCAATCACAATGGTTCCATCGATTCTCTTCCATAGAATCGACTAAAATTGGCTCACTATATAACACCCTAACATGGAACCCCAAAGGAAACTAATACATCAAACATTTATGGCAATTTGTTTTTTTGAAAGTAGCTAAAATGTAACATAATAACATAAAACACTTGAAAAGAAACTATACATGTGCAACATATAAAAAAGTCACTTGGGGTTACATGATTGCATTACATTTCAAATCAACATCTATTACACTACATGAAAGATAGACATACACCAATAACCATAAAATAATAACATGAACATGGACAATACATTATTAATATGAAGATACATCGCTCAAGGATTACATCGATGCAATGGTACTTCCCAACATGAATGGGAATAGTATAATATCATGGAATGATACAAATGAAATGTATGAATACAAAGCTTGAAAATGGTTCCAATACTGGTATATCTCTAGAGTCTCTACAATAGGTACAACACGATCATGACTAGGGACCCAATGGGGTGCATAGCACGTTCCACCCGACCACATGGACTTGAAGGTCCACCCTCCATGCTAGGAAATGACGAGGACCCCAACAAAAAGAATCAAGTGAAGAAAGGATTACAATACTCCACGACATGAGAAACAATAGCACAAGAGAAAACCCAACACACGAAACATTCAACACAAGAAAACATCCACTCGAGAAACATTTGCTTCCAGAGGTACATAAACAACAAGAGGGGAACAACAAGCATACAAGGTTGTTAAAGGGTGGAGTGTCATCCCATAGGTTGCCATGGGTTACCTTGGAATAACCTTCCTAGGTTGCCAACCCCCATTGAGGGTTATCCTAGTAACCTCTATCGGCCGTTGGACCCCCATGCACGCTATGCAAGATCAACATACCTTGCAAAATTACTATACAGAGGCAAGCAAGATGATCTTGTCATTCCATGCCTTCCCACTCATCCCAAGCCCAAACGAGCACTTGGGCCATGAGTGAGGCTACATTATCTGAATTAATGTGTGATACTACCCAACCCCCTAATTAATTAATTAAGTTATCACTTGATTAAACTCATAATGGGTTATCCTGGACCAACCACTTTGGGCACCGACCCCCACTAAGAGCCACTCCTCCAACTAACAATAAAATCCCATAAACACAAATGGGCCAAGCAAACTTGCACAAACAATCAAGTCCAATCAAATAACCACAAATAACCACAAAACACGAGGCGTGCAACACCTAACACAAGATTTCCATTATACAAATCATTTCTTTAGCGCAAGGTTCA
The DNA here is from genome assembly GCA_007258455.2 of Sequoia sempervirens. Taxonomy (NCBI): domain Eukaryota; kingdom Viridiplantae; phylum Streptophyta; class Pinopsida; order Cupressales; family Cupressaceae; genus Sequoia; species Sequoia sempervirens. The sequence continues at coordinate 134,580,953 of VDFB02379711.1, forward strand.
AACCAACATATACACAATCCAAGTGTATAGGTCAACCATCATCAAGATAACAAAATCATGAAACCACCCACTTTTAGGTGAAAGAACATAAAACTCCAATAAATACTTCAGGCTTGATATGGGTTACCCAAGGCGGATCCTCCTAGGTCGCCGACCCCCATACCAAAAATTACAAGTAGAAAAAAAAACCATATCCCCACAAACCTCTGGAAGAATCTTAAAAATGCTAACACAAGGGTTCCCCATCAAAGAACTGACATCAGTAACAAGATTTCAAAGAACTATTTGTTGACGGTCCAAATTGCATAGCAACATGTAAACGAAATATTACTATTTTGTTTCTCTTGAAAGAGAAAGACAACACATGGATATCTTAGCTCCCAAGGTCTTTGTAGTTGGTTCTCAACTGTGCTGATGTTGCTCAATGGTCAATGTAACAGTAATGTTCAAGGGGCCTATTGGTGTCGAGCTTCTAGATTGTTCTGAGATCAACATAAACTTAAACCTACTCTAACCAGGGTTTTTAAAGAAATAGAAAAAAAGATAGATCAAAGCTTTGGAATAGAAAAGAATGTTAATTCATCCAATGTAACCAGACTTGTTACCTTTCAAGGAATTCCTAACTAAAACTGCAGAACAAAATTAACTTGTGATTAACACATAGTTTCATTCATTCACAGTGCTGATTTCAACAGTAGATCGCAAGTCACCATTTAAACAAAACATAAAATCAAACTTCATTCCTTGAAAGCTTCTCAAATCAAATGATTAACTCAAGACAAACACCATTCTGGAACACAACATGAAGTAGATTTTAATCTGGTTGCTTCTACTATTAGTGAAATAGATAAGCAACACTTACAAATCTGGCACAATCACCAGTGTACAGAAAATCTATGACTCCAAATTGTTTCCATCTATATTAAGAAAACTGAAAGATACATTCCTATCTATGCTGAATATAACTCCTATCTAAGAAGACAAAAGAAGCTCCCATTACAAAGAAACAGGATGCAGTTCTCTCTCCTCTATCTTTTCTAAGACTCCTACTTCTTAGAAAATTCCTACTGCTCAAAATCTATATCTATGTCTTCTAACCAAAATCTATTTCTTTCTTCCTCTTCCTTCCTTTCTCTAGAGGCAAAAATGCCATATATACAAAATGTACCCAAAAGAATGTGCTAGCCCCTATCTTAGGGTTTACAAAATATCCATCTAGAAAGGTCGGCCCCTAGATCTTTTGCATAGAGTTAATGCTGCCTTCAATGCAAATCCCTGCTATCAATGTTGGTGAGGGATTGTTCCGGGGTGACCTCAGATCTTTTGCAGCTATAACATTAACTTCATGCCTCTGTTTTCATCTTTGAACTCCCTTGCATAGCTGCCTTGAATGCTCCAAAGTATCCCCATTAATAATGATCTGCCCTTTTCTACTAGTAAACTCCAACTGTTCTGAGACTTGTGGTTGTTTCTTTCCTTCAACTTCCTTCTTGCTCTAGGCCCTTCTACACATTGACCATCTCTGGAAGCAGCATTGGGCCTCCCTTTTAGATCGGAAGACCATTCTCAAGCTGATCCATCGCCTTTGATCTCAGAATGAGTCCATGTCATTTGCATTCTGTTGATCTTCTTCACCGGGGTAGTCAGTCAAAGGGCCAATGGGCCACTCCCTTACCTTCCTCTGATTGGCGGAACATAGGCCACGGCAAATTCCTGGATAGTCAAAGGTCATTCGAATGGAATTTCATGTCGGTGAGACACTTATCGTGTCTCACCGATGCGATTATACCTCTTAGCAGCCATCAGCGTAGCATAAGATGGTCGGCAAGACCTCCCATCAAGCTGCACAAGTCATATTGATACCACAAAACCTATCGGCAAGACAACATTCCCTCGGCAAGACCTCTCAGCGAGTCTCTCTTTCTTTTGTGAGCACACCCATGTCGGGAAGACCTCACCCCGAAGTCACGCCCTGTTGCTGAGATATCTCTGGGTTGGCGAGACCTTTATCGAGCACACTCCATTATATCAAGGGGAGAAAACATGTCGGCAAAACCATCGCTAGTTGGCAAGACCTTGTATCGAACCCTTCCATTCTCCCTGAGTTCATTCTGTATTGGTAAGACCCTATTGGGTCGACAGGACCTCATAGCAAAGCCAGCTCGTTTTGGTGATGAACTCACTTCAATCGAGAAGACCTTTATTGATCGGCGAGACCTTTCACCGAAACCACAACTCCTTTGGCGACACCATGGCAAGTTGATGAGACATTTTGTTGAACCCTAAATCTTTTGGAAAACTCATCTTTCCTCGGTGGGATTTCATTCTATTGGAAAGACTCTCCGTGGTCTCGGAGACCTTTCACCGAGGGTAAACCACTATCCCCGAACACAAATCCTTTCGCTGAGACCAACAACCATCGGTGAGACCTTTTTCTGAAGACACTTTCCTTTGTAGAGATATCTCGCATTCACCCAGATATCACGTCGAAGGGAAAACCTTCGGCGAGACCTCATAGTGATAATATCTCCCTTCATCGAGACCTCACCCCGTCAGTGAGACCTTTCAGCGAATGCAAACCACTGCCTCGATGCCATTTCATTTCAGCAAGAGTTCACCAGGCTGTTGGTGAAACATCTTGCCGAAGCCATCTCTCTCTCAGTGAGATCCTTTCGATGACATTCCATTTCGCTGAGACTTCGATGGATCAGCTACATCTTTACCGATATTACCTTATGTCGGCGAGACTTCCTTCTTTTGCCGAGACATTACACCGAAGTCTCCTCTTTTGTCGAGAGCTCATTTTACTTCGGGGAGACCCTGCTTGGTCGGCGAGACTTCATGCTAACACCACCCCCACCTCCTTTGTCGCCGAGACACCACACCGATCGGCGAGAGACATAGAAACTCATAGTGATCGAAATGTCTCATCAACCCTATGGATTTCAAATGAACAGAATCAAACCGCCAATCGGCCAGACAACAGGAGGGTCTCAACAACCTCTTCCTTGAGGATTTTTATGCCGAATGGGACTGAGGTACGCTTTACATTTGAATTTCTTGAGAGACATCATCATGTGCAGGATATAATCCCGCATTCAACAAAGAGAACCACAATAAATATCACACAAAGAGAGGTTAATTAACCAAAATCATCACTAAAATGAATCCTGTGTCAGTAAGGTGCCATTAAATCTTCAAACAAAATGATCATACAAACAGTTCAGGTTTCAGGTCCACCTGCGGAATCCAAGCCAGGGAGGAATTTTGGAGAATTTCGAGCTAGGCGGATTCCAGGGGATTAAACATGAAAACAAGTATTAGAAACTTTATCTGACCATTATCAATCAAGGAACAACATGTGAGATCTCAAAATAGCATAAATTCATCATAAAATGCATCATCATTCATTAATGAGTCCTACTACTTCGTATTTCTTCACATTTCATTAGATTTTGGGAAAATCTGCATGGGACGGATTTCTGCGAAGGAGGAGACATTCATGCAAGTTCTGCTAAAACAGGGAACAACGAATTTCGGGAAAATATGGAGGAGAAAGAAATCCGCGAAGAAAGTGCATCTCTGGAGGCCTCGAGAATTTCGAGAAAATCTGGACGAGAGAAAAAAAATTGGGAAAATCTAGTCCACGCGGATTTCCACAAAGACCAAAAATCCCCGAACCCAGTGCTTAGCTAGAGTTTGAGCGAGATCTGAGAAAATTTGGATGGGGAGCAAAATCTCAAACTGGGGAGAAAATCCAGATTCCAACTGAGGCAGAACCAAAATCAAATAAAACAAAGCATAGACCTAAGAGGAAAGCAAAAGGAAAATTTTCAAGACCAAAGCCAAAAAATAAAGGCAACGAAAGCAAAAAGAGAAAGGGGGACCCATTTTGTTCCAAAATAAAATGGGGTGGTGATGCAAGGCATAACAAATGGTGACTCGGCTGGGAAAATGGTTTAACCATTTTCAAGAAACTAAAGGATTCAGCTACCCATAACTCCTGGTTTATGAACATCACAACTCCAGTTGGGTCAGTTTTACCAACCAAGGCTGAGCTAGAATCTCAAATGTAAATCAACAATGGCTACCCCTGAATCTATGTGTGTGCTTGATTGTGCATCACTCTTTTATAAAGTTTTCTTCATCTTTCAAACAATAATGTGCAAGATTTGAGCTACATGAGTTGATTCCCTTTAGCTGTCGCACAATGATATCCTAGGCATTGCTCCACTGCCAATTAGGCGTCCATAGCCCCGACGAAGATACCTCTAGTTTTCTCATAGCATTGCTCTATTGCCAATCAGGTGTCCATAGCCTCGGTAAAGATACTGGAATCACCCATTCATATTGAGTCTTCTTTTCTCTTTAAATAGTTCTCTCTTTTTTTTTGTTTTCTCATAGAGTTTCAGATATTTCATTCATTTTTTTTTTCAATATGTCAGATTTCATACATCTGTTCTGGGTTGAAAACTACCATGGACCTCATAACAGCACTTGGGAGATTGTATTTTTCACTCAAATCTTACAACACTATCATCCTAGGAAAAATATACCATTACAAGAGGAGATGATCTTGATGATTTGTGAAAGATTCAGAGGGAGTTGATGAAGATTATTTACTTTGCACCTTGTTTTCAAGACTTTCCACAACTCTTATTGATAATGGGCATAAAGTAAAAGTTTAGGACAAAATCACCCAATCAGCAAGCCTGAAAATATCTAAACCACTTCTCTCCTAATAACCAAAGTGTACTTCAGATAACAACCCACCATTTCAAGATGGAAAGAACAGAGAAAACCCCAAGGAAAAAAACAAGACAAATAAAAGAACAAAGGAAACAAAAAGGACAGAAAGAAAGAACAAATAAACAACAATAGAATATTTACAAACAGAAAAATAAACTATTTACAAGCAAAAAAATAAACAAACTACCTACAAACAGGAAAAATAAGAGGACACGAGAAAAAGAAAACAACAGAACAAAAAGAAAACTAACCAAACCAAAAACCAACACTAGACAACCCTAATCCTAAACTAACTCCAAAGCTAAGCTTTACAAACTCAAAACTGTAAAAAATTGTACATTGACTTGACTGATTTTTCATTATGTGCAGCAATCTTAACTTACTAGGCACAATTCTAAACCTAGAAAATTTATCTTTATACTCAGAAATATGAAGTTTATAGGCAATAAGTTCATTCTGAGGGCATAAATCTTGAAATATTATCAGTTGTGCGTTCTCAGTTTTGCCATGATTTACCCACAAATAGGTTTTACTATCCCCAACGCCATAATCAAACTGAAAATTATTAAAACATAGAGGATAATGAAAGGACACCACCTGATTCAGAAGATTCCCAGTTACTGATGTAGACTTGTGTTGTATGAACTCCTTCTCTCGGGGTCTCAGCTCATGGAACATCACCAAAGCAAGGACTGTCTCGCAACTAGGATATTCACTAACTAGCATCTATGTATTCACCTCGGGTATAGAGTCAAAATTTTTTTGGATTTCTTGAGATGAAGTCTTACTTTCAACACTCTCTTGAAACATGTCACCCTCAAAGGTTTGAGAATCTATGTCCAACTTATCACCATTGATGTCAGGGATACTGATACATGGTGAACAAGGATTTTTTTTGAACTCATTTGAATGTACAGAGTCAAAGCCATGAAAACACTTTCTTAGTTCATAGTCCTACACATTGTCAACAAAAACATGCCTTTCAGGATCAAATTTATCAGTATTAAGATCAAATTCATTAATGGGTGCTAAGCAAGGACCTTCTTCAACCAAAACATTTGAGTAAACATAATCAAAATCAAGGAAGTACTCCCTTGTCTCATTCTCTTCGTCTTGTTGAAGGGATTCAACTTCTGAGATAACCTCTTGGTCCTTTTCTTGGCATTCCTTTGCTTCATCCAGATGTACCCCATCATGAATTTCTTCAGGGAACACTTGACTGATCTACACGTCTACTTGAACTTCTTCCCTTAAGATTTCATTTTGGTATTTAAGTCTTTGTCTTTGACCATAAGATTCATTTGCAATCTCATCTTGAAGTGTCATCTATTTCAATCCGTTCACTACTTAAATTAGAAGACTCATCTTCTTGTGTTAACCCATCAAGGCGTGTTTCTTCCTCATTCACTATCATGAAAGAATCTATGAATGCATCGGTGAATCCATTCTCCACTTCTATCAAGTCTACACTAGGTAGAGGAGTTTCATCAGTTGTTGAATCCATCTCAATGCAAGGATCAAGGTCATCAAAAGATAGGGAAGAATTAAACCACTTCACATAGTTAGTCTCATCATTTTGGATGGACTGATTATCATTTTCATGTGTGCTAGTTGTTTCATTCTCCTCATTGAGGGGATACATACTCCAAGAATCTTCCATAAGTATTCCTTCAATAGTAATCAGTTGCTTGAAATATAACTCCATCCTTCCTAGGAAGACATGGCAATCCATCTGAGAGTGTTGATTAGTTTGATGTATCCTACATCCACTTGGCCCAACAAGTTTTGATAGTTTCAGATCTCCCAGCTCTTCTAACTTCTCCTTTATTTGATTTTGTATACAAGGGATATCAATCCAACATGAACCATGTTCGTTTGTCCATTCTTCATCATCCTGATTCTCATCTTGATCAGAAGAGTTGTTCAAATTGTTGGAAGATATTGTTGATTTCTCATGACAACAATCTCATATTAATACCTCATCTCCTTTAAAGCTATCGTGAGTACTAACATTTTCAACAAAGCTAGATTCTATCTTGAGATTTCCATTATGCTCTAAATTTACATCCATTTCATGGCTTTTACCAAACAAGTCATCAAAATTATATGCTTGCTCATCAAATGTTTCATCTACAACTTCATTGTGATGTAATGGGCTATGCTTTGGAATATGACTAAAAAGAGATGACATGGTCACAACTTCATTGAAAAGTGGAGTACTTAACTCTGTGATTGGATTTTGTAGAGATAAGTTCTCCTAGTGGTTTTGTGTGGGATTGACCTGATATGGGGTGTTGGAAAATGTGGTGCTTGGAACCTTAGGAAGGTTGTAGCTGCTTGGTGAGAATGATTGCACCTAGGTAGGGATGGTGGGTGAAGTGACATAAGGCTGCAGATGATGGCAGTTTGCAAGCACAAGAGGATTATAACCCTAAGTTTGGCTATTTGAATTTGTAGTGTCACCTCCAAATTGTGCCAATAAGAGAGCCTTGTGCAATGCATCATGCAAGGATGTAGCCTCACCACAACATCTAACTTTGGTTGTAAATGAGGGGTTTAAACCCCAATAATAATGTTCTATCAGTATAGGATCATCAACCACCAAATCTAAAGATTGAACCCTTTGATATACATAAACAAAAATCTGCAGTTAAATTGATAAATGTGTTCTAATGGTATCCTTTTCGTAGCTGTAAATTCATGTAATGGCCCGCGTAGAGCATGAGGATCAAACTGATCTAAGAATAAGATTTCTAATTCAATCCATGAATACAAAGATTCTGGTGGCAGATTATCATACCATTGCTTGGCTGTACCCTGAAACGTTTTGATGAACAATTGATAGACAACATCCTCATGCTCAACCTGGAGAAAAGTGAATACACGCCTATAAATTTCAACATGTTCAGAAGCATTTTTCCCACTGTTAGGGAAAAATAAAGGAAGCCTAGATCATACAAGTGACCAGGGATTTCATGGACAAATCCTGGTATATACAAAGGGCTACCCATCGGAGCTGGGTTTTCCAAGATCTAACCCACTCCAACTCACAACGATCCAAAATTGCTCAAGGCGCCCTCCTTTTAGTGCCAGATCTGTTGATGGTCCAAATTGCACAACAACATGTAAACGAAATATTACTATTTTGTTTCTCTTGAAAGAGAAAGACAACACATGGATATCTTAGCTCCCAAGGTCTTTGTAGTTGGTTCTCAACTATGCTGATGTTGCTCAATGGTCAATGTAATAGTAATGTTCAAGGGGCCTGTTGGTGTTGAGCTTCTGGATTGTTCTGAGATCAACATAAACTTAAACCTACTCTAACCAGGGTTTTTAAAGAAACAGAAAAAAAGATAGATCAGAGCTTTGGAACATAAAAGAATGTTAATTCATCCAACATAACCAGACTTGTTACCTTTCAAGGAATTCATAACTAAAACTGTAGAACAAAATTAACTTGTGATTAACACATAGTTTCATTCATTCACAGTGCTGATTTCAACAACGGATTGCAAGTCACCATTTAAACAAAACATAAAATAAAACTTCATTCCTTGAAAGCTTCTCAAATCAAATGATTAACTCAAGACAAACACCATTCTGGAACACAATGTGAAGTAGATTTTAATCTGGTTGCTTCTACTATTAGTGAAATAGATAAGCAACACTTACAAATCTGGCACAATCACTAGTGTCCAGAAAATCCATGACTCCAAATTGTTTCCATCTATATTAAGAAAACTGAAAAAGATACATTCCTATCTATGCTGAATATAACTCCTATCTAAGAAGACAAAAGAAGCTCCCATTACAAAGAAATAGGATGCAGTTCTCTCTCCTCTATCTTTTCTAAGACTCCTACTTCTTAGAACATTCCTACTACTCAAAATCTATATCTATGTCTTCTAATCGAAATCTATTTCTTTCTTCCTCTTCCTTCCTTTCTTTGGAGGAAAGAATGCCATAGATATAGAATGTACCCAAAAGAATGCGCTGGCCCCTGTCTTAGGGTTTACAAAATATCTGTCCAGAAAGGTCAGCCCCTAGATCTTTTGCATAGAGTTAATGCTACATTCAATGTGAATCCCTGTTGTCCATGTTGGTGAGGGATTTTTCCAAGGGTGACCTCAGATATTTTGTAGTTACAACATTAAATTCATGCCTCCATGTCCATCTTCGAACTCCCTTGCATAGCTACCTTGAATGCTCCAAAGTATCCCCATTAATAACAATCTACCCTTTTCTGCCAGTAAACTCCAGCTGTTCTGAGACTTGTGGTTGTTTCTTTCCTTCGGCTTCCTTCTTGCTCTAGACCCTTCTGCATGTTGACCATCTCTGGAAGTAGCATCGGGCCTCCCTTTTAGATCTGAAAACCATTCTCGAGCTGATCCATCGCCTTTGATCTCAGAATGAGTCCATGTCATTTGCATTCTGTCGATCTTCTTCACCGAGGTAGTCAGTCAAAGGGCCAATAGGCCACTCCCTTAGCTTCCTCTAATTGGTGGAACATAGGCCACACAATATTCCTGGGCAGTCAAAGGTCATTCGAATGGAACCGCATGTCGGTGAGACACTTATCGTGTCTCACCGATTTGATTATACCTCTTAGTAGCCATCAACGTAGCATAAGATGGTCGACAAGACCTCCCATCAGGCGACGCAAGTCATATCGATACCAAAAAACCTATCAACAAGACAACATTCCCTTGGAAAGACCTCTCAGCGAGCCTCTCTTTCTTTGGCAAGCACACCCATGTCGAGGAGACTTTTTCATGTTGGGAAGACCTCACCCCGAACTCACTTCCTGTTGCCGAGATATCTCCGGGGCAGTGAGACCTTTATCGAGTACACTCCATTATACTGAGGGGAGAAAACATGTTGGCGAGACCATCGCTAGTTGGCATGACCTTGTATTGAACCCTTCCATTCTCCCCGAGTTCATTTTGTATCGACAAGACCCTATCGGGTCGACAGGACCTCATAGCGAAGTTGGCCTGTTTCGATGATGAAATCACTTCAATCAAGAAGACCTTTACTGATTGGCGAGACCTTTCACCGAAACCACAACTCCTTTGGCGACATCATGGCAAGTCGGTGAGACATTCTGTCGAACCCTAAATCTTTCGGCGAACTCATCTTGCCTCGGTGAGATTTCATTCTGTCGACAAGACTCTCCGTGGTTGGGGAGACCTTTCATAGAGGGTAAATCACTTTCCTTGAACACAAATCCTTTCGCCGAGACCAACAACCATCGGCGAGACCTTTCGTCGAAGACACTTTCCTTCGCAAAGATATCTCACAGTTGCCCAGACATCATGTTGAAGGGAAAACCTTCGGCGAGACCTCATAGTGATAATACCTCCCTTCGCTGAGACCTCACCCCATCAGTGAGACCTTTTAGCGAATGAAATCCACTCCCCTGATGCCGTTTCAGTTCGGTATGAGTTCACCCTATCAGTGAGACATCTTGCCAAAGCAATCTCTCTCTCGGTGAGATCCTTCTGATAACATTCTATTTTGCTGAGACTATGATGGATTGGCTAGACCTTTACCGATATTACCTTATGTCGGCGAGACTTCCTTCTTTTGCCGAGAGATTACACTGAAGTCTCCTCTTTTTTTGAGAGCTCATTTTACTTCGGGTAGGCCCTGCTTGGTCGGTGAGACTTCATACCGACACCACCCACACCTCCTTTGTCACTAAGACACCACACCAATCGGTGAGAGACATAGAAACTCATAGTGACTGAAATTTCTCGATGACCCTGTGGATTTCAAATGAACAGAATCAAATTTCTGATCAGCCAGACAACATGAGGGTCTCAATGACCTCTTCCTTGAGGAGTTTTATTCCGAATGGGACAGAGGCACACTTTACAACAGACTTTCTTGAGAGACATCATCATGTGCAGGATATAATCCTACATTCAACAAAGAGAACCACAGTAAATATCACACAAAGAGAGGTTAATTAACAAAAATCATCACTAAAATGAATCCTATGTCAATAAGGTGCCATTAAATCTTCAAACAAAATGATCATACAAACAGTTCAGGTTTCAGGTCCACCCGCAGAATCCAAGCTAGGGAGGAATTTCAGAGAATTCTGAGCCAGGCGGATTCTAGCGGAGTAAACATGAAAACACACATTAGAAAATTAATCTGACCATTATCAATCAAGGAACAACATGTGAGATCTCAAAATAGCATAAATTCATCATAAAATGCACCATCATTCGTTAATGAGTCCTACTACTCCGTATTTCTTCACATTTCATTAGATTCCAGGAAAATCCACACGGGACATATTTCTGTGAAGGAGGAGACATTCATGCAAGTTCAAAAAAAATAGGGAACAATAGATTTTTGGGAAAATCGAGAGGAGAAAGAAATCCACAAAGAAAGTGCATCTCCAGAGGGCTCGAGAATTTCGGGAAAATTTAGACGGGAGGAAAAAAATTGAGAAAATCTGGTCCACGTGAATTTCCACGAAGACCAAAAATCCTCAAACCCAGTGCTTAGCTAGAGTTTGAGCGAGATCCGGGAAAATCTGGATGGGGAGGAAAATCCCGAATTGGGGAGAAAATCCAGGTTCCAACTGAGGCAAAACCAAAATTAGATAAAATAAAGCATAGACCCAGGAGGAAAGCAAAAGGAAAATTTTCAAGACCATAGCCAAAAAACAAAGGCGACGAAAGAAAAAAGAGAAAGGGGGACCCATTTTGTTCCAAAATAAAATGGGGTGGTTATGCAAGGCATAACAAATGGTGACTCGGCTGGGAAAATGGTTTAACCATTTTCAAGAAACTGAAGGATTCAACTACCTAGAACTCCTGGTTCATGAACATCATAACTCCAGTTGGGTCAATTTTAACAACCAAGGCTGAGCTAGAATCTCAAATGTAAATCAACAATACTGCCCCTGAATCTATGTGTGTGCTTGATTGTGCATCACTCTTTTATAAAGTTTTCTTCATCTTTTGAACAACAATGTGCAAGATTTGAGCTACATGAGTTGATTCCCTTTAGCTTTCGCGCAATGATATCCTAGGCATTGCTCCACTGCCAGTTAGGCGTCCATAGCCCCAATAGAGATACCTCTAGTTTTCTCACAACATTGCTCAAATGAAATGGTGAATATCAAGTACAGGATGGTATACCATATGGAGGTCATTCGATGATTGTGGCCGGTCAATCGTTGTGGGAGCTATAGTAGATAGGAATTCCTTGCTCTAAATAAATATTAGCAACATTATTGTTAGCAGGATGTGCACTAAATAGATCTATTGAGCAAGTTGGAAACTTTCAAGCATCAGCCATCGATAGAAGTAAGAAAAGAATCTCGTAACATTAAGCATGGGGCAAAATGTGGAACATAGCCAAGGCACTTGAATTGTTTGACATAATTCTTTGAAGGAGCGTGGTTTGAGGACATGTTGTAGTATATTGACCAAGGAGGCTTAACAAACGTGTTATAACAAGGACACCAACTACTACTATTCACATATCTTACTTAAGAGGATTAAATGGAATGACTAAAGAGCTCAATCAAAGTGTGACAAAACATATAAGAGACTCTGATCCTCATATATTTGAATTAACATCATGGGCTTGAAACGACTTATCCAATCGATGGAATGAAGACAATTTGCTAGAAGTCAAGCAATGTGACCCATGAATCAAAGCGAGTATGCTAAATAGAGAATCTCATAAACTATTCATTGTGGAGAAATAACTCAAAATGTTCCTATTAGATGATTGAAAGTATGGTGATATCTATTCAACAAAAGATGGGTGCGTGTACCTAAAGGCTTAAGAAACTTTTAAGCAGATTTCAATAGTTTAGTACTAATCTAGCAAAAGATCCCATTGTGAAGAAAACACATAAGAACCATATATTTTACAAATGTCAAGTTTTACAACTTATACCTTATATGGTTGTCTCTAAAATTATTTGTTCATTACAAAAGATAAAATAAAAAAATGAAGTAATGAATACCTGAGTGAAAACAAGCCCACTGATGTGAGCCATATCACACAAAATCATAGCTTTGCACTTGTTAGCAACAACCCTCAATCTAGCATAATCCCAATCCCTGGAATATGCACTACCTGCACAGATAATAAGATTTGGTTTAAAGTTGAATGCCTTCAGAGGTATATTTTCCATGAGTAAGATGCCCACCTGAAGGCAGGTCAATTCCCATTATCCTATCATGTGTGTTGAGCAATGCAGTATAGGTTGTGGAAAATTAGGACTCCTAGAGTAAGGCTGTACATTAACTTCCCACTTCTCTCTCCCCCATTAATTTCAGATTCTCCTCTTCTTAAAAGTAACTGCCCCTTATTTAGAGATTTTAAATTTATTCCATGCAAATTAACTATTTTTTAGCCTCCATTATGGACTCCACTCCCAACACAAATGCAAAGGAAGATATTGACTTCATGCCAATTAAAAGTATATTCACCCACCATATTTTACTATTTAATACTTATAACTTCCCACACAGATTATTATTTATTTTAATATACTATATTCATTTACAAGCGTATTTATATTTATTTATTAAATACTTTTACTTAATAATTTAATTCCAAGAACGACTTTAATCAGACAACTTAAACTACACCATCCAAACAACATTCATTGAACATCAGAAAATGATGAATCATGGAGGGGCACTACATCCTCCTTCCCAAGGCTTTGACTTACTCCTAGAAGTTGCAAGGTTGAATAAAGCATACACAATTATAAGCGAAAAAAAAATTCAAGTATATGAATACAATAATGACCAACAACAAGTCATCATCAGTTAAACAATATAATCATGATATCAACTTGACATCACAAATAAATCAACTAATGGAAGAACCAAACAAGACAATTTCAAAATAACATAATAAACCATACCGACAGGGTTACAAGATGGGGGTTACGTATCCTCATCGAGGATGATGGAAAGGTTGGGGACCTTCTTGTCAACTCCATTTTCCACGTCATACCCATTGGGATTTATAAGGCATGCTTAGACATGACAGTGCAGGTGGAGTCGATTCCTGTACTTGCAACTTGCATTAAAACAAGATGTAGAGCATATATATATCCAATAGAAAACACACCATGGGAAATTGTAGCGTAGTAGGGCACTCGCAAGTGAGTGATACTACAATGTCCCTCTCATTAAGACCACAAATGGTAACCACAACATCAAGTACATTAATTACATCATTAAAAACACTAATTTAAATATATTCACATCACAAAGGAATCACTAATCATTGCATAAAAAGTAAAGTCACATGTTCGTATATAGTACATAGCCAAATTTAGCAATTACTTAATCAAATATAGAACAAGCATAGTACTACATCCATATGATAAACATAACCAATTGAATTCCAAACACACTATCAAACATCATGTATCAACATAACATAACATCAGAAGAGAGTATCACAATCATCAAAGTCAAGTGAATTGTCAACCAACCAAATCAAAATGGTGCACAAGCACCAACAAAGTCTCAAGAATCCAAAATATACAATAGATTTTACACCCATACATATCATAAAACATAATTTAGCACATCACAAGAACAACATTTTTAGGTTTAAACACACACTCACCGCATACACACTCAAATTAACTCACAGGGAACACACCACA
>VDFB02379711.1:134595468-134648779 GCA_007258455.2 Sequoia sempervirens
CAAGAAAAGGATGATTTTGCACTTTATGAAGTTTGATCGTATCTTCGTAAAAGGATGGTTTTGTGATAAATGCCTAATGTGATTGAGTTCTCTATTGCAGAAATTGATTTGGACGAGTAGAATATTCAAATGTAGGTTGGGGAATATAACAAAAATGAATACACTGACTATGGTTGTTCCTTTGAGAAAGGGCTCTTCTTTGAAAGAAAGCTTGTGAGTATAATAGTTCTACAGCATAATCATCAGTGAAACCCCTAACACAGTCATGATATCGATGTATAAAGGTTCTATGTTTAAGTAAAACCTTTCGGCTTTGGTACAAGAATCATCTTTTCTTCAATAGTTTCTTGTAACTAAGGGGTTTCTTTGGCTTTTTGATTCGTTTGAGAATGGATTTCTTAACAAAGGTTGTAGATTTCCAATCTCTTAACATGGGAGTAATCAATGTAATTGTCAGTTTTGGATGATCTTTATTGAATTAATGTTTCGAAGACACATCAAGCAAGTTGTAGAATAGTTGTTCTTAAGTCCTATACTAAACATCAAGTGTATGATCAAAATGTTTTTCAAAAATTGTTTTCATAGGTTTTACACATGACAGATAGTTCAAAGAGACTCACTCTTAGTACTCAAGTAGGTCACCATAGTAATCAATAGCCTACATCTTAAAACTGCATCAACTCACATAGCCATGTCACCCTTGAAAGGGTGCCCATGTTTTTGTCTTTTCCAGGCACGTACTCAGAGTGATGGAAGTGGATACCGGATCCCCTGAGCAAACAGTCCTTGGCAGTTATATGGTGAGTATCTTGGGGGTAGATTCTTCCCTCCCCTGCATTGTGATTATTATGGTGTTCGGAAATTGACTTCGGTTGGATACTACACTAAGCTCAGAGTAAGGGATTTATGTTCGGGTGCTAAAGATATACTCCTCTAGAGACCTCCCTACCTGTAACAAAGCAATTTTGGGGATGGCTATCTTGCACACCACCGAAAAAGAGGGCTCTCTAGATTTGCTTTAAATTTTATAGTGGGACGGGATAGCCTGGCTTTGGCTTGAACCCACTTGAGTCGTTCCTCTTGGGTGAGTACTTTTTCCCACAAGAGCAGGCTCTCTAAAAGGTTTTATCAAAACTTAAAATTGTATGAAATGAAATAGATGAGTTTGGCATTTCGATCACCCAGTTAAGGGGAGAGCATAGGCCTATCACCATTTTAATCAAAGCAAACAAGAGTTCAATTTTAAGCCCAAATAAACAATTTGCTATGCTAGGTGAAGATATTGCTTCACAAAGACATGAAGTTCTTTTTAGCCCAAAATAGAAAATGAAGTGACTATCCTAGGATTGCTTGATTTTGAATTAGGTGACTACCTAGGGTTGCTTCATTCTTTTAAACTTCTGACTAGTCGTAGTCACGTCAGATCTAGTCAAATCATATTTAAGTTACATATTACAATTGCAGGTTTTGAAAAATTTATGCTAAAAATAAAAATTGCTCTAAAACAGACATCATGGGCACTATGAAACCACTGATGGGTGCTGAGAAACCACTGATGGGCACTATGAAACCACTGATGGGCATTGAGAAACCACTGAAGGGCACTATGAAACCACTGATGGGCGCTATGAAACCACTAATGGGAACTATGAAACCACTGATGGGCGCTATAACAGTGTTAAAGGGTGCTAAACTGGGCGTGACTTGTGTTGAAGCGTGTTTATTGTGCTAATACGCTGTTTTAGCCGTGACCTATCAGAAAAACTTGTAAAAAGATGTTAGAATTGGAGCAAGGGCCCCACGGTGGGTGCCAAAAATGTGTGTGGGAAATGTTAGTATCAAAATGAGCTAATAAAAACACACCAATGAAACATTAAACTAAAGAAAGCTAAATAAATTGAATTCAAAGAAAAAAAATAGAGCTTCTTTAGAATCGTTTCATTGTCCTCTATCTCCAGGGATTTGCTTGAAGCTACAACTCTCATATTGTATAAGAAAAGCTTCTCAGAATGGCAACCTGTAGAATGAGTATGCAAAAGGGAGAGTACTTCTCTATCCTATATGTTGGTGGAGTGAAATGTTGATGTACGGATATGCACAGGGGTTGTAGATTATGCACATGGGCTGTGGATTATGGATGCAATTGAAGCTATGATATGACGATGATAAGACATGATATGAATGCTAATATGCTAAACTATGCTATGCTATGATTCTAAAATGCTATGGATGCTAAAAGGCTGTGCTATTTGCAAATTGGCTATAGTTTTCCTGTATGAAAGCTTCTATCTTTTTCAGAGACCTGACAGTCCCTTTTATAGATTTTTACAGGAAAGAGCCTAGCTGGCAAAGATCAATGGTTGTGAGATTGTCTGGTAAATTTGAAAGGTGAGAGATGAAGAGGTTGAGAGGAAGATGGAAGATGTTGGGAGGTTGGAGAGAAGAATGGAGGTTTCTCTACAACCCACGGGAACAATTTTTCATAGGAACACAAAAATTATTTTTTTGTTTTGGAAGTTTGTTTCACGGTTGTTGAAGATAATCCAAATTAAATAAATAGATTTATTTAATTTCATGCGAGTTTGATTTTTGATTTTAGGACTATAGAAGACTTAATTAAATATTTAAAATATTTAATTGCAAATAGACTTTAGAAGAATTTAATCAAAATTGTGAATGGATTTAGAGAAATTAATTAAATATTTGGAATATTTAATTATGAATTTAGAGGAATTTTAGAAGAGAAGAATATTTGTAGACACCTAAAAATGACCTAGGCCTGCAAGCTTCATTTTTACCACTTTCGTCCTAGCATAAGTAAGACATTTAATTATGTCCTTGGTCCACATTCGACTATTGATTAAATAATTCATAATTATTTAATTAATTCATGTCCTTTGATTCTTTATGATTATTAAATAAATAAATTTTAATTTATTTATTAAATACGTCATTAACTGTCTAAGTCTTTCTTTAATTAAATAAATTTCTTAATTTATTTTATTCCCCTTTGTCATTTAATTCTTCTTGATTATTAAATAAATAAATTTCATTTATTTAGTAAATACATCACTAACTGTCCAATTAAATAAATTGATTAATTTATTTAATTAATTAATCTTATCTTCTAAATTAAATAATTAAATTTAATTATTTAATTGTAATTTCATATTCTTCTCATTTTAAATAAATTAAATTATTTAAAATATCATGTCAATCCTAACTGTCAGTCCTTTTTGATAAATAATCTGAAAAAGATTATTTATTATCTCATAAAATCCATAATTTGAATTAATTTAATTCAAATTGGTAATTAATCTTCCAAAAATCAAACAATCGGGCAGATTCTTGATTTTCCAAATCTTATCTTCAGTCCGAATCTTATCTCTTTGATTTTCCAAATCTTATCTTCAGTCCAAATCTTATCTCTTTGATTTTTCGAATCTGGCAAATCAGGCAATCTTATCTTCTTGATTTTTCTAAAATCTTCATTATCTAATTAATTTCCTCATTTATTCTCCACCGTCGATCCAATTTTATTCCAACCGTTCGATTAAGGATTTTTCCTTAACCCTAATTAGGGATTCTTGGGTGTAATCTGGATCGTTCATTTTAGGGTCTCATCACTAATTTATCTCGTCTGTCCGTTCGAAATGGCCTTTTCTATAAAATACCCTTTCCTTCTCATTTTTCATATCTTGACATTTTACGTAATTACTATAGGCATTTATTTACTCTCACTTATTCATTGTCATAGGCATTTGATTAATATTGGCATTTATTCTAGGCATAGGCATTGACTTTTAGACATTGGCAATAGTCATAGGCATATCAAATCCTTCGAATCTTGTTGTAGGGCTTAGGCATTTTAGATTGCTCAAAGTACAAATCTGAGGGCAACATTTCCAACAAGCAAGAAGGTGTAACGAAGATCAATCATGGAAGATGGAGACTCTTGGTGATATATTTCCTTTTCGTTTTCATTTCATTTCCATTGTACTTCGTTATTTCATTGGATTTTTATGTTATTTGTGCTAACCCATCTAACTCTATCTAATTTTCCCTTGATTACAATATTTAATCTTTATTTGAATAAAATATTCAAGCCAAGATTATATGATAATTAATATAAATAAATCATAATGTTTATTTAATTAATTAAGAAATGGTTAAGAAAAGTGATTAAATAAACTTATTTATTTAATCGAAATGAAAAAATGAACAATATAAATAAATTATTTAAATTTATTTATACACAGATTGAGTTCAGAGATTTAATTAAATATTAAAAATATTTAATTAATTACTAGACTATTGTGATGTGACCATTTTTAGGTGTATACACAAACTACTATTGAGGATCTTGAATTCACTGATGCCTTGGAGAGAAGAATTTTATATTTGACTAAGATTAAGGAACAACAGGAAGAGATGGTCAATAAGATAACCATGCATCAAGCAAAGGTCAAGAATATTTTTGACAAGAAAGCAAGACTGAGAAATTTTATGGTTGGATAATTAGTTTTGTTGTAGGACAAGCGCATAGAGCTTAAAGGTGCTCATAAGAAGTTTGATGCACTCTAGATTGGTCCTTTCAAAATCACTCATGAGTATGGGCCTAATACGTTTCGTCTCATGTTTTGATAGGACCCCTTGCCTATTACTTATATTAATGGGCAGGATTTGAAACTCTATTAGCTTTGATCAACCTTGTGGCCCCTTTTGTACATAGCTAGTTTAGGGTTTTTATTTTGTTTTGGTTTGCTTCTTGGGTGCTTGAGAGAGTTATTCACTTTTATCGAATCTATTTCCCAATGGATAAGGCATTGACCATGCTAATCTAAGTCTAGATTCATTGCTTTATCCTTAGTCAGTCTTCATCCCCAATCAGAGCCACTGTTACCCTATAATTTTGTCTTGCTCCCTGAAAAGTTATCTATCAACTTATAAACTGCTCAGTCCTACCTAGATGGTGTTTTGTTTAGTCATGCAAACTTGGGTGGTGTTTTGTGTAGTTTGTTGAACTCCCTACTTTTCTGCTTGAGCTTGTTTTCCACTAAGATTTTTTTTCTCTCATTCAGGCGGTTCCTCATTTAGTTCATTGAACTTTTCCTTTCCCCACTTGTGTGGTAGTTTTTATTTAAGTAGTGTCATGACATGATATTCAAACCTAGGTGCACTTTTATATAGTTCACTAAACTCTCCACTTTACCACTTATAGATGTTTACTTTCAAATTTTGAAAGACGTTTGTGATGAAAGTAGTGAAGTGATAGCTAGCACATGTCAAGTGGAGAAATTAAAGATATTAAATGCTCATCTACCCTCATTTTTTTTTGTGATTTTTTTTAGAAAGTCCAAGTGCTTGACGAAAATTCTCATTGAAACAAGGTTCTTTGAGGATGATTCGGATGAGACACAAGATTCCAACTGCAAAATTCACCATTTAAGGTATATATAAATTATCCATTTGTTCTAGCTTGCTTTCTTGGAATATTTCTATCAAAAGCTTGTCCATTGCTTGAGCTATAATTCTCGTTCATGGCAAGGGTTAAGTATGCGGGTTATGAATATGTTTCTGGGTTAACTTATGAGGGACCAAAAATTGGAGATACCTGTCTAGGGCCTGTGAGTTTGGATGAAATAAGAAGAAACTTCAATAAACCAAATTCACCACCCATCACTAAGTGAATAATTGATAGTAGGTTGGTTGAAGCTGCCACATTTCTTTTACTAGTGAAATGCCCCGAACTCATCTTAAAAAATATTAGGCATTATAATTCACAAACACAAGAGGTTAGGACAAAATATAATCATTTAGTTCTGAAAATACAGAGCTCAACCTTTGTGTCTTGCTTGAGAATTCTAGAAAAAGATGAGTATTCACCCATGAATATGGCAAACTCTCAAATTGAATTTTCTACAAAGAAAGGGGTCTACAGGAATGAAATGGAAAAAAATTGGTTGGCCAAGCCTAAAAGAGGTAAGTCTCAATTGCCTTAGAAGTTGCACATAACCCATTTTATGGAAGAAGTGGCTGGCATTTTGGTATTGTTGCATAGGATAAGGGGGAATGAAGATTTTCATGGATTTGAGGAATGTATGTATTTCTTCATCCAAATTATGTTATGGGGAGAGCAATTCCTGGATTGGGTAGAAATTATTAGTGATTGCCTGCATGATTTGATGACCTTCTTCACCCTCAACATGTTATTTTACATGTCTTCATATTTGATATATTCCATTGTCAGCACAAGACCTTGGCCTAGATTAAGACCAATTGACCTACCCCTAGAGAAAGTACCCATTTATGATTATTTTGATAAGCTACAACTTCATAAGAGCTTTCAATTTTTCATGAGATTGACTGATACTTTCACTATGAGGATGGTTAGGGAATTACAAGGACGTCCTGCAATGCAATTATCACCTGAAGCAATGGAATTTGTAGATTTCTATGGAAGTTGTTTCATTCAATTTCAACTTTGTCCCTAAAGTTACTGCATATCATGACTGTCAATAGATTCAATATTAATGGGGAGGAGTCAATCCTATCCCACACTTTAGACTCAAGAACCCCACAATTTGAAAACGTATCTACTAGCCCATTACCCTCACGATAAATGTGAGAGATGAAATATTGCTCAAATGTATTCAATATTTCCAAAGCATAAAAAATAATAGGTTCAATAGACCAACAAGGAAGGGTAATCTTTTTAAGGAAATTAAAAAAATTTAAGGAGTCACCCTCGAGCCAAACCTACCTAAAGCCTTCAGACTAACCTTCGCAAGTAATAATTAATTATTTTTTTGAATTAGTTATCAATTAGTGCACTTTGGTGTTTTCAAGTGCATCTGAGATTGGGAAAATGGTGACTCATTGTGGTTAACACTCAATGACCTAGAAGTGATATGTCAATTCATAAATACTTTGTGGTCAAGATGATTAAAACAAGCAAGTGACGGTGCTACTTGGAGTCTTTTTTGGATGAGCACTGCTTTATGCCATGCAAAAACATAGACTCCATATAAAATTGGAAGTGCAACAGTTAACTAAAGTCAACCAAAGTCAAATGAAAGATGAAAAAAAAATTTACTTTGTAGAGAAATTGCATGCATACAAAAAGCTACTTTTGCATGTATCATTTTGGTGGGAATTATCTAATTGGTGAGCCATTTAATGTAAAATCAAGCTCATTTGAAGGGGTTCAAAAGTTAAAAATTTAGGAAAATAAGTTAGAAGATTAGAAAACTCAATTAGATTCTTAGGAAAATAGGTTAGAAGTTAGATTATTGAGAGTTGGATAATTAGGAGTTAGTTGATTAGAGTTTAGCAACAGAGTAGATGGTAGTTTTCTACATTATTAGTGTAGCTTAGTTGATTTGAAGATATTGGTTTCCATCCATGGGTGAAGTTTGTTGGAATTGTAAATGTTGTTTATCTATTTTACGGTAATAGAAACGACTAGATTTAAAACTACTTGAAGTTACACTCTAAAATGACATTTGTTTTATTAACCATTTGATTTGAATACCTTCAAGGGAAATAATTAAAGTTTTATCATTTTCTTGATTTTGAGTTGTAATGAATGATCTACAATATGCTATTAATTTTTGCATTGTGAATGAATGTGACTATGTAAATTGGTTACATGTTAATTTATTCTACAATTTAATTTAAGAATTCCTTGAAGAATAATAGGTCTAGTTAATTAAATGAATCAAAAATCTCTCATTTCATGCATCCATGATCTATCTTTTGAATTTATTTATCCTTCAATTAGAGTAGGTTTAGATAGGAGTTTAATCTTGCAACAACCAATAAGCTTAATAACCAACAAGCCCCTTGAACATTACAACCATATTGATCGCTCAACAAAATAGTAACGTTGTGACCCAACACCCAAGACCTTGAAAGATGATTTATTTAACAATCATTTATCTTTTTTAGGAGAGGTAAGGTAATTACATCTTCCCTACATGTTGTTGTGTTAGTTTGGCCATCAACAGAATTGGCACTAGAAGGAGGGGCACTTGAGCATTTTTGGTTGGTTGCATGTTAGAGTGGGTTGGATCTTAGAAAACCTAGCTCTAATGGGTATCCCTTTAGGTATCTGCAACATTACTCTTGAAATTCCTTATCATATTCATAATAGGCTTCCATTATTTTTCCCTAACAATGGAAAAATTGCTAAAAATCATGTTAAGCTTTGTAGGGATATAATGAATTTTCTCTAGATTTAGCATGAATATATCGCTTGTCAACTATTCATCAAAACACTTCAATGTACAACATGGCATTGGTATGTTACTCTCCCAAAAAATTCTATTTGTTCATGGACAGAGTTAAAAAATTTATTCTTGGATCAGTTTGATCCTTATGCACATGCACGAGATCAATCCCTTCAATTTACATTTTTCTACCTCCATCACATCTTGTTCTATAGTTACTAGCAACCCTTCCTCTGTAATCAAGCGTGTTTCCCCCAAATTCTACCTCATTATTATCGTGCTAATAGAAGGTGGGGAGGTAAACATAGAGACCACTTGTTGTGATTCTGACCTTGTCCTTGAATACACCTATTCTTTCATAATTGCTTCTTTTGGGGTCAAGAGCTATGCTCTTGGAAATGGAATAGAAGAAGATTCCATCATTAGAGTTTTTAGCATATTAGTGGGAATGGCCAAGGTTTCTCTGTTTGGATCATCTAGCTGTGAAGCCACATAAAATCCTTGGCTCAAAACATCAGGGATTTATTCTCTACCCTATTCAACTGCTCTAGCTTCAACAATTCTTCTTTTCTTCTCCACACCCTCATCACACCCTAATTCACTTACCATATTTTATTTTCGCCTTCTACCCTGTGGGTATGTGGGTGTCATTCTTGCTTCTCTTATCACTTGGAGATAACCATTTATCCATGATTGAGTATAATCCAACAGTTGATTGGAAACATTTTTAAGGGTTACTACCTCTTGTTGTCCCCAATATGGGTCTGGGATAGGTTCGTCATATACCATATCTGATTCATAAGTGGGATTATTTACTTCCCCATTATCAACATCCATTTTTTCAAGAACATCATGTGTTCTATAAGCATTCACGTGAGCCAATGACAAATTTTGGTAGGACTTCTTTCGCACATCATGATCATCTTCACAACCATACTATAAATCCTCCAAGTGGGGATCGTGAGCATATTTACTATTTATCTGTTTCACTAATTGGTCCACTAGATCATAATTGTCCCTCTTAAACATGAAGAACTCTAATCCATAGGCTTTCAATTCATCTTCACACAACTTGGCACTTTTAACAGAAATATACTTGTAATTCCGAATAGTGATAGGAAATTTTACTAGTCCCTTTTTATGTAGCTGCAAAAAGGCATCATGAGATGGTACCACCTACCTCGCAAAATTGAGAAAAACTATTTTATCTGTAGGATACTTGGGAAACATATAGGGGTAACCAATGAATCCTCCCACTCTAATATAAATGAATGTAGGGAATTGAATGAACCAACATCCAATAGTATGTATAACATCATGTTCTTTGAGGGATAATCTATTTGCTTTATCTTCCTCCATTAGTCTGACTAGATTCATGGAAAAGACATCATTTACCATACGATAATATTATCTACACCCCCCAGTAGTAATTTGTGGAAAATTTTAATAAATTAATTTGTTTCTTGGTTCCCTTCCCAAAGTTACCACTCTATTCAATCCCTGAATATTAGCTCTTAGGGCACAAGAATAAACAATACAAATGAATGAACAAATAATCTATGTTGCAAGTCACCAAACCCTTGAACAAAATGTTGCAAACTTGTATGTAATGGCTAGCATGAATGTAGATCTTGACTCTTGATTATATGCTATAGATCTTGACTTGAATGCTTTCTTGAATCATAAAAAACTACATCACAAATGTTATCTCAAAAACAAACATGATGCATGATGACTTTGACGTAATGCCTAAATCTTGAATATAGCTCCAAAAGTACTCTTGAATGCTAGAATGCTTGAATACTTAGAGCACGCTTGCTCATGAAAATTGCTAGGAGAAAATATGTGAAATAACCTTGTATTTATACTTTTTTATGCCAAATTTCTCAAAATTACAACACTACAAGCTGACATCAAATCTAGGAGAATAAAATCCCTCCAAGAATTTGAATTTAAAATAGGTCCAAGCTAAGCGAGACTCATACATCAGTTGTGGTATATAAGTCCCATTAAGATAAGATTGGGAGATAATTTTAAAGAAATGTTATGTTTAATGCTAAATTTAGGTTTAGGAGCCAAAACTTAGATGGAACCCATACACCCAATGTGGCGTATGAGTCTCATATCACTAAATCTTGTCCATGCAAACCAAAACCATTAAATTATGATTGGTCAATAGATATGTGTTAGGACTATTCTCGAAAAGATGAATTAAATAAGGGTTGAAGATGTAAAATAGGACCAAATAAGGCATAAAGAAGCCCAATTTTAGTAGGGAGGGCCCAAAAAAGTGTAAAAATGTAAAGGGATACATTTTCCTATAATACTGGAACATAGATTTTTGGCACCTAAATCCTTTCTAGCACTCTTAGGGTTTTTCACCTAAAAGGAGAAAGATGGACCAAAATGCAATGTTCACATTCAAAGATTTAATGTAAAATGGATGCAATATTCCTAGATGCAATGTTTGAATGCAAGAACCTAAAAATATTAATTTATTAATGAATGGAAACTAAAGCTACAAAGAACGTTTGAAAACACATTGTGTAATACAAAATCACCTAGAAATGAAAAGTAAACTACAACAGAAATGAATCAAACTGAAAGTGTGCACTTGGAATATGGATGGAGACTAGAAATGGATTCTAGAATGTTAGTGATGCTAATTTTCAGGCCTGGTGGGACTCATTCACCATTCTGGGTGAATCAGTCCCAATTCTACAAAACTGTTCTTGAACTTGTTTCAAACAAAAGGGTATCTAAAAATGTAGAAAACCAAAAGCTAGCCTAGAAGTGGGACTCATTCGCACCCAGGGTGAATGATTCCACTTTTGAATTTATGAATATTCAAAAGGCGAATCTGGATCTCTCAGTCTGCACTTTGATTTTCTATAGGTGTCTTCTTACAAAACTTTGGTTTTTGAACCTAAAAATGAGTTTTTGTTGATATTTTGACTTGTTCAATGAAGAGAAGACTTGAATGACCTTGCAACTTGATATTCAATTATTTCCAAGCCTCTAAAATTCCTAAATCTGCATACACACAAACAAGACAGAAGAATGTTGAATGTTAGGGCATGGGGGTTTTCCTTGGTCAAACCCCTTTTAGGTAATTAAACCAAAATGATGAAAGAATGGAATGAAACATGCAATAATGGAGTTGATTAACTTTCCATGATGTTTGATTTTAAAACTCTACAACAAAACATGAAGGATCTTCCCTTGAATGCCTAAAAATTGATCTTGAATGATTTGTAATGTTAAAACCCTAGCTTTCTTGAGAAGATAAATGATGAATGATTTGTAAAAATGAGTTGATAGATGTAAATTAGGGTTAAAATACTTATATTTATAGGCATTTCACCTTATTTTCCCATTAATCAGATCCCTAAGGCCGACATGTAAAAATAATAAACTTAAATTTCACTTTTTCATGCTCAAAGGCCAAAATTGGGCCAAATGGGACTCATTCACCACCCATGGTGAATGGGTCCCACCTAGATGGGACTGATTCACCATGAATGGGGAATGGGTCCCATAGGGTTCATTTTTCCAGCTAAGATGCCAGGAGATAAGGAAATAAGGTTTAAATTGCAACTTTGTCAGGTATTTTATCAAATATTGCCTTAGGATGCACAATGTGGGTTAATAGGGGCATATTAGTGATGATGTAAAGGTCATTTAGGGCTTGGGACACATAATTCAATGTGAAAGTGTGATTAAATTTATTTTATAATACTAAAATGAGTTCCACACAGCCTAGGAAGGCAAAAGAACTAATGTGAATGTGTGAGGCACATTACAAGAATAGTTTAACAAATTAAGTTTATTTCAAAAACCTTCTAGATTGATGTGATAATGTTATTAAGAAAATTTTATAATGTTTAATTAGGGAGAATGGGTTTATTAAGTCTAGAAAAGCATTAAAGCATCTTATAACACTTTACAACACCTTTACAAGATATCGTCAAAAGCATGTTATTCGATTTGCAAGGGTCCAAGATCTAGTGTGGATGCATAAAACGCCTCACAACACTTGAATCAAGGCCTCATTAAGTTCAATTTATCATGAATTATTCCCATGTCAAGCAAGAGGTCCATTTTTCTATGGTACATTTAGCCCCCACTTTAGTGAGAGGATGAACTTGCTTCAAACTCACACTAAAGTAGACATTCAAGAGAGATCTAAGTGTACTGGTGCAGGAGCACCCAAGGTCCTTAGTGGTCAGTTCAAGAGCCAGGAGGTTGCAGGGGTCAAGAAGACCTGTCAACCATTCCAAAGCATCAACTATGATGTCTTGAAGCCTATAATGGCATTTGGCATGGATGAATGTAATAAGAGAGTCAACTGTCCTAAGGGTCCTGATAAGGACCCTAGGACCAAAATGCAATGTAAAGGGAACAGTCATGTTCTAGGAGGTTAGATAGGTTTATAATGATTTAATGGTGTCAAATAAGGTTGAAAAATAATAATGTAATAGTTTTTAATGTTTCTAGTTAGTAGGAAATAATAAAATGTAACTTTGGAAATTCAATTATTTGAAAATCCACTTTGGGCGGGTAACTAGTCTTTAGGAGTTTTAACAACTATTATGTAAAATAATCAATCCAAAACGGTTTGAGAAGTTGGGGAAAGGTGATACAAATCTCCAAAATTCATTTTTATGGAGGTTGGTCAGTTTGTGAAGGTACTGTACGGACTGTTTTCTGGAAATATTGAAAAAACACAGTTTTCTTGCAATTTCTTGAGTTTTTTGATGGTTTATTTATTTCTATTGAAGTTATGCCCAGTAGGATGCTTTAGGAATTTTTTTTTACATGTTTTAACACCATTTAATTCTCTGAAAGCAATAATAATTAATTTCTTTGCATTTTCCATTGATTGTCCTCAAGGAAACACAAAATTTACACTAGTTTTGAGTGTTTTTTTATGGATGAATCATCCATTTCATGGGAATATGTGACTGAGACCAATGAAATGGATCATAATTAACTTGTATCATACCAATCTAACAAGATAAAGTGTAGGAAAGAGGAATTCTAGGGTGTACACCGAAGTTTGACAGTGGAAAGAGCATGAAAGTGGAGGCTAAAGTATAGCAGTAGAGGATATGCCTTAACAAGAGATATATTTTTGAGTTGTAATAGTTGAGACATGTTGAATTAATGGTGAAAAGTCTAAAATTAGGATCTGGAAGTGTTTGGAAGGCCTAGAACCAAGAAGCCCTAGTTTTGAGGCATGTTTTGGAGGGTTTTGTGTTTGAGCATATTAGGGGTGTCATAGAAGACTAAAATTTTGAAAATCCTTGGTTTGGGGATGTTTTAAGAGACTGTTGAAAGTTTCATGGTCAAGGGTTGAGTTTAGAGAGGGGTTGCTTTGAAAAAGAGGGCTAATTAGGCCTAGTTTTTGAGGAGACAACAGATTTTGGAAGGGTTTGTCTGAAACAAGTGCTATCAGGAACCTAGTATGTTGTGTAAGATCATAAACCTCATCTCATTCAGTCATTAGATTGGAGGTTCCTTTGGGAAGTTTGACAGAAAAGTCTAATATCCTTCGCTAGAGGCTTAATAGGGCTAGAAGGCTACTTAAGGTGGAAAAGTGGATTTTGTTCAAGACAGAGGTTTGGGCTTTTGGAAACCTTCAAGACAAATGTAATTCTACCCCTTAAGATCATTCCTAGGGTTTGGATCTATTGGAGAAGGATTTGATTCATGAGTGATCCATTTAGGCTTTGTCTCCATCAGAGTGCCT
The DNA here is from genome assembly GCA_007258455.2 of Sequoia sempervirens. NCBI lineage: Eukaryota > Viridiplantae > Streptophyta > Pinopsida > Cupressales > Cupressaceae > Sequoia > Sequoia sempervirens. Next base: position 134,609,452 of record VDFB02379711.1, read on the forward strand.
GGAAGAGTGGTTGAGATTGCATCTTGCAAACCTTGAGAACTTTGTGTTTCTTTCAAAGTCCTAGACCCTCTACATTAGAGTGGTATCAGAGTAGTGAGTAGGTCCTTTAGGGATTGAAGAAACAACAATGGCACCAAAAATTCAATTGGCAAGAGAGTTGGAGGAGTTAAGGGAAATATTGGAAAGGGAGAGAAGAGAAAGAAGGGAACAAGAAGCAGCAAGAGAGCAGGTCAAAGAAAGAGAAGAAAGGCAATGGAGAAGGGATAGAGAGACCATGTAAGCAAGGATAAATAACCTTGAGAGGAGTAGGAGGAGAGAAGACCAAGAAGACCAAGAAGACAATGATGAAGATGAAGAGCATGTGCGGGTAAATCAGGAACAACAAGCAGATGAGACAGAGGACCCTAAGGAAAGGAAGTTACTAAGATTGTTGAAGGCAGTACAAGGTCATGAGGAAAGAGTCACATAGATTTTCCTATCTATCAAGGGAAGATGGATAGTGAAGAGGTGTTGGGGTGGCTTGATGCCTTAGAAAACTATTTTGAGTTTGAAGAGATGGATGAAGAGAGGAAGGTTAAGTTTTCCAAAACCAAGTTGAGAGGCACAACATTGACATGGTGGACTAGTTTTCAGAATGATAGGATGGCTAGAGGATTGGAAAAAGTCTCTACATGGGCTAGGATGAAGAGTTTGGTCAAAGAGCAGTTCCTAACATCTGATTATACCATTCATGTGAAAAGGATGAGGCATAATTTAAAGCAAAAGGACATGGATGTGATGTCCTATACTGAGCAATTTCACAAGCTTAGTATCAGAAGAGGTTATGAAGAAGAGGATGAGAAAATATCCAGGTATATCAATGGCTTGAGGTACAATCTACAAGATGAGATTGGTTTGCAATTGCCAAGGACATTAGAGAATGTTTTCAATTGGCCATTAGAGCCGAGGAAAAGGTGAAGAGGAAGCAAGAAAGATCAAGCAATGGTGGAAGAGGAGGTAGTTCAAATAGGGGCAGAGGTAATAGAGAACAAGGACAAGGCAATAATGATAAGAGCAACAATGACAAAGGTAAAGAGGTATTTTCTGATCAAAGAGGTGGATATACTCCTAGAGGAGGAGGCAGATTTGGACAAGGTAGAGGCCCATTCACAGGTAGGTGTTTCAATTGCAATGAACCAAGGCATCCTTCCTTCAAGTGTCCTAAATGGGAACAATCTGATAGGGGTAGATAAAGGAGAGCTAACTTGGTACAAGAAGAAGAGGACAAAAAGGAAGAATAAAAAACATTCATGGCAGACCCTGTGACTAATGGTGAGTTTCTTATGGTCAAGCAAGGAGAAAGACTTCATCAAGAGCCAAAGGTAACTATCTTTAAGACTAATTGTCTCAGTCATGGTAAGATATGCAGTTTACTCATAGATTCAGGGTCACATAGCAATTTAGTTTCAGTTGATATGGTAACCAAGTTAGGGATTGAAACATTTGATCATCCTACTCCCTACAAGGCCACTTGGGTAACTCAAATGCAACATGTAGAGATTGGTAAGAGAGCTTTTGTGGATTTTTCAATTGGATCTTATCATGACAGGGTGCTTTGTGATGTCATTCCAATGACTTGTGGTCATATCATCTTGGGGAGACCATGGCAGTATACTAGGCAGACATTGCATGATGGATACCATAACACATATTTGGTTCACAAAGGAAATGTTAGATACAAATTAGTGCCTTTGCCTCTGGAGAAATCAAATGAAAGTTTTATGATCTATTTTGAGAAACATTTGTAGGTAAATAAGCAGAGTGAGACAGGGGAAGACATTGGCTGGTTGAGGAATAGCAAGTTGCAGCAGGGTTGTGAAGGATACAGTCCTAAAAATCAGCATCTTTGGGACTTGGACAGTATTAAGGTTAGGGGTATTGAATGCCCTATTGTTACAGGTAATAATGGTGGAGTTCTTTCACCAAGGAGTCAGTGGAGTAAGGGCAAGAACAGGGTACAAGGGCAGGCTGAGATCAAATAGCCAAGAGGGCAAGCTCATCAAAGTTTTGATTCTAACAAGAGTGCAGATTGGCAGAAGAGGAAGACAGTGCCTTTGGGAGATTACATGCCCTATCATTTGAAGGTGCAAACATCTAGGAGCAAGGGGTCTTTTGGTGGCAACACGTGGGATACTTCTTGGGGCAAGAAATTTTTCTTTCTTGGGGAGAATGATGCAGGAGCACCCAAGGTCCTTAGGGGTTAGTTCAAGAGCCAGGAGGTTGCAGGGGTCAAGAAGACCTGTCAACCATTCCAAAGCATCAACTATGATGTCTTGAAGCCTATAATGGCATTTGGCATGGATGAATGTAATAAGAGAGTCAACTGTCCTAAGGGTCCTGATAAGGACCCTAGGACCAAAATGCAATGTAAAGGGAACAGTCATGTTCTAGGAGGTTAGATAGGTTTATAATGCTTTAATGCTGTCAAATAAGGTTGAACAATAATAATGTAATAGTTTTTAATGTTTCTAGTTAGTAGGAAATAATAAAATGTAAGTTTGGAAATTCAAATATTTGAAAATCCACTTTGGGCGGGTAACTAGTCTTTAGGAGTTTTAACAACTATTATGTAAACTAATCAATCCAAAACGGCTTGAGAAGTTGGGGAAAGGTGATACAAATCTCCAGATGTCATTTTTACGGAGGTTGATCAGTTTGTGAAGGTACTGTATGGACTGCTTTATGGAAATAGTGAAAAAACACAATTTTCTTGCAATTTCTTGAGTTTTTTGATGGTCTATTGATTTCTATTGAAGTTATGCCTAGTAGGATGCTTTAGGAATTTGTGTTTACATGTTTTAACACCATTGAATGCTTTGAAAGAAGTAATAATTAATTTCTTTGCATTTTCCATTGATTGTCCTCAAGGAAACACAAAATTTACACTAGTTTTGAGTGTTTTTCATGGATGAATTATCCATTTCATGGGAATATGTGACTGAGACCAATGAAATGGATCATAATTAACTTGTATCATACCAATATAACAAGATAAAGTGAAAGAAAGAGGAATTATAGGGTGTACACCGAAGTTTGACAGTGGAAAGAGCATGAAAGTGGAGGCTAAAGTATAGCAGTAGAGGATATGCTTTAACAAGAGATATATTTTTGAGTTGTAATAGTTGATACATGTTGAATTAATGGTGAAAATTCTAAAATTAGGATCTGGAAGTGTTTGGAAGGCCTAGAACCAAGAAGCCCTAGTTTTGAGGCAAGTTTTGGAGGGTTTGTGTTTGAGCATATTAGGGGTGTCATAGAAGACTAAAAGTTTGAAAATACTTGGTTTGGGGATGTTTTAAGAGACTATTGAAAGTTTCATGGTTAGGGGTTGAGTTTAGAGAGGGGTTGCTTTGAAAAAGAGGGCTAATTAGGCCTAGTTTTTGAGGAGACAATAGATTTTGGAAGGGTTTGTCTAAAACAAGTGCTATCAGGAACCTAGTATGTTGTGTAATATCATAAACTTCATCTCATTTAGTCATTAGATTGGAGGTTCCTTTGGGAAGTTTGAGAGAAAAGTCTAAAATCCTTCGCTAGAGGCCTAATAGGGCTAGAAGGCTACTTAAGGTGGAAAAGTGGATTTTGTTCAAGACAAAGGTTTGGGCTTTTGGAAACCTTCAAGACAAGTGTAATTTTTCCCCTTAAGATCATTCCCAGGGTTTGGATCCATTGGAGAAGGATTTGATTCATTAGTGAGCCATTTAGGCTTTGTCTCCATCAGAGTGCCTAGAAGAGTGGTTGAGATTGCATCTTGCAAACCTTGAGAACTTTGTGTTTCTTTCAAACTCCCAGACCCTCTGCATCATGTACAAATGTAGATGAAAAAGGATGACAAAGATCAGAGGAGGTTGCACAAGCCCCCAAGATCCAAGATCCTAATTCAAACCATGAAGATACATAATCATGCTATGGAAAGAATGAGAAAGATGAAAATGAAAAGGTGGATCAAGCTTCAATTATTTTTCCAACTAGTTGTGGATTAGATCTAGGATTTTTTGTTTTAGAAAGAAAATGTATACTCAGTCTGGGGCGATAAAACTCTTGGTGGTCTGTCGGGTGAGAAGACCTAAAAGTTTACTCACTCTGGGGCCATAGAACTCTTGGCTATCCGCAAGGTGAGATATCCCAAAAGATAAAACATACACTTGTTGGCATGCACATAGGTGGCTATGGGGAAAGTTGTGCTACTGAATGGGCTTCCCACTCAACCATATCAAAGTCATACCTCGTGATAACTTTAATAAGGTGCCACAATAACAAATTATTTTTGAGCTCTATGAGGTAAGTAACACTTCATATGCTTGACACTCATAGACATTGTAAATGCAAGATAGTGCAAGGATTGCTCAAAGGGATTTTACTTAGTTCATGCAAGGTCTCATCTTAGGGGACATTGTGTTTAACATATCCAAGAGAGGATAAGTGCAAAAGAAGTATCACACTCTTGGAGAGAATCAAGCCCAATGACTCCACCAAGAAAAGGATGCATCGCAAGAAATAAATCACATAATGAAATGTGAGTGGTGATGTATGCCCCCACTTTAAAGCGGTTATGAAAACCAGTACTGTGAACAATTTAGTTAAAGTAGAAGAAGGAGAACATGAGGGCTTACTCAGAAAGACCTATTCCAAGTCATATGTTTTTGAGAAGCTACGTCATGAAAAGGGTAGTATGTCATATGTGATCCAACTTAAGGCATGCAATCCATGTCCCAAGCTTGCTCTTATATGTATTCATGAAAGGTTAACGACTAGCCAAAAGAGTCAACCACAAGTGACATACGAGAGAAGGATACATAACCCTGTGTCCCCACTGAGTGTAGAACAAAAGGTGAGCCGAAATGATTGATGAAATGTAGGCGAGAGTGAAAATTATTATCAATTAGAGGAATTAGGTGCCCCCACTAAGGGAAGTATACCAAACTCCTAAAAATGTTGAATTTTATGAATCAAAGCTTTACATTCATTAGTGGAATGACCATGAACTCTATCATAGGTGCATAATGAATTCTTGGAATAGAATTTCTTATGAGTTTTGGGAGGGATGGTGATCAAGTGATCTTGGAGGAGTCTTGACAAGATACCCTCTGATCAATGGGAGAAGATGGTCTTGTGGTTGGCATCAAAGATACATCTTGCTTAGTAGTAGATGTCATACTTAAGTAAGAATCTTTAGATTGCAAGATTTTTTTCTCTCCATTATGGGAGGATATAAAATCTAATGAATTCAAATCATGAGCATTTTGTGAGATGACATTGACATTAAGCAAAGGTGTAGTTGTGTGTTGCATGTTTGGTAAAGGATGATGTTCAAGACCACTAGTGTCGAGGTGTTTAGTTAAGAATAATTTAGGAGTATGTTTTGTGAAATTGTTGATGTTGAGTGAAGGCTTGGAGATTTCTATTATAGGACAATGACTAAGACCATGATTTTTTTGTTGGGTGATAGCATTTCTAGGGTTGTGGATACCTTGTTCGTTAGCACCACATCCTTTTCCACTATATCCAAGTTGTTTCATAAGTTCATAACCTTTTCCATAAGGCTTTTGCATTGTGTTTGGATCGGGTTGTTGGTCGTTGTTGTGTTTGTCAAAGGTTGTTGTGTAATTGGTTGTATTTTGGTCTAAATTATTATACCTTATCATCTAAGGTGCCTCCATAAATTAGTTATTCTACCTTCTCATCTAAAGTGTCTCCATAAATTAAATAATTCATTTAATTAATTTTGGAATCATGTACACACAACTTCTTCCACAAAGAAAGGAATTAATTTTATAACTAATTCTTCTATTTGAGCACATGGCTCCAACATTTTCAATCTAATATATCATGCATAACTCTCTCCATTTCTAACTAACACTCTCTCTCAGTTCACTCACCTAGCTGATTTGTCATCTCCTTTTTGACTCACACACTCTTTCAGTTGCATTTCTTGACTAATCAATCAAATTGGCTAAACTATTCAATCAATATTTCAATCAAATCATTTAACTATCCAATCAATCTAATCAATCAAGTCACTTAACTATTCAATCAAATCCTCATATTCGATCTAGACCATTTAGACACGAATCAATCTTGGTTGTTGAATTTGTGAAGTTTCTATAAAAGATGCTTTTGAGTTACATTCACAGGTAATCACAATCTTCAAAGTTTTTTTGTCAAAATACTTATAGAATAATATTGCACACTCACAATCTAAGGGTATTGAGCTTTCTCAAAGAAAAGTTGAGAAGAATAATGGAGATGAGTTAAGCAAGCATGGGGATTAGGTGTTATGGTTCTTGTTTGTTGAATCCCTTTGTTGCATTGCACTTCATTATTGATTTGGGTATCTTAGCATGATTTAGGAAATTTGTGATTATTGTCATTGTTATGCTTTCTTGATTCCTATTTATTTTCCCATATCATAGGTATTATTCTTTTATGCATGTATATAAATGTGTTTCTTTTGTTGTAACAGTTTAAAGATTTGTATGAATCTGCACAATATCCCCCACATAGATTAGTGTTGGAAGCATTGTTTTGCACATTTTCTTCCTTTTAGTTGGTATCAAAGCCAAGCCCATTTTGGTCCCATTGTTGAGTAGTGGGTTTTTTGTACTGATCTTTGTTTGAGTGGGAGTCTTTGTAGAAGTATTTCAAAATATTGTTGCAAAGAAAATGATGGTAGGCACATCCAATAGAATAAAAATGGGATAATTTTAATGGTAGCAACTTCAAGTTATGGAAGTTGAAGATGGAGGATATGCTCATGGATAGAGATCTGTGGGCTACAATATCTGAAACAAAACCAACCAATATGACTCAGAAAGAGTTGGATATGAAGGATCAAAAAGCCAAGGGATTGGTTAGACTTTGTTTGGTTGATTCAGTGCTCCTAAATGTCCATGAAGAGAAGACTAAAAAATATCTTTGGAAGAAGCTTGGAGAATTTTATCAGGCTAAATCCCTGGTAAACAAGTTATTATTGAGAAATAAATTGTATTATCTAAAGATGGAAGATGGAGGGTCCATTGCAGATCACTTGAATGCATTTAACATGTTGATTGCTCAATTTGGCTTTGTTGGTGAGAATATTGAAGATGAGGATCGTTGCATTCTTTTGTTATGTTATGTGCCAGACTCATGGGATCACCTGGTTATGGCTATTGGAAGTACCACCACCAATTTCAAAATAGATGATGTGCTTCCATCACTGTTGTTTGAAGAGATGCAGAGGAAATATTTTGAGATTTCCAAGGAAGCTCGTGTTGTTCATGGATGACCTAAAGAGAAAGGAAATAAAAAGGGAAATAATTCAAGATAAAAATATTCAAGGAGATCTAAGTCTCCTAGCAAGTCCAAGGTGAAATGTTGGAATTGCAAAAAATATGATCATTTTCGTAAAGATTGTAAGGAGGAGAAGAAAAAGAAAGGTAAAAATAACTTATCTAATTTTGACTCTGATAAATCCTCTCAGGATTATGTAGATTCTTTTTTCATAACCTTGGCAACACATACATCAAAAGATGTGTGGTTAATAGACCTAGGTGCTTCTTTCCACATGACCTTGCATAGGGGTTCGTTCTCAAAGTATGAAGAGTATGATGGTGGGAGGGTGTATCTGGGTGACAAATCTCATCTAAAGATTGTTGGACGTGGAAGAATCAAGATTAGATTCCTTGATGGTAGAGTGAAGGGGATTGATGGTGTGTTTCATATCCTTGGTTTGGCATGAAATCTTCTTTCTGTGAGTAAGTTGATTAATGTGGGTGTGCAGGTTGTTTTCTCGAATGGAGGATGTAAGATGACAACTGGATCTATGGTGTTGGCTAAGGGTGTTTGGATTGACACTCTATACAAGCTAGATGCATGCACTATTCAATGCAATAATTCTTATGATCCAAAGAAAAGGCCTTTGGATTCTTCATCCTCACCATTAGATCTAGCAGTGAAGAGGTCTATTGTTTGTACATTTGATGGTCATGCTTTTTGGGTACCTAAGGGTGAAAATGCTTTGGAGATGAAGCTTCTAGCAAAGAAGACAATGTTATGGCACCAAAGACTTGGTCATATTGGTGAGAAGGGTCTTAGATCCTTGAAAATTAAAAGCCTTGTTGAAGGCCTTGATGATTGTAATCTTGAGTTTGACTTTTATGAACATTGTGTATATGGTAAACAAAACCATGTTTCCTTTTATTCTAGTTTTCATAAGTATTTTGGGTGTTTGGACTATATTCATGTAGATGTGTTTGGTCCTATGAATGTTCCTTCATTAAGAAAATCTATATATTTTGTGTCTTTCATAAATGATTACAGTAGGAGATTTTTTTATTTCCTCAAGAGTAAATTTGAAGTCTTTAATCAATTTAAGGAGTTTAAGGCTTTGGTTGAAAATCATACTGATAGAAAGATTACATTTTTGAGGACTAACAATGGTGGTGAATTTTGTTTGAAAAAATTTAATAGGTTCTATAAGGAGCATGAGATTGAGAGACATAAGACAACTCCATACACCCCACAACAAAATAGAGCTACAAAGAGCATGGATAAGATGCTGATGGAGAGGGCTAAGAGTATGTTGAGTGGTGTTGGTCTTGAGTAGAAGTTTTGGGCTGAAGTTGTAGTCATTTCATGTTATCTAATCAATAGATCTCCTACATCAGCTCTTGTTGAAAAGATACCCATGGAGGCATGGTCTGGTAAGAGGCCTTCGATGAGACATCTTAGAGTTTTTGGTTGTGAAGCTTATGAGGATGTTTCGAGTGTAAAGAGGTCTAAGTGGTGCAATATAGGAGGTCCTACAAACTCACTACACCCAATTCCAATCAATAACCATAATTTCCAAAACATAGATTCTTCAAAATCTCACCAACTCTACAAATTCAATCTTTCCCTTGTAGCACATGGAATACCTTCAATCAGGTACAACTACTCAACCACCTTCTTTCAGACAATGAACTAACCTTTTTCAGAGACCCATTTAAATAAACTTTGACATACTCAAAATCCACCTATGGTCACTTCAGATGAAAACACTCCAATTTCACCCTTTCACCGTTTGAGGCCTCAAATTAGCCTATTTTTCCAAAGCAACTATACTCAAAACTCATCCAAACCCTATCAAACCTTGGAGAAGAAAATTAAATGTGTCAAAACCTCCTAAACTACAATCAAACCTCTTTCATACCACCATACAAAGGGTAGACCATACAACCCTACTTTCTAGCCAAAACCCTAGGGGTTTATTGAAAAAGTCACTTCCGAATCTACCCAAATCACCAAACCTCTTCAAACAAGTTTGAAATAGTCTTCCCAAGCTTAAGAAAACATGACATAATGTCTCCTCAGAAAAATCATTTTGTCCTATCAAAACCTCCACTTTTCATGAGGAAAACTCCTAATTTCACATTAGGGCATCACACCCAACACAACACCAAACCTACCCTTCACAAAACAAGCATGAAGTCATATATTCCCTACTAAAATAGTCCCATTCCACCAATCACATTAGTAACAAAGGTTGGAATGGAAAAAAATTACATTTATGTGATTTTCAACACCCAAAAAATAAGGTTAACAGGGCAGATCAAGAAAATTTGAGTTAAAACTCTACAAATTTTGTTAGAAATCAAGATCTGAAATGCAAACCAAAAAAGCCTTCCATAGAAGAGAAAATCAAAAAAGGAAAGAGATTTGCAAAAGATGTGCAAAATATTATTATTCAGGAATTCTTAATTACAAGATATGATTTTCTTTATAAAAGAAAAGATGCATAGCCCTAATCTTATCTTGAGCAACAAGATAGCTCAATAAGATAAAGATGAGAATAATTAACCTAGGAATTAAATATTACCTAAGTAAAGTTATGCAAGTGTAATTAAATATTAATTACACTAACACCCCCCCATAAGTTCAACTTAGGGAGACTAAAAAAGCATGCACCTAAAACTAAGATGAATGCAAGAAAGCATGAATGAATGGGTCCTGACAAAAAGGCCTGATCAGGTACCTATGTACAAATGCAATAATGAGGTAGAGAAGGAAAACCCAATGGAAAAAAACTCCCCTACAATGAGATGACTGCTACAAAGAAGCACTGGAAGAACACTATGGAGTAACACTAGAACCGCAATCCGACAAGCAAGGAAAGATACTTTTGTCTACAAGAAACCAAATCAGAATCATAATAATGTGACAGCAGACCCAATGCCACGGAACACTAGAAAAATCACAAACTAGAACAACCCTGGAATCTGTGAAGCAATAGTAGATGAAATGATGACATAATTTGGAAACCGTGTATCTCGATGCCGATGCCAAACTGTGACAAAATATTCCATGGGAATGAGCACCATAAGGACTTTGGAACATTAACCATAAAAACATGGCGCTCAAACTGAGAAGGATCTGAACCAATGAGGATCAATAACCATAAGATCTCAATCTAAAGTGTGAATCGATGTGAATCTGATATGTGTCAAGCTAAAGCAAGATGTGGCCAAAAGAAACTAAGAAACCAGATAACCCATGCGATTTGTCATCAAAAAAAGATGAAGATGGAGATCAAAGTGCATGCAAACTCTAATCAGGTTATTATGCAAGAAACCCCCTTGATGGAACTTTATCTCAATTCATTTATTACAATAACCCAACAATTGTAAAAGGAGATAATGCTAAACATTCCTAAACATAAAATAATAATAGACCTCATATATGTGTAGAGGACTGAGCCAGCTTTCCAACGCCACAAGAATGGTGAAAAAAGGATCATCGAGTCAAAAGATATGCCCTCTGAAGCAAAAAAACTTCATCTGAGTTCAAAGACCTAGAAAATAAATTTGGGGAAAAATCTGGTAAAAACACCTACACCACTAGATCGGCATTGGAATCAGATTTCCAACGATATCTCGTTTGTCAAAAACGGGCATCGTACACAAAAATACACCCGATTTAGTGAAAGTTGCTCCAAAATGGCCAATAAGGCCTGTAGGCAGCCCAGGGGGCTTAAAAAAAATAAGCCCTTGGTCCTGTGTGCAACCAGGGGCTGGCAGTCAGGGGGCTGGGGCAAAGACTCTGGTCCTCAATAGGGCCATCGGCAGAGCTGAGGGGCTGGCCAGGGGCTGGGCGCATAGCGTTCGGTCCCCCATGTGACCAACAGGTGCAAATGTTGTAGCCTTAGGGGCTAGCAGAGGGCCCTCGGTCCTCCATGTGACCAGGGCTAAGCCTTTAGGAGCTCGTGGAGGCTGGACTAAGGGCCGCGGATCGGCGATGAGACCTAGTGGTGGCGACTTTCTTAACAACTGGAGGGGCCGCACAGTTCCCCAAAAAAGAATGTTTTAAAAAAAAAAAATCAATTTTTCGTGCATCGATCTATGTGTTGGGGAGGCCGTACAACCCCTCAGGCAATTTTTTTTTCCTTCCAGACCAACTTCACAAAAATTGATGAAACAAAAGGCATTTTTAGGGTTTTTGGCTGCTACGAACGCAATGGTGAACTCCGTTTGTGCCCAAAATGTTCTGAAAAATTTGCTACCCCAAGAGCTTGCAAAAAATCTCCCAGCTTGAAACCCTCATGGATCTGGTAAATGATGGCCAAAATCCATAAAATAAAAGTCAATCCCAAATTTTTCCAACACTTTGAATCCAATGGTGAAGCTCGATCTGATCCAAAATGCCTCATAAATGAACTAAAGGCATGATACCCTTGAGGAATCCCGAACGAACTCTACAATGATTTTCTCAAAAAATATGAGAAGGGGTTGCAAATCGAGGCTCTGATACAATGTTAGAAACCAAGATCTGAAATGCAGACTAGAAAAGCCTTCCACAGAAGAGAAAATTAGAAAAGGCAAGAGCTTTGCAAAAGATGTGCAAAATATTATTATTCAAGAATTCTTAATTACAAGATATGATTTGCTTTATAAAATAAAAGATGCATAACCTTAATCTTATCTTGAGCAACAAGATAGCTCAATAAGATAAAGATGAGAATAATTAACCTAGGAATTTAATATTACCTAAGTAAAGTTATGCAAGTGTAATTAAATATTAATTACACTAAAAAATTTAATAAAAGGCTCTCAAAACCTCTAAAAATACAAGTTAAAACATTCCTTAAGAGATTTCCATTGTTTTCAACTCAATACACCCCTATACGAGATCGTACAAGTCTGCCAAGAATGTAAAAATATAGAAAAATCTGATAAAAAATAGTGCTAAATCAACTTTATTGCTTCAAATCTTCAGGATCTCCCTTTCATCGAGTCTTTACAATATATTTATAATGTTTCTAATTCAAACTAAACTTTCCTAATGGATCTACCTTCCTTTTGAACTCCTTAACTATTCATATTCCCTCAAAAACCAACTTTACAAATTTATTTCTTGACAACTTTGCCAAAAATGCAATTTTTGCAAATTTCAAGCCAAGTACCCCCTAAAACACCTAAAATGACTCAAAAAAGGATTAAAACATAATAAAATGGTCTCTTAGACCTTATTTTAAACAAAATTCTTCAACAACCTGCAATCTAGACTTTATGAACTCAAGTTGACAATTTTGCACCAATGGTGCTCCTACACCATACACCCCAGCTTGAAGCTTTTCCATGTCTCTTGGAAAGATAAGGATCACTTTTCCTCCTTTATATCCTCCATGCCTCTGTCCTCTTTGATCTCCTTTGTCAATTTTCATTGGCTCTTCATTGTCTTCATCTTCGTTGGCTTTGTCTCTCTGTCCTGCTGCACTATGGGGTGTTTCACCATTCCTTCACCATCAAACACTGTTGTCTCCTCTGCCTTTTCCACTATACCCACTCTCTCAACATCTAAAATCGGTTGTCCTTCAACCTTTTGTTCACTCCATTGTCCCTTATCCACTTGTCTTACACTTCTATCACTGTCCTTTGTACCATCAGACTTTACTCCTTCTGTCAGACCTACAAATACTTATTTCTTTGTCCTTTTCATTGTCATGCCTATACCTTCCTCTTCTATTGTCCTATAACCATCACATCCCTCCACCTTCTTGTGCTCTTTCATTTCAACCTTGCACTCTTCTATACTAGCAGCCCTGTTACTCGTTGTCTCATCAACATCATAGTGTCTTATCCTTTCATGCACTATATTGTTGCTTTCACAAACCTCTGCCTTCTCTTTTGTTTTTTTACCAATACTATTTACTACTATCCATTTACTCGCTGTCCATTTACTCACTATCCAACTAATTAAATTATCCCTTGACTATTTTTTTTCTCTGTTTTGTGTTTTAGGGCTTTCAACTACCCCAACCATGATGCATACACCTTTTTCATTCCTTTCCAAAGGCTCCACCATCTTACTCTGTATTTCATTAGTATGAAGTTTGTTACCACCAATTTTCTTCTGCAAAAAAAAATCACTTTTATTCTTTCTTCCTAGTGACTACAAGTCAAATTCCCCTCTAGCTTCTACTATCCTATCTCTGCCAAGCTTTACATTGATTTTTAAATCCATGTTCATTCTTTCCACTACAATTCACACATTCTTTTTTTCCAATCATAATAACCTCACCATATTCTTCTAGGTTCTCAAACAATGGGGTTAGCACAAACTCTCTCCCATCCTTTTCTATGGTATAGGTATTTTGTCTACCATTATGCAAGGCCAACCTATCAATCTTCTAGGGCCTTCCTAACAATAAATGACAACAACTCATGGGTAGTATATCACAAAGCACTTTATCTTTATATGGACCTATTTGGAACTCCACTCTTGCTTGTTCACTCACCATCAAAAACTGATTTTCACTCACCCATGACATCTTATATGGCCTTTTCCTAGGTATCCTTTGCAAATGTAATTTTTCTACCATCTCATGAGACACAATATTATCTATACAACCTGAATCAACAATGACTTTGCATACCTTATTTTTACACATGCAGGTTGTCTTGAATAAAGCATTTCTTTGAAGTAGCTCTTCCTCTTTTGTGGTATTCAAGATTTTTTTCTTCATCGTCAGTATCTCACCAACTTCAGGAGTAGCACAAAGTGAATTAGAATTTGAACTCTCAGCCTCATCTTCATGGACTATTTGTGCTCTTCTTTCATACTTTCTTTCTCCTCCACTTGTTGATGAATTAGCCTTCTCAGGGCACTTCCAAGAAGGATGTCCATATTCTTGGAAATAATAACATCTACCTGCAAAAGTGTTAGAGTTTCTTCCACCTCCAAATCTACCCCTTGTGTCTCTATATCCACCCCTGAAATTGACAACTTGTTCATCTCTCTTTCTTGGTTCTTCTCCTTGATTTTTAGTTGCTTTCCTTGGAGTATAAAAATTCCCTCTTCCTCTATTGATGTTACCTTTTCCCCTTCCTTTCCTTTCTTGTCTCCTTTTGATTCTATCCTCTGCCCTTACTGTTGTTTGGAAAAATTCTTCTACTATCTTAGGAGGGTTCAAACTGATTTCATTTCTTATGTTCAACCTTAAGCCACTCAAATATCTAGCCACTCTTTCAATCTCATCTTCATGGTGACTTGACCTTATGCATAATCTATGGAATTCTTCAGTATAAGTCATTACATGATCCATCTCCCTCTGCTTCAATTCTTGAAATTTCATGAAAGTTTGAATAGCATGGTCTACTAGTAAAAATTGATCCTTTACTTTTGCTACCATCCTATCCCAAGAAAATAATTTAGACTTACCTTTCTTGACTCTATCCTCTTGGAAAAAATTCCACCATCTAAGAGCTGGTCCTTTCAACTTTTTCTTTGCATACTTAACCTTCTTGTTGTTCTCAATGTCTTCAAATTCAAAAAATTATCTAAGGCATCAATCCATGCCAAAACCTCTTCACTATCCATCTTACCTTTGTACATTGGAACTTAAACCTTCACTTTTAGATTCTTGTCACCTCTTACTACCTTCAGCATCTTGAGCATTCTCCTTTCATCAGGGTCTAAATCATCTTCATCATCTTGGACTGGAGAATTTCCTTCTTCCCCTTCATTTTCCTTATCGCTCTGGTCTTCATTCACCATTCCTCTTCTCTGGTTCTTTTCCAAGGCTGCTATCCTAGCTATAGTGGCTTCTTGTGATTCTCTATAGAGCCTATCCTTTTGTGAAAAAAGCTCTTTCAATTATTTTATTTCATTTTCCATTGCATTGGCTTTTGGAGGCATCCTTCCCAACTTTTCTCTTCACCTTCCAATTTGCAGCTTTCTTCTTCAAGGAACTACTTCCTCACTTTGATACTACTTTGGTCCAATAGGGGAGGTCTTGCAAACTCACTACACCCAATTCCAATCAATAACCACAATTTTCAAAACACAAATTCTTCAAAATCTCACCAACTCTACAAATTCACTCTTTCCCCTAAAGCATAGGGAATCCTTTGAATCGGGTACAACAACTCAACCACCTTCTTTCAGAAAATGAACTAAAATTTTTCAGAGACCCATTTGACCAAAATTTGACATACTCAAAATCCACCTATGATCACTTCAGACCAGAACACTCCAATTTAACCCTTTCACTGTTTTAGGCCTCAAATTAGCGTCTTTTTCCAAAGCAACTATACTCAAAACTCATCCAAACCCTATCAAACCTTGGGGAAGAAAATTAAATGTGTCAAAACCTCCAAAACCACAACTAGACCTCTTTCATACCACCCTATAAAGGGTAAACCATAAAACCCTACTTTCTGGCAAAAACCCTAGGGTTTTATTGAAAAAGTCACTTCCCAATCTACCTAGATCACCAAACCTCTTCAAAAAAGTTTGAGATGGTCTTCCCAAGCTTAATCAAACATGAAATAATGATGCCTTCTCACAAAACTCACTTTGGCCTATCAAAACCTCCACTTTTCATGAGGAAACCTCCTAATTTCACATTAGGGCAACACACCCAACACATCACCAGACCTCCCATTCATAAAAAAAGCATGAAGTAATCTATTCCCTACTAAAACAGTCCCATTCCACCAATCAGAGTAGTCACAGAGGGTGGAATGGGAAAAATTTACATTTATGTGATTTTCAACACACCAAAAATAGTGTTAACATGGCATATCAAGAAAATCTGAGTTAAAACTCTATTAATTTAATAGAAGGCTCTCAAAACCTCTGAAAATACAAGTTAAAACATTCCTTAAGATATTTCCATAGTTTTCAAATCAATACACCCCTGTACAAGATCGTACAAGTTCGCTAAGAATGTAAAAATACAAAAAAATCTGATAAAAAATAGTGTTAAATCAACTTTATTGCTTCAACTCTTTAGGATCTCCCTTTCATCGAGTCTTTACAATATATTTATAATGTTTCTACTTAAAACTAAACTTTCCCAACAGATCTAACTACCTTTTAAACTCCTTAACTATTCATATTCCCTCAAAAAGAAACTTTACAACTTTATTTCTTGACAACTTTGCCAAAAATGCATTTTTTGCAAATGTCAAGCCAAGTATCCCCTAAAACCCCTAAAATGACTCAAAAAAGGACTAAAACATAATAAAATGGTCTCTTAGACCTTATTTTTTTAAAAATTATTCAACAAAAGTGGTGTTGTTCTTGAGCAGAAGTTTTGGGTTGAAGCTATAGTCACTGCATGTTATTTGATCAACAGATCTCCTACATAAGCTCTTGTTGAAAAGATACCCATGGAGGAATGGTCTAGTAAGAGGCCTTCGATGAGACATCTCAGAGTTTTTGGTTGTGAAGCTTATGCTCATGTTCTGAGTGTAAAGAGGTCTAAGTTGGAGAACAAGGAAATTAAGTGTATCTTCATTAGCTATGGTATCAGTGTGAAGGGGTACAAGCTTTGGGATCCAGTGGCTGAGAAGGTTATCCACAGTAAAAGTAATATTTTGAGAGTTGAAACCTTCCATAGTTGAGCTGCAACTATAGAAAGAGGAGAAGCAGGAGGAGGTAGTTCAAATTCCACTCACTCCAATGAAAAGTGAACTACGTACTCTTATTGGACCTGGTGATGAGGAGAGCCCTAGCAGCTCTGAAAGTTTTGAAGAAGTAGAACCTCAACCTTGGCAATTTAGAAGGTCTACACATGATTGGTGGCCACTAGAAAGTTTTGATTATTCACCAGAAAGATTTGGTTATTCATTGTTGGATTCTAGTTGTTTTTTTGCTTTGATTGCTAACATTGATGAGCCTAGAACTGTTAGAGAGGCTATGGGAATGAGTGATGTAGATTCCTAGATGAAATCCATGGATGAAGAAATGGATGCTTTGAAGAAAAATAGTACATGGGATCTGGCACCTTTTCCTAAAGGAAAAAAACTTGTTGCATGTAAATGGGTGTTCAAGAAGAAATGTGGTCTTGATGTTAGTGTTGAAAAGAACAAGGCACAGTTAGTTGCAAAGGGATATTCTCAGGTGGAGGGAATTGACTATGGTGAGATATTCTCTCATGTTGCAAAGCTGATATTTATTGTTTCCTATTATCACTTGCAACATTGTATGATCTAGAAGTGGAATAGATGGATGTGAAGACAATTTTCCTTCATGGTGATTTGGAGGAAGAGATCTATATGTCACAACCAGAGAATTTCATGGTAAAAGGTAAATAAATTTTGGTTTTCAAGTTGAAGAAGTCTTTATATGGTCTTAAGCAGTCTCCTAGAATGTGGTACTAGAAATTTGACACCTTTGTGTTGTCTTTGGGATTTCTGATATCTAAATATGGCCATTGTGTATATTACTGAACCAATAATTTTGAGGGTGTTGTTGTTCTATGTGCTTCTCTTGCACTCTTAGGATCTTTCACCTAAAAGGAGAGAGATAGAACCCCAACCCAAAGTTGAAGTGGTTCACTCAAATAAAGGATTATATGTTGTTATTAAGACTAAATTCAATGTTGTAAATGCAACCAAATGATGTAATTAACTGATTATTAATGCAAAACTAATGTGATATGCAATGTTTGAAAACATGGTGAGGTATGCAAAAAATGCAATAAAGATGAAAAATAATGAAAAAAAATTGAAATACGTTAAATAGAGTACACTTGGGAATTGGATGATGATTCTGGAATGTTCTAGAATATAGCAGAAATCAATCTAAATCACCAATGGGATTCATTCACCACTAATGGAGAATCAATCCTCCTATTGATAAAATCTCTTGAAATAGGTTTTCGACTATTGGGAATTAGAATCTGAAAAAATCACCTTTTTCAACCTTAAGGTGGGACTCATTTTCCACTGATGGTGAATTAGTCCTCCAAAATTCTATGAAATCAAAGGTCAATCCTGTAGCTCCAGATCTGCAATTATCTTCTTGTCGGGTTGATGGAGTCAAATTTGTAGAAAATAGACTATAGGTTGTCTCCAAGCTTGAAATAGGGTTTAGTTGACCTGAAACACTTTATTGACTTCTTGACCGCCTTTCAACACCTAATTGCTTGATAAATTTGCATACAAAAGTCTGCAAACACACATGCAAAAGGGGATAAATGGTTAAGGGTTAGGGTATAGGGATTTTCCTTGGTCAAATCCCACTTTGGTAATAAAACCCTTAATAAAGAAATGAAATGGAATAAGTAAGGAATGATGAATAACAACATGCAAATTTCATAAACTCACCACAACCTTGTTGAAGAAATTTGAAGATATATCAATGGCTGCTCAAAAATGCTTGATGAATGCTTGATTGAATGATGCAAAATGCTTGAATGCTTGAATGAGTGAATGAAATGAATGCTTGGATGAATTAGATGAATGGGATTAAAATGAGAAGAAAAACACTTATTTATAAACACCTGTGCCCTAATTACCCAATAATACCTCATCACAGGCCAACATAAGGTATTTTTAAATAAAAACTCGAAAAAGAATGGAATTATTTTGATTTTGGAGCCAAGAGGGACTCATTCGTCCCACCTTGGGCTTGTAAGTGAGTATCAGGAATTATCTTCCATTTAATGTTTTTTGTCGAGTTTACATTAAAAAATACACTTAATTAAGTCTTGTGAGTGCATAAAGGGGTCATATAAAGCATAAGAAAGGTGTAAATAGTGAAAATAAGCCTAGAAAAGCATGAAATCTTGTTACAAGACTTTACAACACTTTAGAATAGGACTTAATAAGTGATGAAAAGGTGATTTTTAGGTGAATTATAATGAGAAGAGTCTAGAAAAGTGTAGAAATGTATTACAACACTTCACAATACCTTCACAAGACATCATAATTTGAATGTTTAAGACCTAATGTGAATGCATAAGTTACATTGCAACATTAAATCAAAGCAAAATAGACCAAGCATCATGAGAGAAAGACCTAAATAACCATGAAAATTTCACTGATCCATTTTTCTATGGTACAATTACAAATCTAATAATGGTCGTATTCTCATAATTGAATTGTATGTATATGATATGTTATTTTTTGGGAATTGTATGAGTTTGATCTTAGATCTAACGTCTCATTTGTCAGCACAGTTCGAGATGAAGGATCTAGGTACAACAAGGTATATTATGGGGATGGGGATCAAAAGAGATAGAGCTAGAAAAAATCTTTGGTTAATCCAAAGCGAGTATGTGAATTCAAAGTTGGAGAGATTCAACATGGCAACTTGTAGATAATTAGTTGTTCTAGTGATGCAAGGGATGAAGCTTTCTATGGAGGATTGTCCAAAATATCCTACTGAGATAGAGGACATGACCAAAGTACCATATGCGAGAGTTGTTGGTAGTTTCATGTATGTGATGGTTTGTACGAGGCTAGACATTACCCAAGTAGTGGGAGTCCTTAGTCGGTATATGGATAATCCTAGAAAAGTACACTAGGATGTGGTAAAGAGAGTGTTCAAACATTTTCAGGGTACTTCCGAGTATGCCCTATGTTATCATGGTTATCCTATTGGTTCTCAGTATTCTGTAAATATTTGTGGATATGTGGATTCATATTGGTCAAGTGACCTTAACAACATAAGATCACCTAGTGGATATGTGTTCACGATGAATGGTGGTGCTATAAGTGGGATGTGTAAGCGGTAGGCTGTAGTTGCAAAGTACATGGTAGCTAATCATGCTTGCAAGGAAGCTATTTGGCTTAATAGGTTGTGTTTGGATATTGGTTTTGATGCAAGACATATTACTATCTATTGCAATAGTCAAAGTGCCATTTATTAGCAAAGAATCCCACTTTCCATGCCAGAAAAAAGCACATTGATGTTCAGTTTCATTGTTTTCCTGATATGGTAAAAGATGGAAAGGTGATATTGGAGAAGGTTGATGTACTTTGAGAAATGTTGTAGATGCACTAATGAAGCCAATGAGCACATATAAGTTCAGATGGTGTGTTGTTTCCATGGGCCTCGGGGCCTTGAGTAGTTGATTACAAATGACTCATGGAAGGTCTTCGACAAGTGGGAGAATGTTGCGATAGGTTATTGTCTCAACCTGTTTCTAGCGATGGAGGACTAAACACAACTAATCACATGCAGGATATTTTAACATGCAATGAATTTTTCATGTATACAATTAGTAGTGGAACTACTCACAGAGGTGGTTGCATTGTTTGTAACTACCATCAACAGTGAACTGGCTACTTGAGTGGTAGTTTTCTTGGTTCGCATGAAGTAAACAACCCCGTTAACACTTCTATGCATTCGTTTTAACTTAGCTTTACACTTTTATTTTGCTTCCAATATTGCATGTTATAAGTTATCTCTGATTGTTGTTGATTATAATGCATTCTCTACCTTAGTGTATTGAGCAGAAAAGAGTTGAGAATTTCCCGAGACACTGTTATGCTTCTTGTTGAAGACTGGTGAACACCCGGAGAAGCTTAGTGTTGATATTGTATTGTAATTTTTTGTTACTAATAATACAAAGTATTTTTCTTTTGGTGTGTGGGGTTTTTTACTTGGAAATATTTTCCCCACATAAATTTGTGTGTTATGGTATTATTCATTTATGCATGTATTTAAATGTGTTTCTTTCGTTGTAATAGTTTAATGATTTGTATGAATCTGCACAATCTTCCCCACATAGATTAGTGTTGGAAGCATTGTTCCATAAATTTTATTCCTTTCAGTTTCATTGACCATAATGTTCACTATAGTGCTCTTAGCTCAAACTCTACACCCTAAAAAACATCACAAAAATATGTAAGTTCTAGTATAAAATCAATACAAAATAGTTATACTTTTTTAACACTAAAGATGAAGAGCAAGTAAATATGGATATAAATTACTTGAAGTAGTGTGACGACATAGCTGGTTCCAAATAATCTATGAACATTTGTGAACTTTTCTAGATCATCCCAAGGAAAATGAGGAGCCAAAATATATTCCTTTGAATATCTTTTACAGTCCAGTTTATAGGCAGTGCAAGATTTTGTCTTTTTATTTTCCATCTCTTGTGGTAATAAATCTCAAATCTAAAAATTTAATAATGTTGGATGATTAATCATTTGGCCATTATCAAACACGTGCCTATAATATTTTATTTTAGTGAACAAAGTATGACACTACATGCGGAGAAATAGTTGATAAGAAGGCCACAAGAAAATAATAGGACTACCATATCTTAGGCAAATAGAAACAAACTACAAGTTGGTTAAAAAACTATTTTAATTTTTAATTAATAAAATACATATTTATTTTTGGTGTTTATTGTTTTAATGAATAGATGTCTAAATTATAATTTATAAAAAAATAATATTACACATATTTATAAAAAAATTGGGTGGATACAAAATCACATTCTTAGAATCTTTATTGGGTGAGGCTCAAAGCATAAAACATATACACAAAGAAGACATTATTTGGCTAAAACAATATAGTAGAGGGAGGAAAATGATAGTCTTGATCATCGAACTTTCCACATACATCAATGGGGTCTAGAATATCCTCAAAGGGGTTCCATCCATCATCTTTCTATTCTTTAGTTTCTTCTTCTTCTTTTGTAGAACAGGCTAGTAAAATGACAAGAGTCAATTTTCTAGAATCATATCAGCTAGAAGCATCACTAGTAGGCCACCCAAAAGTTCCTCCTATAGGTGGAAAGGAGGAAAAGTTATAACAAGGAGGCCATGTACAACCTTATCAACCATGGTCTCCTCTAGTAGCTAGGGAGAAGGTTAGGAACAAGCCTCTTATATGCCATGAATGGAAAGATTACATTCATGCTTACACACATGAGGAGGAAAATGACACTTGTAAGAGGAGGAAGACAAAGGAACTTTGGCCATTACATAAAGGACATCACCATAGTGGTTGAGGAGCACCTACAAATGTTCCACCTCAAGTTTAACTTTGTTAGCTTGCACCTGGATTCATAATAACACATTAGACAAAAACATTGCTTAAGAAAAAAGTGATACATGTTATTCAATAGAAAAAAAAGGAAAAATAATAGAAATTTTATCTTTCCATATGTTGAATACAATTTCCATCCTGAAAGCATGCTAAAACTAGTTGAATCTATGAGTGATGTGAGACCAATCCCAAAGAAGAACCATATGCCATGAAAATGGTTCTTGTCTTAATGGCTTGAAGAAATCATGGATCCACATTTAAAGATTTTGGGATTTTGGACATGACCACAAAAATATGCTTAAGAGACCCTGATTCCCTATAGAAAGGGAAATGGGGGTCAATAATTCCCAAATGAAGCAACCTAGACCGCACATGAAGGCCTTGGAAAATAATACACTAAGCAAAGTGGGACAATTTGGGTTCTAGAATAGTTGACTAGATGGAATGAAATCTATATTGCCAAACTAAAATATGTGAATTAAAATGCCAACTCTGGTTCAATGTGGGAAGTATTGGAAAGTGGGGGTGAAGCCAAAGGTATCCCTACCATGGTTTGTATTTCTTAAAGTGGTGTTTGGATACCACTTCCAAACTTTCTAGCAAGGCCTAGAATAATTGACCAATTTTATGAACCATATCAACATGATTTTCCTCCAAAACCAATTCAAAAGTTTCATGATCTTGATTGGAGAGGTGAAAATTTTCTTTGTCTTCATTCTAGGTTAAAAGACTCATACAAGTTTTGAAAGTAATGTATGATCATCGAAGGGGCTGAGCTTAATTAGTTCAACAATGAGTTCTCAATGTGGAGAACCAAGTTCAAATCCTAATAGGGAATCTAATATGGAATTCTAAGTGATGACTCTTTGTCTTCCATAGTTGACTTCTAATGTGGAGGTAGTTTTTAAATAAATGGTTTTCTAAGTTGTGACTCTTGGTCTTTCATAGATTGTTCCTAGTTTTGTGTCTTGAAAGAAGCTATTATTAGTATTGTGGTTTTGCTCGCAAGACCTATGTTGGTCTCATGTTCATGCTCATGTGAGTAGAATATTTGTAAATGATTATCAATATAATTTTTTTTGATAGAGCTTGGATCCCTTTATTTTGAAATCTCAAAGCATGTATCCACGATTGACTAGCTAATGGCAAGTTTTTGATTTGTGAAATAGGGGACCACCAATTATTTTGTTGTTTGATGAAAATACCATTCAAGAAAACATAATTTTTCTAGAAGACCCATGATTTCAAGGCTTCTCAAGCTCTCAAAATTCCTTTTATCACAAAATTCCCTTGAATCTGCATTGATTCTCTTATAGTGAGAGAGGTTTGAAGCCTAATATCCTTCACAGTAGCTTAACTATAGGTATGTCTAAAGACAATGCAATGCTACACAATAATTTTCCAATATTAATCATCATGAAGGGGATGAATAATCCACTAGGTACAAAGATCCAAGCCCTAGTGTTTGGTGGATAAAAGGCCCAAACCTCCAAATTTTGAGGAAGGAAACATAAATCCTACACAACCTTATTAGATCCCTTGTGATTTTCTTAAGAAGCCCAAATAAAATCACACATAAGTTTTCCTAACTTCATGAAAGAGGCTTCAAAGAGAGCCCAACATGAGGAATAATAAACATGAGTAGTTGCAACAATTTTTCAACATACCTAAAAAAATTCTACCAAAGAAAGGTGTTGACATTTCATGCCCCACTTTGATGACCCATCACTGATATCCAATCTAAGAATTTCTCCATGGGCCATCATGTCTTATCCATCGCTCCCTTCATTCCCCTATTTCTTCTAAGTATTTTGGGTGTTGGCCTTCATCCTTACCCTTTAAACCCTATACCAACCCCTTTCCTCATCCATTTTCACCTTTCTCCTTTCATCCTTTGGCCTTCGGTCTTCCCTCTTCCCTCATCCCTCTCCTCTTCCATTTTTCGCATTTCTTCTATCGACCTTCATGCTTACCTCTTCCCTCTTACCATTTGCACTTCACAAGGTAGGCCTTCCTCCCGATCTTTGACGTTTGATGGTATGAGGTCTGACCTCTGAAGTCTTCAAAATTTTCTCTTCTTTGACCTTCGACCTTCCCCTTTACTTCTTACCTTTCTTCGGTAAGAGGTATCTTATCCTCCAAACCTTTGAACTCTGACGGTCCAAGATCCAATGCCTGATGCTTCCTTCACACTTTACTCCTTCCAAGCATATGGTAAGTAGTAGCTCTAATGTTTGACCTCCAAAAAGTGCATTTTTTGGAGCTCTAGACCATTTTTCATGCTTGTAAAGGTGATGTTTTGGGCCCAACACCCTAACCTTCCTGCATTTTGATGCATTTTCTGGGCGACATTTTTGAGGATCAATTTGATGTTTCAGTTCCCATATCTGATTCATGAGTTTCAAGGACAATATTAATTGCTCCCCTTACCTTCTATAAGAGGATTTCATGGGTTCCCATGCCCATTTATTTTTGATTTTTGACTTTACTAATGGATTTATGCCCTAATCAATATTTTCACGGATGGCTCAGATCTTCCACACATAGGCTTCATTGCTAACCTTGGTTAGGGTTAGGGTTCAGTTTGTGTTTCTTAGTTATTCCTAACCTATAAAAATAAAAAAATGTATTCATTTTAGGGGTTCTTCCTCTCGCTCCTCTGGGGTTTTTCTTTGGTAGACCATGTATTTTTCATCTCTATTATTGTAAAGATTGGATTTTTTCCTCTACATCAATGAAATCAATCAAGTTTTCCTCTTCTCAGCTCTTTTGTGTTTGAGTAGGTTATTACCTTACATATCTTAGTGTTTTATTTTATTTTTCATGCATGTATGTTGTGTTAAATTCTTTGCAAGTGATGTGTTGAGAAAATATCTTTCCTTCTTGCACCTTGTCAAACCCTAGCCTTCTTGTATGCCTTTGAGAGTTAACCAAACAAAGAGTTGTGAAAGTTCCCTTCCCCTCTTCAATGATGTACTATGCAATCCAGGTCAAGAAGAAATGAATTTTCCATCTTGATGTATCACCACCATTTTCCCTTCATGCATTATTTCTAATCCTTTTCCCCTGTCAACCATTAGAGTAGAGTAGTGGTAGGTTTTCATGTGTTGGGTTGGACCAGCACATTGCACTTGGATTGAAAGAGGAATTTGGCCTTCTCTAGAGATTCAACCTCATTCACACAAGGTCCCACACCTTGAGTTTATTTCCATTGTATCATTGGAATGCTAAGCTTTGTGCTTAGCAGGGTGCAATTTCATGTGACAATAGTTTTTGGCATGCTCGATGGGACTCCATCTTTTTGTTGAAGAATCTTGTGCTTTATTAAATACATCTTTCCTTTTGAGGAATATATTCAACACCATGCAAAATCAAAATTTATCTGGTTCAAGCAGCTTAGTTTCATTCCATGTTATTAAGGAAGTGGTGCCTTCTTCAAAATTTCAGCCTTTGGAGGCATTCTTCAAGCACTTGGCAACTCTGCAACTCAATGTGGATGAATCTTTTGGTATGTACTCAAAATATTTGGTTGGGCAGTCCTTTGCTCTTATTTTGTAATTTTGAAACTTTTTTCCCATGCATTAAAATGTCATATTTTAATGGAAACCACATGTATACTCAAGTATATCATGATAATGCTAGCTTTGTACCTCCCAATCGACCATATCAAGTTGGTTATACCTCTCATTTCATTCCAAAGAACCTTGTTGTTGTGGGTTCTCAACCTTATCAAAATTAATACCACCCACCCCACCCTACTCAGTATTATTGGATGCCTACATATTCTTATGAACAGTCCCAAGAGACTCATCACTTTGAAAACCATCCTTGTTTCTCTCCCACTCAACCCAAAAATTGTGATAATTTAAGTGCAAGTGAAATCACAAGCATTTTGCTTGATTTTAGTAGACAAATTGATGAGCTTAAGAGAAAACAAGAGCTTGACCTATAGCAAGAGGAGTGGGCTAATCAAGCCTACCAAGGGAAACAAAGGTTATTTCTCACAACATGATGAGTTTGTCCATCAAGCTCATTATATGCATCAAAAAAATAAAGAAGCTTAGTGGAGGTATGAGTAGTAGTTGGAGGCACAACAAAGGCAACAAGAGGAGTGTACAATAAGAGATGTTTCTAGGAAAGAAAAAATTAGACTTTCCCTTTCTCTAGAACAAGCACCTGAGACTCAAGCATCCCCTTGTGTTCCTAGTTTCAAACAAGCACCTCCACCATTTCTAGACCAACCTACTAAAGATGAGTTAAGAAAATATAAATTTGTAAGTTTTAAGAACCCTAACAAGCCTCTTGAAACTTGTATTAGCCCTCCTTTTGTTCTAGAATAGCTTATTGTGCAAGAGGTTTGCAAGAAAAAAATACTTTCAATAATCCTAATTATCCCCTTGAAACTACAATAGAACCTCTTGTGCAATCAAGCAGATCTTCTATGTTGGATATCCCAAGTTTTGTAAGCCTCCATTCCTCACAAGAACCTATCCTTGAGGATGTTGTTGTTGTGGAGCCTTCATGTGCTCTTGAAAATGAGTTTCTTGCTCTGCTGCAAGAAAATAATGAATACAAAATGGTGTTGTAGCAACAAGACATTAAAAAGGTAGAAAAAATTGATAGATCTATAGAGGAATCAGTTCTCTCATTTGATGCCCTTCCTTGTTTTCTTGAAGATGAGGAGGATAGATCAATTATACCTGCATCAATTGAAGCCTTCAAATAGCTTGGTATGGGCTTGATGGATGAAGATAACCCCATGGTTTTGGAGTCGTAGAAACAAACATGTTTAGCCCTTGTTATAGTGGATGAAGATCCATGATCTATTGAGGTTTGTAGTTCTGAGGTGGAGGATCTCATTTGGGATGATTTAGAAGCTCTTTTCTCAAGCTTGGATGCCAATCTTTCACCCCCAAAAGAATAGCTTTGTGGGAAGCAATATAAGAATGAATAAAAAGAAGAGGATGTGGCAACCATTACATGCCAAGAGTCTTATTTTGTTGCAGCTAGTTGCTAAGAAAGAATTAAAACCAAGAGAAAATTTGAAGAATTTAGTTCTTCACTTGAAGTGTCTCAAAAATATGAGTTTTTTGTTGATGAAGTGTGCATCAATGTAGGGTATGTGAAAGATAATGGTGGGACAAAAAGTGGCAATGAGGAAAAAAACATGTCTTTCATTGACCCAAAAATGCGAAAATACCGTGTTGACTTTTTAGGCTTGGGTGTCAGTACACACCACCAAAGCAAACACCAATCCTAGTTTTGCATATCGGATATCCAATTCAAATCAGATATCTGATTTGTAAAAAGTATATATATACAAATTCAATGGTTGTTTTAAAATCATTTGATAGTCAACAACCCACGGGCACACAGTGAAGAGGTTCTTCACATAACAGATATCCGATTTCGCCAATATCTGATTTGAAAAGGTAAGATTTTAGATTTTTATTTGCTTTGATTCAATTTTGAATTAGATTTGGATAATTTCAATTAGTTTTTTGTGGATTTTTTTTCAAAATAGGGTTTTTGATTGAATTTTTATGAAAAATTTGAGTTTAGAATGGATTTTGATAAAAAAAAATGAATGTTTTTTGTGGATATTTTCAAAATAGGGTTTTTGATTGATTTTTATGAAAAAATTGAGTTTAGAATGGATTTTGATAAAAACAATGAATTTTTTATGGATTTTTTTTAAAAATAGTTTTTATGTATTTTATTAAAAATTAGAGAATTTTATAGATTTTGTTAAAAAGTAGGATTTTTTTTTTTTTTTTAAAACTAGGGTATTTTTATAATTTTTTCATTTATATTGTCTAATTTTAATTAGATTAATTATTTTTTAACTTTAATTAGGCATTATGGCTGCTGAGAATGAGAATGCACAAATTCCACCAGTTGAGAATGAAAATCCACCATCTGAGAATCAAAATGCAAAAATGCCAAATGCTCCACCACCTCCACAGCCATCAATTGAAGACTTAATTCATTAAAAATTGGATCAATTGAGGGGAATTTGTGATGTTTATAAGAAAATCCCTCGATTATCCTATATGTCAACCACATTAATAGGAATAATTACAAATGTAGAAACCCTCTCCACCCAACATAATGCCTTTCATTCGTGGCGAGAAACCATGAGGGAATATAATGCATGTGGATTGTCTTATGATGATGTGAAAAATATCCAAATAACAAAAGCCCTAATAGCCTCTTTATTTATTAGCCCCAACACTAGTTTTCCAGTTAATGTTAACAAACCAAAAATTTCTATAAAATGGTGCATGCATAGGGGCATACTAGATAACTTTTGGGATCGTTGGTGTATGGTTTTTGATAAACCACCCAACAATAATCTTGATGTACCTTTTTATTTTATTAAAAAATTATACGCTGAGTTTTTGTTAAGGCATCATGTCAATTACTTTGACATTAAACCCTTCCAGGGCATTGGTGGAGGTATGCCCCAGGATAGGCCAAGGGTAGTTAGAGTAGTTAGGTGCCCACATGTTCCCTATCCTCGCCTTCCTCTACCACCTCCATTACAACATCCAAATATTACAGAGGATGCAGCCACACAGACTATCCAGGTCATTCACTCTTTGAGTGGTCTTTTGGTTTCCCATGCTTCTTCAGTAGCTCAACCACATTCTGGTGATGTTGGTGATGGATCCAGTGTTGTTGCATCATCCTCCTCAGGTCCACATATTTGCAATACTTGCCAACAGATAGGTTTGGGTCCTATTGTACAACCTGTTGAGCATCCATTAGACACTTTTGATTATGACATCCAGGATGTGGAGATTATAGCAGATCACACGCAGGGGAGTGGAGCACACCCTACAGAGTCCTCTCCTGCTAGAGAGGTGGACATTGGAATAGTTACACAAGTAACATTTAAGGTGTAAATTCATAACTTGCATTTTTTTTAAAATGAATATTAATAAGAGATAGTATCAAGTACTAATATTTATTTACATGGTCTATTTAATAGTTAATGTATGAGGAGGAGCTCACATGGGTAACTGATAGCACCCTTAGGGACATTCCATTTGGCCTCGACACACACACAGTATGTATTTTCACACTCACTATTTACATTTTTTTACTGTATACTTGCTTGTCATTTGAATTGTCATTAATGAAATTATATATTAACTTATATGTTTATCTTATTCTCTACTTGTAGGAAACACCTAGTGTGAGCGAGGTGTGATGCTCTCCAGACTATGGAGGCACAATGTTAGATAAGGGAAAGGTAATTGAACTCAAATTTGATTGAATTAAGATTTATAAGATCTTTTATTGATTATGCATACATTGACATAGATTCGTAGTTTCATATGTACTTGTCATTTTTATGTATAGACGGTTGTGAGCTATACATCATTGTTGACAAGTGTCACAACACCTGAAGGAGTAGGTATTCAAACACCTAAAGGAGGATGTGTTGAAACACCTCAAGGAGGAGGTGTCGAAACACTTAAAGGAGATAAAGAAAAAGATCAACCTAAAGAGGTATGTGTTTATTTTATTTTGTGCTTGGTAAATATGTTCTTATTACCAACAATTCTATGCTAACTTGGATCAATTTTATGTTTTTGTTCACATATATAGATTGACGTTACAAAAGCTGGTTTGGTTGGTTCTTTGAGAGGGGTATATTCTAGGACTCCTGACCCTTTGAAGAAACGTATATTTCAGGTAATCAAGATTTCAATTTTAGAGTTCAATTATAATTCAATGTATATTGATTTTTATGTTAATTATTCAATTTTAAATTATATAGTATAACTAATCTCAACTGTGGTTGAATTTTTCTTGTGTAGCTACCTTCAGAGCCAATGAGTGCTTCAAAGAGGCTCTATTTTGATGATCCACAAGTAGTTTAGGATGAGATAGAAATTTTGGCATGTAAATTTTGAATAGATACCAAGATGGCATATGCCACATATTATAAAACTTTGTTTGAGTTAGCGTTGATGCCATTTTTGTATATGGACATACACTTGCTTATTGGATAATTTGATATATAGAAGTTCACAATCAAAATTTAATTTCCTCATGTGCATGATTAAACTCTTTGAAAATTTAATCAAGTGAGCAATGGTTAAATATCAATGTACAATAGCATAAAAAGAATGGTTAAATATTATGTAGTTTATATTCATATTGTTGATTACATTGCATTGCACATCTTTCAAACTAAAAGAATTACTTCACATTGCATAAGTAACAACTAGATGTTGATAGATGAAAAATTTCAATAACAATATAGTTTTTACAAAGTCAACCTAAGCAGTTATGCAATTACTTCACATTACATAACTAATAACTAGGAGCAGCTATCAATTGCATTAGCTTGTCATGGAATTCTATGAGACCACATTTCTTTGAGGAAAATTGGCACAAAACTCACAAAAAATGAAAAGAAAGCACTCAAACAAACTTTAAATGGGTCTCAGGCCTGCTGCCCCCTCATTCCACACGCTATGCAGCCATTTACTTGTAGTGTAGGGGCCGAACAATGGAGAAAACATGTAAAAATAATATATATATAAATACAACCTAGAAGCATGAATTATGATTAGAATATCACATAACATCATATAAACAAAAAAACCACTATAAACTTGAATGTCATTTAAAACATGCATGATAAATATTCATCATTGAAACTTGAATTGTGCTAGCTTGATAAACAGAGTCGATTGATGCCAGGGTTCAATTTGTATGATATTGAAAAAGGAAGCCAACTGAGTAGAGTTATCAACATTCTTCAAAAATCATAAGAGTTCTTTTAGTACACTAGCCATTTTGATGTCTTCTTGTAGTCTCAAACGTTATTTTGTATCATTGTTATGTTGGTCTTGAGAGTGATTGCACGTTTGAAGTGTATAAACACATACCTTTTTGTAATATCAAGGATGCTTTTTGAATCTTCCATGCATTGCTAATCTAAAAGCAAAGGTATTTTTCCTAATCTGTATGCAGCCATGCTTTTGACATTGTCAAAAAGAGAAAAACTTCCCTAATGATGCAAAGGCATGGCCAAGTAGTTCTAACTCTCCACATGAGAGAAGAGAGATGTTGGAGAGTACATCAAGTAAGTGAGAACCGAAGTGTAATGTGTTTTAGTTTGTAGTACTCCTCTTTTTCTCTGCAAAAGTGTGATAAATTCTTAGTTCAATGATGTTGAACAATTTTTGAAAAAAGAAAGTTGTGTCACGGTCCGCATTCAATCCAACAAGCAAAAATGAAAGCTCAGCCTCTTGGAATGAAAATTCTTGTTTTCAAAACAAATGAATAAGAATGAGGTAGTTAAGATGTTTGAAGTTATTTAGAGGTCACTTTTAGGGTGCAAGGCTTAAAAGTTCATTTTAAATGCACTCAAACAAACTTTAAAGGGGTCTCAGGCCTGCTTCCCCCTCATTCCACATGCTATGCAGCAATTTACTTGCAGTGTAGGGGCCAAACAATGGAGAAAACATGTAAAAATAATATATATATATAGATGTGCAACCTAGAAGCATGAATTACAATTAGAATATCACATAACATCATATAAACAAAAAAACCACCATAAAATTGAATGTCATTTAAAACATGCATGATAAATATTCATCGTTGAAACTTGAATTATGGTAGCTTGATATATAGAGTCTATTGATGCGAGAGTTCAATTTGTATGATATTGAAAAAATAAGACAACTAAGTAGAGTTATCAACATTCTTCAAAAATCATAAGAATTATTTTAGTACACTAGCCATTTTGATGTCTTCTTGCAGTCTCAAAAGTTATTTTGTATCATTGTTACATTGGTCTTGAG
Source organism: Sequoia sempervirens (assembly GCA_007258455.2). Classification (NCBI taxonomy): domain Eukaryota; kingdom Viridiplantae; phylum Streptophyta; class Pinopsida; order Cupressales; family Cupressaceae; genus Sequoia; species Sequoia sempervirens. Next base: position 134,641,569 of record VDFB02379711.1, read on the forward strand.
AGTGGTAGCTTAATATAGGTCCACAATACAAAACCTGGTTTACCTGTGCAGTGTAACAGTGGCATAGGAATATTTATCTTTGAAGGCAAAAATGAAAGCTCAACCTCTAGGAATGAAAATTCTTGTTTGCAAAACAAATGAATATGATTGAGGTAGTTAAGGTGTTTGAAGTGATTTAGAGGTCACTTTTAGGGTCGTTTTTAGGGTAGTTAAGGTGTTTGAAGTGATTTAGAGGTCATTTTTAGAGAAGAGAGATGTTGAAGAGTACATCAAGTCAGTGAGAACTGAAGTGTAATGTGTTTTAGTTTGTAGTAATCCTCTGTTTCTCTGCAGATGTGTGATAAATTCTTAGTTCAATGATGTTGATCAATTTTTGAAAAAATAAAGTTGTGTCACAGTCTGCATTCAATCCAACAAGCAAAAATGAAAGCTCAACCTCTTGGAATGAAAATGCTTGTTTGCAAAACAAATGAATAAGAATGAGGTAGTTAAGGTGTTTGAAGTTATTTAGAGGTCACTTTTAGGGTGGAAGACTTAAAAATCCATTTTAAATTCACAAAAAAGAATGAAATTACTTCAAACCAAGTTTGTGAAGAAGTTAACTATGTTGCCCACTAGTTTCCCTTAAGAGTCCAAAGTGCTAAAAGGAAACAATCTTTGAAGGGGTATTTATCAGAGATTGTGATGCTTACAAACTCTCCGTACAAGGCTATGGGATCGTCTTGGGACCATCTACAAAAACCTCTCTTGGTTTTTGCTATCTCGGAGGTGTTTTCCTGTGGTGATGACTTTTCAGTGGAGGGAAAAGTTGCTAGATGCAAACAGTGTAAAGTTGCAAAGTGGTGCTAATTTCATTCCGCAACTTGTTCGACCAAACAGACTATTCCAACAAATCTGGATGGGTACATTTACGCTAGGTATGGTCCTCTCTTGCTCCCAAATACGCTGAATCACTTCGAGCTACATTGGACCGATGATTTCCCTTAAGAGTTCAAAGTGCTAAAAGGAAGCAATCTTTGAAGGGCTATTTCTCAAAGATCGTGATGCTTACAGACTCTCTATCTGAGGCTATGGGATTATTTTGGGACCTTCTACAAAAACCTCTCTCAGTTTTTGCTATCTCAAAGGCATTTTCTTGTGGTGATGACTTTTCAGTGGAGGGAAAAGTTGCCAGATGCAAGCAATGTAAAGTTGCAAAGTGTTGCAACTTTCATTCCGCAACTCGTCTAACCAAATGGAATGTTCCAACACATCCAGATGGGTACATTTATGCTAGGGATGGTTCTCTCTTGCACCCAAATATGCCGAATCACTCTGAGCTACATTGGACCGACGATTTCCCTTAAGAGTCCAAAGTGCTAAAAGGTAGTAATCTTTGAAGGGCTATTTCTCAGAGATCATGATGCTTACAAACTCTCCATCTGAAGCTATGGGATCATGTTGGGACCATCTACAAAAACCTCTCTTGTTTTTTCTATCTCGGAGGCATTTTCCTGTGGTGATGACTTTTCAGTGGAGGGAAAAGTTGCCAGATGCAAGCAGTGTAAAGTTGCAAAGTGGTACAACTTTCATTCCGCAACTGGTCCGACCAAACGGACTGTTCCAACACATCCATATGGATATTTTTATGCTAAGGATGGTCCTCTTTTGCACCAAAATATGTTGAATTACACCGAGCTACATTGGACTGGTGATTTCAGTCCAAAGTGCTAAAAGGAAACAATATTTGAAGGGCTATTACTCAGAGACCATGATGCTTATAGACTTTTCATCCAAGGCTATGGGATCATGTTGGGACCATCTACAAAAACCTCTCTTGGTTTTTGCTATTTCGGAGGCATTTTCCTGTGGTGATGAATTTTCAGTGGAGGGGAAAGTTCCCAAATGCAAGCAGTGTAAATTTGCAAAGTGGTGCAAATTTCATTCTGCAAATCGCCCGACCAAACAGACTATTCCAACATGTCTGGATGGGTATGTTTACGCTAGGGATGGTCTTCTCTTGCACCCAAATACGTCGAATCACTCTGAGCTACATTGGACCGACAATTTCCCTTAAGAGTCCAAAATGCTAAAAGGCAGCAATATTTAAAGGGTTATTTCTTAGAGACCATGATGCTTACAGACTCTCTATCTGAGGCTATGGGATCGTGTTGGGACCATCTACAAAAACCTCTCTTGGTTTTTGCTATCTCAAAGGCGTTTTCCTATGGTGATGACTTTTCAGTGGAGGGAAAAGTTGCTAGATGCAAGCAGTGTAAAGTTGCAAAGTGGTGCAACTTTCATTCCGCAACTCGTCTGACCAAACAGACTGTTCCAACACATCCGTATGGGTACATCTACTCTAGGGATGGTCCTCTCTTGCACCCAAATACGCCAAATCACTCTGAGCTACATTGGACCAACGATTTCTCTTAAGAGTCAAAAGTGCTAAAAGGTATTAATATTTGAAGGGCTATTTATTGGAGACCATGATGCTTACAGAATATTTGTTTGAGGCTATGGGATCATGTTGGGACCATCTACAAAACCTCTCTCAGTTTTTGCTATCTCAGAGGCATTTTCCTGTGGTGATGACTTTTCAGTGGAGGGAAAAGTTGCTAAATGCAAGTAGTGTAAAGTTGCAAAGTGGTGCAACTTTCATTCCACAACTGGTCTGACCAAACAGACTATTCCAACACATCCAGATGGATATGTTTATGCTAGGGATGGTCATCTCTTGCACCAAAATATGCCGAATCACTCCAAGCTACATTGGACCGACGATTTCCCTTAAGAGTCCAAAGTGCTAAAAGGCAGCAATCTTTGAAGGGATATTTCTCAGAAACCGTGATGCTTACAGACTCTTTGTCTGAGGCTATGGGATTGTGTTGAGACCATCTACAAAAACCTCTCTCAGTTTTTGCTATCTCGAAGGCTTTTTCCTGTGGTGATGACTTTTCAATGGAGGGAAAAGTTGCCAGATACAAGCAGTGTAAAGTGGCAAAGTGGTGCAATTTTCATTCCACAACTCATCTGACCAAATGGACTGTTCCAACACATATGGATGGCTACGTTTACGCTAGGGATGGTCATCTCTTGCACCCAAATACGCCGAATCACTCCGAGCTACATTGGACCGACGATTTCCCTTAAGAGTCCAAAGTGCTAAAAGGCAGCAATCTTTGAAGGACTATTGCTTAGAGACCATGATGCTTACAGACTCTTCGTCTGAGGCTATGGGATTGTGTTGGGACCATCTACAAAAACCTCTCTCTCTCAGCTTTTCTATCTCGCAGTCGCTTCCGGTGGTGATGAACTTTCGCTGAGGGAAAAGCTGCTGTGATATATGTTGTAAAGTTGCAAGTGGTGCAACTTTCTATTCCAAGCAACTCGCCCGACCAAATGTATCATTCCGGCTAACGTCTAGATGGGTACATTTAAAGTAGGGATAGTCCTCTCTTACACCCAAATACGCTGAATCACTCTGAGCTACATTAGACTGGTGATTTTCCTTAAGAGTCCAAAGTGCTAAAAGGTAGCAATCTTTTAAGGGATTTTTCTTAGAGACCGTGATTCTTACAGACTCTTCGTCTGAGGCTATGGGATCATTTTGGGACCATATACAAAAACCTCTCTCGGTTTTTCTATCTCGGAGGCTTTTTCCTGTGGCGATGACTTTTTAGTGGAGGGAAAAGTTACCAAATGCATGCAGTGTAAAGTTGTAAAGTGGTGCAACTTTCATTCCGCAACTCATACGACCAAAAAAACTGTTCCAACATGTTTGGATGGGTATTTTTACGCTAGGGATGGTCCTATTTTGCAACAAAATACACTGAATCACTCCGAGCTACATTGGACCGAGTGAAATTTTGTGAAAATTTGATGCAGACACAAGGGCATAATCACAAAATCTTTGCAACCTGCCTATTTGAGGCATCTAACAAGATTATTCTGACCTCTTTGGACAGTCCAAAACTCCCTTAAAACTTGATAAGCAACTAAATACACATTTCCCTCTTTAACCCCCTTAAACCCTTGTAATAGTGAGAAACTAGTTTTTGTCCAATTACTCCACAATTTTCCAAAACACTAGACCAACACATGACTGATTCAAATACCCATATCCAAGTTACACAACATATATGGGAAACAACATAGACTCCTTTGGACCAGCGTTGACTTCCTATACAATCACCCTTGAAAAGGCTACTCAATTAGCCCAAAAATGCAAAGCAACATACCTTTAAACACCACACAGACCCCTGAAACCTTGGGGAAGCAAATAAATTTCCAAGAAAACAAATATTCTGCAATTGGATTCCATTTGTATGGACCTGTAACCATCAAATCAGAAAACACTTATTTTTAGTGTAATTCTTGAGGGTTTATTGGATGTAGCACTTCCACAACCTTTCAGACTCTTCCACCACCTTAGAAACCTTTATTTAGGCCCCAACATGCTTAGAAAACAAAGAAACTTCTGGTATCTTAGAGATTTTTGCAAACCCTAGGGTAAAAACTCTATTTTCAAGTGAAAAGAAACCACCATTTTTAGACCTTTAACTCTTTATTTTATTTCAAAACCCAGTTCTCCATGCCTTCCACTCTTGAAATATCATTTCCTAATACATACCAACTCATCCCACTGATTCACATTGGCACATAGTACGTGGGATGAGATTCAAGCCATTAAAATTGCAAAACTCTTATTCCCCTGTTCAGGAACCCATCTAAAGAAAGTCTGAATTTTGAGGCACAAAATGAATAAAGAAACTCTCTATTAAGAAGTCAAAATAATTTCAAGACATGTAATAATGTTTCTACATAAATTTTTGATACAAAAATGCTTGAATGGCTTGTGCATAGGAAAAAAACACAAGAAAAACAGTAAAATATGAACTGAGCAATTGAAACTTTATTGATTCAAAGAAAAAAAATCCTTCAACCAAACCTATCTCGAGCCCTTGAAGGCCTTAAGTACATTTTTATACCTTGGAATCCAACTCCCAATTCCTTTAACCACCAATATTAACTGAGTTTTGAAACCTTAATGACCATTGAAGGCCAAAATACAAACATTTTTCACATTAATATGACTCATAATGAAATGTTGCACTTTTCCACTTCTAACTTTACTAAGACCTCACTTAATGGCTTGAAATAGCATCATTACATGTTCAAAACACTGTTCTTGCTTGTCCCTAAACAAATTTACTAATTTTTCCTTCAAAGGCTACAAAGCAACAACTACGACAAGTTGGGATCTCCATTTTTTTTACCCTAAAACCTAAAAACTCCTCCTAATACATGACCATTAGGACTATTAGATCTCATTAAAGACAAAAACTCAAAATATTAACACTTTAATCATTGAAATGATCCACAATGATATTGTGGTGTAGGTGCTTCTGCACCAAAAATGGTGGTTACAACTTGCTAATGTCAATGAAACGTGGGGGCAGCAATATTTAAAGTTGGATCAAGCTTGTACATGTCCTAATAGACGTGTTTAATGAATTTATAGGGTGTGGTATGGTTGGAAACATTGATTTCCTTAAAAACCTCATGAAAGTTGCTAAAAATGAAGTTGCACCAAAGTTGGATTTGAGGAGCAAAAGTTGCAAGCCACTCTAATTTATTATATATAAATGGGAGATATTAAAAAACCTGGTTCAAACGAGCATATGGACAGGAAAGAACCAAGAAGAAAACCTTTGGTTGTAGCTTGATTAAGTACAAAAATAGACTACTTTACAAAACCTATGAGTTTCCAAAATATAGACGCCTTTACATTTTAAACATACCCTTTATACAATGCTAGACATTTGACCCATATTTCAAAAAACATCACTGGGTATAGATTATGCCCATACACAATTATGACTGTTTTACATTGTTTCCACTTCCTGATAAACGTCTTGCCAAAATTTTCCCTATTAGAGGCATTTTGAAAGGTACGCTTCTACCAATAGTAGTATGTTCACGTTTTGGACTGACAAGCACCTATACAAACCATCAAGGTAGCTTAGAATAACCAATCTATATTATTCTAAATGACACAAAATATGATGAGATGATAATGCAAACTATAAAAGACGCTTAGAATAACCAATCTATATTGTTGTAATCTGTTGCATACCTCTCTGAAAGGGTCAAAGTTGGCTATTGTTGCAGCAGGTCCATGATCAATCATTCTAGGAATATCGTAAAAGTGGGAAAATGAGAAATCTATATTGTCACAATAGAAAAGATGCTTTGACTAACAAATCTATATTAATCTAAACAACTTGAATGATGATGAATTGGTGATGCAAACTATAAAATATGCTTAGAATAACCAATCTATATTATTCTAAATGACACATAATATGATGAGATGGTAATGCAAACTATAAAAGACGCTTAAAATAACCAATCTATATTGTTGTAATCTATCGCATACCTCTCTAAAAGGATCAGAGCTGGCTATTATTGCAGCAGGTCCATGATCAATTGTGCCAGGAATATTGCAAAAATGGGAAAATGAGAAATCTATATTGTCACAATAGAAAAGATGCTTAGACTAACATATCTATATTAATCTAAACAACCTAAATGATGATGAGTTGGTGATGCAAACTATAAAAGACGCTTAGAATAACCAATCTATATTGTTCTAATCTATTGCATACCTCTTCGAAATGATCAGAGCTAGCTATTGTTGCAGTAGGTCCATGATCAATCTTGCCAAAAATATCACAAAAGTGCATACAAAATATCACTATTAGAGACACCTTCATTCCAATAGTATATAAAATATCAGTATTAAATAAAGAACACTAATGAACTTAATCATAATGAACATAAGAATTCTACCTTCCATTCTTGAAAATGCTATTCAAGTGTGCCTGAAGGGTCATCTCTTTGCTTAAGAGTATCCAATATTGCTTCATGATCAACATTACTAAGTGTCCATAGTTGTTTTATCTTTGGTTTGGCATGATACTTCAACAACTTAACATTTATTGCTATAACGAGGTGAAAATACATGAGAATGGTTTTGTGTTTCTCATAGTCTTCAAATGCAGGTATGTCATTCTTTCTAACCATATATGTTCGCAACCAAGTTCTTGCAACCACAACTGAACCTGTAGGAAACATGAACCCATCATCATATTCCATCGGTTGTGTTAGCTTATGCTTTACCTCACATCGAGCCAACCAATAGTCCGATCTCTTCATTCCCCTACAGT
>VDFB02379711.1:134648879-134663719 GCA_007258455.2 Sequoia sempervirens
GTTGCTGATTTCTCTCCTGAGCAAAGATTGAATGCCATGGTTGATCTCTTGTGTTGATCAGTATTGTATACTGTGTGAGGGTATTGCAATAGTACATAGATTGTTTGGTTTGAGAGGTTGATCAGGAAATGTACAGAGGGAGAGTTGATACTAGATTGTATCCAGAATGAACAAGATGAATCTCTAAAAAGGCTATGAGCCTGAGTTGTATTGTAAGCTTTTGTTGCTAAATAATACAATGGCTCAATCTTTGGAGTGTGGGGTTTTCTATCTGAAAGGATTTTCCCAATGTAAATCTTTGTGTTCTAGTTTTTTGTTTCATCTTTCATGTTTGTTGGTTCGTGTAGTAGAATCTGTTAATACTTGCTGTTGAATTTTACATGTGTTTCTCTCAGATGGATCAATGTGGGAAATAACTATGTCTATTTCCACATTAAGACATAGTTGTGTGTCTTTGAGGCAACCTAATAGAAATTAAAGTTACCAAAGGAACTACTGTTTGGAGTTCTCATTAGATGTGTTCCACTAGATTTCCTTCCATGTGGTATTAGAGCCTTCTTCTAGTTGTTGGTTCTGGATATTTCTCTTATGAAGATTTCTCAGTTTGTTGGGCTGGAGGAAATTTGGAGGAATGGACTGATATATTGATCCTTTGATGAGTGGAAGCCTTGTGATATTCTGAGACAACATGCAGCTTGAAGGATGGTCAAGATGGAAAAGGGAGTTGATCATGTTGTGATCTATGTCTCTTGGTTGGTAGTAGTATAACCTTGGAGTATGAGGTGGATTTTCTTACTCTATGGCTGTGCAACAGTAAATCTTTCATATTGTTGTCTGTGTGACAGGCTCCTGGGTGATATGGAGAAGCCTAGATTGTTTCTCAGTCATGGAAGAGAGTTCTTATGCTAGGTGGTGGTTCCTAGTGTTGGAAGGCACTATTTCCTATTAACCTCGAATGCTTGAAGGCTATGGAGTTAATCATTAGATGATTTGCAAGCTTCTGAAATAGCCTTTCTCTCTTTCTCAAATGCATGTACATGGTGGTGGTTTAAAGTTGGCCTAAAAGGGGCCTGGATTCTCTTGAACTATTGTTTCCTTTCTAAGGATGATTTGTACTTGCATGGCTCTGTGGTTTTGCAAGTTTTTACATGGTTAAGCAAAACTTGTGATCATGTGGAGTTGTTGTTAAGCTATTGTCTAGACACTGGCCTTTTGGGGTGTTGTTGGATGAGATAGTTGCAGGTCTGCATGCATGCTTGATGCATGGTTTTGAGGAGGAATGACTCTTTCTCTGCATGGGAGTGTTGGTAAGTGTTTTGTCACTCAAAATTCTTGTGGTGATGCTTGTGGGTTTCTTGATTATGGTGCTCCTTGTGGACATGATTGGAAAATCAGATTTGGCATGATCTGGTGTTTGAGTCATGTTGTCCACCTGGTTATTCTCTTTGATATCTTAGTGTTGCAGTTTTCAATGTGATAATGGTTTTGCATGTTCAATGTTTGTAATCTACGAGTTATGTAGTTGGTGGATTAGCTACCCATTGCTTGTAGTGAGATAACTTGGATGTGGACTGTCTTTATCCACGAGGTTGATTCATTGATAGTGCAGATTTGTTAGCTGGCCTTGTCTGTGGTCACTTGTGGATTGGTGTGATTGCTTTGAGATGAGAGGATGGATATTATTGAGTACCTGAATAGTCAGTTATGGGAACCTGAAGTAGTTGGTCATGATGCTTGGAGAGCTCGGGTGTCACCTTTCAGTGGGAGCTCTAGCAGTGACTGTGGATTCATCACATGGTGGTGAATGGTCTTCTTTAGTGTTGCAGAAGGGTTCTTACACTTTTGATTTTTCTTGGACATTATTTGAAGATGTGCAACATCTTGGAACCATGGAGGATGCTTGGAGTCTTTGGCTAAGGTGTTGGTGGTGCTTGATAGGTGATGTTGTTCTTGAGTCTATTTGCTTTATGTCATGGTATACTCTTGCTTGTGCACTAAAGTTTTAGCATTGTGCATTGTACTTGAGACAATGGTGGAGTCACTTGAAGCATGGTATCTCCTATGGGGATGTGTAGATCATGGTGTCATGATAAGTTTCTGATTCATATGATTGGAACTTTGACATTGATCTGGTAATTCTTTGTGTATTGGGTACTTTTGATTACTTGCTTGATACTTCATGATAGTGTAGTAATGCAGTTGAATTTTAGCATGAGATAATTGGTTGCTAGTACTCATGGATACATGAAGAATAAGGTGAGGTTTTTCTTCTCTTATGAGAGATGTGTTGTTGCTTGTTACTCTTGTTAAAGTTTATTAGCAGAAAGTCTAAGAAGCCTACACCTTGGTTGAACGTGAGTTCAATAAGAGACCTATGAGGAGATAGCTCTTGGATTAGTCATGTTGGCTTATGTATCTTGAAGGAGTTTTCTTGTTCCCACTCTTGGTCTACTCGGCAGTTTATCTGAAAGGTATTTGGCCCATTATATTTTTTAGATGTGTTTTATGTTCACTTTCATGATATGGATCTTGAATTGTTGTTTAATGGTTCTGGAGGATTCATAGTGGAATTTGTACAGCTTGTTTATCTCCTTGAGCTTTTGTGTTATGTCATTTACTGATGAGAATTGGTAGGAGATGATGTATGGGCTGATTTCCTGAAATGGCAAATGTTTTAGCTTGATCTTCTTTGAGAAGCTTACATCCATATTGATTACATAATATTAGAAGTTGGCTTTGGTGATTGAACAGATGGATGTTGTTAAGGCTTTCTTTTGGGATGTGAAGAAAATAATTATTGACACAGCTGGCTGTTAGAAGTGTATGTAGGAGGATGTTCTACAGGAAGATGATGGGTAGAGTTTCTCTCTGTGGCTATGAAGGTTTGTAGTGAGAGAAATGTTTCTTGTAGCAGTTTGTTGCAGGTTATGCATGTCATTGTGGATATTTCCTTATTGGTAAACTTGTAATGTCTTTGGATTACTCAGACAGGTTGGCACTTGGAGCTTGCATTCACTATTGATGGGTTGGTTTTGGAGTAGCATGAGCTTACTAATGCTTATACCTTTGAGGTATGTAAGATTGGATGGTATAGCATGAGTTGTGGGTGCTATTTTCAGTCGCGTGGGTTAATCAGTCGGATGGGAGCAATCAGTCTGATTGTTGTTCTAACTGATGTTTTGTATCTTGTTTCTGGAGAATGACTTCACTGTTGTGTTCTATTTGAAGCTTTGAAGTTGATATTGCTTTTGTATAGCATTTGAGCATAGTGAAGTGGTAGCAGTATCCTGTTGGAGGTATCACTGGGATCTTTTGCTTGTGTATGTTGGAATGGTGCTTATACACCTTGTCTTTGTATCCTTCTTCCACAGGTGGCATGTTGGAAGATGACAGGTTTGTTGCCTAAATGGTGAACATCTTGGATGTTGGAGCAGAATTCTTGATGGAGCATGAGAGCATGTTGAGATCTATGTGGCTTCCTGGAAGGCTGGGATTGGTTGTTTTTGTTGGATAGTGAGTTGCAGTTGGATGCCTGGTCTTTGTTGCAGATTGTCTAATGGACTATTATCTGTGGAATCATGTTGATTGGGTGTCTTGAGTATTGCAAGGTTTGAACTGGTGGAGCTAGTGTGTTCCTAGTTTCTGGTTGCTTTTAAGGTACCTGTCTGATCTTCGTCAAGTGGGAGATTGTTGGAATTGTTGCCTCAATCTCACAGGCTGGAACCTCTGGAAGAGCAAAGTCGGTGTGAAATTTCTTTGGTCTGGCTGACTGGCAGTTTGGGAACCTTGTGAAATATTCTAGTCGTTGTGACCTTGCAGAAGTCTTGCCGAATGCATTCACTGTGGAGTCTATCGCTATGACATAAAGCAGTCATTGTAACTTCTCACCACGTGGAGATCTCTGGACGATAGGCCATTCAATCAGGCGTCAAGGAGACTCATAGCAACTTGGGGCTTCAGAGTGACTTCAACACTTGGGAAGAAGTCCCAGCGACATTGGAAGGTCTTGCCGATAGGGATACGCATTGAAGTCATCGTGATAACCTATGGTGACTCAGTGAGAAGTCTTACCGAAAGTAACCTGTCTTGGCGACAATGTTGGAGCTTTCGGGGAAACCCTTGGGTGATCGGTAAGAAGTCTTACCGATAGTGATATGTCTCACCAACAGACACTCAGAGTAACTTAAGGATCTCAGTGTGAAGTCTCAGCGATGAAGGATTGTCTTGGTGACAATGTAACACTCGAAGACATCAGGGAGACCCTTGGCCGAAAGGCTTGTTTCGATATGATGTCTCATCAAATATTAGAAGTCTCACCGACAACACGTGGGGTCATCGGTTCGGTGTGACGCTTGGCAAACAGTGAGTTCAAGATAACATGAAAGCCTCAGTAAGAAGTCTTGCCGAAGGTTGAATCTCTCGCCGATAGTGGAACACATCGATGTGACTTAAAGGCTTTGGTATGAAGTCTTGGTGAAAGTGGTAAGTCTGGCTGACAAGATTGTCTCGGGGTGACTTGGAACTTGCGAGGTGATGTCTTGGTGAAGGGTGTTTGTCTTGTCGATGGGAATCTCGTTGTTGGTATGACTCGTTGGACTTCGGTATGACCTCTCGCCGATTATCGATGGTCTAGCCGATGCTTCTTGGATGTTGGCATGACTCTTGGCGATTTTTCGGAGATCGGTATAACATGAAGCTTGTTGTGACATCTTGGTGAAAGATGATAGTCTTTCCGATAGATGGATGTCGATAGGAATACAATGGGTTTCGACATGAATTGAAGACTCGATATGATCTCCTGGCGATAGCGATAGTCTCACCAATGAGAAAGCTGAAATTGATGTGACTTGTGGATATCGATGTAACCTCTTGCCGATGGAGATGACTCTTGGCAATAACATGTAATCGGGACTTGTGGCATCGGGGAGGCACTTGTAGTGTCTCACCGACATGCAACACAATTTGATCACAGTTGACTGAGTGAAGACTATCCAACGTGGTGTGAAGGGGACAAATTAGAGAAAGCAAAATGTGAACCATTGCTGAGTTGGATGATTCGATAGCTGTGATCTGACAGTTGGAAACAAACCATTTCATAGAGCAAAACCCGAAGAGAAGGAAAAAAGAAGAGAGCTAATAGATGTGAGGCTGGCTGGTAGGCCGAGGCCATGAGGCCGAAATAGAGGAAGTGAGAGGCAGGGTTATGTTGTCGATTTCTCTCCTGAGCAAAGATTGAATGCCATGGTTGATCTCTTGTGTTGATCAGTAATGTATACTATGTGAGGGTATTGCAATAGTATGTAGATTTTTTGGTTTGAGAGGTTGATCAACAAATGTACAGAGGGAGAGTTGATTACTAGATTGTATCCAGAATGAACAAGATGAATCTCTAAAAAGGCTATGAGCCTGAGTTGTATTGTAACCTTATGTTGCTGAATAATACAATGGCTCGATCTTTGGAGTGTGGGGTTTTTTATCTGAAAGGATTTTCCCCACATAAATCTTTGTGTTCTGGTTTTTTGTTTCATCTTTCATGTCTGTTGGTTCGTGTAGTAGAGTCTATTAATACTTGATGTTGAATTTTACATGTGTTTCTCTCAGATGGATCAACGTGGGAAATAACTGTGTCTGTTTCCATATTAAGACATAGTTGTGTGTGTCTTTCAGGAAACCTAATCGAAATTAAAGTTACCGAAGGCACTACTATTTGGAGTTTTCATTAGATGTGCTCCACTAGATTTACTTACAAAATCTTGCCATTAGAGAGCATTATAAAATTGCTTTATTTTAAAAAAAATCATATCAGATATCAGATTTAGTTGGATATCCGATTTGTGGGCCATACCAAAACCCCATATGGGCCATTTTTTGCATTCCAACAGACCTTACATTCTTTTTGCAGGCTTTGCAGGTGACAAACACATAGTTTCAAATAGGAAGAGACAAAGTTCAACTTTTTGGAGCATCTTGTACTCAAATTTGTCATAAACAATGATTTTTTAGCATCTTTTATAAGGTATAATGGGGAGCAACAGTCGTCAAAAGTATAAATGTAAGAGAAAGCTTACAAAGGAACAAATTGAAGCATATAGAAAAAAGGATAAAGAAGATCATAGGAAGAGAAGACAAGGTATGTTAAATATTGGTGAATCTGAGCCCTATGGTCTTTCAATTGAAGAGGAAATTGAATATGTACAAGGTGAAAATGTTGAACATGATATTGAAATTGGGAATGAAAATGTTCAAATTGATACTCAAAATGTTCAAGCTAAAAATGTTGGAATTGAAGATGTTGAACATGATATTCAAATTGGGAATGAAAATATTGAAATTGATAATGAAAATGTTGAAGGTGAAAATGTTGGATTTGAAGATGTTGAATATGATACTGAAATTGTAACGAAATTATTCAAATTGAAGGTGAAAAATGTTGGAATTGGAGGATGTTGAACATAATATTGAACTAAGTGTAAATTATGTTTCACCAGATTACATGAGAAATGAAGAACCTTGTGTGGAAGAAAGACATATTCCAAATTCAAGACCTCAAGAGCCCCTAAATGGTTACTTGAATTTGATGGAGAACATTATAAACAATTTTGAAGGCAAGAGGTCAACACGAACTGTTCAGTTGTGGGCTAGAAGACTTTTCAACCAATATTTTAGTGATAAGACATTGACTGAGCAATGCCAACTTTTTGTACAATTGCTAAAGATGCAAAAGATGAGACCTTTGCTATCCAAATTGAAGATTCGTGTGACCAAGAAGACCGAAAAAAATTCTATTATTGTTAAAAATATTTTTAATGCTCTCAAGTCTATTGGAAAAATTAACGAGGAAAAGGATAAGAGAGCTGCTTGAAGAGTCATTACAACTGCCCTAGTAAGCCATAAATTGAAAAAGGCTCGCTTTATGAGACAAACTTGTATTGATTTGACATAAATCATAAAACTTTGGATAGAGAACTTGCAAGAAGAGAAAGAATAGATGATCCTCTTCAAAATGATACATGGGCTTTTTCCTAGAGGCTTCCACGTGTTGATAAGAAGCTAATTGATAATGTAAAGCAGGTAATTCAACAATTTTGGCATGATAACTCTAGAGTATCACCCAATGCAAAGGATGTTTTAAAGTTAAGAATTGGAAATCAAGACCGTACACCACATCCTAAACATTTCTTGGAATCAAGCAAAACAATGTTGTTCAAAAAATTTATTTGAAACACATAAAAATATGGAATTTAAAAGGGCTTTTTGAAGGTTTGAAGCCATTTTATTGTATGCCTCTTAAAATTAAGTAATACTTGTTGTTACCAAATACCATGTGGAGTTTTCAATGTACCATGAACTATTATGCTATATCACGTTCTACTTTGCATACTAATGAAATGTTGTAGGAGTGTGGTGCAATGCATCTTCAAAGGAAATCATCAAGGGACTTGTTAGATCTTTTTTTTTATGTTCTAGAGATGATGGTTGTTTCTATAGAAATGATTGTTTAAATGCAAAGTTCTCTAATGTGGTGGCATGTCAAAGAAGTTTGTTCAATGGTTTCATGAGGGTTCGAACATGAATTTGGAAAGAAGCTTGTTGAGAAAAAGAGATATGAGATAGTCAAATATACTTTGCAAAGTGGAGGTGAAGGTTCTAGATGTGAGTTGGTTTCAAAAGGGAGAATGCAGTGTTGCTGATTTTATTTCAGATTTTAAGGACAATCTCTTCACAAGTATGCAAAGGCATAGTCATAGGTCTCAGTGGTTGGATCAACAATTTAGAATGTGTAAGGACTCTTTTTCGATTGGCACTATTATATCAGTGGTTGATTTTGCAGAAAACTACACATTGCAACCACAAAATGAGGTGCAATCTCAATATTACAATTCCATTCAAATTGCTATATTTGTCCATGTTGTGCAGTTTTGTGCACACGCCCCACTAAAAGTAGGGACCCTCTTTTTGCTCTGGCTTTTGGTGTCTTTTGGCCCCTTAATTTTATTGATTTCATTGCCTTTGGAGGTCCTTAGATGTTCATCTTGCTTGTCCAAATGATTTCCCTAGGTTGCACTTTGAAAAAACTAAGTTCTGAGCAAAATCCGGGTTTTTACCCCAATCCGGGTTTTTATCCCAATCCAGGATTTTTCGGTCCATCCGGATTTTCCCGATTTCCATGAAAATTTCGGATCCGAGCAAAGTCCGAGTTTTTGCCTGCGTTCGAGATTTTCCGCCAGACCCGGATTTTCCCAGATTCTGGTCTGGAATCCACCTGACCTGGATTTTCCTAGATTTTCCCCTTGGTCTGATTTCCCCGGAAGGGCCCAAATCCCGAAATTTCCTAGAATGGAAATTTTTCTGAAAATAATTATTTATTTATTTATTTTTTCCAAAAATGGAATTTTTTAAAATGTTCTTGAAAATGAAAATTTCTTGAAAGATTTTGAAAATAAAATTTCCAAAAGTGGAAAAAATTCTGAAAGTAGAAAGTTTCCTTATAAAAATGTAAGTTTTTTCAAAAAAGGCCAAAATTTTATTCAAATTTAATTTGGACATATGGGCTATTAATGATGATATTTGTTTTTCAGGACTAAACAAATATTAAAAGGGGGACTTGCATATGGATTCATGCCAAAAGAGGGGAAATCTAGAAGTCTTCAATTAAAATTTTCAAAGTGGGACCTGCCTAAGAATCCATGCCAAAATTGTCTACAGCTAGAGGACTTTCTGGAAGACACATGAATCTAATCTTGCTGGAGATCGTAGGCTGACATGGATAATATTCATGCATTTAATGCAAATTTTGTCCTATTTTGAAATTCTCTTGGTTGACCTGTTTTGAGGCCAGTTATTATTGTAAAATCTAATTGGGCTGACATGTTTGGGGTTTTCTATAAATGGCATTTGTGCCTCATTTGTAAGGGGTGAGAGATTAGGAGAAGATTTGATAGAGAGCGAATTTAGCGGTAGAGCAGAGGTAGAAGTTAGTCAATTTCTGAGCAAGTGATATAATAGAACATAGAAATTGTTGCTAAAATTTGGTGATTCAATACAATTGCAAACATTGTGATTCTCTGGTGATCTCTTTGTGTTGACTTATCTTGCATGGTTCTTATGATTCAATCTTTCAGATTGCTCAAGGTTATTAGAAGTAGATTTAGATCTGATTCCATGATGTTCATGATTTGATGTTTGAATTGTTTGCAGCAATCCCTGGTCCATACTTTTTGCAGCTAGCTGATTGTTAATTGCTTTGCAAAGTTAGCCTGGACCTTTATATTCATTGTGCTTGGTTCAATTGTAGAGATTTATTCATTTCAACTGCAATTAGGTTGTCTTGGGTGAATGTTCATGATTTGAAAATCTTTAAAACCTTAGAAGATTGCACTGTTTCTGTAAGATTGCAGATTAATCTTGGTCAAGCAGAGATTGGTTTTGTTGGGATTGGTCCATTTCAAGTGTTTATCATTTGCACTGTTAATCTTAGGAGTTAGAATAGAATAGAAATTTCTTTGAACCCTTATCTCTTTTGCTGTTTATTTTGAATCTGGGTTAGTTTTAGGATTGAAAGCATCACTATATTGTTGCATCTGATGAAAATTCACTTCCAACATTGTTCATTTGTAAGGCCCCTTGTGATTACCAGCATTTTCACATATTATCTGAGTTGTTTATGCATTGTCATGACCTGACACCCGAGACCTTGGGGTGATTTTCAGCAGTTTATTGTTGAAGATTATCTTTCAAGAGAGATAGAATATCATTTTCTATCTGAGTTGTTGCTATGCAGAAAACACCATCAACAGTCCACATAACATTTAGACATGCACTTGATAGTATAGAGGAGGATCGAAAGATAATAAGAGAGTATCATTTTTATATGAGTGATGATAGATCTCACTCATCTGAGTATGTCCAACATTGTTTTGAGATTTTTTTTGAGTTATTGCAGGAGCATGATATAACAATGGGCCGACATCTCATTTGGTTAGATAACTGCACAGGTCAATTCAAGAATGCTCGTATGTTTTATTGGTTGAGTAGAATGCATGTAGAGAGGGGTGTACCTCATATTTGAAGTTTTTTTGAAGTTGGGCATGGGAAGGGGGAGCACGATGGAGCAGGTGCATGTGTAAGAAGAGCTCTAGTTAAGAAGCAATTGAAGATTTCAGGAGAAAAATTTAGTGATGCACATTCTATTGTTGATTGGTGTAGTTCAGCATTGTCACAAGGAGGGACACTTGATTCAATAGTGTGCATATGCTTTTGGTTGGTTGAGGAGGGTACAGTAGGAGGAAGATTGGATTTTCATACAAAGATGCATTCATTTCAAAGCTCAAATGCAAGCACATGGACCATTTGGACACGAGATTTGGCTTGTTTTTGTCAGAGTTGTATTCAGTGTGAGTGGGATCAATGCGAGTCAAGTGAGTGGGTGGATACATGGGTTCCACAGTATCTAACTCCATTATCTCAAACAATATCCATGAGAAATGACATAATGGAAAGTTCAATTGATTACACCCGACTTTCAGATCTACTACAGCCAGGACATGTTTTTGCAGTTGTTGCACCACAGGGGAATGAAGAGAGATCAGACTATTGGTTGGCTCGATGTGTGCAGGTAAATCATAAGCTAACACAACCAATGGAAGATGATGATGGGTTCATGTATCCTACAGGTTCAATTGTGGTTGCAGGAACTTGGTTGCAAACATATATGGTTAGAAAGAATGGCATATTTGCATTTGAAGACTATGAGAAACACAAAACCATTCTCATGTATTCACACCTTGTTATAGCAACAAATGTTAAGTTGTTCAAGCATCATGCCAAACCAAAGACAAAACAACTATGGACACTTAGTAATGTTGATCATGAAGCAATATTGGATACTCTTAAGCAAAGAGATGACCCTTCAGGCACACTTGAATAGCATTTTCAAGAATGGAAGGTACAATGCTTAGGTTCATTATGAAGTTCATTATAATTTAATATAGATTTGTTAGTCTAACCATCTTTTCTATTGTGAGAATATAGATTTCTCATTTGACAAATTTTGCGATATTTTTGGCACGATTGATCATGGACTTGCTGCTACAATAGCCAACTTCGATCCTTTCGGAGAGGTATACGAAAGATTACAGTAATATAGATTGGTTATTCTAAGCATTTTTTATAGTTTGCATTACCAATTCATCATCATTCAAGTTGTTTAGATTAATATAGATTTGTTAGTCTAACTATCTTTTCTATTGTGACAATATAGATTTCTGCTCATTTGACAAATTTTGCGATATTTTTGGCACAATTGATCATGTAATTTCTTTGCCTACAATAGCTAGCTTCAATCCTTTCCAGTATGCAAAGATTACGGTAATATAGGTGGATTGGCCTGGCATTTTTATAGTTTTCATTACCAATTCATCATCATTCAGGTTGTTTAGATTAATATAGATTTGTTAGTCTAACTATCTTTTCTATTGTAACAATATAGATTTCTCATTTGACAAATTTTGTGATATTTTTGGCACGATTGATCATGGACCCTCTTTGCAGCAATAGCGGCAGTCCTTTGGGAGAGGTATGCGAAGATTACGGTAATATAGGTGGTTATTCTAAGCATCTTTTCTGTGTATGTGGTTTAGCTGCCCCAAGCTTGATGGTTTGTCTGAGGTGCTTACTTCAGTCCAGAACATGAACATACTACTCTTGTGGAAGACTGTGCCCTGAATGCCTCCAATAGGAAAATTTTGTAAAATTTCAATTTTGAAATGTGAAACAATGTAAGAAGGCCATAACTGTGTATTGAGACAATTCTATAGTAACTTATTGTAATTAATCAAGCTACAACCAGAGGTTTTCTTCCTAGTTCTTTCCTATCGATATGCTCGTTTGAACCAGGTTTTGTAATATCTCCTATTTATATATAATAAATTACAGTGGCTTGCCACTTTTCCCAAAAAAATTAAAAAATGTCATGTGAAGGTCATTTCCAATGTAATTGAGTCTTTGATCTAGCAAAGTGGAAACAAGGTATTTGGGTGTCCGCACTTAGAAGAATATGAACATGGAAAGTGAATGAGTGAAGTCTACTCAACATGTTAAGTCTGAAATGGCAAGAGAAAAGAGGAAGTCTGCCAGCCTTAAAGTGAAATTGAGCTCGCCCCTCATTTGTAAAGGGTGGAGACAGTGTATAGAATTGTTGCGATAGACTATTTTTTATAATAAAAGCTCTTATGCTTGATTTGATTTGAACCACTTTTATTGTCAAATAGTGTGCATGGTTGCATAACTTCTTCCACCATAGATTGGAGATAGATTAGAATTAGATTACACTTGGAATAAAATTTTCTTTGAAAGTTTGTTAGATGAATGAAAGATTTGATAAGCATTGATCTATGGTGGAACTTTTTCTCATACTTTCTTTGAACGGATGATTTTCGTTCAATGTGTAAAGTTATCCTGAGCTTACTCTGTGGATTCTTAACTTCTGTCTGGATAAATATTGTTCGATTGGAAGGTAGTTATTCATGATATGAAAACCATAAGCACATTTCCTTGAAGATTGCAATGGCTTTGCGTAGTTGGCATGATTCCTGCATGGCGAAACAAAGTTTGGTTTCGTTTCACCAAGTCAATACCATCTCTTAAATTCTTAGGAAGTAGATTAGAACTTCTGACCCCTTGTCTCCTTTTTCAATTTGTTTGATCTGCAACCCAAATAAAAGAGCTTCATTGTCCAGACCTTCATTGTGAATTGAAAAAATCCAGCGTAAGTCCCCTTGTGATTACTAGCAAATCACAACGCCCATTGAGCTTACCACATGTCAAGACCTGACATAAGAAACCTTGGAATCGCCATATGATCTTCTCGCAATCTTAGCATATGGGGTGGTTTTTCAAGAGAGGATAGGGTGTCTCTGGGCATTTTTATTCTGATGTACGAGTGTGTCATAAAACATGCATCAATAAGTTAAAGATAAGGATTTGACAATGCTTGCCCTCAACGATTTTCCATTGTCTTGGGAGTCCTATATTCAAGGAATTAGTGCAAGGCCCAAACTCCCGAAGTTTGATCGTTTGAGGGCCGATTGCATTCATTATGCATCAAGATTGATGGTTAGAGGTGTTGGCCAAAATTCTACTAATGAAGAGATTCATTTTCTTGCTGCCCAACCTTCGAAGAAGAAAGGAAGAAGTGGAAAGAAGGGATTCTTCAAGAGGAATCGAGACAAAGGAAATGATGGTGCTCCCCCTTCCAAGAAGAAGCGATACTTGTCCAAGATTCAATGCTTTAGGTGTGATAAGTTTGGTCACTTTTCCAAACATTGTTCAAATAGACCTAAGCATCAAGCCTCTGTTGTAGATGTAGATGATGTTTCTCCATAGAAGAATAAATATTTGTTTTGCTCAGCATTGTCAAGCAATGTACCCACTGACACCAACACTTGGCTGATCGACAATGGTTTTCTCAGAAAGAGGGAGTTGATTATGAAGAAACATTTTATCCCACTGCTCGTTACACTTCTGTCAGAACTATCATTTCCCTTGTTGCATCAAGAGGATGGAAGATTCATCAAATGGACGTGAAGACAACTTTTCTCAATGGCTTGATTGAGGGAGAAGTTTACGTTGAGCAACCTGATGGTTTTGAGGTTCATGGGAAGGAGTCACATGTGTGTAAGTTGAAGAAGGCCTTGTATGGTCTTAAGCAGGCTCCTCGTGCATGGTACGAAAGGATTGATCGGTACCTGTCTAGTTTGGGCTTCTTGAAGAATGATGCTGATTCAAATCTCTACTTCAAGGTATCAATGTGTTGATGCATTAATATTGGTACTAATTCATGCTTCTAGGCTGCATATATATATATTATTTTTACATGTTTCTCCAGCATTGGGCCCTACACCACCACAGAGTAAATGGTTTGCATAGTGTGTGGAATGAGGGCGGGCACAATAGTGAAATCTTTTCATCTATCAGCATCTAGTTGTTACTTATGCAATGTGAAGTAATGCTTTGAGTTTGAAAGATGTGCAATGCAATGTAATCAATAATATGAATAAATTTTTAATTATTAGTTAGGTAAGTGCACCAAGATGGTCGCACTTTTGTGGCCAAACAAGAAAAAAACAAGACATAACGCGTTCACGTTATAATGCGTTCTAGTTATAACGCATTCGCGTTATGTCTTTTTAAAAGCAAAAAAAAAAGCGAATCCAAATATCATTTCTCATTTCATTTTTTCTGTGTTTTAGCTCCGCCCGTGGCCAAAAACCCTGTTATATGCACTCGCGTTCTTGGAGAGGTGATTTCTTCAAAATTCATCAACATCAATTGGATTTCTTCACAAATATGGCGCCACGACGACGAAGAGATGCAAGAGGTAAGTATTGTTTTGTATTTGTTTTGAATTTGTTAGTTTTAAATTGATTTTGTTTGTTTTAGTTTAGAAATGAATGTTTTTTTTTTAATTTGTAGGAAATCCTCAACAAGAGGAGGAAAATCCTCAACCAAATTAGCCTCAACAACAAAATCAACCTCCCCCACCATTCTGTCAATACCCTCCTGGCACTCAAGAAAATTTGAGGAGTGAAATTGAAAACAATAGAAAAGAAGTTGAGGATCTTATTAGTAGGTTGAGTGATCAAAATTCTTCAACCACAGAAAGAATACATCTAGCAGATTCATTGAAGGATTTGTTAAGAAATGTAAATGCAATTACCCAACAAATATCTAGATGGAAAAATAGGAGGCAAACATCGAGGGCATATTATGCAGACAAATTATCATATAAAAAAGTAAAAGATTTAAAGGTTACTAAAGGAGATTTGTGCTCTCTATTCACT
>VDFB02379711.1:134663819-134801304 GCA_007258455.2 Sequoia sempervirens
GAATTACATGAAGTTTTGACCAAGTTTAGGTGGTTAGACATATGTTTTTTTATATTTTTAGAAATTTGTAAAAAAAATTCATAATTAATTATTTACTTAGAAGAAAATTACAAAAAAGAGATGCATCACATTGGGACATGAGTCTCTACTTATATCTAAAATATTATAAAAAAATATTATCATTTTATTGTGGTTATGTTGGTCAGACAAACACCTACTTATTTTTTCCCTGAAATTTAAGTACATCGTGATTGAAATTTTAAATTTTCACCAAATAGATTTTGTTTTAAAAAAATAAACCTAGTAGTTTAGAAACTACATTCAATTTCCCACAGATTCTATTCTTACATGTTTTTGAAATAATATAGATAACTTATTCAAATTTTTACGTCAAGTTGCCTAACTCTGATTTTTTTGAATTTTCATTGCCACTTAAGGGCCTGTTTGGCCCACCATGATCCTGCACATACCCTTAGTTGCAAGTAATGCACCTCAAATTTTCAATTGAGTCTATGGCATTAATAGATTTAACTACAATTGCTCCTATGCTAATGGGTACAATGCCAAAGATACACACAGATAACCACAAACAATAAACGAAAGATTCACAAAGATAACTAAAACAATAAACAAAGCGCGAAAAAATAATTGCTCCCATGCTAATGGGTATAACGTAGCTTCAATTTTCAATTCACAACTCAACTGTTATATAGACTAGTTATGTTATGTAAATATCTTTAATGTGGGTTTTCGATCATGTGTCATCTACCTGTGATTCTTAAGTGTTTTTCTAATAGTTCTTTTACAATTCCTGCATTTTGTCTATAATATTTAGTGCCAAATAATGTAGCTTAAATTTTGAATTGAGGAGCTGACTGTTACATATACTGCTTGTGTTCTATCAATATCTACTCGCTCATAACAAACTGTTAATTATTGTAGGTCACCTGTTCAATTATCCATCGTGTTAAGGTCTATTTAATGTGGGTTTTTGACCATCTGTGTTTTTCCTGTGATTATTAAGTGTCTTTGAACTCATATAACAGGTACTAGAATGACACTTATCTGGTGCTAAATATTATAGAGAAAAGCCACATTTATTAGAAATTTAAAATATGCAACATATAAGAGGCAAACAACGACAATGAACAGTGTGTTATGAGCATGTGGAAAGAAGAGTACCATGAAGAACAATTTGTCATGTGAAACTTCAAATAGATGAGGGGAAATAAATATCATGGAACATATTGATAGAATACATATAACATATTGCATCCAAACAAAATAACCACAAAAATTAACAACTTGTTATAAGCAGCTTGAAATAGATGAGCGAAAAAGAGTATCATCAAACATATTGGTATAAGACAAGCAGCCTATGTAACAATTGCAAGATGTATTAGAATAACACTTTAGAATCACATGTAAATGGGCTATGAATAGGAACAATTCGCCTTTTTCTAATTATTTTGGCCTTGCTATTCTCTAGAATCTGTAAGTCATTTTACATGGGTGTTGTAGTGTGGGAAAGTATAGTCTGAAATGTGCCACAAAATACATAATCTATAAGTCATTTTACATGGGTATTGCAGTGTGGGAAAGTATAGTCTGAAATGTGCCACAAAATATATTGATTGAGTTGCATTGTACAAAGAGCCATTGTGGTGTTGTTTGTCTTCAATATATATATGCATATATGTATCTATCTATGTTTTGAAGGATTGATTTTCACATACAATTGACATTGTATGTATACATACATACATACATACATACATACATACATACATACATACATATATGTATATCTGTATATACATATATATATGTATATCTATATATATATGTGTGTGTGTATGTGTATATATGTATATGTATATGTGTATATATTTATATGTATATATATATATATATATATATATATATATATATATATATATATATATATATATAACCTATTTGTTTATAATATTTAGTCCCAAACAATGCAACTCAAATTTAGAATATATGTATGTATATATGTATATATATATATACATATGTATATATATATATATATACATATGTACATATATATATACATATACATATATATAGATATATACATATATACAGTGCATTATCTAGCATTCAATATTATAGAGAAATAGGAAAATTGTAACATATCTATTAGTATAACATAGATACATATATTTATGCATATATAAATATATATACACATGTATATATATATATATATTAATGTGGGTTTAATGACCACTTGTCATTTACCTATGATTCTCAAGTGTTTTTATAACAGTTGTTTTAGAGTGTGTCAAATAACAGATCATGTAAAACAGATTTTATATGGAAGTTTAGCATATGGAGAGTACAAGTTGTAGACCATAGATATGGAGAGTTTCTTATACAAAGCTTCTACTGTACAAAATGCATATAGCAATAACGATGAAAACAGATAAAAACAAACAGTAGGCAGAGGGCACAGAGCACACACGGGCCAAAAAATGAAAGAAACCAGACAAAAGGTAGAGGTCAATCTTATGTTTGTTGAAAAATAGAACAAGTAAAATACAACAATAAAGACCTTGTTACGGGTAGTGTCAAAGAGATGAGAGGAAGAGAATATCATGAAACATATTAATACAAAATAAGCAATCTATGTAATAGTTTCCATTTACCTATTGGCTATCTGTTTCAATTGTCCACAAGGGTTTCTCTCAGAGCAGTCGTGGCTAGAATTTTTCAACGTATTTAGATATATTTTTTCATTAGCTGAAAAGGCAACTATACGAACATCATGGACAAATGTAATATGGAGAATAGAAAATGTTTACTGTAGTCAAGTACATGTAAGAACCCGTGCATGAACATGTATATATATATAGCAACAAATATATGGAGGTTATCTAACCATGGAGGAAGAAAAGGGTTGAATGTATAGCTCAGGAAAATACAAATCTATAAAACAAAACTTGTCTACGCTTACAATTATGGCCGCCTTTCACGTACCAATTGTCTGACACATGGGCTTCATATCCCATTCTCCATCTATGTTTGCATTGAGGCCAAAATGATATTATTGCAAAGCAACATTTTGTTTGAACATATTAAAATATGTGTCTAGTTAGATGCATATAGAATGGCAAGAAGGAGTTAGAAAATGGCTTATAACAACAATAGAAGCCAAAACATTGCAGGCTATGGGTAGGAATAGCTGGGGAGCTCTCCATTCTAGTATCCAATCAAGGTGTATAGCAGCTTTGTTGAGTACACTGGTATGAAACTAACAACACGGTGCATCATTTTAGTATGCAAGCAAAACAATAGACATCCTTATATTAGAAAAAAAAATTACATGTACTCCCTTGCATGGCATCAAGCAACATTGTCGGGGTGGACCAACCATGGCGGCATTGAAAACCTACCATTGTGATTCCGCTGAACAAGGTGGCCAGTTCCACAACTAGCAAACCACGCGGTCAACAACCTTGACCATCGTTGTAAACAGGGTTGAGCAGACCGTCACAAATAGCATGGAGTTTTATCATAATTGAGGAAAACAAAAAGAAAGATTAGATAAAACTATATATTTCTGAATGCAATATACAAGAAGAGTGAAAGAGTGAAATGATGGAAAATGAGAATTTTATACATAAACATTTGCAGCTAGTTGAATGAAATAAAGCTAATAGGAAAACTAACAAGAAGAGATAAGAATTTGTGGAAGCAAAGCATGAAGCACAAATATCAAAACTCAAGGTATATAGGCAGAGAAAATAGAAAACACATGGTTACAAAATTTTAAACTTATTAGTCAAATAGAATAATTTTTTTTTTTAGAATGTTCTGTAGAGTATGTGCATAT
This sequence comes from Sequoia sempervirens, assembly GCA_007258455.2. Classification (NCBI taxonomy): domain Eukaryota; kingdom Viridiplantae; phylum Streptophyta; class Pinopsida; order Cupressales; family Cupressaceae; genus Sequoia; species Sequoia sempervirens. The sequence goes on from VDFB02379711.1 coordinate 134,667,685, forward strand.
ATAGTTTAATATACTGAAATGTTCAAAACACATTATTGACTTATAAAAATTTTGGGTTCTACTTATTGCTAGTTAGAATCTCTATGCATCGTTGACACTTGAAGTTCCTTGTATCTGCATATGTATTAATTTGTAAGAGCTGCAACTGTATGTGTAGAGTACTGCATGTTAAAATCGATGATTGAAAGAGAATTGTAGGTATGCTGATAAAGAATTGACAACATGCAATTTAAAAACATTTGGACAAACATGGATAGGTGGAATATACAGAAGAGTGTATTCTTCTTAATGCCATTTACAAAAAGTATGACTCAACAAACTGTTGAAACGGGAATTCAACAGATTAATATTTATGGGTGCATATTTTCATATTGAATTTCACAAAAACTGTATTGCTAAAGGTAGAGAAGATAGTAAACATGAAAAAAATTATCTTCAATGTGTAAAGCTAAACAGGATGCAAAGCATTGAATAAAGTCTTGTGCTCTTCTTATTCTTGCCTACTATCTCTGTCCATGTTTGACATTATACCCATTTTGCACAAATGATTACATAGTATGGTTTTGTAAAATTTAGCTTACAAATCCTTGAAAAGAGGATGGTATATAGTTTGGACCAAATGCAAGAGTAATTCTTTTGGAGCCTTTTCTATAAGCCGGTGCATGAGCTGGTGGCAAAAGCATTTGGTAGGGGTTGGAGTTGTTCCAACCACACCTCTTCACTACAACGTCTAGCAGTGTATTTGTTCTTGCTAAGCCTGGAGTATCTTTCAAATTAGAATGTTGGATCAATGTGGAGTCTTTCAATTGATTTAACACGAGAGATAGTTGTAAAATTTAACCCTTGTCTCTCTTTGCTGCCTATTTTTATCGTTGCTTTGTCCAATGTTAAGCCTTGTGCTTTGTAATACCCCTCATACTGTTTAGACTTATTAGTTTCTATTTGTTAACTTGATATGCTGATACTATGATACTATTGTGGTTTGATTTGGTTGGTTTGTAGTTTGATGATGTTGTTATTCCTTTAGTGGACATGATCATTTGATATGGCATTCTTAGTATGTTTTATGATACTCTATGTGTTGTTGGATTTGACATTTATGTGGTTTTGATTGATGCTTTGTGGCAGTGAGTTTCTGTATTGTTGTTTGGTGTGTGTGGATGCGTGGTTTAGTTAATTGTTGTGTGTGACATTATTAGGATGATTGATGATACTCTGTGCGTTGTTTGAATTATTTGGTTATTTAAATGAACTGTCATTAATATTTATATGTCAATGCGATGATGTCATGGTGATGTTATTTAATTCAGTATTATTATATGGTGCAATTGTTTAATAATTAGTTAAGATGCAGTAGTTTAATATCATGCTACCTTATGTCAAATTGGTTAGAAATGTTAGCTCGTTATGGATATTATAATTGTTAGAATAGATTAGGTGAGAGGACAGTGTAGCATCACTCGTTCATGAGTGCCCTGCTACACTGCAATTCCTTCTCATGATAGGATGTTGATTTTATGTATATATGTACATGTGCTACTTGACGTTTGTCGGATGCAGGATTGCAGGAATAAGTCTCGATTCCACCTGCTTCGGCAGGACAGGGCGAGCAATAAATCAACCCAATGGGTAAAAGTTGAAAAAGGGAGTAGGCTTGGAAGTGTCCCCGTCCCAAGTCCGTCATCTGTTGTGAGTCATGCTTTGACTGAAGTTTTGTCTTTGTCTTGTAGGTAGTTTCACTGTTGAGTAATTGTTTTATTCTTGGTTAGTGTTTAATTAATTAATCGTAATTCATAAAATAATTAATTATTGTTTCATTGTTATTTGATTTAATTGAGGGCTAGGAAAAAGTTAAAATTAAATACATTATCAATTAAAAGTGATTTAATTAATTAAAAATGCAAATAATTATAATTAAAATTAATATTGTTGTGAGTAATTAAATATTATTTTTTATCAGTATTAAATTAGAAGATTATGTGAAGATAATATCTAAATTTAAATAAATTATTTAATTAAAATTTTAGATATGTGTGAGCTTTTAAAAGCTGGAAAAGAACCAATAAGAAAGGGGGCTATTTGGAAAAGAAAGCTGAAAAAGATTTATTGATTTATTTAGTGATTTATTATTTTGAGGGGGAGATTATTCACACACAAGTTTTTACGGATCTGAAAAAAGAAAAAGATAGTTTTTTTTTTTTTAGTTTTGAGGTTTTCCTTTCTGAGTAAAAATTATTGTGGAAGAAAAGAAAAGATTGTTCAAAAGAACGTTGAAGGCAGAGGATCGAGAAAAAAGAGCTACAGAAAGAGATCGGGAGGAGGCTACAGAAGAAATTCTTCATCAAGGCGAAGGATTCCAGGTTTTCTTCCTGTTATTATTATTATTATTCTATTGTTTTTATAGACAAAATTTGGCTTACTGCGCTTTAAGAAATTCCTTTGAAAGAAATTTTATGATTTGGAAACTTGTCTGCATTTAAACCTTTGAGTTCTCTGTAGAAAAACTATCAGCAAAAACCCTTTAAAATTTACTCAATAAAATTTGGTTGTGAAGATTTTTGTTTTGAAATAAAAATCATTGTTATTATAAAGTTATGTTATTTGCTTGATTTATTTTATATCTGGTATGAAGATCTGATTGTTTGTATTATTTATTTTATAATTTGAGAAAATACATACATATATACGCTTACTTATATAAAAAAAATATGTTTTGATGCAAATTAAACAAAACAAAAATATATGTGCTATATATTCTAGATATCCTTTATTTTTAAGAAAAATCTGCACTGGTGAAATTCTGGGAATAAAATATAATTGTGTCTGAACCTCGTACTTATACTACAGTACTGAATTAAAATATATCAAAACATAAATATATAAATAAATAAATTATAAATAAATAAATTATATAAATTAATTTATTGGTTAAGCTTGTGAAAGAAATTTGATTGCATTTAAAATTCTTAAATTTCGTAATATGCGTAATGGATTATTTATTGTTATCTTATTTTCGTGGTTATGGGTTAGAATAGTTATGTCACTTCGTGTACCCCATTGGAACTAGTTGTGCCTCATGATACAATGTTATGTTATAATACTTAAGTATGTTTATTATATTCTTTTAAAAAAAAAAAAATTGTTCCGTTGTTTTAGTTCCTTTAGGGTTCGCACGGTGGGGTGTGACATGCTTTATGTATTGTGATTCCCCATGCCATGGTGAGTGGTGTTCAACTACCCCGAGTTATAGCTAGGATGGGGATGTCTCTTGGGTTTTTTGGGTCCCATGGTGGGCCAATGTAATTTTGGAAGCAAACAACATAGTCAGGTGGATGTGGCGGTTTACAATGTGCATTGTACATAATAGTTGTAACAAGACCAAGTGATCCATTGACGAGGCCAACTTGAATCCATAAATTTGTTGTTAGCATCACCTATTCACCAAAACAAAGTAGTAGTTCAGGGAGAAGTTGGTCATCATGTTCATGATTAAATATTTGTTGTTGTGCCAGTCGAGCAATACTAATGGCTATGGGAAGGTTTAACTATTTGATCATTTTTTTGTTGTGGAACACAACTAAGTCATTTGTGGTGAACAAATGTGTGGAAACATCAAACTGTTCTCTTTTTGTGGCTGAGAGAATTTTACTTGTTTGTTTCATAAGCTCTTCCCAGTCATCGTGGAGAGCCTCACCATTTCTTATATGGAGAAGAAATTCACAAAACTTTTTCTAGGAAGGGCTATCTCCTTTTTGGTGGAAAATAGTGTTCAATGTGACCAAGACTATGAAATTATGCCATAAGGCTACCGACGATGACCATGAAGCATAAATAGGGGTATCCATGGTAGGTGGCAATTGGGCATGATCACCAACAAGGATGATGGAAACACCACTGAATGGCTCCCTTTGGTTATCAGGGAATGCTTGGCGCAATCGGCAATCTATTTTCAGTAGCAACTTCAAGCCTAGAAAACTCATTTCATCTATCAAAATGTATTGAATATATTTAAATTGTTCTTGGAATATTGTCAATGCCTGACCTTGTAAAGGATTCATATCCTTTATGGGGATCCAGAGGGCTGTATGGATTGTGGAGGTGCATATGTTGTACACAACAACACCTGTGGGGGCCAATGTGAGCAACGAGCAATTGGATCTAGTAGTAGATGTGTTTATTTGTTTTCTAATACAATTTATCAAAAAGGATTTTCCAGTGCCAGCTATCCCTTGAATGATCGTGCAGAGAGGATCTTGGGGAAAGGTTGCATGCGATGGGACTGGATGATTTCAAGAGCCAATTGATGGTTTGGTGAAAGCTGATGGGATGATGTATAAATATAGGAAAAAATTATATCATATTTTTCTCACACTGTGCCCTGGTTGATGGGATGAACTGCAAAGCAATATTATGAAGTTGTTTAGGCACATGGTTTGTATTCCATAAATAGTTCATATCAAAGTCCTGCCTACCCAACAATTGGAGCTGATTTATACTGAAGTTAGTAGTTGCACCGAGCCGAGAGAAAACTTCCCATTCATATTCATCCATAGAATGTTGATGGTTCAAATCATCAGTACCACTGCCATGTTCTTCTTCAATCGTGGATGCAACTGGAATTCTATTAACATGCCAAGGATGATAACTAGTTGTTTTTAAAACTTTCCAATTTTGTATGATCTCTTGTTTGGAAAGACCTATATCTGTTTGTATGTTTTAGAAAGGTTTGTATAATATAAGTTTAGTTCAACAAAATGGCTCAAATATTTTTGTATCTTCAACGGGAATAGTCTTGAACAATCGGTACACAAGGACAATTTCAGGTTGGTGTCTTGGCTTCCATTTATCCTTTTTGCGCTGCTCTAAATGTGTATATAAGTGGACTGAGTTAATTAGGGATACACTAGCTAGCTCTGGAGGCTTTTGCATATAGAAATGAATATAATTTGTTGGCAGGTCTTCATTAGCATCATCTTTATTTATATAGAACCATGTTTTTTTACCAACATTCAAACAAACATATTGTTGGCTTGATGTAAGAAGAGGAAATTTCTGCAACATATGACACATCTCCTGTGTAGAGATGTCACACTACACAAGAATATTCATCATGAATTTTTGATATGCAAGCAGTGCTCTATCCTCAACTATATTTATATTTGCAAGTCTTTTCAACATATCAAGATAATTTTATGATTTCTTCCCAAATTTAGCTGCATATTTAGAAATACAATTTAAAACGATTTGCCTAAAAACAATTGGTTGGCAGTCAACATTGGCATGCTAGATTGCAAGCATGGGTGGGCTATGAATATTTAGGCGATCAACATTTCTTCTTGGCTTGTAGGATTTGTTAGTCTCAGTATCAGATGTCAATGTAGAGGTAAGTTGTTGCTGCCAAGGTGCTTTATACCGACATTGTAATTGCTCTCCTTTTTTCCTTAAACAAGTATATTCAGAGCATTTTGTGTGCCTTTGAATTGTATTTAGCAGCTCTTCATAATCTATGATTGGATCACTGGAAAGAATCTAGCTTGTGGAAAGCAAGCACAAATTTTCTTTAGAACAATGTTACATTCTGAGCAATCTCTGTGCAGGGCAACATGGATTCTAAGCTTAAACATATCTATCAAAAAAGTACTTTGCCATTGTAACATCATCGTCATTGGACCAATCAAGAGTGTCCATGTTGGGGGCTTCTAGGAGCCATAAAAATTCATGCACATGTGCAAAGCCATGATGTTGCCATTCATAGCTATACCAATAATCTTTTGCATGCAAAAGCTTTTCAATCACCTCTTCACAAAAAATTGAGAATCTATGATGGAGATATAAAGACGTGATATGTGGATTTTGAACAACACTATCTGTTAGTGTCTTTGTTGAGGTCTCCTTCGCCAATCGAGCCGTAGAAGAGAAAATATTTTGGGGTCAGCCCATTTTGTGTTTGCACAACTTAAAGAGAAAAAAAGGGTAGGTGTGCCAAGTTGTTCAATCATTGCAGAGAGTTGGGCCCGACAAGAGTTCCAAAAAGAGCGGGTCTTGAGCAATGATGCACCAAAATGCATTAGTTGCTCAGTTATCTGACCATCGGTGGTAGCTTGAATGCATTCATGCAATGCAGACAACGACCTGGGGATTTTGTCTTCTAGGTCCACTCTAACAAAGAAAAAAAATTTGTTGGCTATGATATCTCGTTATCAAATTATAGAGGAAATACCTAAACCTGACATGTTTTCCAAATCTATGGTCAAAATATCTCATTAAGTGGAGGGCATATCCATGCAAGTGGATTCGAACATTCCTCGGTTGGAGGGGAAGTGCTACTCCAGTGGGAAACAATGTTGGAAAGGCCATTGTAAACAAACCTTCAGTGTTGTATTCATTAACAAGAGATGAGCTAATTTCAAGCCAACACAAAATATTCTAGTCTTTTTTTTCAATTTGCAATACCTGTTTGATTGCTTGGAGCTCTTGATTAGCAGTTGGCAAGGAAGGGATAAATGATGAAAATTTTGAAGAGCCATTTTCATCTTGAGCAGCATTTGTTGAGCTAGTTGATGGTATTAGGTCTTCATCAGAAACTTACTCTATTGTATGCAAGAAATTGGACACATCAACAACAAAATTAGGAAACATATTAAGAGCATCAACATCAATCTCATCATCATTGTAATATTTTTCATATTGAATTTTGTATTTTAATGCATCCATGACATGATGTTTATTGGCATAGCAATCATAATTACCACCTTCAATAGTGGTTCAACATACTATGACAACCTCAAGGTCTTGCAAGCGGTGCAGTAAAAGTGTTGCTATGCTCGAGATATCTTGAGGAAAGCTTATCATGTGACCACTGTATTTAAATTGACCTCCTCTAGTGTGGGACACTTGCAAAACTGGAGCCACCCTAGCAATAAGCATTTCTTCAACCTATGTTAGATTTTTAGAAACAATGGTTGTGGCCCTAGTTCTATGCCATTTGCAGAGCTAAAGCGGTGGGTACATTTTTCAGAATAGCATCTTACACATGTTGCTACTGACCCCAACATACGAGTGTGCATCCCTATGTAGCTTTCTCTACATATCTAACAAACAGAAAGGTTTGATAGTGCATCTATGCGGTGCCAAAATTGTTTCACTGTAGAAAGGTAGCGATCATTGAATATTTCTTTCAAGCATTGTTGTTGCCTTGGTGCAGCAGGGGGATTGCTCTAAGATTGTTTATAAGGGGTGGCATCTACCATTTATAATGGGTACTATAAGGGAAGATTGGTAGCAGGCAAAGTCGTAGTTGTGCACGGTACAACTAATCTTTGCTCCATGTATTTTTTATGGCGCTTCGTACAAATTTCCTCTCTATGTTGGTTATAGTACAAATGGTTTCATTGTTGTTTTTTACCCTTTCTAAATTTAGCAAGTAATAGGGTTGTGGAACTTGAATGTACTCACACAGCCTAGTAGTATACATACAAGCTCGACCATATTAGCATATATGAATATACGTGTATAACCATAGATATATTTAAAGTAGTAATTACACATAAACATGTAACAAAATATATGTGTATCCATGTGTATATAAATGTATATATGGATGATCACAAAAAAAATAACATAGTTTGAACATTGTGATATAGAAAAATATATACAAAAGGATTTTATAGTTTTTTGTGTCAGTCATTTCCACTATTTCACTATTGTTATATTCCCCGTTTAAAAGAATACAATGACGAAGGATATTATGGAATGCCCACACAGAATTTCATGGAATTCCATCACACATCACACAATAACAAAGTACGGGGTAATATGATGTCTTCATATGTGATATATCATATTCTGCTCTTTTGACAATACAACTTAATCAAAGTATACTTTCCCACACTATAACATTCAATATTGCATTTACTTCAACTGCCAGCACCGCACAATAGTGATAGGATGCATTAATACTCACGTGAGCAAACAATTACCATTTAGATTTCGCATATACATATGCATATACATACACATACACATACATATACATATACATATACATATACATATATATATATATATACATATACATATACATATACATATACATATACATATACACATACAACAACGACAAGATGCATTAACCCTTGTGTGGGAAAACACTCATCATTAACCTTCCACATATCAAGGCCACCAACTCCACCACTACCAACCCATGTAATCACGAAGCTCCACGTCGCCATAAAAAATCTAGGTCAAGTCACCACCAACCGGGACATGTACATATACATATACATACACATACACATACACATACACATACACATACACATACACATACACATACACATACACATACACATACACATACACATACATATACATACACATATATATACATATACATATACATATACATATGCATATGCATATCCATATGGATACACATGCACATAAACATACATATACATATACATACACATATACATACACATATACATATACATATACATATATATACATATGCATATACATATGCATACACATATACATATACATATGTATATGTATATATATGTATATATATACATATACATATACATATACATATACATATACATATACATATACATGAAGAGGATGTTTTTATGTGTTGGAAAATATCAATCTGTATCTCCCTGCACATCTATATGCTTTTTTAGGTCCACCCATGTTTGTATACACCTTAAAGCGAAGAAAACTGGAAACAATTACACCCAATTTGCAATAGGTATAACAAAAAGGAAATTTATACTTACGGAATCAGGATCTGAAGGCTGGTGGTTCACGCCCTCAGATCCGGACTCTGCAATAGGAACCGTGGTATATCTAAACAAATCAATATTGGGGGGCTCTAGAGACCCATCCACAAAACCCAATTCCATAGACATAGTTCTGGGAACTTTTTTCAGAGAAAAAAATGTTACAATTTGAGTTGACTAATTGACAACTCTATTTCACAACAAAAATAAAATATTAATGTATTGCAACATCCCAATGGCAATTGGTAGATAACTTAGAAATATCGATCTATAACCATTCCACTTTTAAAACTTAACAAACAATGTTCACAGGATACAAGAACAAGAATATAAATACACTTTTAATACTACCAAAACACCAGGGGATACATCAACAAGAATAAAAATGATAAATGCATATCAATATACCCCTATATGTATCTGTTTATCTTTGAGGTTGCTTATATATGTATCCATGCAATTTTTTATTATTTTACTATATTTCTACATATAGCTATACAAATATATTTGTATATGTTGCTAGTTGGTCCTTTCACCCTTTCTTAACAAAACTATAGGCTATACAACAATAAGACTATAAATGATTAAGTACATATATGCATTGAATCTCCCCTTTGTCTCCACATTTAAAAACACACACATATAACCAAAAATATATATCCATATGTACACACGTATACACCTATTTATATACACACTGCTATATCTAAATAGATGTGTATACCATACTTTTTCCTCACTATGTAACTCCTCCCCTTGAAATTTATGAAGAGAGCAAACATCAATATTGAATTTTCCATCAATTGTCTAGTTAAGAAGGATATGAATTCAAACCTTTTGTTGCCTATAGGATATTGTCCACTCCAAAGTAAGGCATTATTATAGGGAACAAAAGGTTTGAATTCGTAGCCTTCTTAGCCAGTCAATTGAGGGAAAATCTAGTTTGGATGTTTGCTATCTTCATAAATTTCAAGGGAAGGAGTTATTAATCTACAATTGCTCCTATGTTAATGGTTACACTGCAAAAGATGCATAGTATCAGCTCCATGTGGAATCTGCACAACGTGCAAAGCGAAGGGCAAGTAAAGGGATAAATATTTGCAAACTAGAAACATGTTTTTAACTCCAGAGCTTATTAAAATATATATGCCATAGGTAGATTCCTGGCCACCTTCAAACACTAAAGCACAATGGGAAATGATTGCTTGCGCCACTCAGACAACGACAATCAAGATGGCAGCAACAAGCCAATGCAAGCTTCACTATTTTTCAATTCTTTTTTAATGCATTCAGTTTGAATAGGGGCATCCATTGCGAAGGCGGAATCAATTTTACAGATTTATTATGAATATCTTACACATACTGTACCATTAAATTCTTTGTCATTAACAACATCTCAATGCTATATCATTTAATGCTATGGCTGTATTGTAGGAATTTTCTCAGAAGCTAAATAATACTTACATATCTTTTCAAATCAAATTCTACCTAAATACAAATAAAGATAGCATACATAGTCGAACGTTAGATATACATGTGCATATATAAATTGTTGTTGCATTCTCAAACAAGACATGGTGGTCTTGGTCTATATATATTGATATATATTTCTGCCTATATGTGTTTTTTAAAATATCAAACGGGGAATTCAATACATATATATAGACATAAATTTGACCTACATTGTCTATCGGTAAATATTATAAACACAGAGAAATTGCGAAAGAGCTATTAGACGAAAAATCCTATTCATGGCTAAGCTGATGAAAATCCCAGTGGAAACTTCAAACAAATAGCCTATCAGCTAAAAATATAAAGCTAAACAAATAAAAGAGCTATTAGAATAACACTTAAAAGCCACAATTTAACTATTTTTTTCTCCACACTTATACAAATATCTTTTCAACTTGCCAAATCAATTATTTAAACCCAGTTCTTTATCACCATACTTATTTTGTCTAGGCCATCACAACAATTATATATGATGCAAAAATCTCTGAAAAATGCATATAACGCCACTGACTTAATTGTAAATTTGAGCTACATTGCTTGCCATTAAATATTATAGAGAAATCATTTATGTGCAACATACCCATGTGAAACAACTTGTAGCAAATAATTGGCATTCTAACACCTCTTATATAATTTCTCTATTTCTCTTCAATATTTATTAATAAAGAACATAGCTCAAATCTTGTATCAATATGTTTCATGATATTCATTTTTTCCTGATTTTCTTGAAGCTCCCTGAAACAAATTACCTAGGTTTATTTATGTAAGGGGTGGAGCTTGGTAGTTACGTGGGCTGGCAATGTCTTATATCAATATGTTTCATTATATTATTTGTTCCTCATATGTTTTAACTTCCCCACAACAAACTCTTCAAGTCATCATATTCTTTTTTCCAATTCCCCATAACAAATTGTTCATTATTGTAGTTTGTCTGTTCTATTCTCCAAATTTTAAACTTCTATTTAATGTGGGTTCTAGAACATCTGTCATTTTCCTATGATTCTTAAGTGCTTTCCTAATAGCTCTTTTCCAATTTCCCTTGTTCTCTTATACCAATATGTTTCATGATATTCCTCTCTTCTCAAATTAAAAATATACAGTTTAACAGATAAAAGAGTTATTAGAATAACACTTAAAAGCCACCATACTATTTTTCCCTCCACACTTATACACATATCTTTTTAGCCTGGAAAAACAATTATTTAAACCCAGTTCTTTATCATGATACCTATTTTCTGTAGGCTATGACAAAAATTATATGATGCAACAATCTGTGCAAAATGCATATAGCACCACAAGCTTAATTATAAATTTGAGCTATATTGTTGGGAATTAAATACTAGATACACAAATCATTTACGCAAAATACCCATGTAAAACAACTTGTAGCAAATAATTGTTATTCTAACACCTCCTATACAATTTCTCTATTTGTCTTCAATATTTATTAACAAAGAACATAGCTTGAATCTTGTATCAATATGTTTAATGATATGCTTGAAGCTCCCTCAAACAAACTACCTAGGTATGTTTATGTAAGGGGTCAAGCTTGCTAATTACGTGGGATAGCAATGTCTAATTTATCAATATGTTTCATTGTATTCTTTCTTCCTCATCTTTTTCAACTTCCCCACAACAAACTGTTCTTCATGATATTCTTTTTTTCAGTTCCCCATAGTTGTTTTACAATTTCCCTATTTTGTTTATAATATTTAGTGGGAAATAATGTAGTTCTATTTAATGTGGGTTTTCTAGTATCTGTCATTTTCCTGTGATTGTTAACTATTTTCCTAATAGGTCTTTTGCAATTTCCCTTCACCCAAAAAGTTTAGATATGGAAATCTATGTATGTGAAATTACTTACAAAGAATATTCAAAGTAAACAACCCAGTTCAAGTCAAATGCATGTATAGTTTTGAGTTTGCAGCATATTCTTGCTTCTAGCTTAAATTCTATCACTAGCTAGACAAGGTGTAACAACAAATTCTATGTAACAGTTGGCTTCTCAATTCAAAATTCAAGCTACATAATTTCCCACTAAATATTATAGAGAAAATAGGAAAATTGTAAAACAACTATTAGAAAAACACTTAAGAATCATACATAAATCACAGATGATCAAAAACCCACACCAAACACATTCATGTACAATAACAATTGCAGATTAACATATGAGCAATTGTTTTTTGGCCCTTTGTTTTTTGTTTTAGTTATCTATGTGAATCTTTTGTTTATTGTTTGTGGTTATCTATGTGTATCTTTGGCATTGCAACCATTACAATAGGAGCGATTGTAGTTCAATGAGTAGTAATAAGCTATACAAAAAGCCTATAATACCACACACCCAATCAAAAATTTGAGCTACATTGTCTGGAACTAATTTTTCTAGACAAATAGAGAAATTGTAAAAGAGCTATTATAGGAAAAATCCTATTCATGGCTCGGCTGACAGAAAATACCATCGAAAACTTCAAACAAATAAATTGAACAAAAAAAAGAGATATTACAAAGAATAACACTTAACACCCACCAAACTAATTCTATCCCCAACATGTTTTTTCTTTCATACTAACCCTCTGCATATACATACATATGCAATCACTCCTATCTTAATCTGCAATTGGTCCTATCTTAATGGGTGTAACGGAAAAGATGCATAGAGATAACTAAAACAATAAACAGAGGGCAATAAAATCACTAACCCTAACCATGTTTTTTTACCAAAGAAACAAGATTTAACTACAATTGCTCCCATGGTAACGGGTATAAGGCCATATATTTATGCAATCACTCCTATGTCAATCTATAATTGGTCCTATCTTAATGGTTGCAACAAAAAATATGCACAGAGATAGCCAAAACAACAAATGTAGGGTGATAAAATTACTAACCCTAACCATATTTTTTGACCAAAGAAAGGCCAAAGATGCACATAGATAACAACAAGAAATAAATGAGGGATGAAAATAATTACTAACCCTAACCATATTTTTTGATGAAAGAAAGAAGATTTAAGTGTACAAAACCATAATGCCAAACACACATGCAAAATGACTTACAAATTCAGGACAACAATAGTTTTAACATAAACAATAAATAAATCATTTATGCAAAACACCCATGTAAAATGACTTACAAATTGCGTAGAACAACAATTTTAAAATAAAAACTCCTTAAGTCCAAATAAGTCTATCAACTTATTATACATAATCAAAGGTGTTTTCTTACACCCCTTAAAATTTAATAAATGTTTATTATACCTCTTCCAACATTCCACTTCATTCCAAGTGTTCATAGATGTTCTCATTGACCAAATTAAGCTTCCCCACTCAATGAAAACTTATAAAGAATATTTCAAGTGTATACAAAAATAATTTATTTCATTTAAAAAAAATCCTCACATGGGATGTCCAAGTTCCCTTTCCACAATTTTTAAAGTTTCATCAAATTATAACTAACTTTTAAAATATCAAATTACAAAGCATAGTCCTAGGATTGCAAGATTAATATCACCAATCCTAACAAAGATTTTTGTAGAGACATGATATCCTTTTCTATGATTATTTTGTTGTAAGAAAATATGTGTTTAATAGGGTATACTTTTAACAATTGGCTTTAAGAATATTTTCTAGATATTTATAGAAATAGGATATAACTAATAAGTAAAAGTATGTTGCAAATTAAAATCATCCAAATACTTAAGTAGTGATAAGTCATAGATAAAAATAGAAAAAACATAAAAGAAATGTGAATCATAACACAAGATAAACATAGAGAAACCCTCTCAAGAACAAGCTCCACTCCCAAAGAAATCCAAAGCTTTTATTATTTCTCAACAAGAGTTACACTAATATAAATTTTCCCTCTTAATTCTAGTAACACTTTGCTACTACAACAACCTATATAATAACTTGCATTAAATCTCCAACTCCAAGTTTCAATTTAAAGCTAAAGGTATTACAAGAAACTATAAATGGTCCTCACTACAATAGACTCAAACTAGAGTTAAGTAGTCTACAAGAAAAAAAGGTATCTCATGACATATGTTTGGGAGTTACAAACATCTTTCTAGAAGCTTCAATATTTTTCTCATGAATTTGGATGTCCAGCTTCACTAGAGGACTAAAACAACTCACTAGAAAATAAAATAACAACTCCAGCCTAAGTCCAAATATGTCTATCAAATTATTATACATAATCAAAGGTGCTTTCTTACACCCCTTACAATATCATAAATGTTTATTATACCTCTTACAACATTCCACTTCATTCCAAGTCTTCATAGATGTTCTCATTGACCAAATTAAGCTTTCTCACTCAATGACAACTTATAAAGAATATTCCAAGTGCATACAAAAATAATATTTAATTAAAAAAAAATCTCCTCATATGGGATGTCCAAGTTCCCCTTACACAATTTTTGGAGTTTCATGAAATAATAACTTACTTTTAAAATATAAAATTACAAAGCATAGTCCTAGGATTGCAAGATTAATATCATCAATCCTAACATTTTGTAAACAATCTATAATTTGTAGAGGCATAATCTCCCTAATATATTTTGAAATAGATTTAAAGTAGTAGAGGGGGTATCTATTATATATAAAAAATAAAATATAGGAGATTTGGAAATTAAAATTTGTGTCAAATATTAATCAATTTGATGAAAAGAACTCAATTTAAATCTAATTTGTAATTGAGGTGACAAATTAGAATTTAAATTTTCTATAAATTTTTAATTGAAATGGAAAAATAAAACCCAAATTCTCATTGAATTGTAATTGAGGTGATAAAATATAATCCAAAATTCCAAAAAAAATATTATAATTTAGATGGTGATTTTGAATCTAAATTTTGCACAATAATATAATTAAAGGGGTGCATTCACAATTATTCTGAAATAACATTTTATGGATCTAAATTGTACTTAATTTTCCCTTGAATCACTTTTTGAATCATATTATTCTTAGCCTTACTAAAAAAATCTCTTTTTTTAAGAGCCTCAACCTTCATCCTTGTAAAGATTTCATAGTAGAATGTCCTTTTATTTATATAAATCCATAGTATTCATTAAAACCCTGGGGCATACTTTTGATATAAAATGTAGATTATGTAGGATTAGTGTATCTTCTAAAGTCTCATAAACTATTGATTAATGATGATGTGTTAGAATTTTGTGTATTTATGGATAAAAACAAAAGATGGTGGTGTGCATATTTGGATTTATTTATTTTAACCTTAATCATTGATCATAGATTAATTTCAATGTGTCATTGAATGTGATTACCTTTCTATGAATTTTGAAATATGACAAAATTTAGTAATAATCTTGGATGATTTCTCATCAAACTAGTTGTTTCTAAAAATAAATTTGAATCAACCATAGTATTGATTTCATCTAAATTTATATGCAACCCATCGATTTAGGTATATTATTTTATGTTATACGTCTTTTAAGTTTCTAATGTGTGTTCTAGTCATATTCACTAGGAGGTTGTCCAAGCACATTTCCAATTTGAAAAATAGAGCCTCGAAAGTTCCAACAAAGGACCCCAAAATGATATGTGAGGGGAAGGCTTATGGCAAAAAGGCGGTATAAATTGATGTCTCCCCGATTCAGGACTCGCCCAATGTGGAGCTAGGAGAAGAGAATAAGGGACAATAAGAGGAGGTTATTGAGAAGAAGAGTGCTAAGCCAGAGCCTCTAAAGGTAAATCCCCTTTTTGAGGACTTTTCTTATCTCGATGATGATTCTACCTCAATGTTTGAGTTGCTGGAAATGGCTAGGGCTAGGGCCACTGGAAATTTTAAGTTAGCTAAATGGACTCTTGAGGAGTTTAATAAGGTTAACATTAAAATAAGTGGTTTGAAGGAGAACTTGAAGTGTTCTGAAAGGCTCAGTGTCAGACATTCTGATCAACAAAATCGTGGACCTTGAGGGTTCTTTCCATGATTTCAAATCTCTGTGTGAAGAACAATTAGCTAGTTTAGAAGTCAAGGTATTGGGAACGAATGAGGACATAAATAAGCTTCTTCATGTGTGTCACATTTCAGTGAAGAATAGTGCAAACTCTTTGGAAGTCCTGTTATGAAAGATAAGTGAGCTCAGGGAGGACCAAGTGCATTTTTTTGAGTTAATGGAGAAAGAGAATTTGACCAAAGGAAAAGGTAAAAAAGGTGTGAAAGATGATGGTAAAGGCCCTATTGTTAGAGGGTTTGTTGAATGGAAAATGTCCTTTGAGGCTAAGAAGAAGGAGTTGTTGGACATGATTGAAATACACAGAAGCCAAGAGCTTGAGGTGGCCAACACATTGAGCAATATGAATTAGTGTTCGACTCTCTTTTTGTTTTTTGTCTATTTCTTGTTGGGTCTCTATTTATTTCCTCTTGTTTTGTTGTTTTGATTTTGTTAGGTGTTGTTGTTAGTTTATTGTTTTATCTCTCATACATCACCCCTTTTTTGTCTTGTTTTTTGGATCTTGGTATGTTGTTGGTGTCTTACTGAAGTAGCTTTTTAGTAGCATTTTGTATCTCAAGTTGTAAAGGGTTTCAGGTCCCTTCAAAGCTTATTTTTCTCGTTTAATCAAAACTATGCATTTTCCCTTTTTTCCTTGACCACTATCATGTGTCAATCAATGTGGGTTGTCAAATCTAGATATTATTTAACATATCAAGTGGTAGGAAAAAAAAGTAACCTTTTATAATATAGTAGCCTTATTTTGATTGACTTCATTGGTCAAAAGTGAGAATGTGGGTTAATCACATAGGTATGTAGCATAAAGAGAAATTAAATTGTTTCCATGTGTTATTCAATGGCATGAAAATGTTGGGATCATTATTTTTACTCAACAAAGGATAAATTATAAGTGAATCATCACCATTATTTCTATGTTGTATTTCATGATCTCATTAGCTTAGGAAAAATTAAAAAAGGATGTAGCTTTCAATTTTATGTTTCCATTTTCCTCCTGACCATCAATTTTATGTTGATAAATAAACACTATGGATTAATGAAGATAATTCAAAATATTTATGTGATAGGATAGGTGTTTAATTTTCAAGCTTATCCATACAAGGAGAAAGGTGTCAAGGAAATTAATACAAACTACAATTAACATGGGATCACATGTAGAATTAGATTTTAACTAATGAAATTAATTATAATCCTTAATTTGTATTGTTCTATAAATGAATTATAAAAATTGAGAAGTTATGCTAAATGCACTCATGTTTACCAACTATCATCTACAAATTGAAAATATTTGAAGCTAAATTACTAAGTAATTACATATATAGCTTTCCTTACAATTGAATTATATTTTTAAAAGTGATAAGCTCATTATCATTAGATAAAATTAGAAGATAAGCTTTGCAAAAGAAGTTGGGGCACCTTATTTTAGTTATTGTTTTCCTTATGCAAAGGTATATGCATTATAATTATATATCCATGATGTTTAGATAAAATTGGAACCCTATAATTACTCATGTGTGTCTTAAATTATATTACCAATTAGAAGATATATTATTCTCCAAGCTTGCAAACTAATAAATTGTCTATTTTAAGAATTCTAAAATGCCTCTTAAGAGATCTGCTAGCCAAGACACTTTTGAGGTCATTTCATGGGATAGAAAAATATATAAGAGATCTATTGGGAGGATTTTTCTAAGAATTATTCAAGAATGTGAAATTTTATATTAAGGAAATAGTGACTGAGATTCCTTGAGCGGAAAGCTATTCAACATTTGTTATGACAAAATGTTACCTCATCTATTATGTAATGCTTGGGTTTTTAACCTAGCTAAGGTCATTATGTTGAATTGCTTCCTTGCACTATATATATTATAGAATGGTTGCATAAGTGTTAAGATGATATACTTATTCTATAAAGGATCCAATGATAAATTTAATCTTCACTCTAACTAGGGAAAATTTCAAAAGGCTTTCTAGCTAACCCATGAGACTATGGTAGAATTAAATTGGAAGAGTCTAGCCTTTGATTACAAATTATAGGAATATTTATAGAGGGCTAAAGTTACCACATTATAGAATTAGGAGTGATTCAAGGTTCAAGACAATTATTCCTTCTAAGGAAAATGATCCTAAGAAACTAATCAAGTTTGTGCCTCATTTTCAAGAAACATGCATGGGCTATTGTTACGATACAAGAAAAATGAAAGGAACCAAGTGCATCTTGCATCTTTGTATTTATACTGCATAATAAAAATAAAAAACTTAATAATGGAGAGTTTTTAGCACACTATATTCATGCATAAATACTTGAATTTAAGGATAAATCATTCACCAAAGGCTTTAGAATATATATTATATTGTGCCACATTTTATTGTACACCATGATAGGGTAGTAACACAAGAAATTAGAACTTATAGAATCACCTCCCTAAAATTTAGGTAAACCTTATGCAATTATGGACCCTTCATATGGACAAGCATAACAAGTATCCTTAATTTTTTTATTTGAAAATTGCTTTATCAACCCATTCTTGACAAGATTGGGGGCTAACATGACAATGTAGACAAATGATATTAAATATTTAATTAGACCTTATCAAAAAAATAGAGTTAAATAACTACTAAGGAGATTGGTATTTTTTGTAGTGACTTCAAATGATATAATCACAATATTCAGTACTACTATGATCATAAAAAAATTAGAGTATTCGATTTAATAATATAATTAAATTTGTTTGCATTCAAGTGTAATGACCTTCCAGTTTTCATCTATCCATTTGATTTCTAATGAGGACATGGATGGTGGCTTTTCAACTTCTATGTAAATGTTAAATAGGCTCAATTCAAAGCTAATGGATGGAGTGATAGGCATAGCTCTCCTCAAACGAGTTTGTCAGGTTGTGGCATACATCTCTCCTAGGAGATAGCCCAAACTTATTCGGGCATACATCTCTTCCACGAGATTGTCTAACTTGTACGATCTTGAGGAATGCATATCACTCACAAGCTTGCTCAAGCTTTGTAATATCTTTCATATGTTGAATGAGATGATGTTTTTCACGTTTCTCACTTTGTCTTAATTATTTACAATACTTCTAGCACTGTGTTGAGTATTGTCCTCTGAATTCACAAAAAATCCTATCAATGGTATCAGAGTGGGAACGCTCCTAAATGTCATATTGCACAAGATCGGACTACCAAAGGTTAGGATTGGACATGCAAAACTTGTTAGAATACCCTCCTTTGAGACACACACGACTAAAGATGGCAGACGAAAAAGGTGATTCATCAGACTCTATCAAGAAAGTGGTGGAAGAAGCTTTGAAAAAATAATGAGAAGAGATGATGAGCCAATTCTCATGTCTCCTATAGAATCAACAACCAAATAGGGCAGAGGCACCATTTCGTGGACATACCCCTTTCAAAGTGCAAGTAAATTTTGATATCCCAAATTTCAAAGGGAAAATTGATGCTGACGTTGTTGATGATTGGTTATGAAAATTGGAACAATACTTCTCTATAAATCATTTCTCAAATGCAAAGAAAATAACTTTTGCTCTCCTCAAAGCTGAAATCCATGTGAAATTGTAAGTGTGGGAAATTAAGGTGGCAAATAGAGGATTACCCATTGGACTAGAATTGGAGTTAACCTTTGATAATAAACCAACATGGGGAGAATTCATGAAATACATAAAAGAAGCATACTTCCTTGAGGATACGTATGAACAAAAATATACACAGGGGTAGTTGCTTCGACAAAAGAAGGATCAATCTATGCAAGATTACACCAATACTTTCTATGCACTTTTAGTAAAACTTGGTATTGAAGATTCAAAGAAGCATTGAATTCTAAAATATCACAATGGACTTCATAGATATATTCATACTGAGATGTATTTTTTGAACATTGAAACATTGGTGACTGCTTTCAATTATGCCACAAAAATTGAGGAGAAATTGAAGCAAAAAGGGAAGAAAGATTACTTTGCAAATAATAAGTTCAAGGGAAAAGGTAGCAATAAATCTACAGGAAAATAAGTGATCAAGGAATGTCCCTCAAACTCACCTAAGAAGACACAATCAGATACATGCATGTGGTGTGACATACATAAGAGTGCATTCCATAACACCAAGGATTGTCGAAGCATCAATAATCTGATGATAGAAACATGGGGAGAAGAAGTTGAGCCTGAATCATTACCAACATATACTTTTGAGCAAAAATATAGTGATCAGATCATAGAAGCATAACCATATGCCACAGTTGCAACTGCCAAAGTATTGCCTCATGAGGATGAAGAGCGATTATTCCATTCACAAATATGGGTCGGTGGAAAGCCTCTACATTTTATTGTTGGCAGTGGTAGCCAAAAGAACTTAATTTCTATGGAGACATTCAAAAGACTAAATCTAAAAATGACAAAACACCCACAACCATACTCCATGGGATGGGTAAGTGAAGGGTGATATATTAAAATAAATAAACAGTGGACATCATCTGCCATATTCGATAAAACTATTTATGATGAAGTAATCTGTGATGTAGCACCTTTGGATGTATGTGATGTCTTGTTGGGGCAGTCATACATGTATCAACGCCATGGTGTATATGAGTCCATACCACAAAACATCACAATCAAGCTTGGTGAAAGAAAGTATCATATACCAGAGGTATGTCCAAAAAAAAATGTTTCTTTGATTAGTGCTAAACAATGTAAACATTTGATTGCTCAAACTAGAGTTTTTGTATTGCTCATGGTTTTCCCTGAGAAAAAAAAATGAATTGTCCTAAATACACATTCCAAAGTGGCCACAACAACAAACTAGAAAATGAAAATGGATAACATCTTGAAAGAATATCAAAGTGTGTTTAATTCACTAGTAGGGGTCCCAACACACTGTCAAGTCAAGCATTCTATTGATTTAATCCCAAGGACACCACTACCACATGAGCCAATAAATAAGAGGTCAGTTTTGGAAAATGATGAAATCAAGAGGGAAATTAAAGGGTTGATTTAGAAGGGACACATTCATCCAAGCGCTTCACCATGTGGCAACCCAATTATTCTTGCTAAGAAGAGAGATGGGACATGGAGACTTTGCATTGATTATAAGGCATTAAACAAAATCACTGTGAAAAATAGATATTTGATCCCTTGAATTGACGACCTCTTTGACCAGCTTAGAGGGGCTAAGTTCTTCACCAAAATCTCGATTTGAAGTCTGGGTATCACCAAGTACCAATTGATCCAGCAAATGTGTGGAAGACTATGTTTAAGTCCAAGGAAGGTTTGTTTGAATGGTTGGTCATGCCTTTTGGTCTAACCAACACTCCTAACACATTTATGAGGATGATGAATGATGTGTTCAAGCCATTCATTGGTTCTTTTGTGGTTGTTTACTTGGATGACATACTCATCTTCAGCAAAATGTGGTCTAAGCATTTGCAACATGTTGAACAAGTGCTTTCAACTCTGCAACAACACAAAGTCTATGTCAACATAAAAAAGTGTTCCTTTGGTATACAAAGCATCCAATACTTGGGGTACATTATTGATAGTGAGGGTGTTCATGTTGATCCTGCAAAGATTCAAATAATCAGAGATTAGCCACCTCCTAAAAATTTCACAAAGCTTCATAGTTTCTTGGGCCTAGCAAACTTCTATCGTAGATTTGTTCTTGGTTTTTCCCATTATCATGGCCTCTAAATCAGACACTAAGGGGTGGAGCATAAGAAAAAATTTAGTGGACAAATGCAAAGCAACAAGCATTTAAGGAATTGAAGCAAACATTATGTTTAGCACCAGTGTTAGTCCTTCTAGACCTACAACAATCATTTGAAATAGAAACTGATGCATCTAAGTATGATCTTGCACTGTACTCATGCAACATGGACATCCAGTTGCCTATCACAATGAGACTTTTTCTAATTCAATGAGTCAATACCCCACATGTGACAAGGAGCTATATGTCATCGTGCAGGCTTGCAAACAATGGAAGCATTATATTTTGGGAAAGGAAACTATTATACATATATACCATAAACCTCTTCAATTCTTGCAAACACAAGGGAAGTTCCAGAACAATAGACATCAACAATGGTCTACTTATCTACAAAAATTTCACCTCAACATTTGTCATAAAAAGGGGAGCACTAACAAAGTGGTAGATTGTTTAAGTAGGCCTCCAATTGCAGCTTTGATAATGGTGTTGGATTCGTGTTGTCATCAAACATCAACTTGGGCCCAACTATATGGTAATGACCCTGATTTTGCTAACATTTACAATAAACTCCAGTAGAAGGAAAGTGTGTCCCTGATTTTCGTTTGCATGATGGGATGCTTTGTCATGTTGGTCACATATGTGTTCCCACTGAAGAACGAAAAAGGATGATATGGGAAGCACACTACAGTCGTGTTGTCAGCCATTTTGGTATCGGTAAGACTACTATTGTCCTTCAAAAATATTTCTATTGGCCAAAAATGAAACAAGATATCATTTAATATATCCAAGCATGTGCAACCTATGCAATTGCAAAGCCTACAAATTGTAAACTGGGCCTATGCTTACCACTACCTATTCCTAATAAACCATGACAGTCAGTTTCAATGGATTTTATGTCTGGGCTTCCAACTACCAAACGGGGTCATGATTGTGTATATCTGGTGGTAGATAGGTTTTCCAAAATGGCTATCATGATGGCCTGTAAAAAGATGATTTCTACAAAAGAGACTACCAAGCTATTTTTCGAACATGTTTAGGTTCATTTTGGTTTGCCAAAAAGCATTATTTCTGATAGGGACAGTAGATTCATCAACAATTTTTGGTCTTCACTATAGGCTAAAATGGACACGAAGTTGACGAAGTCTACAGCATTCTATCCTCAAATGGATGGGCAGACAAAAGTGGTAAATTGAATGATCATTCACATCCTTTGAATGTATCATTCAATCCATCCTTGCACATGGGATGAGAGCTTGCCCTACGTGCAACACAGCCACAACCGTTCACTCCATAGTACTACAGGCCATAGTCCATTTGAAGTTTTTCTTGGGTGTCAGCCATTAGCACCTATGGATATAGCAGTACCTATTCTACAACTTGATATTCCACTGAATGCTGACAAGGAGGTCAGGTAGATAAAACAAAAAAAAGTCATTGACAAGATCAGACATCTACAGCAGCAAGTTCATGAAATTTTGGAGTAGAGCAATAAGAAGTATAAGGAAAGACATGATTAGCACAAAACTCCTCATCAATTTCATATTGGTGGCAAGGTGTGGTTACATCTTCAGAAGGAGCGTCTTGAACCTGACCAAATAGGAAGCTTCGTCCTCTTCGCTATGGCCCATATACCATTATCAAGAAAGTTGGTGAAAATGCATTTGAACTCAATTTTCAACCATTTATGGGGTTGCATCCAGTTTTCAATGTGGAATTGCTACATCCTTAATTTCCTCCTTTGTTGGACATTTCACAAGCCACTGAACACATTCATGCTACAGAATTGAATCCAGCGACTACTACTCCATTACAACGTGACCATGTCACCGAAGTCATTGTGAAGATTCTTAGAAATCAAAGAATCCCTCTTTATCAGGTGGTTCGAGCTAGTCAGCTTTCTCATCAAGGCAAGTGGTTAACCAAGGACCATATGAGCTCCTACACTCAATATCTCTAATAATTGATTTTTAGGAAATAATGAGACAACTACACTACTATAAAATATCATTTTAAAGATTATTTTAACTTATCATCGTTCATCCTTTTGTGATATTTAGATATTGTAACATTGAAGATAAAATTTTCTTTTACAAACTAAATAGTTACGTGGATGATATGAGCATGTACTTAGTTGACAAGAAAACCTGACCCTAAATAGTTTATTGGTAAATTGTTGAGAGGTAAGATTAAATTTAGGATAGAAAATAAATTTAACATTGAGAATATAGGACTTAATCTTGGACACAAAAATCATTTTCTCCAAGCGAAGATGCATTGAAATACCTACGTATTCAGTCTTTGGTCATAAAATTGACGTAATACATGTCGGTGGCGTGGACAAAAATTTCAACCGCCAACTCAGGGAGATTTTAGCTTATCATTTCACCAAATTTGTGTGCCATTATTCAAACTCTGCACTTCCAGAAAGTAGTAGAGTTTGTCAATTGATTATCCAACATGGAAAAAAATGCCCTTCAAATGTCAAGTTCTTTGTTTATAAGTCCCAACTTCTACTTCAGCCATATTCAACTCTTCATTAGTATACAGATTTTCATGATGAACAAGGTCCATGTTATTTTGTTCTCTGTTTTGTTCTTATGGTTGGTAACTAATCATTCCACTGCTTGTAGATTGCTTCAACAAGGTAGTGATCTCTGAACTTATTTCTCCATGGTTTCCATTATCATGAAGTCTATGAGTACATGAAAATCTGCAAGCTGTTTGTAAAATATTCAATAATTTATTCTGTCCTTATTGTGTCCATTGATTGCAGATAAGAATGAAGCTTTGGTGTCTAATTCCAGGCCAAATTCAAGCACAGACAATCAGAAGATTGTAAGATATAAAGAAGCACAAAAGAGAAATATATGTAATTTGTTATTTCTGAATTTTGATTGTGTTAGAATTTTTTCCATCAACGTTTCGGATCACACTCTTTGATCCATCATCAAGATGATAGAGAGCATAAGTAATGCTTTCTATCATCCTGACTAATGCTCTCTATCATCCTGATGATGGATCACAGAGTGTGATCCGACATGCTCTCTCACCATGATGATGGATCACAGGGTGTGATTCGAAATGCTCTCTATCATCCTGATGATGGATCACATAGCGTGATCCGAAATGCTCTCTATCATCATGATGATAGATCACAGAGTGTGATCCGAAATATTGATAGAAAAAATTCAAACACAATCAAAATCCAAAATTAACAAATTATAGATTGTGGAAATCTCAGAGAAATATATGTTAAGTCCTTTATTGGGTTTATAGTGGTTGCTAATTACTGAAGGTGGTGGTGCAGGATGGAGGTAAAATCTTGTCATGTAAGGACAAGGCTGACTGCGAAACTCAGTATGAAGATTCTGATTATATCTATTCCCGCACTCATCCGTGATAAATCTGGTCTATAAGTCTGTAATTTCTTAGTGATGGGAATGGAGTTATTAGATTACTGTAACTTAATTTGATTTTGTATTTGTTACCTGGACAAATATAGCTATGCATAAAGAAAAGCTATCAATTGCTTCCTATGTTTTTAATAACTTTTACTGTAATATTACCATAACAAATAAAGTTGTTGGAATGTAATGAAGTGTTTGCAGAGATATATCTTAAAATATCTTTTCAAACATTAAAAAGTTTATGAGCCATTAGAATCTATGGGTGGGTCAGGGTGATAAGGTGGTGGTTGTTATATCCCTCACACGCTGACTTTTTAGGTATTCTTTGCTGTAAAAGCGTACAGCTTTTTCTTGTACTTTTCGAGAAAGAGCATCCAACAACATAAAGCTAATCCTTTTCACCAAATTTATGAAAAAGTGAAAAGGCAATTCCAAGTATGTCTAACTTGATTAACTAGAAATTGTGTACCTTTTATGTCACTAGTAGAAATGGCTTGATGCAACAAGTCAAATTCATTATGCAATTTCAAGAAGTATCATAACATTCCATCCCTAAAAAAAAAATTATTATATTTTTTTAATTGTAAGATAAAAAATCACATTCATATTCTTATTAAGATAGGGAATTATAAATATCAATGTAAAATGTTAATTTGTAGTCAAATTCACATAGATGTATTATTATTTTTAATTGTAAATAGATAAAAGATTTTGAATTTTAGAGTGAAAACATGTTAACTTTGATAATACATCTCTCAATATCATACTATATGTTTGGCATATACATATTTGTAGATTTAAATTTATAATTATCTTTTATTTCTATAGAGATATTTTGGATTTAAATATATAATTTACTTTTGTAGAGATATGCTATGATTTTCTATGATTATTTTGTTGTATGAAAATTTATGTGTTTAATAAGGTATATTCTAAGAATTGGTTTTAAATATATATATATAAATTTATTTTTTTAGGAATAGGATAAGCTAACAAATAAAAGTATGTTGCAAACTCAAACCATCCAAACACTTAAGTAGTGATAAGTCATAGATAAAAATAGAAAAACCATAAAACAAATGCAAGTCAGAACACAAGATATACATAAAGAAACCTTTGCAAGAATAAACTCCACACCCAAAGAAATCCAAAGCTTTTATTATTTCTCAACAAGAGTTACACTAATACAAATTTTCCCTCTTAATTTGAGTAGCACTTTGTTACTACAAAATAACTTGCATTATCTCCTACTCCAAGTTTCGATTCAAAGCTAAAGGTATTACAAGAAACTATAAATGGTTTTCACTACAATAGACTCAAATCTTGAGCTAAGTAGTCTACAAGCAAAAGGTATCTAATGGCATATGTTTGGGAGTTACAAACATCTTTCTAGAAGCTTCAAGATTTTTTTCATGAATTTGGACGTCCAACTTCACTAAAGGACTAAAACAACTCACTAGAAGATAAAATAACAACTCCTTAAGTCCAAATAAGTCTATCAACTTATTATACATAATCAAAGGTGTTTTCTTACACCCATTAAAATTTAATAAATGTTTATTATACCTCTTACAACATTCCACTTCATTCCAAGTGTTCATAGATGTTCTCATTAACCAAATTAAGCTTCCCCACTCAATAACAACTTATAAAGAATATTTCAAGTGTATATGAAAATAATTTATTTCATTTCAAAAAAATATCCTCACATGGGATGTCCAAGTTCCCTTTCCATGATTTTTATAGTTTCATGAAATAATAACTAACTTTTAAAATATCAAATTGCAAAGCATAGTCCTAGGATTGCAAGATTAATATCACCAATCCTAACAATTTTGATAAACAATCTATAATTTGTAAAGGCATAATCTCACTAATATATATTTTGAAATAGATTTAAAGTAGTAGAGTGGGTAGCTATTGAATATATAAAATAAAATATAAGAGATTTGAAAATTAAAATTTGTGTCAAATATTAATCAATTTGGTGAAAAGAACTTAATTTATCTAATTTTTAATTGAGGTGACAAATTAGAATTTAAAATTTATATAAGTTTGTAATTTCAAAATGGAAAAATAAAACCTAAATTCTCATTGAATTATAATTGAGATGGTAAAATATAATCTAAAATTCTCCTAAAATTATAATTTAGATGGTGATTTTGAATCTAAATTTTTGCACAATAATATAACTAGCACTTGCACCTCAACGAGGTGCAATGGTTACGCCGATAGCAGGATATACTTTGGCAATATATTGAAGGGCAGGGGAAAAAATCACAAGAATAATTAAATTACTTTTCTTAATGTTCAAGATTTGGAAAATATGTTTCAACCAAGCATTGAAAGTAAGCATCTCAATATCTTTCTTGATGTGTTTGTTTCCCATTCACATTGCAATGGAGGCTTAGTTGTTTGTCCATATTATTCTCAGGTTAGAATGGATCGCGAACCACCATGGGAATTTAGTATGGGTCCACAAGTACATTTAATTGCATAATCTATAATATCAATGTTATAGCTACATATGCTTGCAACATTTCCAAGGAGCAATGACTTATACACTTATTTTGCTTAATGTAATAAATTGTATGCCAGTCATATACATTCATTTGCATTTATCATTCACATATGCTATGATATTAGGAACCTTCTTATAATATCCCAATAAGGTGTCAAGCACTCCACCATATTTTAATATTACTACTCCCAATTCATCATGCTAATAATATTACATAAAAATATAATCATGGTGCCACAATGAGTGTCTACTATAACATGTGCAATAGTATGATTTTTTGATAGTTATGTCAATAAAGATAACTCTTATCATGTTTCCATAAATAACTACAATATCAAAATGATTTTATGAATAAAATACATATCAATTCTATATTATCTCACAATCTAGGGAGATATCCCAATTAATCTCACTTACATTCTAATGAAAAGAAAAGAACGTCCGAACAATCCTAAATACATGCCTCATAAGATGTTACAAAGTACAATTAAATAGTAACAACAATAGAACTATCATGTATTTTCCCAATTGATGTCATATTAATTAATTTGAACTTCCTACTATGACCCTCTCAAACCCCTTTTTAGCTATAAATGTGAATAACACAGAATTAATTACTATTTAGTGAGGGGAAATGTGGAGGAGTGTACTTATCTTTAGGTATTTCTATGGTAGACATTGAATTCTTTATCTGGTTATCGAGCTAATGCATTCGTCCATGACCAAGGCAGGAGATGTGTATATCTTAGCCATGTTATCTCAGATTATGCATCCAAACTTAGGGAGATATGCATGCCACATGTTTGCTAGTTGCCAACAGTAATTCAAATGACTTTGGTAATCTTGTCCCTAAAATTCTCATTTTAGCACAGGCAGGGAGAACGGCGTCAAAGGTTATGGACTCTCAATTTACATATGCCAACTGTATTTTCTTCAAAGTTTCTAAAGCCTTTTCAACAAATCCATATCGTTTATATCCTGCAATCTACGCATTCCCTGAGACCACATTTCTTTGAGGCATTTCGTCCATAATTTGTGCCCTCCCCGTAGCTTTTAGGCTTGATGATCTCAGACTTTGAGGCGTCCACTGCCTCAGTGTTGGGTGCCCATACATGCCACAAAAACTCTCAAGGAGTCTCTAATCCTCCCCTCCGAAGAGAAAACTACATTTTTTTCCCATCTCTGTTTTGCCTCTATCTATTTTCTCCTTTTTCACTGCTTGCATCTTGAAGACTTTTCTCTTTCACATGAATCTCATCAGATGTAAATATTCTATCTATTGTGCTTTGATGGGCATCCTTAACTATATTCCAAAGCCCTCTTTTTGGCTCAAATGGGAAGAACAACCACGTGGTGATGGACTCTCATTTCACTCCTACTCCTTCCTACGCCCCTTTCTCCCCCATTTCTTCTCAAAATATCGGACTATGCCTCATGTGCATCCTTGAAGGAATTTACGACTATGGCATCAGACGTAACTCCCTAAGACTTCTCTATCCTCTTTGAAATTTGTCCATCTCGTATGCTTTGATGGTACTCTGTAACATGTAGAAACTCTCACATTGGCGCAGCCGAGGATGTGGTGTGCAAATGTAGTAGAATCTGGTAGCATACCCACCAATTGTTATTACTTGAAATACTCTAAAGCCTTTTTATCAAATCCATTTTGTGCATATCCTGCAATATTTCCAATCCATGAGAACATGTTTTCTGTAGAGATTTTGTCCCCCTTTCAAATGCATCCTCTATATTCCTCTCACATTTTCTCTTTACCTTCCCTAGTTCCTCCTCTGCATTTTTTTTGCCCAACTGTATGCACGTCCTTTGCAACTTCTTCCTCTGCCAATACTATTTTTCCCTTCATCTCACCTTCACACTTTCTCCCTTCACATTTCCTACATTCTTTCTTTTCCTCCTGCCTTTAGCATCGTCCTCTCCTCTTTCTCAAGTGCCCTTGCAACCTGCGTCCCTTTGCATTTTACCTTCTCGTGTTCTCTGCATTTCTTCATTCATTTCCTCCCATGGAGAGGGTTTTGAAATCTGCTATGCCCTTCTTATGCATGCACCTACATCTTCTATTTTCTCACAAGATCTCTTTACCTTTTTTGTTCTCACCCCCCATCGTCCCTTGTTTCTTTCTTCTCCCCATCTTTATCTCCATCCCAAGAACTCGTCAATATCTGCAAACATGAATAATAGTTAAGGGACGCCAATATACCGGTCACTTAGCATTGATGGATGTCCATACCTTCACGTCAATTTTCCTATTCCCAAAGACATTTTTAAATGTACTTGGAATGCCTTTATCTCCCCTCATTGGGTGAGTTGCAGGAAATTCCTTCACTCACCGTGCAACCCATTCCTATGCCAACTCTCCTGTCCTATGCAAATTAATGCCCGTGACAGTAGGCCCATGGCGTAGCAAATGGAACTGCTAGTTCGTCCCTGGTCTACGCAGCTCATGCCTCCTTAATTTGGCTCCAACAACTCATTCAGAGGGAGGATATCGTTAGGGTACGTTGATTACCCACCGGAATAGTCCACCGGCATCAAACATCAGATGATTCTAGTGGGATTTCCCACCTATAATAGCCTATCGGCTAATTAAAAGGGTGCATTCACAACTATTATGAAATAACCTTTTATGGATCTAAATTGTACTTAATTTTCCCTTGAATCACTTTTTGAATCATCTTATCCTTAGCCTTACTAAGAAATCTCCTTTTTTAAGTGCCTCAACCTCCATCCTTGTTAAGATTTCATAGTAGAATGTCCCTTTATTATACAAATCCATGTATTCACTAAAACTTGACACTTTTCATATAAAATATAGATTATATAGGATCATTGTATCATCTAATCTCTCATAAACCATTGATTAATGATGATGTGTTAGAATTTTATGTATTTAGGGATAAAAAGGAAATATGGTGGTGTGCATCTTTGGATTTATTTATTTTAACCCTAACCATTGATCGTAGATTAATTAATGTGAGCCATTGAATGTGATTACCTTTCAATGAATTTCAAAATATGGTAAACTTTAGTAATAATCTTAGATGATTTCTCATCAAGCTGATTGTTTCTACAAATAAATTTGAATCAACAATAGCATTGGTTTCATGTAAATTTATATGTAACCCATTGACTTAGGTATATTATTTTATGCTATACAACTTTCAAGTTTCTAATGTGGTTGGTTATGTTCTAGTCCTATTCACTTGTGTATAATAAAAAAAGTTAATGGTGTATAACTATGCATCTCCCCTTTTCTGCTTGATTGCTATCATGTGTCAATCAATGTGGGTTATCAAATCTAGATATTATTTTTCATAATAATTGGTAGGGAAAAAGTAAATAAGTGGTCATTTACATTATAGTAGCATTATTTTTCTTGATTTCATTGGTCAAAATTGAGAAGGTGGGTTAATCACATATGTATGTAGCATAAAGAGAAAGTGAAGTGTTTTCATGTGTTATTTAGTGGCATGAGAATGGTGGGATAATTATTTTTACTCGAAATTTAAGGATAAATTATAAGTGAATCATCACCATTATTTTTATGTTGCATTTCATGATCTGATTAGCTTAGGAAAATTTAAAAAAGGAAGTAGCTTTCAATATTATGTTTCTTCTTTAGGGCAGGGGGCCTAGCTCGATTGGCTAAAGTATCCTATTGTAGACAAGAGGTCACAATATCTAGTCTCCTCATAAACCTGTGGTACTAGAGGGTGTGTCATGCCAACGACACCAATAACATGACAAAAGTTTACCAAGCATACTGTAGTTTATAGGGGGGTAGATACCCAACTGATTCCTGTAGTCTAAAAAAAAAATATTATGTTTCTCCATTTTTTGTTTCTAACCATCAATTTTATGTTTCAATCAATAGATAATATGGATTAATGAAGAGTATTCAAAATATTTATGTGATAGGATAGGTGTTTGTTTTCCAAGCTTATCCATATAAAGGGGAAAGGTGTCAAGGAAATTAATAAAAGCTACAATTAACATGAGATCACATGTAGAATTAGATTTAAAGTAATAAAAGCAATTATAATCCTTAATGTGTCTTGTTTTGTAAATGAATTATAAAAATTGAGAATTTATACTAAATACACTCATGTTTGTTAGCTATCACCTACAAAATAAAAATATTTGAAGTTAAATTCTCAAGTAATTACATATATATCTTTCCTTACAATTGAATTATATTTGTAAAAAGGATAAGCTCATTATCATTAAATAAAATTAGAAGATAAGCTATGTGAAATAAGTTAGGGCACCCTTTTTTAGTTATTGTTTGGCTTCTGCAAAGGTAAATACATTATAATTGTATATCCATGATGTTTAGGGTAAAATTAGAACCCTACAATTACTCATGTTCCCTAAATTAGATTACCAATTAGAAGAAATAATATCCCCAAGCTTGCAAACCAATAAAATTATCTATTTTAAGAATTCTAAAATGCATCTTAAGAGATTTGCTAGTCAAGACACTTTTTGAGGTCATTTCATGGGCTAGAAAAATATATAAGAGATATATTGGGAAGATTTTTCTAGGAATTATTCAAGGATGTGAAAAATTTATATTAAGGACATAGTGACTTAGAGTCCTTGAGTGGAAAGTTGTTCAACATTTATTATGACAAGGGCAATATTACCTCATCTAATATGTGATGCTTGGGTCTTTAACCTAACTCAGGTCAATATGTTGAATTGCTTCCTTGCACTATATACTATAGAATGGTCACATAAGTGTTAAGGTGATATACTTATTCTATAAAGGATTCAATGATAAATTTAATTTTCACTCTAAATCAAGGGAAAAAAAATTAAAAGGCTTTCTAGCTAACTCATGAGACTAGGGTAGAATTGAATTAGAATAGTCTAGCCTTTAATTACAAAATTATAGGAATATTTATTGAGGGTTAAAGTCACCACATTATAGAATTAGGAGTGGTCCAAAGTTCAAGACAATTATTCCTTCTAAGGAAAATGGACCTATGAAACTAATCAAGTTTGTGCCTCATTTTCAAGAAACATACATGGGCTATTGTTAGGCTACAAGACAAATGAAAGGAACCAAGTGCATCTTACTGTTAGTTTAGTGATTAATTTTATCTTAGGGTAAATACTTTGGGTAGTTTTTTCTCGTAGGGTAGTTTTCTCACCCGTTGCTTTTTTTATTGCCTTTAAAAGGTTGTACAATAAGTAATTTTATAGCATTTCAATTCATTCACTTCTGGTGAAATACTGTGTCCTCTTGTGTATTCGTGAAGGTTCTATGTTGCAAATAGTGCTCTTGGGAGGTGGTTGACACCAACATGGTATCAGATGGTGCTAAGGAGTGTGTAACAGCTCACCTACCAAATCAACTAGCCCCGAAAATGGATGGTGTTGAAGCGCACAATCTATACTCGGTCGTTAGGGAAAGTTCCAAGCTTTGATGAGTAGCACACAGGGGTTGTTACGAAACCTTGGGTGTGACCTTGGGTGGACCGGTCCCTGGTGTACATCTTGATGGTAGTAGCAAATATTCAAATGACAAACTTAGGGAGAATGAAGATGCAATATGGGTCCCTAGTGCTTTGAGTCCCGCTATTATCTCCTCATTCTCCATTAATTTGAGCCACAGTTTCAATGCTTGCCACCCTTGTTTCACACCCTCTCTCCACATGGATTTGGTTCTTCCTTCTGGCCACCTAATGAAAGGGTGATTTATCTCTACTACTTCTAGGTCCACACCTCCCATGCCTTCGCTCACAAAGCCTTTTATTGGTATAGCCCTTTCCAGGCTACTCTCCATGTTCACTGAGAAATCCCTATGCACCAACGCTTTCATCACTTTCCTTACAAACTCCACCGACTCTCCTATGTCTAGTCCCCATGCCATGATCAGAGAGTATATATCCATATTAGTCTAATATTCATGCTTTAAATCTTCAAATCCATTACCCATAATGATTTGCACAGATTGCACCACCTTCACATCCTTGTATAAGAACAAGCCACATAGTCTCTTCATCGTCACTTTGCCATCAAAAGGATCCAATTTCCTCCTCACTTTCAGAGTTAAGTTGGCCTCCATTTCTTCTCTGGTATGTTAGCCACCAGAATACTTCACATTGTCATCCTAACACTCTCCTTACTCCCACAAACCAAGAAGCATCGAAGGAAATGCAAGAAAAAACTTCATTACATAGCAAATTGTTGGCGATCAACATTAGTGTCGAACGTATGTCCAGTGCCCGCAAAAAGAGCTAATTCTTCAATAATTTTGAAAAACATTCCTTCAATAATTTGTAAGTATATTTAATATGTTAAATGATTTTTTTATTTATTTCCTTGAAAAAAGTAAATGATTGTATATTAATTAGTTTAAAAGTAAATGATTGCATTTCTAGCTTCGACTTCTAATTCATCCCATGTTTTACCTTCTTCCTCTTTAGAATCTTCTTCTTCTTCATCCTCCTCTAACTCCACAAGAGATTCATCTTCTAAACCTTCCTCATCTGATTTTGATTCCTCTTATACATCAGAGGATTCGTATCCTTGATCTGACTCTTCTGAATTATCAGAATCAGAATCGCTAGCTTCCATATTATAAAATTCCCAACCACCATCTTCAATAAATTTATTTGGATCATCAATAATAGTCTACAAAATTGGCCACCAGTTCAAGTTCATTTTTCTTTCACAATACTTTATATCCATGAAAACCAAGCTCTCTAAATGGTATATCAAACTCTAGTTCAAAATCTTTTAGATGAGGATGCTCCTATAGCTCTCTTACTCACTTGACAAATCCTTGAAACTCCAACTTCTTAACATTCAAAAGATAAATGGAATGTCCTCAACACCTAGTAGAGCTATCCAAAAAAACTAACTATAAGCAAACCCAATTTTTTTGTTTAATAATTTAATTATAAATTTTAAACTTTAAATGTAAATTTTTTTATGTGTTATTGGCTTATTGCAGGCTGCAACATTGTTTAATATTTATATCTATATATTGTCTCTATCACATTAATAGTGTGTCAAAATGGAAAGGAACTTGTTGGAAGTAGTATGCTCTAAATTTCCAATACTTAGTGAATCTAGATCCATAGTTAGTAATGTCCAAACAAATCCCATCAGCCATAGGGAAATGGGCAAAGTTAATGGGTAATAATCAATGGGCTATGCAGGAGGCTGTGATAATATCAGCTGATTACCTAGGGAAGGCTTAGGTAATCAGATGACAGTATGATAGCCTCTTGTGTAGCCCATTGATTATTACCCATTAACTTTTCCCATTTCCCTATGGCTGTTGGGACAAGTTTTGTTTGGACATTACTAACTATGGATCTAGATTCAATAAGTATTGGACATTACTAACTATACTACTTCCAACAAGTTCCTTTCTATTGTCAATGTGATAGAGATAATTTATAGTTATAGATATACTTAGTATTGTCAATTTGGAGCTTAACACTTCCACATTTCTTTAATCAATCTAGAGCATAAGACTAAGACTACTCAAATGACATTGTAGCCAGGTAAAAATTTATTAAGGGCATAATAGTAGTATACTTGTGTATGTGTATTTACTTCAGCTAAAATTTGCGTTTATACTTAAGTGATTGATGTATACTTGTGTATGTGATCAAATTTTCTTCTATTTAATGATATTATTGTGTATTTAAGGTCTTTTTAATAAAGGGTGCATGAAACAAGTTTTAAATCCTTAAAAATCTTTAAATTTCTAGGGTTTTTTCATTTCCCCAAGTCTGTGCCGAGTTTGGGTGCCGAGTCCCCAAGTCGAGTCACCCTAGCCAAAGTCTGAGGTGAGTCTGAGTCTCGTTACTATGGTTGTGATACAAACAAAAGGTGCTTACACATTGGCTAAATATATCCTCATCAAAATGACCAGAAAGAAATTTCAAATTTGTAAGTAAACTTTGACAGTCAAGAAAAACAGTCATAAAAATTGGAAGTAAACTTTGGAAAACATGTAGGTGAACTTAATTCATCTGACTTTATGCCTCTTGGTAGATATCCTCTCCTAAAGTTTGGACCACATCCATTACCTCCACGTAAAACTAGACATCTTTGGTCTTCTTGGTTCCCACGCCATGATATGGTTATGTAAATGAAAATGAAAATGAAGCAAAGTAATCATCTCCTTCTCTATTGGCTGGAAGAATGCATGCTTAATATTTTGATACATGATATAAACTCTCTTCTTCTCTCAAGGTTGAATACCAAAATCCATTATTGCGGACCTCCAGAGTTACAGTCATCTATCATCCTCTTCCACCAAATGTTGGCCTGATCCACACGTCTACCAGCCTAATTGGCTTTGTTTTTGAAAGCTAAAGTTTCTCCTAAGTCACCAGTGTAGCTCTCTCTACCTTTTCAAACTCTTTCATTGCTACTAATCGTCTCTAGGATTTAATCATTTGTACCACATGGTTGATGTGCTTTGAATCCCTGCATCTAAAGGAAATTTCCTTTTAACATAAATACTGCTAGGGAATTTTAATGTTGCCATTGTAGTTGGCATTAAAGCCGGTACCTACAACATTGAAAATTATCCTTATATAATAATTTCATCCATTTTGTTGGCTTGTAACACTCTTGATGGTGGCTACATGAAATCTGATTTTGATTCCTCTTCTACATCAAAGGGTTCATATCCTTGATCTGACTCTTCTGAATTATCAGAATCAGAATCACTAGCTTCCATATTCAAAAATTCCCAACCACCATCTTCAATAAATTTATCTGGATTGAATCAGTAATACTCTTCAAAATTGGCCGCCAATTCAAGTTCATTATGCTTTCATAATACTTTATATCCATGGAGTTTGGCCATTCCTAGATGCTGTCAAGTGAAGATTGAGGAATGGTGTCAATGCGGAGTACATTCCGCTTGAAGTCTTTGAAAAAAATAGCCATATCAAATGCCTTTTGCCCATGTCCTACTCTCTGAAGGTTAACAATATCAATCTTACTAATAGTGATTACTAAGAAAGGTAATTCCACCAACTCTACCAAACAGTTTATCGTAGGAACAATAAAAGCAGAGGCTTTGAAAGGAAATCCATGAAAACCAAGCTCTCTAAATGGTATATCAAACTCTAGTTCAAAATATTTTAGATGAGGCTGCTCCCATAGCTCTCTTACTCACTTGACAAATCCTTGAAACTCTATATTGATTTTATTTTTCCTATCCCTCTCCTGATGTTCTTCCTCAATTTCATCAAGATCATACATTGACCTTCTTGCCCCTCCTAAATTTTGGACCACATCCATTACCTCCACATAAAATTGAACATCCTTGGTCTTCTTGGTTCCCATGCCATGTTATGGATATGCAAATGAAAATGAAGCAAATTAATCATCT
Source organism: Sequoia sempervirens (assembly GCA_007258455.2). Lineage (NCBI taxonomy): Eukaryota > Viridiplantae > Streptophyta > Pinopsida > Cupressales > Cupressaceae > Sequoia > Sequoia sempervirens. Next base: position 134,705,000 of record VDFB02379711.1, read on the forward strand.
CCCTCTCCCCTGGCTGGAAGAATGCATGCTTAATGTTTTGATACATGATATCAACTCTCTTCTGCTCTCATGGTTGAGTACTAAAATCCATTATGGTGGGCCTCTAGAGTTCTAGTCATCTTTCTTCCTCTTCCACCAAATGTTGGCCTGATCCAAAAGTCTTCTAGCCTAATTGGCTTTTTTTTAAAGATGAAGTTTGTCCTAAGTCACCAATATTAGCTATAACTTTTTTGAAATTTTATTATGGTATGTGCACTTTGATATGATTTAATATGATTATGGTTTCATCTCATATGTTGTAATATTAGATATATAATAGAAAAATAAATTATTGCATGAAATAAACAATAAATTTTCATTTTAAATGTTCTTTTTTTTGCATAAAACGGGTCTTCCAGAAGATCAACATGATCCTTAACATGATATAGATCCTATTGGTTTTGTCAGTATAGGTCACATGGCAAAGGATGATGATGACGCAAATACGGAAGACATTGAGGCCAATGACAATGATGACGATGAAGATGATGACAACGATGATGATCAGGATGGTGATGATGATGATGAGATAGTTGGTCATAGTAACCAGTGACATTAATGATCATATAGACTACATCATGGATCATTGTTGATATATCGTTATGATGTCTCTTTTCACGATTACTATCATATGTATCATTTTCACACCTACTCTACTACATTGTTGAGTTGTATCATATTGACATGTATCATTTTCACTATATCATTTGGACATGTATCAATTTGAGTTACATAATTTATCAATTTTATTTATATCATTTGTACATGTATCATTTTCACTTATGTCGACTATTGGACATGTATCATTTTGACATGTTTTTGATGTACTGTTATATTTTACTTTCACTTGTTTTAGTTATATATGATGATGATCTTATTAGTATTGACTTGTCAATTTATATATATTAAAAGTGGTCGATGATTTTTGGATAGATATTTATTAAGTATGATGATTTTAATTTACTGCTTAGGATGGATGTTGTCAAATTCAATTAAATTACAGATATTTGATTCACTTGTTTTAATTATAGATGATGATCATGTTACAATAATTATATTGTTATTTAATCATTTAAGTTAAATAATTAAATTACTTACTCTATAATCATATGAGTTATTTAAGAGGCGCGATATATTGAACTAATTAAACTAAAATATAAAACATATTAAATTAATAAATGGAAGCAAAACAAGAAGCATTTTTAGAAGCAAAAAAGGAAGCAACAGTGGAAGTCAAACTAGAAGAAAATTAGAAGTAATCTTGCAAGCAAAATTGAAAGGAAAACCGGAAGCAAAACTGGAAGTAAATCTAGAAGCAAAACTGGAAGCAAAATCGGAAGCAAAACTAAAAGTAAATCTGGAAGCAAAATTGAAAGAAAACTTGGAAGAGAAATCAGAAGCAAAACTAGAAGCAAACATGGAAGCAAAACCAAAAGCAAAACTAGAAGCAAAACTAGAAGCAAACGTGGAAGCAAAACTAGAAGCAAAACTAGAAGCAAAACCAGAAGCAAAATTGGAGGCAAACTTGGAGGCAAAACTGGAAGCAAAACTGGATGCAAAATTGGAAGTAAAACTAGAAGCAAAAATGGGAGTAGAGATGGAAGAAAAATCGGAAGCCAAATTGGGCGTCAATTTTGGCGCAATTTCTATCATTACTTCTCAGCGCTATTTTAGGCACTAACAGAGGCTTATGATTTTCCAGTGCAAATTCCGGCAATAACAAATGACACAAAAGTTAGCGCAAAAGAATAGACGCCGAATTGGCCATGCTTGTTTGTGCCAAGTTTAATGCCAGCAAAATTTTTCAACTCATGTGCTCAAAATACACTAAAAACTGGCGCCAAAGTCTGCGCTAATTGCTTGTTGTGTTGTTGTGGTTATTCAACATTTATTATGACAAGGGCAATGTTACCTCATCTAATATGTGATGCTTGGTCTTTAACCTAACTAAGGTCAATATGTTGAATTGCTTCCTTGCACTATATGTTATAGAATGGTCACATAAGTGTTAAGGTGATATACTTATTCTATAAAGGATTCAATGATAAATTTAATTTTCACTCTAAATTGAGGGGAAAAAAATTAAAAGGCTTTCTAGCTAACTCATGAGACTAGGGTAGAATTGAATTGGAATAGTCTAGCCTTTAATTACAAAATTATAGGAATATTTATTGAGGGTTAAAGCTACCACATTATAGAATTAGGAGTGGTCTAGAGTTCAAGACAATTATTCCTTCTAAGAAAAATGAACCTATGAAACTAATCAAGTTTGTGCCTCATTTTCAAGCTAAAACATACATGGGCTATTGGTAGGCTACAAGAAAAATGAAAGGAACCAAGTGCATCTTACTGTTAGTGTAGTGATTAAGTTTATCTTAGGGTAAATACTATGGGTTGTTTTTTTTCCCCATAGAGTAGTTTTCTCACCCGTTGCTTTTTTTCCTGCCTTTAAAAGGTTGTATAATACGTAATTTTATAGCATCTCAATTCATTCACTTCTGGTGAAATAGTGTGTGCTTCTCTCGTGCATTCATGAAGGTTCTTTGTTGCAGATGGTGCTCCTGGGAGGTGGTTGACACTAACACTTACATCTTTGTATTCATAGTGGATAATAAAAATAAAACATGTAATAATGGAGGGTTCTTAGCACACTATATTCATGTATAAATACTTTAATTCAAGGAGAAATCATTCACCAAAAGCTTTAGAAGACATATTATATTGTGCCACATTTTATTGTACACCATGGCAGGGGAATATCACAGGAAATTAGAACTTACTTATAGAATCACCTCCCTAATAGTTAGGTAAATCTTAGTAATTATGGACCCTTCATATGGACAAGCATAACAAGTATTATTGATCTTTTTTATTTGAAAATTGCTTTATTTTCCCATTATTCACAAGATTAGAGGCTAACATGGTAATATAGACTAATTATATTAAGTATTTAATTAGACCTTATCAAAATAATAGAGATAAATCACTACTAGGAAGATTGGTATTTTATGTAATAACTTTGATATAATCACAACATTTGGTACCACTATGACATCATATGAACTACTACATACAATAGCTCTAAGAATTGACTTTTTGTAAAACACTACTAAAAAAATCCATTTTAAAGATTAGTTTAGACATATCATAATTCATCCTTTTGTGATATTTGAAGATTTAAGCCGTCAAGGTAAAATTTTATTTTAAAAACTATGACCCTAAATAGTTTAGGCATGTACTTTGAGAAGAGAACCTATGACCCTAAATAGTTAATTGATAGATTGTTGAGAGGCAGAATAAATTTAGGATAGAAAATAAATTTAATGAGAATACAGGACTTAATCTTGGACACAAAAATCATTTTCTCCAAGCGAAGAAGCAAAGAAATACCTACGTAGTCAGTCTTTGGTCATAAAATTGACGTAATACATGTCGGTGGCGTGGACAAAAATTTTAATCCCCAACTCACGGGAGATTTTAGCTCATCATTTCACCAAATTTTTGTGCCATTATTCAAACTCTGCTCTTCCAGAAAGTAGTATAGTTTTACAATTGATTATCCAACATGGAAAAAATTGCCCTTCAAATACCAGGATCTTTATCTTTAAGTCACAACTTCTACTTCAGCCATATTCAACTCTAGTTCATTAGTATACAGATTTTCATGATGAAGAAGGTCCACGTTATTTTGTTCTGTGTTTTGTTCTTATGGTTTGTAACTAATCATTCCACTGCTTGTAGATTGCTTCAACAAGGTAGTGATCTCTGAACTTATTTCTCCATTACCATGAAGTCTATGAGTGCAAGAAAATCTGCAACTGTTTGTGATATTCAATAATTTATTTTGTTCATATTGTCTACATTGATTTGCAGATAAGAATGAACTTTTGGTGTCTAATTCCAGGCCAAATTCAAGCACAGATAATCAGAAGATTGTAAGATATAAAGAAGCACAAAAGAGAAGCATATGCAAGTTCTTTATTTGGTTTACAGTGGTTGCTAATTACTGAAGGTGGTGGTGCAGGATGGAGGTAAATTCTTGTCATGCAAGGAAAAGGCTGACTGCGAAACTCAGTATGAAGACTCTGATTATATCTACTCCCGCTCTCATCCGTGATGAATCTGCTCTATAACTCTGTAATCTTCATGATGGGCATGGAGCTATTACATTTCTGTAAATTAATTTAATTTTGTATTTGTTACTGGATAAATATAGCTATGCATAAAGACAAGCTATCAATTGCTTCCAATGTTTTTAATAACTTTTACTGTAATATTACAATGACAAACAGATTTGTTACAATGTAATGAAATGTTTGCAGAGAAATGTCTTAAAATATCTTTTCAAACATTGCAAAAAGTTATGAGCCATTGGAATCTATGGGTAGGAGATATGGTGGTTGTTATTATATCCCTCACACGCTGACTTTTTAGTTATTCTTTGCTATAAAACCATACAGATTTTTCATGTACTTTAAAAAACAAAAAAAAGAAAGCATCCAACAACATGAAACTAATCTTTTCACCGAATTTCTTAAAAAAGTTAGGCTCATAAATGATTAAAACTTCACTAACTAGAAATTGTGTCCTTTTATGTCAGTAGTAGATATGACAATGCAACTTCAATTTTATTATGCAATCTCAAGAAACATTATAAAATTTCTAACTTTTAGATATTCTTTGCTATAAAAACATACAAATTTTTCATGTACTTTCACGAAACTAATCTTTTTCACCACATCTATTAAAAAATAAAAAAGCAATTTCAAGAAGCTTATAAATAACGGGGTGATCCGTTTAACGCAGCGGTTGAAACACTTGCTTGGTGATGCTGCCACCAAGGTTCAAACCCCTGCTGGGCTGCTTAGCTCACAAGTTTTGTGCCTTCGCTGGGCTAGTAGGCTGGGCTCGTCGGTTTGAACAACTTTAGTGTTAGGCACCTTAAAAAGTGCCCATTACCGATTAAAAAAAAAAAACTAAAAAAAAAGCTTATAAATAACATAAACTGTGTATAACTTCACTAATTAGAAATTGTCCCTATAAAAATGATAATGCAACTTCAATTTTTTTATGCAATTTCAAGAAAGATCATACAATTTCATCTCTAAATGAAATTATTGTAATTGTTTAATTGTAGAATGAAAATTCATATCCATATTCATTTATTATTAAGATAGGGAATTATGAGTATTGATTTGAAATATTAATTTACAATTAAATTCTCTTAAATTTGAAATTCTAGAGTGAAAACGTGTTAACTTTAATAATATATCTCTCAATATCATGTTATATGTTTGGCATATAAATATTTGTAGATTTAAATTTATAATTATCTTTTTATTTCTCAGAGATATTTTGGATTTAAATATATAATTACTTTTGTAGAGACATGATATCCTTTTCTATGATTATTTTGTTGTAAGAAAATATGTGTTTAATAGGGTATACTTGAAGAATTGGCTTTAAGAAAATTTTATAGATATTTATAGAAATAGGATATAACTAACAAGTAAAAGTATGTTGCAAATTCAAATCATCCAAATACTTAAGTAGTGATAAGTCATAGATAAAAATAGAAAAACCATGAAATAAATGCAAATCATAACACAAGATAAACATAGAGAAACCCTCTCAAGAACAAGCTCCACACCCAAAGAAATTCAAAGCTTTTATTATTTCTCAACAAGAGTTACACTAATACAAATTTTCCCTCTTAATTCTAGTAGCACTTTGTTACTACAACAACCTACAAAATAACTTGCATTATCTCCTACTCCAAGTTTCAATTTAAAGCTAAAGGTATTACAAGAAACTATAAATGGTCCTCACCACAATAGACTCAAACCATGAGGTAAGTAGTCTACAAGAAAAAAGGTATCTCATGACATATGTTTGGGAGTTACAAACATCTTTCTAGAAGCTTCAAGAATTTTCTCATGAATTTGGATGTCCAACTTTGAACTAGAGGACTAAAACAACTCACTAGAAAATAAAATAACAACTCCCTAAGTTCAAAAAATTCTATCAAATTATTATACATAATCAAAGGTGCTTTCTTACACCCCTTAGACTATCATAAATGTTTATTATACCTCTTACAACATTCCACTTCATTCCAAGCCTTCATAGGTGTTCTCATTTACCAAATTAAGCTTCCCCACTCAATGACAACTTATAAAGAATATTCCAAGTGCATACAATAATAATATTTAATTAAAAAAAAATCTCCCCATATGGGATGTCCAAGTTCCCCTTACACAATTTTTGGAGTTTCATGAAATAATAACTGACTTTTAAAATATCAAATTACAAAGCATAGTCCTAAGATTACAAGATTAATATCACCAATCCTAACATTTTGTAAAAAATCTATAATTTGTAGAGGCATAATCTCCCTAATATATATTTTGAAATAGATTTAATGTAGTAGAGTCGGTATCTATTGTATATATAAAATAAAATATAGGAGATTTGGAAATTAAAATTTGTGTCAAATATTAATCAATTTGATGAAAAGAACTCAATTTGTCTAATTTGCAATTGAGGTGATAAATTATAATTTAAATTTTCTATAAATTTGTAATTGAAATGGAAAAATAAAACCTAAATTCTCATTGTAATTGAGACAGTAAAATATAATCTAAAATTCCCAAAAAAAAAAACAATAATTTGGATGGTGATTTTGAATCTAAATTTTTGCACAATAATATAACTAAATAATATAACTAAAGGCTGCATTCACAATTATTTTGAAATAACCTTTTATGGATCTAAATTGTACTTAATTTTCCCTTGAATCACTTTTTGAATCATATTATTCTTAGCCTTACTAAAAAATATTTTTTCCAAGTGCCTCAACCTTCATCCTTGTAAAGATTTCATAGTAGAATGTCCTTTTATTTATATAAATCCATAGTATTCATTAAAACCCCATACTTTTGATATAAAATGTAGATTACGTAGGATCAGTGTATCTTCTAAAGTCTCATAAACTATTGATTAATGATGATGTGTTAGAATTTTGTGTATTTATGGATAAAAACAAAATATGGTGGTGTGCATATTTGGCTTTATTTATTTTAATCCTAACCATTGATCATAGATTAATTAATGTGTCATTGAATGTGATTACCTTTCAATGAATTTCAAAATATGACAAAATTTAGTAATAATCTTGGATGATTTCTCATCAAGCTAGTTGTTTCTACAAATAAATTTTAATCAACCTTAGCATTGATTTAATCCATTGATTTAGGTATATTATTTTATGTTATACATCTTTTAATTTTCTAATGTGGGTGCTTGTGTTAGATAGTCATATTCACTTGTGTATAATAAGTGAATTTAATGTTGGGTAACTATACATCTTCCCTTTTTTCCTTGACCACTATCATGTGTCCATCAATGTGGGTTGTCAAATCTAAATATATTATTTAACATATCAAATGGTAGGAAAAAAAAGTAGCCTTTTATAATATAGTAGCCTTATTTTTATTGACTTCATTGGTCAAAAGTGAGAATGTGGGTTAATCACATAGGTATGTAGCATAAAGAGAAAGTGAATTGTTTCCATGTGTTATTCAATGGCATGAAAATGGTGGGATCATTATTTTTATTCAACAAAGGATAAATTATAAGTGAATCATCACCATTATTTCTATGTTTTATTTCATGATCTCATTAACTTAGGAAAAATTAAAAAAGGATGTAGCTTTCAATTTTATGTTTCCATTTTCCTCGTAACCATCAATTTGATGTTGATCAATAAACACTATGGATTAATAAAAATGATTCAAAATATTTATGTGATAGGATAGGTGTTTAATTTTCAAACTTATCCATACAAGGAGAAAGGTGTCAAGGAAATTAATACAAACTACAATTAACATGGGATCGCATGTCGAATTAGATTTTAAGTAATTAAATTAATTATAATCCTTAATTTGTATTGTTCTATAAATGAATTATAAAAATTGAGAAGTTATGCTAAATGCACTCATGTTTGTTAGTTATCACCTACAAATTGAAAATATTTGAAGCTAAATTACTAAGTAATTACATATATAGCTTTCCTTACAATTGAATTATATTTTTAAAAGTGATAAGCTCATTATCATTAGATAAAACTAGAAGATAAGCTATGTAAAAGAAGTTGGGGCACTTTTTTTAAGTTATTGTTTGGATTATGCAAAGGTAAATGCATTATAATTATATATCCATGATATTTAGGGTAAAATTGGAACCCTATAATTACTCATGTGTGCCTTAAATTAGATTACCAATTAGAAGATATATTATTCTCCAAGCTTGCAAACTAATAATTTTCCTATTTTAAGAATTCTAAAATGCCTCTTAAGAGATCTGCTAGTCAAGACACTTTTGAGGTCATTTCATGGGATAGAAAAATATATAAGAGATCTATTGGGAGGAATTTTCCAAGAATTTTTCAAGAATGTGAAAAATTATATTAAGGAAATAGTGACTTAGATTCCTTGAGTGGAAAGTTATTCAACATTTTTTATGACAAAATGTTACCTCATCTAATATGTAATGCTTGGGTCTTTAACCTAGCTAAGGTCATTATGTTTAATTGCTTCCTTGCACTATATATATTATAGAATGGTTGCATAAGTGTTAAGATGATATACTTATTGTATAAAGGATCCAATGATAAATTTAATTTTCATTAGATAGGGAAAAATTCAAAAGGCTTTCTAGCTAACCCATGAGACTAGGGTAGAATTGAATTGGAAGAGTCTAGCCGTTGATTACAAAATTATAGGAATATTTATAGAGGGCTAAAGTTACAACATTATAGAATTAGGAGTGATTCAAGGTTCAAGACAATTATTCCTTCTAAGGAAAATGATCCTATGAAACTAATCAAGTTTGTGCCTCATTTTCAAGAAACATACATGGGCTATTGTTAGGATACAAGAAAAATGAAAGGAATCAAGTGCATCCTGCATCTCTTTATTTATAATGCATAATAAAAATAAAAAACTTAATAATGGAGAGTTCTTAGCACTATATTCATGCATAAATACTTGAAGTTAAGGATAAATTATCATTTACCAAAGGCTTTAGAATATATATTATATTGTGCCACATTTTATTGTACACCATGATAGGGTAGTAGCACAAGAAATTAGAACTTATAGAATCACCTCCCTAATAGTTAGGTAAACCTTATGCAATTATGGACCCTTCATATGGACAATCATAACAAGTATTCTTAATTTTTTAATTTAAAAATTGCTTTGTCAACCCATTGTTGACAAGATTGGGAGCTAACATGACAATGTAGTTAAATGATATTAAATACTTAATTAGATCTTATCAAAAAAATAAAGTTAAATAACTACTAGGGAGATTGTTCTTTTCTGTAGTGACTTTGATATAATCACAATATTTGGTACTACTATAATCATAAAAAAATTGGAGTATTCGATTTAATAATATTTAAATTTTATAATTAAATTTGTCCTCATTCAAGTATAATGACCTTCCAGTTTTCATCTATCCATTTGATTTCTAATGAGGACATGGATGCTGACTTTTTAGCTTCTATGTAAATGTTAAATAGGCTCAATTCAAAGCTAATTGATAGAGTGATAGGCATAGCTCTCCTCAGATGAGTTTGTCAAGTTGTGGTATAGATCTCTCCTAGGAGATAGCCCAAACTGATTCAGGCATACATCTCTCCCACGAGATTGCCTAACTTATACGAACTCAAGGAATGCATCTCACTCACGAGCTTGGTCAAGCTTTGTATTATCTTTCATATGTTGAATAAAATGATGTTTTTCATGTTTCTCACTTTGTCTTAATGATTTACAATACTTTCAACAGCTTACTGAGTATTGTCCCTCGAATTCACAAAAAAATTTAGATCAGTGGTATCAAATCGAGAACGCTCTTGAATGTCAGAGCGCACAAGATCAAGCTACCAAAAGTTAGGATTGGACACACAAAACTTGTTAGAATACCATCCTTTGAGATGCACACAACTAAAGATGATAGATGACAAAGGTGATTCATTAGACTCCATTCAGAAAGTGGTGGAAGAAGCTTTGAAAAAACAATGAGAAGAGATGATGAGCCAATTCTCATGTCTCCTTCAGAATCAACAACCAAACAGGGCAGAGGCACCATTTCGTGAACATACCCCTTTCAAAGTGCAAGTAAATTTTGATATCCCAAATTTCAAAGGGAAAATTGATGCTAACATTGTTGATGATTGGTTATCAAAATTGGAATGATACTTCTCTATAAATCATTTCTTAGATGCGTAGAAAATAACTTTTTCTCTCCTCAAAGCTGAAATCCATGTGAAACAAGTATGGGAAATTAAGGTGGCAGATAGAGGATTACCCATTGGACCAAAATTGGAGTTAACCTTTGATAATAAATCAACATGGAGAGAATTCATGGAATACATAAAAGAAGCATACTTCCCTGAGGATACGTATGAACAAAAATATACATAGTGGTAGTTGCTTCGATAAAAGAAGGATCAATCTGTGCAAGATTACACCAATAGTTTCTATGCACTTTCTATAAAACTTGGTATTGAAGATTCAAAAAAAGAATTGAATTCTAAAATATCGTAGTGGATTTCATAGATATATTGATACTGAGATGAATTTTTTGAACATTGAAACATTGGTGACTGCTTTCAATTATACCATAAAATTTGAGGAGAAATTCAAGCAAAAAGGGAAGAAAGATTACTTTGCAAATAATAAGTTCAAGGGCGAAGGTAGCAATAAATCTATAGGAAAACAAGTGATCAAAGAACCTCCCTCAAACTCACCTAAGAAGACACAATCAAATACATGCATGTGGTGTGACATACACAAGAGTGCATTCCATAACACACATTCCATAGTTACAACTGCCAAAGTATTGCCTTATGAGGATGAAGAGCGACTGTTCCATTCACAAATCTGGGTTGGTGGAAAGCCTCTAAATTTTATTGTTGACAGTGGTAGCCAAAAGAACTTAATTTCTATGGAGACAATCAAAAGACTAAATCTGAAAAATGACAAAACACCCACAACCATACTCCATGGGACAGGTAAGCGGAGGGCGAGATATTCAAATAAATAAATAGTGCCATCTGCCATATTCGATAAAACTATTTATGGATGAATTAATCTACAATGTAGCACCTTTGGATGTATGTGATACCTTTTTGGGGTAGTCATACATGTATCAACACTATGGTGTATATGAGTCCAAACCACACAACATCACAATCAAGCTTGGTGAAAGAAATTATCGTATACCAGAGGTATGTCCAAAATAATCTATTTCTTTGATTAGTGCTAAACAATGTAAATGTTTGATTGCTCAAACTAGAGTTTTTGTATTTCTCATGGTTTTCCCTAAGGAAACAAAATCAGTTGTCCTAAATAAACATTCCAAAGTGGTCACAACAACAAACTAGCAAAAGAAAATGGATATCTTGAAAGAATATCAAAGTGTGTTTAATTCACTAGTAGGGGTCGCAACTGAAGATAAGTGATGCTGCCAAGATCGTGTTTTTTCCAGCATGGCAAAGACTTCTATTTTTAGCCTGCATCTTAGTTTTTTAAAGTAGTTTTTCTAGTTTTTCTTTAAAGCTTTGTTTTTTTTGCTTTCTACAAATAAAGCATGCGTTGCATGCTAAGTATTGGAGATCTACTTTGATTTTTTCTTGTGCATCGAACTCTATTTTATCCCCTATGTATTTCTTTTAGATAAGCAGCAAAAATAGAGAACTTTGTTTTAAAACATAGCAGAATTTTCTAATTCTTTTTAACAGCACTGTGCAGAACAGAGGAAGAATGTGAAGTTTGTTTTTCAATGAGTTAATAGATTGCAGTTTATTTTGTTACAGCATTATGGTATATTATTTTTTTTATCAGCATTGTGTCAGTTTGTTTTCTTTCTCTGCTACTTCATTTCTTTAATCAGTTGTCTTAGAGGTGATGCCTCTTTTCAAAAACTACAGTTGGTATCAGAGTAGGTATTTTGTTTTGGGTTTAAGATCTAGTTGTTCAAATTTTGCCAAAGATTATCATGTCGAATTCTAACAGCTTGCCCATTCCAGAATTTGATGGAAATGAGTATGATTATTGGTGTATAAAAATGATGACTTTTTTAATAGGAAAAGACTTGTGGGAGATTGTTGAATCAGGTTACCAGGAGCCAGCTGATTGGAATGTCGTCCTAGTCAATGAAAGAACAGCAAGGAAGGAAGCTATGAAGAAGAATTTTCAAGCATTGTTTCATATTCAAATAGCTCTAGACAAGAGTCTATTTCCAAGAATTGCAGATGCAAAGACAGCTGAGGATGCCTGGAAGACTCTAAAAGAAGCTTACCAAGGCAGTGATCAAGTCCAAGTTGTTAAGTTATAGACATTGAAGAGAGAATTTGAGAATTTAAAGATGCAAGAAGCAAAAAGTGTGAGTGAGTATTGTGTCAGAGTAAAAGATGTGGTCAATAAGATGGCTACACTTGGAGAAACTATGAACACAGAGGTTTTGATAAAAAAGGTGTTGAGATCTCTCACACCAAGATGAAATCACGTCGCCATAATAATGGAAGAAAGAAAGGATTTGACAACCCTCCAATTCGATCACCTCGTTGGATCTTTAATCTCACATGAAGAAAGACTAAAAGATTATTTTGGAGAAAGTGTTGAGAAATCCTTTTCCTCCAAAGTACAAATCACAAGGAATGAAGATGGAAACAGTAGTAGCAAAAGCAATCAAAGCCAAAGTAAAGGTACAAATCAGTATAATTCAAGAGGTAGAGGCAAAGGTGGTTCAAGAGGCAGAGGTAGAGGAAGATTTGATAAAAGGAATCTTCAATGTTACCATTGTAATAGGTATGTACATTTTGAAAGAGAATGTAGATTAAAAGAAGGTAAAAATGTTAATTATGCTCAAGAAAGTTATGAAAATCCTCCAGATAATTTATTCTTATCTTATTCTAAAAGTGAAAATACTAGTAAAGATGTTTGGTACCTAGATTCTGGATGCTCTAACCATATGTCAGGAAATGGGAAGTTGTTTTCAACAAAGGATGAAAGTTTCAAGTCAAAGATTCAGCTCGGTGATGATAAATCATTGGTGGTTGCTGCAAAAGGTGCTATGGAGGTCCACACAAAAGAAGGTATGAAGAGTGTTAAAGATATTTATTACACTCCTGAGTTAAAACATAATTTGTTAAGTGTTGGACAATTATGTGAGAAGAACTATAGAGTTGTCTTTGAAAATAAGAAATGTACAATTTTTGATAAGATTCAGGGAAACAAAGTAGTCATAGTTGTTCCTATGATGAAAAATAGGATGTTCCCATTGAGATTTGGTGAACATAATAGCAGCCTTGCCAATATGGCATTTGAGGATACAAGTTGGCTATGGCATCTAAGGTATGGCCATTTAAACTTTCACAGTTTGAAGCTTTTGACCTCACAAGCATTAGTTTCTGGTTTGCCCAAGGTTGAAGAGCACAAGGAGGTTTGTGAAGGATGTGCTAAAGGAAAGCATGCAAGGGAAAAGTTTCCAAAAGGCACTGCATGGAGGGCCCATTACCCCCTTCAACTTGTTCATTCAGATATCTGTGGACCGATGCAAACAAAGAGTTTGGGTAAGTCATCATATTTTATCACTTTTATTGATGATTACTCACGAAAATGTTGGGTGTATTTTTTGAAGGCTAAGGATGAAGCCCTTGATACATTCAAGAGGTTTAAAGCACTTGTGGAAAATGAGAAAGGGTGCAAAATCAAATGTTTAAGGACTGATCGTGGAGGAGAATTTTGTTCAAGAGCCTTTCAAGATTATTGTGATATGAATGGCATCAAGAGGCAGCTCACCACTCCATACACACCTCAACAAAATGGGGTAGCTGAAAGGAAAAACCGCACTGTGGTAGAAATGGCAAGGAGCATGTTACAAACCAAGGGATTGAGTAACTCTTATTGGGGAGATGCAGTTGCTACAGCAGTGTATATTCTCAATCGAAGTCCCACTAGTGCACTTGAGAAGATGACTCCTTATGAAGCATGGTATGAGAAAAGGCCTAATGTTAATCATTTTAGAGTTTTTGGTTGTTTAGCTTATGTTCATGTACCTGATCAGAATAGACAAAAGTTAGATGCTAAAAGTGAGTCATGTATTTTTGTTGGGTATAGTGAGGAAAGCAAAGCTTACAGGTTATATAATCCTCTCACTAATAAGCTTATTGTTTCAAGAGATGTGATTTTTGATGAAGGGGGAGTTTATGGTCATCAAAAAGGCCAAATGGAGAAGTCAAAATCTGTTTTGAATGATGATATTGATCATGAGCAGCCCACTAATGTTGTTGTCCCAATTGCTATAAATCCACCAAGCAGCCCCTCATCTAATTCTTCAAGTCCATCTTCAACTCCAAGTTCTAGAAGGAAGGTAAAAAGTTTGAGTGATATTTATCAAAGGAGTGCCAATCAAGCACATGAAGAAAATCCAATAGGTGAGACAGTTAATTTTGCTTTATTTACCAAGGCTGATTTTGAACCATCATGTTTTGAAGAAGCATGTACTAATGAGGTTTGGATGCAAGCAATGCAAGAAGAGATGGATTCCATTCATAGGAATGATACTTGGGAGCTTACAGAGCTTCCACATGACAAGAAGAAGATTGGCACCAAATGGATCTACAAGACTAAGCATAACAGTGATGGAAGTGTTGAAAGGCATAAGGCAAGATTAGTTGCTAAAGGCTTCACACAGAAGTATGGGATTGACTATGAAGAGACATTTGCACCAGTTGCAAGACAAGAGACCATCAGAATGTTGATTTCATTAGCAGCTCAAAAGAATTGGAGCATACATCATATGGATGTGAAAAGTTCCTTCTTGAATGGGTACTTAGAAGAGGAAGTATATGTGGAACAGCCACAAGGTTTTCAAGTGGAAGGAAAAGAGAATCATGTCTACAAATTGAAGAAGGCTTTGTATGGCCTCAAGCAAGCACCAAGAGCATGGTATGCAAGAATTGATGGATACTTTCAGGAGAATGGCTTCAAGAAAAGTAAGAGTGAACCTACCCTTTACTACAAACAAGAAGGTAATGATATTCTTATTATAAGTTTGTATGTTGATGATTTGTTGTATATGGGTAGTAGTTCTAAGATGAAAGATGAGTTTAAAATTGCTATGATGAAAGAATTTGAAATGAAAGATCTTGGTGTTATGAAATATTTTTTAGGAATGGAGGTTTATCAATGTAAAAATGAAATTTTCATTTGCCAAACCGAATATGCAAAAGATATGTTGAAGAAGTTTGACATGGTTGATTGTAAACCATACTCCACTCCAAGTGCTCATGGAGTTGTGTTGTCCAGAGATGATGGTGCTGAATTAGTTGATGAGACAGCTTACAGAAGTATTATTGGGAGTTTGATGTTTTTAACCCACACAAGGCCTACTATTGCATATTCAGTTTCACTTGTTTCAAGTTATATGACAAATCCATCAAAAATACACATGAAGGAAGCTAAAATAATTTTGAGGTGTGTGAAAGGCACTCTAGATTTTGGTATTCATTACTACTCTTCTAAAAGGTTCAATCTTGTTGGCTTTAGTGATTCAGATTGGGGAGGTAGTATGGATGATCATAAGACTACATCTGGAAATTGTTTCTCTTTTGGTACTGGTTTGATTACTTGGAGTTCCAAGAAGCAAAGCATGGTTGCACTCTCATCCACAGAAGCAGAGTATGTTGCAGTCACCTTAGTAGGTACACAAGCTCTTTGGATTAGAAAAGTTTTAGAAGAAATTGGAGAGAAGAAAATTCAAGCTACATTGATTTATTGTGACAATGTAAGTGCCATCAAGTTAGCAAAGAATCCGGTTCATCACAGTAGAACAAAGCATTTTGATTTGAAGTATCACTTCATCCGTGATTTAGTACAGAAGAAGGAAGTTGAATTGAAACACATCAGCACTCATGATCAGTTAGTAGACATCTTTACCAAAGTAGTTGCAAGAGATCAGTTTGTGTTACTTCGAGATCAGATTGTGAGCCCTCTTAGCATCAAGGGGGAGTATGAAGATAAGTGATGCTGCCAAGATCGTGTTTTTTCTAGCATGGCAAAGACTTCTATTTTTAGCTTGCATCTTAGTTTTTTAAAGTAGTTTTTCTTTAAAGCTTTGTTTTTTTTGCTTTCTGCAAATAAAGCATGTTTTGCATGCTAAGTATTGGAGATCTACTTCGATTTTTTCTTGTGCATCAAACTCTATTTTATCCCCTATGTATTTCTTTTGGATAAGCAGCAAAAACAGAGAACTCTGTTTTAAAACAGAGCAGAATTTTCTGATTCTTTTTAACAGCATTGTGCAAAATAGAGGAAGAATGTGAAGTTTGTTTTTCAATGAGTTAATAGATTGCATTTTATTTTGTTACAGCATTATGGTATATTATTTTGTTTATCAGCATTGTGTCAGTTTGTTTTCTTTCTCTGCTACTTCATTTTTTTAATCAGCTGGCTTAGAGGTGAGGCCCCTTTTCAGAAACTACAATACATTGTCAAGTCAAGCATTCTATTGATTTAATCCCAGGGACACCACTACCACATGAGCCAATATATATGAGGTTAGTTTTGGAAAATGATGAAATCAAGAGGTAGATTAAAGAGTTGATTCAGAAGGGACACATTCGTCCAAGTGCTTCACCATGTGGCAGCCCAATTATTCTTGCTAAGAAGAAAGATGGGATGTGGAGACTTTGCATTGATTATAGGGCTTTAAACAAAATCACTGTGAAAAATAGATATTTGATCCCTCAAATTGATGACCTCTTGGACCAACTTAGAGGGGCTAAGTTCTTCACCAAAATCTTGATTTGAAGTCTGGGTATCACCAAGTACTAATTGATCCAGCAGATGTGTGGAAGACTTCGTTTAAGTCCAAGGAAGGTTTGTTTGAATGGTTGGTCATACCTTTTGGTTTAACCAATGCTCCTGATACATTCATGAGGATGATGAATGATGTGCTCAGGCCATTCATTGGTTTTTTTGTGGTTTTTTACTTGGATGACATACTCATCTTCAACAAAATGTGGTCTAAGCATTTGCAACATGTTGAACAAGTGCTTTCAACTCTGCAACAACACAAACTCTATGTCAACATAAAAAAGTGCTCCTTTGGTATGCAAAGTATCCAATACTTGGGGTACATTATTGATAGTGAGGGTGTTCATGTTGATCCTACAAAGATTCAGATAATTAGAGATTGGCCACCTCCTAAAATTTTCACAAAGCTTCGTAGTTTCTTGGGCCTAACAAACTTCTATCATAGATTTGTTCTTGGTTTTTCCCATTTATCATAACCTCTAAATCAGACACTAAGGGGTGAAGCACAAGAAAAATTTTAGTGAACAGATGCGAAGCAACAAGCATTTGAGGAATTGAAGCAAAGATTGTGTTTAGCACCAGTGTTAGTCCTTCCAGACCTGCAACAATCATTTGAAATAGAAACTGATGCATCTGAGTATGATCTTGGTGCTATACTCATGCAACACATGGACATCTAGTTGCCTATCACAATGAGAATTTTTTTGATTCACTGAGTCGATACCCCACATATGACAAGGAGCTATATGTCATCATTCAGGCCCACAAAAAATTGAAGCATTATATTTTAGGAAAGAAAACTATTATACATTCTTACCATAAACCTCTTCAATTCTTACAAGCACAAGGAAAGTTGCAAAATAATAGACATCAATAGTGGTCTGCTTATCTACAAAAATTTCAGCTCAATATTTGTTATAAAAAGGGGAGCACTAACAAAGTGGCAAATTGTTTAAGTAGGCCTCCAATTTCAGCTTTGACAATGGTGTTGGATTCATGTGGTCACCAAACATCAACTTGGGCCCTTGGAACTATATGGTAATGACCCTAATTTTGCTAACATTTACAATAATCTGCTAGAAGGAAAGTTTGTCCTTGATTTTCATTTGCATGATGGGATGCTTTGTCATGTTGTTCACATATGTGTTCCCACTAAAGAACGAAAAGGGATGATATGGGAAGCACACTATAGTCATGTTGTAGGCCATTTTGGTATCGGTAAGACTACTGTTGTCCTTCAAAAATATTTTTATTGGCCAAAAATAAAACAGGATATCATTTAATATATCCAAGCATGTGCAACCTGTGCAATCGCAAAGCCTACAAATCGTAAATTAGGCTTATGCTTACCACTACCTATTCCTAATAAACCATGACAGTCAGTTTCAATGGATTTTATGTCTGGGCTTCCAACTACCAGACGAGGTCATGATTGTGTATATCTAGTGGTAGATAGGTTTTCCAAAATAGCTATCATGGTGGCTTGTAAAAAGATGATTTCTACAAAAGAGACTGCCAAGCTATTTTTCGAAAATGTTTAGGTTCATTTTGATTTGCAAAAAAGCATTATTTCTGATAGGGACTGTAGATTTATCAACAATTTTTGGTCTTCACTATGGGCTAAAATGGACACAAAGTTGACAAAGTCTACAACATTCCATCCTCAAATGGATGAGCAGACAAAAGTGGTAAATCGAATGATCATTCACATCCTCTGAATGTATCATTCAAACCATCCTCGCACATGGGATGAGAGCTTGCCCTATGTGCAACACAGCTACAACCATTCACTCCATAGTACTACAGGGCATAGTCCATTTGAAGTTTTTCTTGGGTCTTAGCCATTAGCACCTATGTATATAGCAGTACCTATTCTACAACTTGATATTCCATTGAATGTTGGCAAGGAGGTCAGGTAGATAAAGTAGAAAAATTCATTGACAAGATCATATATCTATAGCAAAAAGTTCATGAGATCTTGGAGCAGAGCAATAAGAAGTATAAGAACATACATGATCAACACAGAACTCCTCATCAATTTCATATTGGTGACAAGGTGTGGTTACATCTTTAAAAGGAGCATCTTCAAGGACCAAATAGGAAGCTTCGTCCTCTTCGCTATGGCCCATATACCATTATCAAGAAAGTTGGTGAAAATGCATTTGAACTCAACAATTTTTGGTCTTCACTATGGGCTAAAATGGACACAAAGTTGACAAAGTCTACAACATTCCATCCTCAAACGGATGGGCAGACAAAAGTGGTAAATCGAATGATCATTCACATCCTCTAAATGTATCATTCAAACCATCCTCACACATGGGATGAGAGCTTGCCCTATGTGCAACACAGTTACAACCATTCACTCCATAGTACTATAAGGCATAATCCATTTGAAGTTTTTCTTGGGTCTTAGCCATTAGCACCTATGGACATAGCAGTACCTATTCTACAACTTGATATTCCATCGAATGTTGCAAGGAGGTCAATTAGATAAAGTAGAAAAATTCATTAACAAGATCAGACATCTACAACAGCAAGTTCATGAGATTTTGGAGCAAAGCAATAAGAAGTATAAAGTCAGATATGATCATCATAGAACTCCTCATCAATTTCAGATTAGTGACAAGGTGTGGTTACATCTTCAGAAGGAGCATCTTCAAGGACCAAATAGGAAGCTTTGTCCTCTTCGCTATGACCCATATAGCATTATCAAGAAAGTTGGTGAAATGCATTTGAACTCAATTTGCCACCATTTCTTGGGTTGCATCTAGTTTTCAATGTGGAATTGCTACGTCCTTATTTTCATCCTTTGTTGGACATTTCACAAGCCATTGAACACATTCATGCTACAAAATTGAATCCAACGACTACTACTCCACTACAGCGTGACCATGTCACCGAAGTCATTGTGAAGACTCTTAGAAATCAAAGATTCCCTCTTTATTGGGTGGTTCGAGCTGGTCAGCTTTCTCATCAGGGCAAGTGGTTAACCAAGGACCATGTGAGCTCCTACAAAAAATATCTGTAAGAATTGATTTTTAAGAAATAATGAGACAACTACAATACTAGAAAATATCATTTTAAAGATTAGTTTAAGTTTATCATCGTTCATCCTTCTTGATATTTGGATATTTTAGCCTTGAAGATAAATTTTTTTTTTAAAACTAAATAGTTACGTGGATGATATGAGCATGTACTTAGTTGAGAAGAAAACCTGACCCTAAATAGTTTATTGATAAATTGTTGAGAGGTAAGAATAAATTTAGGATAGAAAATAAATTTAACATTTGAGAATATAGAACTTAATCTTGGACACAAAAATCATTTTTTCCAAGCGAAGATGCACTGAAACACCTACGTATTCATTCTTTGGTTATAAAATTGACGTAATACATGTCGGTGGCGGGGACGAAAATTTCAATCGTCAACTCACGGGAGATTTTAGCTCATCATTTCACCAAATTTGTGTGCCATTATTCAAACTCTGGACTTCCAGAAAGTAGTATAGTTTGTCAATCGATTATCCAACATGGAAAAAAATGCCCTTCAAATGTCAAGATCTTTGTTTGTAAGTGACAACTTCTACTTCAGCCACATTCAACTCTTCATTAGTATACAGATTTTCATGATGATGAAGGTCCACGTTATTCTGTTCTCTGTTTTGTTCTTATGGTTGGTAACTAATCATTCCACTGCTTGTAGATTGCTTCAACAAGGTAGTGATCTCTGAACTTATTTCTCCATGGTTTCCATTATCATGAAGTCTATGAGTGCATGAAAATCTGCAAGCTGTTTGTAAAATATTCAATAATTTATTCTGTCCTTATTGTGTCCATTGATTTGCAGATAAGAATGAAGCTTTGATGTCTAATTCCAGGCCAAATTCAAGCACAGATAATCAGAAGATTGTAAGATATAAAGAAGCATAAAAGAGAAATATATGTAATTTGTTATTTCTGAATTTTGATTGTGTTTGGATTTTTTCTATCAACGTTTTCAATCACACTCTGTGATCCATCATCAAGATGACAGAGAGCATAAGTAATGCTTTCTCTCATCCTGATGGATCACAGAGTGTGATCCGAAATGCTCTCTATCATCATGATGATAGATCACAGAGTGTGATCTGAAATGTTGATAGAAAATATTCAAACACAATCAAAATCCAAAATTAACAAATTATAGATTGTCGAAATCTCATAACATTAAGAGAAATATATGTTAAGTCCTTTATTGGGTTTATAGTGGTTGCTAATTACTGAAGGTGGTGGTGCAGGATGGAGGTAAAATCTTGTCATGCAAGGATAAGGCTGACTGCGAAACTCAGTATGAAGATTCTGATTATATCTATTCCCGCACTCATCCGTGATAAATCTGGTCTATAAGTCTGTAATTTCTTAGTGATGGGCATGGAGCTATTAGATTACTGTAACTTAATTTGATTTTGTATTTGTTACCTGGACAAATATAGCTATGCATAAAGACAAGCTATCAATTGCTTCCTATGTTTTTAATAACTTTTACTGTAACATTACCATGACAAATAAATTTGTTGGAATGCAATGAAGTGTTTGCAGAGATATATCTTAAAATATCTTTTCAAACATTAAAAATATTATGAGCCATTAGAATCTATTGGTGGGCGATAAGGTGGTGGTTTTATATCCCTCACACGCTGACTTTTTAGGTATTCTTTGCTGTAAAAGCATACAGCTTTTTCTCGCACTTTTCAAGAAAGAGCATGCAACAACATAAAGCTAATCCTTTTCACCAAATTTATGAGAAAGTGAAAAGGCAATTCCAAGTATGTCTAACTTCATTAACTAGAAATTGTGTACCTTTTTATGTCACTAGAAGAAATGACTTGATACAAAAGTCAAATTCATTATGCAATTTCAAGGAGTATCATAACATTCCATCCCTAAAAAAAATTATTATATTTTTTTAATTGTAAGATAAAAAATCACATCCATATTCTTATTAGTCCCTGCCTTATAGGCGGAGACTAATGTTTTCGCCTGCAGATTTTGCTTATTAGTTTACATTGATAGCTGTGCCCTCAAAAATATGCAACGCCAATTCTAAAGTTTCTGAAGGTTTGGAAATTATTTTTCTTCAAAAATGCTAAAACGTGCATTTCTGATTGGACTGTGGAATTTTCCCAGGGAAACAAAACAATTTTTTATTTGTAAAATTAGGTGATAATGAAACAGCCAATCATAGAGAAAGTAGGATAAAAATTAAACGCCAACTCTAATGTTTTCTGGGCGATGGGAATTATTTCTCTTCGAAAGAGCTAAAAGCTGATCTCTGATTTTGTAGCTTCTTAGAGCCTGTGAGGTGGCTGCAGATGGGCAACATGCAAGGATATGGCAAGGGCAAGTGTCGAAGCTAATTTGCTGGGGGGTTTAAGGTGGTTAACGTGTGTTGTCATGCTTTCACATTTTGCATTCATGTATACAGGGAAATTACATTTCCATTTTGACCCTGTGTTATGGCATTTCATGCTTTCGACGGTGTTTGGGTTCTCTACTGTTTGCTCGAAGGTAAGTATCAACCCTTATCTCTTAACTGCCATTGGTATTCTAAGTGTGTTGTGTTTTGATAGTTATTCTGCTAGACATTTTATGAGCACTGGTATTAATTAGATGAATATAATGGGCATGGCGTAAATCCTAAGCGCAGGACAATACCAATGCTTGAATGGAGCTTCTTTGTCTTCTGGGATTGCTAGATATTTGCAATTGGAAGTTTGTAATTTCCACTAGGCCAGAGATGAAGGCAGTTTTGAAAGAAGAATTCTCAGGGAAGAAGTGGAGCAGCATTAATGCTGCAATGGTGCTTATTCATCTTGTGGTTTTTTTAAATCTATGCAATTGGATGTTGGTGGTTCTCATGAGGCCAAATCTGAATGCAATTTTGATAGAGGGATCCTTAGGGAAGAAGTGGAATAGGACATATGCCTGAATGGAGCTTTTCATCTTATGCGGTTGTTACCTTGCAGCATTTGGATTTTCGTAGTACTTGTTAACAGTTTGATCCTGCAAGACCTTTAGATAGATCACTTCAGGGGATATCTAATTTCCAGTGTTTTCCCCCACCCCCTGAATTTCAGTTTCTCCCAATTTCAGAATGGGAAGGAGGTTTTGATGACGATGAAATAGTGTTCTTACCAGATTCTATCAAAGTAAATGAAGATAGTCACTCAGATGATTTCAAGGAGGTTGGAAGAGGAATTTTCATCACTGAACATATTCCCCATTCTTCTTTGTTTGCAATGCCTCATATTAATTATCCGGATACTAAGCAGCACAGCAGAGCGAAGGTGTCGGGAAACTCTTTGCAAGGATCTCTTTCTCTGTTCTTCCCTCTCTCATCTGTATTGTTGATGATTTTAACTGATCAGTTTCTTGTAACATATTGGCAAATTGTTGCATTTCTCACTATAAATATATCATATAGCTGAATTGTTGTTGGCTATTTAGATTGCTTTTTTGCGCTTTGCATGCCTATTTTTCATTTGTTATTAAAAAACTATTGTTGTGTGGAAATTTTTCACGAGATAAAAAAATAATCACACATGAAATTAATTTAACAAATTAAGAGAATTGAATTACATAGTGAATATTAATTCTTTATTAGTGATATTTTGATGGCAGTTTGCATGTTCAAATTTTCAAGCTTTTTCAGTGGTTTAGACTTTAGAGCATTGAAGAATATCCACTTGACTCCTATGTTCTGTGATATGAAATTGGTTCAGTAGTTCAAATCAGGAAGGTCGAAGGCTAGGCACGTGATGCATGGCAACTCACTTGTAGTCGTGCTACTGGTATTGTGTAGGCTGCTACAGCAGTTGTGTGGAATGCTATAGGTGATAAGAAGTTGCCCCAGGTGTTTAAACTTGTGTCTTATATGCATGCGGGCATTTGGTGAGTTTTTCCTGATCTCATATGAATTATTAGGGCATTAGTCTATGCATGCAATGCATTTTGAAACAAAAACTGTCTTAGGAATTTGACCATCGAATAACCTTGTTTAATCTGTTCATTTGCACCATCCCAATTCCCATATGCTTCATACTACTCATAGTAGTTCTATTTTAGGTGATATGTTATTCAAAAGAATTAACATTTTTTTAACTTAATTCAATATATTATATTCTACATGTCATTATGCCTACTATTCAATGCTTTGTTGTTATCCAAAAAGCATTATCATTCCTTTTCCCATGAATATAAAACCAAACCATAACTTATATTCAAACGATATTTGAATAAAATGATTCATTTTTGCTATTCTACATTGATTATATTCAATGATATTCAAACAATAGTTAACAAAGGGAATCCACTATTCATAACACTGCCATTTTATTTCTCCCACTGCAACCTTGAAATTTGCATGCTCTGAGCTTTGCACCATTGTTGGCTACAAGTAACCCTCTTTTTTCATGTGAGCAAAGAGGCATTTGACTGAGAAATCTGCCCTTCGAGGAGGCTTATGTCTTTGGGCTTTTAAGTCTAGTGACACTGGTTTCATTTTTTCTTTTATTTGGCATTGTTATAAGCTATTATTGTAGAAACATTTGTATTACTTGCTGTTTAATTTTGAATGGTAAAGCTATTTTGTTAGTGTTTCTCTTTCTCTTCTTGAGAAGTGTTCACTCCATTCTGCAGGTGTTTAAACTCGTGCCTTATATGCATGTGGGTATTTGACCAGTTTTTTTCTGATCTAATATTAATTATTGGGGCACTGGTATTTTGTTGGAGTTGTCACTGCTTTCAGCAATATGAACAATGCTAGAATGATATGCAACAAGAGGATGAATGGAGAAAATGTGTCTACAAGACCTTGGCAGTGGTTTGGAATGTTTTTGGGAGATCTGTGGCACCTAGCATCATTGCAAATTATTTTTAGTTGTTATTATTGTTGAAAGTTGTTTTAGTTTATGATAATAGGAAAGGAATGGTTACAACCTTAAACCAATATTAGCATTTAAAATATGATTTTTCATTTGAATGAATTTTCAATAATGGTGAGTTGGAAACTGTTTGAGGACAAAAACTGTGTATTTTGGCTTCGTCTACATACAGAATATTGTCTTCCTCTTTCCTGCTAAAGAATCTGTTTTGTTTCAGAAATACTGGAAGACAAAGTGATCAACCTATGGCGATGCTTCTGAGACAAAAGGGGATGGATGTTATCACTACTGGAGAGGCTAGAATTTGATTCAATTCTTGATGTCTTTACTCAACCTGACTTGTGCTCTGCTCCCCTTGAATCAAAGGGTTTACAATCTTTTGTCAACAAGAACTTCTTTGGCAAGCAGACTTTGGAAGACAGAGCTGTTTAGAAATTAATAATAGAATTTTGTCCTTTGATATTTGGTCTAAAGAAAACTGCATTAAATTTTGATGCTCTAAAGCTTCTTTGGTTGTTGCTTAGCATAAAACATAATTTATAAATGCTGGAAGTACACAGCTTTAAAATTTTGTAACGCATTTTTGTTCTGTTTTCTACGAAGAAAAGCAATTTAACCTTATTTCATCGCAATATCTTCAATATTGCAGTTATGAAAAATGGCAATAAATTTTTTTATCTGAAACTTTGGCTGTGTAATACTACTGTAAGAATGGTAGCAGTGAGAAAATGGATTGTATCTTTTGAGAAAATCTCAGAGAAATTCGCTTATTTACAGTAACTCTGGTTGACTGGATTTCGGTTACACTGCACTGTATTGAGACTGCATCAAATTTCATGTGTTACATCCTTGCATTTTCCAATATTAACCACTTATGGCAATTATCCCAACCATAAAAGATATGGGGATAAAATTCTTGTTGTGTATTTTCCGTCTTTGAGCTCAAATTAGCAAACCTTGTATCATTATTTTCTTAGTATAAGTTTTGTTTGTGGTTAATTACGTATTCTAGCAATGACCCGAGTGTTATGGTTATAGGTAGTAACCCAGCCTAATTCATTACAATTTTGAAATGCTATTATACTATGCATTTAATCTGATATGATGCAATTCACATTTGACTATCCTGAGTTGTACAATTAATGATTTAGACAGGACACAACAGAAATGACTATCAAAATCGTGTCACAGATCACCTTTAATAGGCATATCAAACAAGTTTTTGCATGTTACTTATGAATGTTCAAGGATACATAAGGTTTGTCAAGTATGGAAATGGTTCTTTTGAACTCAGCCTAATTAGGAAATTCTGTTTTACCCAAATTTTCTTGCTTCACAAGTTTGTGTTATGGTATTTATTTGCTCATTTAAGTCTGCTCTTTTTAACTTCCAATGATAAGCTACTTAGAGCCGAGAGGTAACTGCAATTAGGTTATGTGTAGGGGGCGAAGAATCACAACTATTTTTCGTTCACATTTGCCATCTTTATGATTTTTTATTTGCATCATAAAGGATAGTCATGTTTGATGAAATTCAAACCCAAAATCTGACTAAATTTAAATTATGTGCTCCAGCCATCCGAGAACACAGTTAGCATTTCTCCAAAACCAGATAGAGGACATGCTAAGAAGTGAATTAGTTTCATTTTTTTAACTGCAATTAGGTTATGTGTAGGGGGCGAAGAATCACAACTATTTTTCGTTCACATTCGCCATCTTTATGATTTTTTATTTGCATCATAAAGGATAGTCACGTTTGATGAAATTCAAACCCAAAATCTGACTAAATTTAAATTTTGTGCTCCAGCAATCCAAGAACACAGTTAGCATTTCTCCAAAACCAGATAGAGGACATGCTAAGAAGTGAATTAGTTTCATTTTTTTCGGACTAATTTACTCACTTTGGATTTTAATTTTTCACAATGTAATCTGTGTATTTTCTTTCTTTTTCCCCAATTTTTTAATAATAAATTGAGTTCTAGAGGTTAAAGCATTTGTATATTTGAGTTTCTCATGCTTACTCTTTTGCTTTGTATACTCCAGAAAAGTTTCCTTGATTTTCTATAATTCACTGGAATTCATTCCATTGATCTGTGTTTGATTTGAGAGCAAACATGGCCAACGAACTTCTAAGTGTTCAGCTAGAGGAGCTCAAGTTTGTATGTAAGTAGAAACCATGTATGTTGTCTGGACATTTTCATCTATATGAAGTTCACATTTGAAATCAGACCATGGCTTATCTACCTATGGACAAATTCTCAGTTTGGTTAGTTAAAGTAAATATGTTTAAGTTGGGTGAGGATGCTATATGTCAGTCTGGTTAATTTATAGAAATATGTTTAAATGATCAAGTTACATTGAAAATTTAACTGTAGCTTCTCTAATGATGAGCAATTTCTTAGTTTGGTTAATTTTAGTAAATGTGATTGGCGAAAGAAGCGGACGAGCACCTCTATTTACAGCTAGGAGAATTCGAAGCAGAATCTGTTATACATAATGCTTTTGTTTGGCTAGAAACCAACTCCAAAATACTCATAACTCTGTTCTCCCTACAAACAGACCTGCTTACGGCAGGGACTCCAGCTCACGCAGAGCGCTTGTTAAGATAAGGAATTATAAATATCAATGTAAAATGTTAATTTATAATTAAATTCATATAGATGTATTTTTTTTTTATTTGAATAGATAAAAGATTTTGAATTTTAGAGTGAAAACATGTTAATTTTGATAATACATCTCTCAATATCATACTATATGTTTGGCATATACATATTTGTAGATTTAAATTTATAATTATCTTTTATTTCTATAGAGATATTTTGGATTTAAATATATAATTTACTTTTGTAGAGATATGCTATCCTTTTCTAATATTATTTTGTTATATGAAAATTTATGTGTTTAATAAGGTATACTTTTAGAATTGGTTTAAAAAAAAATATAGAATTATTTTTAGGAATAGGATATAGCTAACAAATAAAAGTATGTTGCAAACTCAAATCATCCAAACACTTAAGTAGTGATAAGTTATAGATAAAAATAGAAAAATCATAAAAGAAATGCAAATCGGAACACAAGATATACATAAAGAAACCTTTGCAAGAATAAGCTCCACGCCCAAAGAAATCCAAAGCTTTTATTATTTTTCAAAAAGAGTTACACTAATACAATTTTTCCCTCTTAATTTGAGTAGCACTTTGTTACTACAACAACCTACAAAATAACTTGCATTATCTCCTACTCCAAGTTTCAATTCAAAGCTAAAGGTATTACAAGAAACTATAAATGGTTTTCACTACAATAGACTCAAATCTTGAGCTAAGTAGTCTACAAGCAAAAGGTATCTCATGGCATATGTTTGGGAGTTACAAACATCTTTCTAGAAGCTTCAAGATTTTTTTCATGAATTTGGATGTCCAACTTCACTAAAGGACTAAAACAACTCACTAGAAGATAAAATAACAACTCCTTAAGTCCAAATAAGTCTATCAACTTATTATACATAATCAAAGGTGTTTTCTTACGCCCCTTAAAATTTAATAAATGCTTATTATACCTCTTCCAACACTCCACTTCATTCCAAGTGTTCATAGATGTTCTCATTGACCAAATTAAGTTTCCCCACTCAATGACAACTTATAAAGAATATTTCAAGTATATACGAAAATAATTTATTTCATTTAAAAAAAATCCTCACATGGGATGTCCAAGTTCCCTTTCCAATTTTTTTAAAGTTTCATCAAATTATAACTAACTTTTAAAATATCAAATTACAAAACATAGTCCTAGGATTGCAAGATTAATATCACCAATCCTAACAATTTTGGTAAACAATCTATAATTTGTAGAGGCATAATCTCCCTAATAAATATTTTGAAATAGATTTAAAGTAGTAGAGTGGGTAGCTATTGAATATATAAAATAAAATATAAGAGATTTAGAAATTAAAATTTGTGTCAAATATTAATCAATTTGGTGAAAAGAACTTAATTTATCTAATTTGTAATTGAAGTGAAAAATTAGAATTTAAATTTTATTTAAGTTTGTAATTTTAAAATGGAAAAATAAAACCTAAATTCTCATCGAATTCTAATTGAGGTGGTAAAATATAATCTAAAATTCTCATAAAATTATAATTTAGATGGTGATTTTGAATCTAAATTTTTGCACAGTAATATAATTAAAAGGGTGCATTCACAACTATTCTGAAATAACCTTTTATGGATCTAAATTGTACTTAATTTTCCCTTGAATCACTTTTTGAATCATCTTATCCTTAGCCTTACTAAAAAATCTCCTTTTTGAAGTGCCCCAACCTCCATCCTTGTTAAGATTTCATAGTAGAATTTCCTTTTATTATATAAATCCATGTATTCACTAAAACTTGACACTTTTCATATAAAATATAGATTATGTAGGATCATTGTATCTTCTTGTTGGTTGACAGATTAGTCACTTTAACTTTATACTATTTAGCCCAAATAATGACAATCTAGCCAATAGTTGAGTCACTTGTAATGATATTTGCAAGCACTCTTTGCTTATTTTACAAGGCACAGCTACCTTCGACAGATATGCAATGAATAAAGACTAGGTATGCTTTTTACTAGAAAGTAGAAAAGGAAACTAACACCTACCCATAACCATGAACTAGGTGTGAAAGATTAAACTTAAAATAAAGTAAATGTAGGTAAATGATACAAAGCTCATCTTTCCTACACTAACGAATGGTATCCAAGAAAAGAAAGAAAAATAGACTCTTTTTGGAAGCTAATTCAATCCAAACCCAAAGTTTTAGAATTAAATGTATATACAATCCATTATAATAGAATGACATTGAAGAATAACCACAAAGAAACACAATTCATTGCCATATAAAGAAAATATTATGAAATTCAAAGATTCTAAGATATATTCTTTATTTCTTTAATTCCAAAACATGGGCTCATAGAATTTTTCTTTCTATACAATGAAACTACACGAAAAGATAACCTAGTTGTCCCCCCTATTTTACTCTAACTAATCTCCCTTATTTTCCCAAATGTTCTACCTTTTATAGAGTTTCCCCAAGCCAAAAATGTATCGTAACTATTCATAATAGTCTTTGAAGTAACCGTCCTCAAGAAAGTGACATTAAACGGAAATAGTTACGTTACACCAAAATTGGGTTATCACCACTAATTACAAAGAGATGCCATGCAAAAAAATAAAATTAAACTGTCGCAGGTGGTTGGGCATTCTCCATATCCAGTCGTATCTCCATTAAAAGGTTGCACAGCTCGGTGCGTTCCTCCTCTTCCTCTAGGATGAAGATTACCCTGTGATATTGAGTGTAGCTAGTCTTTTCCTTCTAAGCAAGTGTGCGCAATTGGGAAATGACATCAATTTACTCTTCCTCGGGTCAATTCAAGTTTGGTTGTAGAATAGGAATAGGCTCATCATCCCACATTTCATTGGTCGCAGGAAGCCCCATTTCAAATTTTCCTTGGTCGATAAGAAAATAGGACTCAATAGTACTATCGAACCTTTCTCTGTAAAAAAGCTTAATTAATTTGCTGGTAGGTAATGATATCCTTTAATCTATTAAGGTTATCATGTTTCCACCATAGCGAGTTTTTGTTATACTTGCCATTTAAGAGGTCTAATTAATGCACCATTGGTTGAGAAGTGTGCCTTAAGATTGAGCTCACATTTCAGAACTCCTGAAAAGATAGTCACATGATATGTCGTACAAGTAATTAAATGGGTTGGCGGTGTTCGAAAACCAAGGAGATTGCATGAAAAGTCACGGAATCGTGAAAAAGCCAAACCACAAAACCGCATGTCATGGGTTCTAAGTTTTTGAGAACTTCCAACACACCAATCACTTGGGCAAGGATGGGGAGAAAGAAGGATCAGGTCCTCAGATTATTCTACAACTTTTGAACCTCAAGAATAGGTTATGAAATTACAAGGTTATGCGACGAAGGTTATAAAACTTGCGAGGACCGCGACTATGGATGAATTAAAGGCATGAAATGAAGGCCATTTTAATTTTAAGGGAATAAAATTGCATGTTTTAAAATTTAGAGGGTAACATTGGCTCTGATTGGGGACAAGGACTATGAAGGACCAAGCAAGGAACCCATAACTCAAAGCACAGACTAGTGTATAAATTCATTTGGCCATAGAGTCAAAGAAAACCAGGAGAATGGGGTACCACTTGTAGAAGGTTAGAGGGGAACCGGGCACAAGCCAAAAACAAGATGCAACAGGAATGGAAACTACACTACCAACATGACAAAAACCCTTACGACATACATGGTCATAAGACCCTACCTCTAGACAACCCGATGTTCATGCCAAGCCATTCATGGGTTGAGAGAAATAGTGCAACCTATGCAAAACAACATTGGATAAATGAGAAGCATGCACACAATTAATTGCCAACTGGTGATCATCTTGATTAAACTGATAAGAATGACTTCATATAAAAATCTTCTACCGGTGACTTGATGTTCAAGAAGCCAACCCCCATTGTACACCTCTCCAATTTGACAACTCGTACTGAAATTTCCCAACATATGAAATTACCAGCATTTTTCTGAATGGCATCAGGTGTGACCTAGTGATACACTCGGCCTGAACAGCTAAGAAAAATTAGACCTCAAATCAAACAACCCACACACAAACCATCAAATGAAAATCTCCTTTTGGTGTGGCATGTATAGGTGACTGCATCATTTGAAAATCTTGAATTCTGACCTGCAACATATATTTCATTATGTCCTTGCATACATTTTACTTTTTTGGCAGCAAATAGAGAATCATTCAAATTAGAAGACCAATCATCAACCTCATGCAAAACTAAAAATATATTAGACTGAAAATTTCCATTACAAACAATGTTTCCATGTGACTAAAGATTATCCCCAACTAGAACAATTTCATCTTTCTTTGTGAAATTTGATCTAACAATTTTATGATCTACTTCATCACCTATATTCATATCTTGTAGATCAGTCACGGCAATTTTGTCTCCACACAAAATTTATCTTCACGTGCATTGAGATACTGATTTAGGATATAGACGTTATGAGGTTCAACATTTTCATGCATTTGACTACCCTCAACAGAACCATCATGGCTACTTACAATGTATCATCTTTCTATTTAAAATTTTTGGCATTTAAATTTTTAACTTGAAAAGATTCAAATGAAAAATCATTCCTGACCTCTTCTTGTAGCCTCACTTCAGTATATCATTTGGCTCAGGGAACTTGAAGACTTCATAATCAGTTTGCATGCATTCTGGTGAAAGGATATTTCATACCTTATCTTTATATTGTGAGTCCTCATGTTGCTCTTCCTCATTGGAAAAAGTGAATGATTGTATTTCTATCGTGAATAAGGAAGCCGAAACAATTTCATTCGTATTACTTTCTTCACTATCAACATTGTGCAAGAATTGTCCACTTTCTTTGTCATTTGATGGACTTATAGATTCATCATTATCTTATTCCTAATGCATATAATATGCTTCAATTCTTCTATTCATATGAAGTTTAATTCCCATATTTCTTATCTCTCTTTTACAAAAGTTCCTTTGATAAAAAATAGTTAGATTAGAGCATTTAATGGTGGGGGCTGCATATATTGGAAATTTATAGGATTAGAAGTTGACCTTTGTATGATAGATTTCCTTATAGTTTTACTACTTAAGTTGTTTATAGACTAATTTTTTTTCCATAAGCCACTTAAAACCATATCATCCTCAATTTTGATAGCCTCTTCTTGTGCAATTTTAATATCATTTACTTTACATCTTTTTAAACAAAACTGAACATTTGGGTGCAAAGAAGAAATAAAAGTGCAAAGTTGCAGTTGCTTACTTGGTTGAATAGAGGTAGGTATTTTTCTGAGCAACCTATTGAATCTATTCACAAATTCTCTGATTTTTTCACCTTCTTGCTTCTAAATGTTGAAAAATTAAACCAACAATGCAACTTCATCAATAGGGCTCTTATACCTTCCCAAAAACTTATCCTTTAATGAATCCCAATCAGTTATGCAATTATTTGAACTAAATAACAAAACCAATTTGTAGTAGGCCCAATAAGGGATTCAATAAATAATCTAGCAAAAAAATCTTCTTCACCTACCCCCAAAATGCCACAAGCAACTGTGAAAGCTAGAATGTGTTTTTTAGCATCTTCAGAACCTTCCCCATTGAATTTTGGAAAATAATTTCTTGATCCTTCAGGAAAAGGTGATTATATAGGCAAAGAAACGGGGGGGGGAAATGATTTCCCAATGGCTAGGAAGAAATCAATGCCATAATGCAAAACTAAAAATTAAATTAGCATAGGTCTTCACTAGAATAAAATGTGTCTGAGTACTTTTCATCAAACAGAGTCACCAATATCCATCCTTGGGGAGGTACCTTTAAATTTCTAAGGAAAGAGAAACCAATACTTTGATTATTATCTTTCGGTCCCCAACAAAGTCGCTAAAAATCTATTGGTTGACAGATTCAAGTCACTTTAACTTTATACTCTTTAGCCCAAATAAATGGCAATCTGGTCAATAGTTGAGTCACTTGCAATGATATTTGCAAATGCTCTCTACTTATTTTACAAGGTGTAGCTAACTTTGACAGATATGTAATGAATAAAGACTGGGTATGCTTTTTACCAGAAAGCACAAAAGGCAACTAACACCTACCCATAACCATGAACTAGGTGTGAAATATTAAACTTAAAATAAAGTAAATGCAAGTAAATGATACAAAGATCATCTTCCCTACACAAGCGAATGGTATCCAAGAAAAAAAATGACAACATGCTCTTTTTGGAAGCTAATTCAATCCAAACCCAAAGTTTTATAATTAAATTCATATATAGTCCATTATAATAGAATGACATTGAAGAATAACCACAAAGAAACATAGGTCATTGCCATCTAAAGAAAGCATTATGAAATTCAAAGATTCGAAGATATCTTCTTTATTTTTTTAATGCCAAAACATGGGTTCATAAACTTTTTATTTTTGTATAATGAAACTACACAAAAAGATAACCTAGATGCCCCCCTATTTTACTCCTACTAATCTCCCTTATTTTCCCAAAAGTTTCGCCTTTTATAGAGTTTCCCCAAGCCAAAAATGTATCATAACTATTCATAAGGGTCTTTGCAGTAACCGTCCTTAAGAAAGTGACATTAAATGGAAACAATTACATTACACCAAAATTGGGTTATCACCACTAATTACAAAAAGATGCCATGCTAAACAAGAAAATTAAACTACCGCAGGTGGTCAGGCATTCTCCAAATCTAGTAGTATCTCCATTAAAAGGTTGCACAGCTCAACGCGTTCCTCCTCTTCCTCTAGGACGAAGATTAGCCTATGATATTGAGCATAGCTAGTTTTTTCCTTCCAGGCAAGTGTGCGCAATTGGGAAATGATATCAATTTGCTCTTCCTTAGGCCAATTCAAGTCTAGTTGCAAAATAGGCATAGGCTCATCATCCCACATTTCATTGGTTGCAAGAAGCCCCATTTCGAATTTTCCTTGGTTGATAAGAAAACAAGACTTAGTAGTACTATCACCTTTCTCTGTAAACAAGCTTATTTAATTATGCCAATAGGTAATGATGTCCTTTAATCTGTCAATAACTTGCCGCCACCTTAGCGAGTTTCCATTACAAGTTTTCCATTTAAGAGGTCTAATTAATGCACCATTGGTTGAGGAGTGTGCCTTAAGATTGAGCTCACATTTCATAACTCCTGAAAAGATAGTCACATGATACTCCAGGTACAAGTAATTAAATGGGTTAGCGGCATTCGAAAACCAAGGAGATTGCCTGAAAATTCATGGGATCACAAAAAATCCAAACCACAGAACTGCATGTCATGGGTTCTAAGTTTTTGAGAACTTCCAACACACCAATCACTTAGGCAAGGATGGGGAGAAATAAGGATTGAGTTGTCGGATTATTCTGCAAATTTTGAACCTCGCAACTAGGTTATGAAATCACAAGGTTACGCAACGAAGGTTATAAAACTTGCAAGGAAGGCGACTACAAATGAATTAAAGGCATGAAATGAAGGCCATTTTAATTTTAAGGGAATAAAATTACATGTTTTAAAATTTAGAGGATAACACTTCTAAAGTCTCATAAACCATTAATTAATGATGATGTGTTAGAATTTTATGTATTTAGGGATAAAAAATGAAATATGGTGGTGTGCATCTTTGGATTTATTTATTTTAACCCTAACCATTGATCGTAGATTAATTAATGTGATCCATTGAATGTGATTACCTTTCAATGGATTTCAAAATATGGTAAACTTTAGTAATAATCTTGGATGATTTCTCATCAAGTTGATTGTTTCTACAAATAAATTTGAATCAACCATAGCACTGTTTTCATGTAAATTTATAAATAACCCATTGACTTAGGTACATTATTTTATGTTATAATACAACTTTTAAGTTTCTAATGTGGGCAGTTGTGTTCTAGTCCTTTTCACTTGTGTATAATAACAAAATTTAATGGTGTATAATTGTGCATCTCCCTTTTTGTCCTTGATTGCTATCATGTGTCAATCAATGTGGGTTATCAAATCTAGATATTATTAAACATATCAATTGGTAGGGAAAAAGTAAATAAGTTGGGTTGGGGCCTTAGCTCGGTTGGCTAAATCTTTCCTATTGCAGGAGGTTGGTCACGAGGTCTAGTCTCCCCCACCCCCGTGGTATCGGAGGGCGTGTCACGCCGGCACCACCAGTCACGTTAAAAAGTTTACCAGGCGCACTGCAGTTTATATGGGGTTGTCCTACCCAATTCCTATAGTCTAAAAAAAAAAAAGGTAAATAAGTTTCCATTTACATTATAGTAGCATTATTTTTCTTTATTTCATTTGTCAAAAGTGAGAAGGTGGGTTAATCACATAGGTATGTAGCATAAAGAGCAAGCGAAGTGTTTTCATGTGTTATTCAATGGCATGAGAATGGTGGGATCATTATTTTTACTTGACAAAGGATAAATTATAAGTGAATCATCACCATTATTTTTATGTTGCATTTCATGATCTCATTAGCTTAGGAAAATTAAAAAAGGAAGTAGCTTTCAATATTATGTTTCTTCTTTGGTGTAGGGGGGCTAGCTTGATTGGCTAAAGCATCCTGTTGCAGGCAAGAGGTCATGAGGTCTATTCTCCCCCCAAACCTATGGTACCAGAGGGTGTGGCATGCCAACTCCATTGATCACGTGAAATTATTTTACTAGGTGTACTACAATTTATAGGGGGATGGATACTCAACTGATTCCTGCAGTCTAAAAAATATATTATGTTTCTCCATTTTATTTCTATCCATCAATTTTATGTTTCAATCAATAGACAATATGGATTAATGAAGAGGATTCAAAATATTTATGTTCGATAGGATAGGTGTTTATTTTCCAAGCTTATCCATACAAAGGGGAAAGGTGTCAAGGAAATTAATAAAAATATTTAAAGTTAAATTCTCAAGTAATTGCATATATCTCTTTCCTTACAATTGATTGTATTTGTAAAAAGGATAAGCTCATTATCATTAAATAAAATTATAAGATAAGCTATGTAAAAGAAGTAACTTAATTACATATATATCTTTCCTTACAATTGAATTATATTTGTAAATAGGATAAGCTCATTATCATTAAATAAAATTAGAAGATAAGCTATGTAAGAGAAGTTAGGGCACCCTTTTTTAGTTATTGTTTGGCTTCTGCAAAGGTAAATGCATTATAATTGTATATCCATGATGTTTAGGGTAAAATTAGAACCCTATAATTACTCATGTTCCCTAAATTAGATTACCAATTAGAAGAAATAATATTCCCCAAGCTTGCAAACCAATAAAATTGTCTATTTTAAGAATTATAAAATGCATCTTAAGAGATTTGCTAGTCAAGACACTTTTTGAGGTCATTTCATGGGCTAGAAAAATATAAAAGAGGTCTATTGGGAAGATTTTTCTAGGAATTATTCACGGATGTAAAAATTTATATTAAGGACATAGTTCAACTTAGAGTCCTTGAGTGGAAAGTTATTCAAAATTTATTATGACAAGGGCAATGTTACCTCATCTAATATGTAATGGTTGGGTCTTTAACCTTTAACTAAGGTCAATATGATGAATTGCTTCCTTGCAATATATATTTTATAATGGTCACATAAGTGTTAAGGTGATATACTTATTCTATAAAGGATTTAATGATAAATTTAATTTTCACTCTAAATCGAGGGAAAAAAAATTAAAAGGCTTTCTAGCTAACTCATGAGACTAGGGTAGAATTGAATTGGAATAGTCTAGCCTTTAATTACAAAATTATAGGAATATTTATTTAGGGTTAAAGCTACCACATTATAGAATTAGGAGTGGTCCTAAGTTCAAGACAATTATTCCTTCTAAGGAAAATGAACCTATGAAACTAATCAAGTTTGTGCCTCATTTTCAAGAAACATACATGGGCTATTGTTAGGCTACAAGACAAATGAAAGGAACCAAGTGCATCTTACTATTAGTGTAGTGATTAATTTATCTTAGGGTAAATACTACGGGTGGATTTTTCCTGTAGGGTAGTTTTCAAACCCATTTCTTTTTTTCTTTCCTGTAAAAGGTTGTATAATATGTAATTTTATAGCATCTCAATTCATTCACTTATGGTGAAATAGTGTGTGCTTCTTTCATGCATTCGTGAAGGTTCTTTGTTGCAGATGGTGCTCTTGGGAGGTGGTTGACACCAACATGGTATCAAATGGTGCTAAGGAGTGTGTAACAACTCACCTGTCGAATCAACTAGCCCCGAAAAATGGATGGTGCTGAAGTGCACAACCTATACTCAATTGTTAGGGAAAGTGCCAAGCTCCAATGAGTAGGACATGGGGGTTATTACGAAACCTTGGGCGTGAGCCTGGGTGGACCAACCATTGGTGTAGATCTTGGTGGTAGTAGCAAATATTCAAATGAAAAACTTAGGGAGAATGAGGATGTAATATGGGTCTCGGCTACACAACCATGTTAGGAACCCATTTACAATACAAAAATAAATCTCTCACAACCGGAGAAAATGAGAAAAACCCTATGGGAAAAAGCCCCTCTCCAAAAGATAGAAAAGAAAAACAAAAATGATACATGGATGGAGGACTCAATCACACCCCTAAGGACTACATAAATCATGTATATACAATAAATGATCCCCCCATAGGAAGGAAAAAAGGAGATATTATATCCCCCCCATAATTAAGAAGCTCCAATGCTGATGAAATATGCCTGAAAAAAAAAATGATCCAATGCCTAAAAGCAACTCCTCTCCCCTTAGGAAGAAATAAGTCCACTAGAAGAAGCCACCCCATGTCCAACTGAAAAGAGGAAGGAAGTCTCCAAAAATAATCCACCACATAATCATGATCAAAAACAGTTCCAATAATGTGACAAATCAAGTGAAGACTCATCAATGTCAATCTCCGAAGATAGCATGGTTGTTGATACATCTAGCTTGTCTTTGGAGATTGACATTGATGAGCCTTCACTTGATGTGTCGCATTTCTTGGTTGTTTTTTATCATGATTATGTGGTGGATTATTTTTGGAGACTTCCTTCCTCTTTTCAATTGGAGATGGAGTGGCTTCTTCTGGTGGACTTGTTTCTTCCTAAGGGGAGAGGAGTTGCTTGTAGGCATTGGATCATATTTTGTTTTCAAGCATATTTCATCAGCATTGGAGCTTCTTCATTATGGGGGAGATATAATATCTCCTTTTTTCCTTCCTATGGTGGGATCACTTATTGTATATACGTGATGTATGTAGTCCTTGGGGGATGTGATTGAGTCCTCCATCCATGCATCATTTTGTTTTTTTTTTCTCTCTTTTGGAGAGGGGTTTTTTCCCACATAGTTTTTCTCTTTTTCTCTGGTTGTGAGAGATTTCTTTTTGCATTGTAAATGGGTACCTAACATGGTTGTGTAGCTGGGACCCATATTGCATCTTCATTCTCCCTAAGTTTGCACTTAAGGGGGGCTGTTAGTGTAGTGATTAAGTTTATCTTAGGGTAAATACTCTGGGTGGTTTTTTCCCATAGGGTAGTTTTCTCACCCATTGATTTTTTTCAAGTGCCTTTAAAAGGTTGTACAATATGTAATTTTATAGCATCTCAAGTCATTCACTTATGGTGAAATAGTGTGTGCTTCTCTCGTGCATTCGTAAAGGTTCTTTGTTGCAGACGGTGCTCCTAGGAGGTGGTTGACACCAACACTTACATCTTTGTATTCATAGTGGATAATAAAAATAAAAAATGTAATAATGGGAGGTTCTTAGTACACTATATTCATGTATAAATACTTTAATTCAAGGAGAAATCATTCACGAAAATCTTTAGAAGACATATTATATTGTGCCACATTTTATTGTACACCATGGTAGGGGAATAACACAGGAAATTAGAACTTACTTATAGAATCACCTCCCTAATAGTTAGGTAAACCTTATGTAATTATGGACCCTTCATATGGACAAGCATAACAAGTATTATTGATCTTTTTTATTTGAAATTGCTTTCTTCACCCATTGTTCACAAGATTGGAGGCTAACATGGTAATATATACTAATGATATTAAATATTTAATTAAACTTTATCAAAATAATAGAGCTAAATCACTACTAGGAAGATTGGTCTTTTATGTAATGACTTTGATATAATCACAACATTTGATACCACTATGACATCATATGAACTACTACACACAATAGCTCTAAGAATTGACTATTTGTAAATGATAATACAACTACACTACTAAAAAAATCCATTTTAAAGATTAGTTTAGACATATCATAATTCATCCTTTTATGATATTTGAAGATTTAAGCCTTGAAGGTAAAATTTTCTTTCAACAACTAAATACATACATGAATGATATGGGCATGTACTTAGTTGAGAAGAGAACCTATGACCCTAAATAGTTAATTGATAGATTGTTGAGAGGTAGAATAAATTTAGGATAGAAAATAAATTTAACATTTGAGAATATAGGACTTAATCTTGGACACAAAAATCATTTTCTCCAAGCGAAGATGCAAAGAAATACCTACGTAGTCGGTGGCGTGGACAAAAATTTCAATCGCCAACTCACGGGAGATTTTAGCTCATCATTTCACCAAATTTGTGTGCCATTATTCAAACTCTGGACTTCCAGAAAGGAGTATAGTTTGTCAATCGATTATCCAACATGGAAAAAAATGCCCTTCAAATGTCAAGTTCTTTGTTTATAAGTCACAACTTCTACTTCAGCCATATTCAACTCTTCATTAGCATACAGATTTTCATGATGAAGAAGGGCCACGTTATTTTGTTCTGTGTTTTGTTCTTATGGTTGGTAACTAATCATTCCACTGCTTGTAGATTGCTTCAACAAGGTAGTGATCTCTGAACTTCTTTCTCCATGGTTTCCATTATCTTGAAGTCTATGAGTGCATGAAAATCTGCAAGCTGTTTGTAAAATATTCAATAATTTATTCTGTCCTTATTGTGTCCATTGATTTGCAGATAAGAATGAAGCTTTGGTGTCTAATTCCAGGCCAAATTCAAGCACAGATAATCAGAAGATTGTAAGATATAAAGAAGTATAAAAGAGAAATATATGTAATTTGTTATTTCTGAATTTTGATTGTGTTTGAATTTTGTCCATCATCGTTTTGGATCACACTCTCTGATCTATCATCAAGATGATAGAGAGTATAAATACAAGGCTCTCTATCATCCTGATGAGTGATCTGAAATGCTCTCTATCATCATGATGATGGATCACAGAGTGTGATCTGAAATATTAATGAAAAAAAATCAAACACAATCAAAATACAAAATTAAAAAATTATAGATTGTGGAAATCTCATAACATTAAGAAAAATATATGTTAAGTCGTTTATTGGGTTTATAGTGGTTGCTAATTACTGAAGGTGGTGGTGCAGGATGGAGGTAAAATCTTGTCATGTAAGGACAAGGCTGACTGCAAAACTCAGTATGAAGATTCTGTTTATATCTATTCCCGCACTCATCCGTGATGAATCTGGTCTATAAGTCTGTAATCTTAGTGATGGGCATGGAGCTATTAGAAATTGTGTCCTTTTATGTCAGTGGTAGATATGACAATGCAACTTCAATTTTATTAGGCAATCGCAAGAAATATTATAAAATTTCTGACTCTTTAGATATTCTTTGCTATAAAAATATACAAATTTTTCATATACTTTCATGAAGCTAATCTTTTTCACCACATTTATTAAAAATAAAAAGGCAATACCAAAAAGCTTATAAATAACATAAATTGTGTATAACTTCACTAATTAGATATTGTCCTTATAAAAATGACAATGCAGCTTCAACTTTTTTATGCAATTTCAAGAAACATCATAAAATTTCATTTCTAAAAGAAATTATTGTAATTGTTAATTGTAGAGTGAAAATTCATATCCATATTCATTTATTATTAAGATAGGGAGTTATGAGTATTGATTTGAAATGCTAATTTGCAATTAAATTCACAAAGATAATTTTTTAATAGAATAAAAATTGGAATTTTAGAGTGAAAACATGTTAACTTTAATAATACATCTCTTAATATCATGTTATATGTTTGGCATATAAATATTTGTAGATTTAAATTTCTAATTATCTTTTTATTTCTATAGAGATATTTTAGATTTAAATATATAATTAATTTTGTAAAGACATGATATCCTTTTCTATGATTAATTTATTGTAAGAAAATATGTGTTTAATAGAGTATACTTTAAGAATTGGCTTTAAGAACTTTTTATAAATATTTATAGAAATAGGATATAACTAACAAGTAAAAGTATGTTGCAAATTCAAATCATCCAAATACTTAAGTAGTGATAAGTTATAGATAAAAATACAAAAACCATAAAAGAAATGCAATAATAACACAAGATAAACATAGAGAAACCCTCTCAAGAACAAGCTCCACACCAAAGAAACCCAAAGCATTTATTACTTATCAACAAGAGTTACACTAATAAAAATTTTCCCTCTTAATTCTAGTAGCGCTTCATTACTACAACAACCTACAAAATAACTTGCATTATCTCCTACTCCAAGTTTCAATTTAAAGCTAAAGGTATTACAAGAAACTATAAATGGTCCTCACTACAATAGACTCAAACCATGAGCTAAGTAGTCTACAAGAAAAAAGGTATCTCATGACATATGTTTGGGAGTTATAAACATCTTTCTAGAACCTTCAAGAATTTTCTCATGTATTTGGATGTCCCACTTTGAACTAGAGGACTAAAACAACTCACTAGAAAATAAAATAACAACTCCCTAAGTCCAAAAAAGTCTATCAAATTATTATACATAATCAAAGGTGCTTTCTTACACCCCTTACAATATCATAAATGTTTATTATACATCTTACAACATTCCACTTCATTCCAAGCCTTCATAGATGTTCTCATTGACCAAATTAAACTTCCCCACTCAATGACAACTTATAAAGAATATTCCAAGTGCATACAAAAATAATATTTAATTAAAAAAAATCTCCTCATATGGGATGTCCAAGTTCCCCTTACACAATTTTTGGAGTTTCATGAAATAATAACTAACTTTTAAAATATCAAATTACAAAGCATAGTCCTAAGATTGCAAGATTAATATCACCAATCCTAACATTTTGTAAACAATCTATAATTTGTAGAGGCATAATCTCCCTAATATATATTTTGAAATAGATTTAATATAGTAGAGTGGGTATCTATTGTATATATAAAATAAAATATAGGAGGAAAAGAACTCAATTTGTCTAATTTGTAATTGAGGTGACAAATTAGAATTTAAATTTTTCATAGATTTATAATTAAAATGGAAAAATAAAACCAAAATTCTCATTGAATTGTAATTGAGGTGGTAAAATATAATCTAAAATTCCCAAAAAATAATAATTTAGATAGTGATTTTAAATCTAAATTTTGCACAATAATATAATTAAAGAGATACATTCACAATTATTGTGAAATAACCTTTTATGGATCTGAATTGTACTTAATTTTCCCTTGAATCACTTTTTGAATCATATTATTCTTAGCCTTACTAAAAAAATATTTTTTTTAAGTGCCTCAACCTTCATCCTTGTAAATATTTCATAGTAGAATGTCCTTTTATTTATATAAATCCATAGTATTCATTAAAACCCCATACTTTTGATATAAAACGTAGATTATGTAGGATCGATGTATCTTCTAAAGTCTCATAAACTATTGATTAATGAAGACATGTGTTAGAATTTTGTGTATTTATAGATAGAAACAA
Organism: Sequoia sempervirens; assembly: GCA_007258455.2. Lineage (NCBI taxonomy): Eukaryota > Viridiplantae > Streptophyta > Pinopsida > Cupressales > Cupressaceae > Sequoia > Sequoia sempervirens. The sequence goes on from VDFB02379711.1 coordinate 134,748,206, forward strand.
AACATGGTGGTGTGCATATTTGGCTTTATTTATTTTAACCCTAACCATTGATCATAGATTAATTAATGTGTCATTGAATGTGATTACCTTTCAATAAATTTTGAAATATGACAAAATTTAGTAATAATCTAGGATGATTTCTCATCAAACTAGTTGTTTGTACAAATAAATTTAAATAAATTTAAATCAACCATAGCATTGATTTCACCTAAATTTATATGTAACCCATTTGATTTAGGTATATTATTTTATGTTATACATCTTTTAAGTTTCTAATGTGGGTGCTTGTGTTATAGTCATATTCACTTGTGTATAATAACAACATTTAATGTTATGTAACTATTCATCTTCCCTTTTTTCCTTGACAACTATCATGTGTCAATCAGTGTGGGTTGTCAAATCTAGATATTTTTTAGCCTTTTATAATATAGTAGTAGATTATTTTTATTCACTTCATTGGTCAAAAGTGAGAATGTGGGTTAATCACATAGGTATGTAGCATAAAGAGAAAGTGAATTGTTTCCATGTGTTAATCAATGGCATGAAAATGGTGGGATCATTATTTTTACTCAACAAAGGATAAATTATAAGTGAATCATCACCATTATTTCTATGTTGTATTTCATGATTTAATTAACTTAAGGAAAAATTAAAAAATTATGTAGCTTTCAATTCTATGTTTCCATTTTCCTTCTAATCAACAATTTTATGTTGATCAATAGACACTATGGATTAATGAAGAGGATTCAAAATATTTATGTGATAGGATAGGTGTTTAATTTTCAAGCTTATTCATACAAGAAGAAAGGTGTCAAGGAAATTAATACAAACTACAATTAACATGGGATCACATGTAGAATTATATTTTAAGTAATGAAATTAATTATAATCCTTAATTTGTATTGTTCTATAAATGAATTATAAAAATTGAGAAATTATGCTAAATGCACTCATGTTTGTCAGCTATCACCTACAAATTGAAAATATTTGAAGCTAAATTACTAAGTAATTACATCTATAGCTTTCCTTACAATTGAATTATATTTGTAAAAGTAATAAGCTCATTATCATTAGATAAAATTAAAAGATAAGCTATGTAAAATAAATTCGGGAATTTTTTTTGGTTGTTGTTTGGCTTATGCAAAGGTAAATGCATTAAAATTATATATCCATGATGTTTAGGGTAAAATTGGAACCCTATAATTACTCATGTGTGCCTTAAATTAGATTACCAATTAGAAGATATATTATTCTCCAAGCTTGCAAACTAATAAATTATCTATTTGAAGAATTCTAAAATGCCTCTTAAGATATCTGCTATTCATGACACTTTTAAGGTCATTTCATGGTATAGAAAAATATATAAGAGATCTATTGGGAGAATTTTTCTAAGAATTATTCAAGAATGTGAAAATTTATATTAAGGAAATAGTGACTTAGATTCCTTGAATGGAAAGTTATTCAACATTTGTTATGAAAAAATGTTACCTCAACTAATATGTAATGCTTGGGTCTTTAACCTAGCTAAGGTCATTATGATGATATAGAATGGATTTTTTACCTTAGCATTGAATTGATTCCTTGCACTATATATATATTATAGAATGGTTGCATATGTGTTAAGATGATATACTTATTCTATAAAGGATCCAATGATAAATTTAATTTTCACTCTAAATAGGGAAAATTTCAAAAGGCTTTCTAGCTAACCCATGAGACTAGGGTAGAATTGAGACTAGGGTAGAATTGAATTGGAAGAGTCTAGCATTTGATTACAAAATTATAGGAATATTTATAGAAGGCTAAAGTTACCACATTATAGAATTAGGAGTGATTCAAGGATCAAGACAATTATTCCTTATAAGGAAAATGATCCTATGAAACTAATCAAGTTTGTGCTTCGTTTTCAAGAAACAAACATGGGCTATTCTTAGGATACAAGAAAAATGAAAGGAACCAAGTGCATCTTACATCTTTGTATTTATAATGCATAATAAAAATAAATAAATTAATAATGGAGAGTTCTTAGCACACTATATTCATGCATAAATACTTGAATTTAAGGATAAATCATTCACCAAAGGATTTAGAATATATATTATATTGTGCCATGTTTTATTGTACACCATGATAGGGTAGTAGCACAAGAAATTAGAACTTATAGAATCACCTCCCTAATAGTTAGGTAAACCTTATGCAATTATGGACCCTTCATATGGACAAGCATAACAAGTATTCTTAATTTTTTTATTTGAAAATTGCTTTGTCAACCCATTGTTGACAAGATTGGGGGATAGCATGACAATGTATACAAATGATATTAAATATTTAATTAGACCTTATCAAAAAATAGAGTTAAATAACTACTAGAGAGATTGGTCTTTTCTGTAGTGATTTTGATATAATCACAATATTTGGTAATATTATGATCATAAAAAAATTTGAGTAATCGATTTAATAGTATATTTAAATTTTATAATTAAATTTATCCTCATTCAAGTGTAATGACCTTCTAGTTTTCATCTATCCATTCAATTTCTAATGAGGACATGGATGGTGACTTTTTAGCTTCTATGTAAATGTTAAATAGGCTCAATTTAAAGCTAATGGATGGAGTGACAGACAAAGCTCTCCTTAGACAATTTTGTTAGATTGTGGCATACATCTCTCCTAGGAGATAGCCCAAATTGATTCGGGCATACATCTCTCCTATGAGATTTCCTAACTTGTATGAACTCGAGGAATGCATCTAACTCACAATCTTGCTCAAGCTTTGTAATATCTATCATATGTTGAATAAAATGATGTTTTCCATGTTTCTCGCTTCGTCTTAATGATTTACAATACTTTTAGTACCTTGTTGGGTATTGTCCCCCAAATTCACAAAAAAAATTAAGATCAGTGGTATCAGAGCGAGAACGCTCCTGAATGTTGGATCGCACAAGATCAAGCTACCAAAGGTTAGGATTGGACACACAAAAATTGTTAGAATACCATCCTTTGAGACGCACATGACTAAAGATGGTAGACGAGAAAGGTGATTCATCAGACTCTATCAAGAAAGTGGTGGAAGAAGCTTTGAAAGAACAATGAGAAGAGATGATGAGCCAATTTTCACATCACCTACAGAATCAACAACCAAATGGTGTAGAGGCACTATTTCATGGACATACCCCTTTCAAAGTGCAAGTAAATTGTGATACCCCAAATTTCAAAGGGAAAATTGATGCTAATGTTGTTGTTGATTGGTTATCAAAATTGGAACAATACTTCTCTATAAATCATTTCTCACATGCAGAGAAAATAAATTTTTCTCTCCTCAACCAAAATCCATGTGAAACAAATGCAGAAAATTAACGTGGAAGATAAAGGATTACCCATTGGACTAGAATTGGAGTTAACCTTTGATAATAAACCAACATGGGGAGAATTCATGAAATACATAAAAGAAACATACTTCCCTGAGGATACATATGAACAAAAACATACATAGTGGTAGTTGCTTTGACAAAAGAAGGATCAATTTGTGTGAGATTACACCAATACTTTCTATGCACTTTCAATAAAACTTGGTATTGAAGATTCAAATAAGCATCGAATTCTAAAATATCGCAGTGGACTTCATAGATATAATCATACTGAGATGGATTTTTTGAACATTGAAAAATTGGCAACTACTTTCAATTATGCCAAAAAAATTGAGAAATCCAAGCAAATAGGGAAGAAAGACTACTTTGCAAATAATAAGTTCAAGGGCGAAGGTAGTAATAAGTCCATAGGAAAACAAGTGATCAAGGAACCTCCCTCAAACTCACCTAAGAATACAAAATCAAATACACATGCATGTGGTGTGACATACATAAGAGTGCATTCCATAACACCAAGGATTGTCGAAGCATCAAGAATCTGATGATAGAAACACAGGGAGAAAAAGTTGAGCCTAAATAATTACCAACATATACTTTTGAGAAAAATGATAGTGATCAAATCATAGAAGTAGACCCATATGCCATAGTTGCAACTACCAAAGTATTGCCTCATGAGGATGAAGAGCGGCAGTTCCATTCGCAAATCTAGGTTGGTGGAAACCCTCTACATTTTATTGTTGACATTGGTAGCCAAAATAACTTAATTTCTATGGAGACAGTCAAAAGACTAAATTTGAAAATGAAAAAACACCCACAAAAATACTCCATGGGATGGGTAAGTGAAGGGTGAGATATTCAAATAAATAAACAGTGTCATCTGTCATATTCGATAAAACTATTTAAGGATGAATTAAACTACTATGTAGCACCTTTGGATGTATGTGATGTCTTCTTGGGGAAATCATACATGTATCGACGCCATGGTGTATATGATTCTAGACCACACAACATCACAATCAAGCTTGGTGAAAGAAAGTATCCTATACTAGAGGTATGTCCAAAACAATTTGTTTCTTTGATTACTGTTAAACAATGTAAACGTTTGATTGCTCAAACTAGAGTTTTTGTATTGCTCATGTTTTTCCTTGAGGAAACAAAATTAGTTGTCCTAAATACACATTCCAAAGTGGCCACAACAATAAACTAGCAAAAGAAAATGGATCACATCTTGAAAGAATATTAAAGCGTGTTTAATTCACCAATAGGGGTCCCAACACACTGTCAAGTCAAGCATTCTATTGATTTAGTCCTAGGGACACCACTACCACATGAGCCAATATATAGCAGGTCAGTTTTGGAAAATGATGAAATCAAAAAGCAGATTAAAGAGTTGATTCAGAAGGGAGACATTTGTCCAAGTGCTTCACCATGTGGTAGCCAAATTATTCTTGCTAAGAAGAAAGATGAGACGTGGAGACTTTGCATTGATTATAGGGATTTAAACAAAATCACTGTGAAAAATAGATATTTGATCCCTCAAATTGATGACTTCTTGGACTAGTTTAGAGGGGCTAAGTTCTTCACCAAAATCTCAATTTGAAGTTTGGGTATCACCAAGTACCAATTGATCCAACAAATGTGTGGAAGACTACGTGTAAGTCCAAGGAAGGTTTTTTTGAATGGTTGGTCATGCCTTTTGGTCTAACCAACTCTTCTAACACATTTATGAGGATGATGAATGATGTGCTTAGGCCATTCATTGGTTCTTTCGTGGTTGTTTACTTGGCTGACATACTCATCTTCAACAAAATGCGGTCTAAGCATTTGCAACGTGTTGAACAAGTGCTTTCAATTCTGCAACAACACAAACTCTATGTCAACATAAAAAAGTGTTCCTTTGGTATGCAAAGCATCCAATATTTGGGGTACATTATTGATAGTAAGGGTGTTCATGTTGATCCTGCAAAGATTCAGATAATCAGAGATTGGCCACCTCCTAAAATTTTCACAAAGCTTCGTAGTTTCTTGGGCCCAGCAAACTTCTATCATAGATTTTTTCTTAGTTTTTCCCATTTATCATGGCCTCTAAATTAGGAACGAAGGGGTGGAGCACTGGAAAAATTTCAATAGACAAATGCAAAGCAACAAGCATTTGAGGAATTGAAGCAAAGATTATGTTTAGCACCAGTGTTAGTCCTTCCAGACCTACAACAATAATTTGAAATAGAAATTGATGCATCTGAGTATGATCTTGGCGTTGTACTCATGCAACATGGACATCCGGTTGCTTATCATAGTGAGACTTTTTCTTATTCAATGAGTCAATACTCCACATATGACAAGGAGCTATATGCCATCGTTCAGGCCTACAAACAGTGGAAGCAATTATATTTTGGGAAAGGAAACTATTATACATACATACCATAAACCTCTTCAATTCTTGCAAACACAAGGGAAGTTGTAGAACAATAGACATCAACAATGGTCTGCTTATCTACAAAAATTTCACCTCAACATTCATCATAAAAAGGGGAGCACTAACAAAGTGGTTGATTGTTTAAGTAGGCCTCCGATTGTAGCTTTGACAATGGTGTTGGATTTGTGTGGTCACCAATGTTCATCAACTTGGGCCCAACCATATGGTAATGACCTTGATTTTTCTAACATTTACAATAAACTGGTAGAAGGAAAGTCTATCCCTGATTTTCATTTGCATGATGGGATGCTTTGTCATGTTGGGCACATATGTGTTACCACTAAAGAATGAAAAAGGATGCTATGGGAAGCACACTACAGTAGTGTTGTTGACCATTTTGGTATCGGTAAGACTACTGTTGTCCTTCAAAATTATTTCTATTGGCCAAAAATGAAACAAGATATCATTTAATATATCCAAGCATGTGCAACTTGTGCAATTGCAAAGCCTGCAAATTGTAAACTAGGCCTATGCTTACCACTACCTATTCCTAATAAATCATGACAGTCAATTTCAATGGATTTTATGTCTAGGCTTCCAACTACCAAACGGGGTCATGATTGTATATATCTGGTGGTAGATAGGTTTTCCAAAATGGCTATTATGGTGGCTTGTAAAAAGATTATTTCTACATAAGAGACTACCAAGCTATTTTTTGAACATGTTTAGGTTCATTTTGGTTTGCCAAAAAACATTGTTTTTGATAGGGACAATGGATTCATCAACAATTTTTGGTCTTCACTATGGGCTAAAATGAACACGAAGTTGACAAAGTCTACAACATTCCATCCTCAAACAGATGGGTAGACAAAAGTGGTAAATCAAATGATCATTCACATCCTCTGAATGTATCATTCAAACCATCCTCACACATGGGATGAGAGCTTGCCCTATGTGCAACACATCTACAAGTGTTCACTCCATAGTACTATAGGGCATAGTCCATTTGAAGTTTTTCTTGGGTATCAATCATTGGCACCTATGGATATAGCAGTACCTATTCTACAACTTAATATTCCATTGAATGTTGGCAAGGAGGTCAGGTAGATAAAGCAAAAAAATTCATTGACAAGATCAAACATCTACAGCAGCAAGTTTATGAAATTTTGGAGCAGAGCAATAAGAAGTATAAGGACAGACATGATTAGCAAAAAACTCCTCATCAATTTCAGATTGGTGACAAGGTGTGGTTACATCTTCAGAAGGAGCGAGCGTCTTCAAGGACCAAATAGGAAGCTTCATCCTCTTCGCTATGGCCCATATACCATTATCAAGAAAGTTGGTGAAAATGCATTTGAACGAGCAATTGTCACCATTTCTGGGGTTGCATCCAATTTTCAATGTGGAATTGTTACATCCTTATTTTCCTCCTTTGTTGGACATTTCACAAGCCACTGAACACATTCATGCTACAGAATTGAATCCAATGACTACTACTCCACTACAGCGTGACCATGTCACCAAAGTCATTGTGAAGACTCTCAAAAATCAAAGAATCCCTCTTTATTGGGTGGTTCAAGCTAGTCAGCTTTCTCATCAGGGCAAGTGGTTAACCAAGGACCGTATGAGCTCCTACACACAATATCTCTAAGAATTGATTTTTAGGAAATAATGAAACAACTACACTACTAGAAAATATCATTTTAAAGATTAGTTTATGTTCATCCTTTGGTGATATTTGGATATTTTAGCCTTGAAGATAAAATTTTCTTTTAAAAACTAAATACTTACGTACAAGCATGTACTTAGTTGAGAAGAAAACCTGACCCTAAATAGTTTATTGATAAATTGTTGAGAGGGAAGAATAAATTTAGGATAGAAAAAAAATTTAACATTTGGCAATATAGGACTTAATCTTGGACACAAAAATCATTTTCTCCAAGCGAAGATGCACTGAAATACCTACGTATTCAGTCTTTGGTCATAAAATTGAAGTAATACATGTCGGTGGCGTGGACAAAAATTTCAATGGCCAACTCACGGGAGATTTTAGCTCATCATTTCACCAAATTTGTGTGCCATTATTCAAACTCTGGACTTCCAGAAAGGAGTATAGTTTGTCAATCGATTATCCAACATGGAAAAAAATGCCCTTCAAATGTCAAGATCTTTGTTTATAAGTCACAACTTCTACTTCAGCCATATTCAACTCTTCATTAGCATACAGATTTTCATGATGAAGAAGGGCCACGTTATTTTGTTCTGTGTTTTGTTCTTATGGTCGGTAACTAATCATTCCACTGCTTGTAGATTGCTTCAACAAGGTAGTGATCTCTGAACTTCTTTCTCCATGGTTTCCATTATCTTAAAGTCTATGAGTGCATGAAAATCTGCAAGCTGTTTGTAAAATATTCAATAATTTATTCTGTCCTTATTGTGTCCATTGATTTGCAGATAAGAATGAAGCTTTGGTGTCTAATTCCAGGCCAAATTCAAGCACAGATAATCAGAAGATTGTAAGATATAAAGAAGCATAAAAGAGAAATATATGTAATTGTTATTTCTGAATTTTGATTGTGTTAATTTGAATTTTTTTCCATCAACGTTTCGAATCACACTCTGTGATCCATCATCAAGATGATAGAGAGCATAAGTAATGTTTTCTATCATTCTGACTAATGCTCTCTATCATACTGATGATGGATCACAGAATACGATCTGAATTGTTGATAGAAAAAATTCAAACACAATCAAAATTCAAAATTAACAAATTATAGATTGTGGAAATCTCAGAGAAATATATGTTAAGTCCTTTATTGGGTTTATAGTGGTCGCTAATTACTGAAGGTGGTGGTGCAGGATGGAGGTAAAATCTTGTCATGTAAGGACAAGGCTGACTGCGAAACTCAGTATGAAGATTCTGATTATATCTATTCCCGCACTCATCCGTGATGAATCTGGTCTATAAGTCTGTAATCTTAGTGATGGGCATGGAGCTATTAGATTACTGTAACTTAATATGATTTTTGTATTTGTTACCTGGACAAATATAGCTATGCATAAAGACAAGCTATCAATTGCTTCCTATGTTTTTAATAACTTTTACTGTAATATTACCATGACAAATAAATTTGTTGGAATGTAATAAAGCGTTTTGCAGAGATATATCTTAAAATATCTTTTGAAACATTAAAAAGTTTATGAGCCATTAGAATCTATGGGTAGGTGATAAGGTGGTTGTTATATATCCCTCACACTGCTGACTTTTTAGGTATTCTTTGCTATAAAAAGATACAGATTTTTCATGTACCTATGAGGAAAGAGTATTCAACAACATGAAACTAATCTTTTCATCAAATTTATTAAAAAATTAAAAGGCTTATAAATAACATAAATTGTGTATAATTTTACTAATTAGAAATTATGTGTAGTAGATATGACTGCAATTTCAATTTCATTATACAATCTCAAGAAACATTATAAAATTTCTGATTTTTTAGATATTCTTTGTTATAAAAACATACAGATTTTTCATGTACTTTCTAGGAAAGAGCATCCAACAACATGAAACTAATCCTTTTCACCACATTTATTAAACTAGTAATTGCACCTTGGTGTGCAATGGGTACGCTGAAGAGGTGTGGAAGGTCAATTAGGAAAAAATATGGTTTATTTTTTTGCATACATTTGTGTAGTACATGAAGTCAATTGACAGGTTATTTTAAAAATGATATTATTATTATTATTATTATTATTATTGTTATATTAATTCTATTTTTTATTTTTTATTATTAAATAATATTTATATATATTTTGATTTTATTTTATGATTCACTATTATATTCACCACATACTCTAACATATTAACATACATATAGTTTTATTTTTCCTAATCTATTCAAAGATCAATTAAACTATGAGATTTTTATAAATTAATTTAATTTGACATATATAGAAGTATATTAATTATTAAGTATAATAATTTCATATTTATATTTATTAATTTTGTTAAAGAATATAATATATAATAATAATAAATAATATAATTTTTTTATTATATAAAATTAAAATTTTTAATTATATATTAATTATGTTAATATATTCTTAACTATGTAGGGTAAAGGATGCCATAACGTTAAAACCTAAATGTGCTCATTATCTTGGCCGTAATTTTCATTTTAATAAACACTCTAAAACAAATAAAAAGAAAATTCTAAGAAGGTTATCAATAACATAAATTGTATATAACTTCACTAACTAGAAATTGTCCCTTTATGTCAGTAGTACAAATGACAATGCAACTTCAATTTTCTTGTGTAATCTCAAGAAACATCATAAAATTTCATCCCTAAAAGAAATTATTGTAATTTTTTAATTGTAGAATGAAAATTCACATCCATGTTCATTTATTATTAAAACAAGGAATTATGTGTATCGATTTGAAATTTTAATATACAATTTTAAATTTAGAGTTTTTTTTAATAGACTTGAACGATTTGGAGTTTTATAGAGAACATGTTAACTTTAATAATAAATCTCTCAATAGCATGCTATAATATGTTTGGCATATAAATATTTGTAGATTTAAACTTATAATTATATTTTAATTTCTATAGATATATTTTGGATTTAAATATATAATTTAATTTTGTAGAGACATGCTAGATCCTTTTCTATGATTATTTTGTTGTAAGAAAATATGTCTTTAATAAGGTATACTTTAAGAATTGGTTAAAGATTTTTTTATAGATTTTTTTAGAAATAGGATATAACTAACAAGTAAAAGTATGTTGCAAACTCAAATTTTCCAAATACTTAAGCAGTGATAAGTCATAGATAAAAATAGAAAAATTATAAAAGAAATGCAAATTATAAGACAAGATGTACATAAAGAAACCCTTGCAAGAACAAACTCCACACCCAAAAGAAATTCAAAGCTTTCATTATTATTATTATTTTATATTAGATATAGAGTACAAAACAAAGTTACATTATGAGGAGGTATGCTCCATTAGACCAAAATAATAAGCACCTTACAAAAATTACACTGTATAGACACTTTTCCATATTTACAGATGTCAGTGTATCTCAAAAATACTATTACATATCATACTTATTCCCACAACCCTTTAACATTAGAACTGGTTTCACCATAATCACAATCATAAGTGCTAATTGGAGGATAAATATCATCCTTTGGATCTACATCCTTCACTATGGGTTGGTAATAAGTTCTTTCTCCCCTTTTGGATATGGGTTTGTCAATCTTTGAAAGTTTAGTGATGTTAGATTCTTGTCCATATAATCTTTTTGTAGTGCTTGCTCCTCTATAGAAAGAAGTAGGTGTTCTTGATCTTTGATTTGTACACAATAGTAAGACCCTCTTTGAGAAGAATCATAAATATGTCTTTAGGGATCTCCATGATAGCAAAAACCTACAAAACAATGTTAAGGAAGGTGAGTTCACTATTGAACTCAGTAAGGCATCTCCTTTTGCCTTGGATTACTTCATCATTCCTCTTCTTCTAGATAGTATAAAGAGTTCCATTAGTCAAGATAAGCCAAAAACATTTATTTCAGTGGGGAAATCTTTGACATAACCAGGGATAATTTGATTCCAATCAAAGCCATCCTTACAATTCCAACCAAAATAGTTACCCAAAAATAAAGACCACAAAGTATCAAGCATACTGAAATTCAAAGAACAAGTTTTCAAATGACTCAAAAGTATTACACAAATCACAATTTCTAGCAACCAATCCAAGCACAATTAATTCATGACCAACGACAAGTTTTTTTAGCAACAACAACCACCTAAAACTATCTTTTTTGGCTTCCCCAAATTTAGACCAAATGTGACCAAATCTAGTAGACCATACATTCTCACACCACTTTAAATGCCAACATTTATTAATCCCATCAGTTAAATCCCTTGTATCAGTTAGTAGGTAATATATTTTGTATTAGTTATTTGATCAAAAGCAAAACCATCTTTCCAAGAAATTGTTTTGAATACAATAGACTCAACAATCAATGCAACAATAGGGTTCCAACATAAATCTTTACACAAAAGAGAAAAAGTCCTCTTTTGAGTCTCAAGAAGACCATACTTGATCTTGATATGCTCTCATTTGATCAGTTCATTACCAAAAGGAATTTCCTAAAAATTATTCATACCTTTGGAGGCCCACACTTTAGTAGAACACCCTTGGGTTAGAGCCAAGGGTTTATCCTTCCATACTAGATTCCACCATATAGACCTGTGAATAGCACAATTTTTCAAAGAATGGGAGACAATCTCATTGTTTTGAAGTAAATAAATAACATTTTCCAAGCCTTCCACAAGCTATTAAACACTGGCGATCCAAAGACTTTTATGTCAAAGTTCCCAAACAAAATATCTTGAAAATGCAAAGCACCCCAAGATTTTCCTTTCTTATGTTTAGAGAGGGATAAGTTATTTCTAACAAGGATCTTCCAATGCTCATACCATTATAGGCTTTAATAATCCATTTAAACTATCAAAGAAAACCCTTGAATCCTGAGGTCTTTGAGACCCATCTCACCCAAGTTGTTGGGTAAACAACACCATTTCCAATTAACAACATATCTCTTGCCTTTGCTCATACCTTCTAACCAAAGAAAGTCTCTAAGGATCTTTTACATCTTATTAAAATGGAAATTAGAAAAATCCATGTAGAAGATAAGAAGATAGCATGAGAAGATAAGACCTTTTGGACCTCTTGGATCCTCCTAGCTAGGGACAACATATGGGTTTGCCATTTATGGTAATTTTTTTCCACTTTTAGAAACCACTCCCACATATCTTTTAGGTTAGGGGAGATAGCAATGGGGATACCTAGATATCTGACAACCTTATTAGGGCCCAACCACTACCAATCCAAACCCCCTAACCAATTTGAGGGGTACTTATTCTACCTAAAGATGGATGACTTCATACTTAAAAAAAATTCCCCTAAGGCCTTGCAAAAAACATCTAATCTGTGCAGGACATTTTCAAAATTACTCTTGTTCATTTCCATAAAAAGAATTATGTCATCTGCAAACTAAGCATTAATTAGTTGTCCATGATTATTTGGAAGAATTATACCATACATGGTGGGATGATTAATGAAGTCTTAAGAACATAATGTAAGGCATTAACAACTATCACAAAGAGGAGACGACAATAGGGAACCCCTACCTAATAAACCTTTGTAATTGAATGGGGTTGGTAAGTTCACCATTTGAGTATCAAATAGTCTTCAAACAAAATCTCAATCCATCTAAAAATCCTCCTAAGAAATCCCAAAGCTTTAAGCATATCCAAAACAAATGGCCATTCAATTTTGTCATAGGCCTTTTCAAAATCAAGAAGAATAATTACAATATTCTAATTACTGTGATTGGCCAAATGCATACCTTCCCAACTGGTCATGAGGTTCTCCAAAATATATCTTCCCTTAATGAAGCCAGTCTGAGTCATAGAGACAATCTTATTTATCATTTTACCCAGCCTAATAACGAGTGCTTTAGCCAGGAATTTTTAGGACACATTCAATAGAGTGATAAGTCTCTAGTTCTTAAAAAGGCTTTTGTCCCCTCCCTTAGGAATAATTTTTATTATGCCTTTGTTGATATTACTCCCCAAAGAACCAAAGAGAAAGGCTTCATTATATACTCCTAAAAAATTTGTACCAATCCAATCAAGATTGGCCTTATAGAATTCAATGGGTAGGCCATCAACCCTGGGGAATTTTCCATTATTGAAAGATTTAATACTATTCATAACTTCTACATCAAAAATATCTCTTTCTAGTAAAGTTGTATCCTCTACAAACACCTTATGTGGGATAGTCTTCATATAGAATTCCCCAACCTTAGAAAACTCTTTATTTTCTTCCAAAGAGAATAGGGATTTGAAGAAAGAGTGGAATGCTTCTTTTATAACCACATTGTCACTAGAAGAAATACCATGTATAAGATGGGACCAATCCTTTCTTTGTCATGCTTATGTCTAATAATGTTAAAAAAATATTTAGAGCCTTTGTCCCCCTCATGGAGCCAAGTCATTCTAGCTCTAATTTTAGCCCCCCTAGTGATGATAACTTTGGATCTTTCTTAGTAGTGCCTTGGTCCTAACCATTTTATTCTCAATAACTTAAAATCCCCTCTATTCATTTGCAAATCCCTTTCCAAGCCCAAAAGTTTCCCCTAAATAAAATGCTCAATGTGCACCTTCTATCCATGTCTTTCTTTTTCCCAATGTTGAAATACTGAACTAGTTTTTCCAAAGGGATACAAGGGACTCTCAATTTTGAATAGTAGAGCCTTTGTTTAGTTTTTTAGAAAGCTCACTGGCAACCCTAATTCTTTTGATACAGTCAAAATCATTGAGGAGTGAGACAAATTGATTTTATATCTATTAGAAAATCTATTCCTAAGGAGAGAATAATATTTAGAAAATTCCACATAGGCCTCAATAGGTGAGTGATTAGACATGGAGGTAGGGAAAATAGAAACAATTCTACCTTTAGCATCTTTAAGAAAGGTAAAGAAGATTTTGTGAGCATAAAATCTAACCAACCTATAATAGATTCTCTTGTTCTAGGATTGATTATTACACCAAGTGAACCAAATACCATTATACTTTGATTTCTTCTTTTCCAAAGGATCAACTAAAAGTAGGGTCCTTTTCATTTTGGACCAAAAGTACATCTGATTTCCTTTCCAAAGACCTCTCCCCCCAATTTTGTCTTCCTTATACTCCAGCATATTGAAGTCCCCAACAATAATCAAAGGAGTTTTAGGGAGATTAGTTGACATCCAAGACCATAGATCACACCTCTCATTGTAGTCATTTAGAGGCATAAATAGAATAAAGGACAAAAAAAATTGAATCAATATCCAAGGTAATCCAGACTAGTCTGTTACATGGAGAAGACCCCCCATTCAATAATGGATTTGGACCAATAGTACTTAATAAGGATGATTTCTCCTCCTTTTCCTTTCTCATGCAGAGTGTAGAAGGCTTTAGCTGACTTCCACTCAAAATTAAATACATAGTCTTTTTAAAATCCAACAAATTTGAATTCTTGGATACATAGCACATCCATACTGGGTCTATCATTGCAAAACGATCTAAGGAAATACTTTATGTCAAGAGATTTCAATCCCTTGACATTCCAACTGCAAATGATTAAACTCATTTAAGATAAGGATGGGGGAAGGAGCTTTATGATTCTTATACAATCTCTCAAAGCATTTAGGGACTTTATCCACCTTAGTGACCTTGTATTCACTAGGGGTATTATCCTCCTTACCTTTCTTACCCCCTCTCTTATGATTTTTTGTGCTTCTAGACCACTCTACTTGTTTCCTTTTCTTCTTACTATCAACACCTTTGATCTCACCATGAGCAATCATAGCCAATTCAAACTCAGAGGTAGAGTACAGAGGATTGAAGCAATTGAGTATGAGGATTTCACCAACATTGTTTGGAATGTTTGATAAAGCCTTTGGAAGGTCAGTGTTTAAAAGAAAACTTTCATTAGGAGTGGCATGTTTCTTTTTTCTGGCATCCTCAGCACAAGACTTAATGGTATCCAATGCTAGATGTTGGGAATTTTTAGGGTAAGACTTAGCCTTGAAGGATTCATTAGAAGTAGTTCCCTCTAATTGTTAGCTCCAATGGGAATAACCAACTCTTGATCAGGTTTATCAGAAGCTCTTACCACTTCTAATTCATCTTCAAACAAGGGGTTAGATAAGGAGACCAAAGTATTCTCACCCTTACCAAGCCCCAAATTTGAAGAAGGGAGAGCCAAATTATTAGCTTCAACCAAGGTTTTGATAATGTTAGAGACCTTAGAAACATTATCAGTGTCAATATTATTGCACTTATCTACAAAATTATCTAAGCTCACCTAATTTTCAGGATCAACTACCACCTCCATATTGTTATCATCATGTTTAGGAGGAGTCTTATCATATCCAAGAGTGTTAATTTTGGAATTATCATCAGATTATTATTTTTTATTCTCATTATTGAAGAAAGCAACCTTACTGACAACAATTTTAAGACAATCTTTTCTCAAGTGTACATTCTTTTTATAGAGGAATCAAGAATTTAAAGAACCCAGTAATTCTAATTCACGTAAAATCATTTTAGAATCAAATTGAATAGAAATCATTTTTGAAATATCAATAGAAGCCAGCAAAGAAATTAATACTCTAGCATTCAAATGAAATAAAGTAACTCTTGAGTACTCCACTTGTAAAACATTTCCAAGTGGTTTAATCAGATTAGGGATAAATCTCCACAATTGGAAAAGGACATTTCTTATCTCCATTCACCTAGGAGTGGATTTCACCACAATTTCCTCCCCTTTCTCTTATGGGGACCAAAGAATGGCCCTAAACAACGATTGGCCTAGGTTCCAAAATTCTTTTTTGAGAACCCTATCTTGCATCCTCCAAATTTTGAAGAAAACAACAATAAGACTTTCTACAACATTCTACAAAAGGAAACATAAATACCAAGCTTTTTACCCCATACATTTGAAATCGAGACATCAAAAAACTTCCTCGTTGGTAAGAAGTTAGCATCCAAACACACAAAGAATACACCAATATTCTTAAGTCTATTTTCTTCATCCCTTACCGCATGCAACATACAAAGATTAGGAGAAACTGAAAGCACCTTAGCAGAGAGAGAGAGGCCTTACCATCTTCTCCATTTTCGGTGTCTCCCCTCGACAACGCCTCCAACTCCCATTCTACCTGTCATGGCCCCCAATATGAGTTCATTGTGAATCACTTCAAAAGCTGCTAAAATTGGCGTTGTTTCACGTTCCACTTCAGATCTTAAGGCCTCCTTGTATGAAGGTTTATTAGAGATAGGAGGAGCGGAAGTCTCAACTACCATAGGAGAAGCAAATTCTCTAGATGGTTCTGCATTAATCATATTTGTATTCTGATTTATTTTGATGCCACTACTGTCATTCTCCATTACTACTAGATACGAGGGAAATAACTAACGATTGGTCCATGTTAATTTCTATAACCCAGCAACAGATTAATTGCACAATAAATTCACAGAAAGAAATCTGATTTATAACAATTAATACAACTGGGTTAATTAACAATTAATAACAGCAGAAGCAAAAATAACATGAAGCCAAACACAAAAAAATAATAACACAGATATACCCAGGAAACCCCAATACAGGGAAAAACCTGCAAATGTTGGATCTTCTATTCAGCCTAACAGCAAACTTTTCTTTCGAAAATACAATATATGTTTGCTACAGCAATCTTGCATTTATAGAGCCTAGCTGCTTTACTTAGCATGCAAGGAAAGAATCTTTCCTTGCTTTCTTTGGCTTTATTTATACATAAAATCACTCTAGGATTTATCTTATCCTCACACTCTAGGATTTATCTTATCCTCACAAACTCAGAAACATTCTATTTAAAGAATAAAAAATCTGATGTTGCTAAAAATCCAACTCAAATTGATTTAAATCAAATCTAATCTTGAGTTGCTTTAAAGCAAATCCATATCCCACTTTTTGAGCTACAAAAAAATCAACACTCCCTCTTAGCGAGGAAAGTGTTCTGCACCACACCCAACTTGTCCCTGAAGAATTCAAACTTGCTCTTCATCAAGGCCTTCGTCAGGATATCTGCTATCTGTTCATCTGTAGGAATGTAATTGAGCTTCACTATCCCCTTCTCCACACAATCTTTGATGAAGTGGTACTTGATCTCAATGTGCTTTGACTTGTCATGAAACACTGGATTCTCAGAGAGTTTGATGCAACTCTGATTATCACAGTAAATGACTGTAGGATCCAGCTCCTGATTAAAGAGCCTAGCTAGAAGTTTCCGAAGCCAGATAGCATCACATGTAGCCATACTGGCTGCCATATACTCGGCCTCTGCAGAACTCAGTGCAACTGACTTCTGTTTCCTGTTGTACCAAGAGACTGCTCCTGATCCCAAACTGAAACTGCACCCTGAAGTGCTCTTTCGATCAGCTGTACTGCCTGCCCAATCTGCATCAGTAAACCCCTTGAGCTTCACTCCATCCTGCTGAACATACTTCAACCCATAATCAACTGTGCCTTGGAGATATCTCAAAACATGCTTTGCAGCTATCCAGTGCACACGTTTAGGTTCCACCATAAACTGACTGAGTGAGTTCATTGCAAAACAAATGTCTGGCCTGGTGTTGACCAGATACATAAGAGAGCCTATCAACTGTCTGTATAAAGTTGGGTCCACTGCCTCTGATCTGAAGCATCAATCTTCTTCCAATTGGTCACAAGTGGCGTTGACATAGGCTTACAGTTTTCCATCCTGAATCGCTTCAAGATATCAATTAAGTACTTCCCTTGTCCAAGAAGATCTCTCCCTCTTTCTGCCACAACTCCAATCCCAGAAAGTAATGCATCAACCCCAAGTCCTTCATCTCAAACTCTCCTGCAAGATCCCGCTTGCATGTGCTATGAGCTCCTCTGACCTTGTGAGAAATAGGTCATCAACATATAACAACAATATGAGAAGTTCACCCTTCACCTGAACATAGTATAGGTTTGAATCTGCCTCACTCTTGATGAAGCCCACACTCTGCAAGTAACTATCAATACGTGAATACCACGCCCTAGGAGCCTGCTTGAGTCCATACAGTGCTCTTTTCAACCTACATACATGAGAATCCCTCTCATGTGCTTCAAACCCTTCTGGTTGCTCTATGTAAATCTCTTCCTCAATCACCCGTTGAGGAAGGCCGTCTTTACATCCATCTGATGAATCCTCCAACCCATCTGTGCTACTATAGAAATGATAGCTATTATGGATGAGTACCTGGCTACTGGAGAAAGTCTCATCATAGTCGACTCCTTCCTTCTGTGAAAACCCCTTAGCCACAAACCGGGCTTTGAACTTTTCCACACTACCATCTGCAGCATGCTTAATCTTATACAGCCATCTCGAGCCCACCACAGACTTATCTTCTGGTCTTGGTACTACCTCCCACACACTGTTCTTCATTATGGAAGAATACTCTTCCACCATGGCATCTCTCCACACTTGGTGCTTGGATGCCTCCTGAAAGCTGGAAGGCTCTACTTTAATTAATTCACTCATAAGAGCAACATAATCTGAATAACGTCTAGGAGCCCTTGTTTGTCTGACTGAATCTTGAGGATCACCTACATATTCTTGAGCCTCTCTTAATGTTTGCTCAGCTGCCCTGTTCCTCCTCTTCTCACTGATAGGAATCTGAGGCTGAGGAATTATTTGTTCCTCTATCTGATCATCCTGCTTGTTCTGCTCTCCAGCTTGTGTGACTGAAGTTTGAGGAATTTGTGCTACCTCAACTGTGGATGTTTGTTCCTCCTCATTCATCAAGTTACTTGACTTTTGAAGAGCCCTCTCTTCCTCAAACTTCACATCTTTGCGAACCACTGTTTTCCTGAGAGCAGGAATATAAACCCGATAAGCCTTAGAAGTTTCACTGTACCCAACAAGGATACCCTTCTCTGCAGTAGGTTCCAACTTGGTTCTCTTCTCAACAGGAATGTAACAATACACAAGGCATCCAAAGATGCAAATGTGCCCCAAATCTGGTTTCTTACCAGTGAATGCCTCTTCTGGAGTCAATTTTCCCAACACTTTGTGAGGGACTCCTATTTTGCAAATACATAGCTGTGTTGCAAGCTTCTGCCCATAAGAACCAAGGCAGATCCTAATCATGAAGCATGGCCTTGGCTGCTCCAACGATAGCTCTATTCTTTCGTTCAGTAACCCCATTCTGCTGAGGGTTGTACGGAACTGTCAACTCTTTCTTGATACCTTCCTGAGCACAAAAATCTTTGAAGGCATTCGAGGTATACTCGCCTCCATTATCAGACCTTAGTATCTTGATCTTCTTCCCAGTTTGGTTCTCCATGAGAGCCTTAAACTCTTTGAACCTACTAAAGACCTCATCTTTATTCTTCATGAAATATATCCATGTCTTCCTGGAGAAATCATCAATGAAGGTAACATAATACTCATATCCATTCAAGGATGTTGTTGACATAGGTCCACACACATCTGAGTGTACGAGATCCAAAATCCCTTCGGATCTAGTGTCGCTGCTTGGAAAACTGGTCTTGGCATATTTCCCAAGAGCACAACCCTTGCACACCTCATGCTTTTCTGTCTTCATCTCAGGCAGCCCTGTCACTATTTCCTTAAGAATATTAAGTGCTCCATAGTGAAGGTGAGCCATCCTCCTGTGCCACAATTCTCCTATCCTTTTACAACTACTAACCAACGCATGTGCTGGCTCAAACTGTAACCGAAACAAGCTGCCATGCCTGACACCAATCACTTTTGCAATCTTGGAATCTTTGGGACGAATATAGACTTTTCCCCTCTCAAAGGTCATGATGTAACCCTTGTCTTCCAAGGCAGAAACTGAGATTAAATTCTTTGTCATGCCAGGGACATACAACACATCCTCCACCAACAAAGGTTTGCCAGACTCCCTCTGAAACTTGATGGTGCCAATACCAGTTGCATGGTACTTGGCATTGTCTCCGAGCTCAATATAGAAATCCAGCTTCTTCTCCTCCAACTTGGTGAAACATTCTTTGACTCCCATCATGTGGCGAGAAGCCCCACTGTCAATATACCATACCCTGTTGGCAATTGAACTTGAGAGACAGGCAATGAGTGAAAACTCATTTTCAAATCGTGATGCAAACTCGTCCACCTCTGCTGTAGCAAGCAAATTGCTTCTTCTGCTTGTCCTTATTTTTCTTATTCGGACATTGACTGGCATAGTGACCCATCTGATGGCAGCAAAAACATTTAATCTTGCTCAGATCTTTCTTCTTCCCACTCTTGGAAGAAGAACCTTCCGATTGCTCTTTATTGAACTTCTTCTTACCCTTGCTTGCAAGAGCAAGATTTTCTTCATCTTGAACCTTCTTTGTCTGATCTCCTCGATGAGCACCTTCACGGATCTCCTCCTGAACAAAATCATCCCAAAGTCTTGCCCAATCAGGTAGCCGATCTCTACCGACAACACACTTGACAAACACTTCCCAGTGCTTTGAAAAACCATTCAAGGCTATACGCACCAACTCATCTTCTTTAATCATCTCTCCAATAGCAGCAAGCTCATCCCTGGCCTGTGTCAGCTTGGACAAGTAAGAGGTCACACTCTCACCTTTGGACATCTTGGTATTATGCAATTTGTCCTTGAGCATAATCTTACGACTCTGATAGTCGCTTTGATAAAGTTTTGTGAGTGTATCCCACATCTCCTTGGCAGTGTCTTTCGCCGATAAATGAGGAATTAAATGATCTCTTACTCCATCCAGGATAATCCTCTGAGCCTTGGCCTCTTTGACTTCATGTGAATCTAAGGCAACAGGATCATTTGTTGGTGGAGTCACTTCTGTGCTAGCATAGATCCATAGCCTGTTCTCCTTGAGAACAAATGTAATCTGAACCTTCCACTGCAAGAAGTTAGACGCACCCTCGAGCCTGTCCTCGTATCGAACACTGGTTGCCATAGCTACAAAAGAACTGGAGACGAAAAACAAATCTGATGACTTTTTTTTTCTTGAAATCTGCGTCACAAATCTTGGCTTCGTATTCAGAGTTTAGAGCTCTGATACCATGTTAATTTCTATAACCCAGCAACAGATTAATTGCACAATAAATTCACAGAAAGAAATCTGATTTATAACAATTAATACAACTGGGTTAATTAAAAATTAATAACAGCGGAAGCAAAAATAACATGAAGCCAAACACAAAAAAACAATAACATAGATATACCCAGGAAACCCCAATACGGGGAAAAACTTGCAAATGTTGGATCTTCTATTCAGCCTAACAGCAAACTTTTCTTTCGAAAATACAATATATGTTTGCTACAGCAATCTTGCATTTATAGAGCCTAGCTGCTTTACTTAGCGTGCAAGGAAAGAATATTTCCTTACTTTCTTTGGCTTTATTTATACATAAAATCACTCTAGGATTTATCTTATCCTCACACTCTAGGATTTATCTTATCCTCACAAACTCAGAAACATTCTATTTAAAGAATAAAAAATATGCTGTTGCTAAAAATCCAACTCGAATTGATTTAAAGCAAATCTAATCTTGAGTTGCTTTAAAGCAAATCCATATCCCACTTTTTGAGCTACAAAAAAAATCAACAGTCCAGACTTACAAATGTAGTATATGTAGATGACGTAGGAAACAACTTACCCCCAACTGACATAGCAGGCTACCAAAGAAAGCCTCGACCCTCGATTCAGACACTGGATACTGGAGACAATAAATTTTAATTCAAAAAATATGCAATTCAGACCAAAAATAAGCCTCTCAAATAAAAATAGGCATACAATAACACAAAGAAAACAATATTAATGGAGAAACCAATCTAGGAGGAGGAAATGAAGAAGCAAAAATCTGGCCAAAGAGATGAAGAATTCTAATCTGAGATCTACAAGCGATAGTAGAAGCTCTTAGAGGCAACAATGGCAGGTGACCATTCACCTTTCGTAGAGCTCCTACCACCAACCCTCATGAACTAAGATTTTATTATTTCCCAAAAAGAGTTACACTAATACAATTTTTCCCTCTTAGTAGCACTTTGTTATTACAACAACTTACAAAATTACTTGATCTTCTACTCCAAGTTTCAATTTAAAGCTAAAGGTATTACAAGAAACTATAAATAGTTTTCACTACAATAGATTCAAACTAT
This sequence comes from Sequoia sempervirens, assembly GCA_007258455.2. NCBI lineage: Eukaryota > Viridiplantae > Streptophyta > Pinopsida > Cupressales > Cupressaceae > Sequoia > Sequoia sempervirens. The sequence continues at coordinate 134,770,770 of VDFB02379711.1, forward strand.
GAGTTAAGTAGTCTACAAGCAAAAGGTATCTCATAACATATGTTTGGGAGTTACAAACATCTTTCTAGAAGCTTCAATACTTTTCTCATGAATTTGGATGTCAACTTTACTAGGGGACTAAACCAACTCACCAGAAGATAAAATAACAACTCCCTCAATCCAAATAAGTCTATTAACTTCTTATACATAATCAACGGTGTTTTCTTACACCCCTTAAAATATCATAAATGTTTATTATATCTCTTACAATATTCCACTCCATGCCAAGTGTCTATAGATGTTCTCATTGGCCAAATTAAGCTTCCCCGCTCTATAACAACTTATAAAGAATATTCTAAGTGCATACAAAAAAAATATGTAATTTTAAAAAAAGAAATCTTCTCATATCGGACATGTCCAAGTTCCCCTTCCACAATTTTTAGAGTTTCATGAAATAATAATTGACTTTTAAAACTATCAAATTACAAAGCATAGTCCTAGGATTGCACCAATCCTGACAATTTTGGTAAACAAACTATAGGCATAATCTCCCTAATATATATTTTGAAATAGATTTAAAGTATTAGAGTGGGTAGCTATTGTATATATGAAATAAAATATAGGAGATTTGGAAATTAAAAATTTGTGTCAAATATTGATCAATTTGGTGAAAAGAACTATTTTTTACTTATTTGTAATTGACCTGTGACAAATTAGAATTAGAATTTTCTATAAATTTGTAATTGAAATGGAAAACTAAAACCTAAATTCTCATCAAATTTTAATTGAGGGGGTAAAATATAATCTAAAATTCCCATAAAATTTATTTAGATGGTGATTTTGAATCTAAATTTTGCACAATAATATAATTAAAGGGGCACATTCACAACTATTCTGAAATAACCTTTTATAGATCTAAATTGTACTTAATTACACTGAGAGACATACCACTACAATGAAAAATATATATCTACATAAAAACTTGTGTGTATTATGTTGTAAAAAAATAGTTACCTTAATAATCATGATGTAATACAAGGAAGGTAGTGGTGGTTAAATGTTGCACACAAATATCTGCCAAGAAATACTTTGGAAATAAATATGATTCCCATACGTGAAAAACTGTTGCAAGAATCATGGAGTTTTAATAAATATTAAACTAGCAGTTTTGATCACCACCCCAGTTTTGATGACCGCTCCAACTTCTATATAAATGCGGTTAAATTCTATAATTAATGTGCACAATAATTTTTGGTGCAATTGCAACAAATCATATGATTAAATTCCCCTGCCACGATATTGAGAATTGGTACAAACAATTCACCAGTGGATTGATTTCAAGGCGAAAAAGCAACATAGCTAAGGGAGAGGAGTCAATCGTGGGTAGAGGACCAATCATGGGTATAGTATTTGACAACTTAGGACCCAATTTTTGGTAATAAAAAATCCAATAAATTTACACTTAATATCCAATTGCAACAAAACACTTTAATTCATAAAGTACACAAACTAACCAATCATGTGATGCCATAGATCAACGTACCAATAATACATGATTGAGTGATGCACTATCAGTCGATGACACATTTTGGCTCTTTTTTTGTGGTTTTTGATTTAAAATGTGTGCAATTTTTTCCAGGAAAAAAATTGGAGGGTGACAATAGGATTGTGAAGGGATGTGTGCAAAAAAATCAATTGAATCGAATGTTGTTGATGTGGACCCTTTGCTCAACATCACCCTACCCACCATCGATCCCTCTCCCCTATCATATCAAAAGAAAGAAAACATAACCTCTAGTCATGGATCCAAAAATAATAAAAAAGAAATGGTACCAAGTGTGACGATAAAGTGATGCATTTTGGGAAGACTAGCCCAGGGTCAAATCTCAACAACAACACAACCAACAACCTAAAATAATAAAATAAAGAGAACAAAATTGAAACAACATATAAGAATAATTTGTGGAAGTAACAAAATGCAATGTTACCCGGCAACAAGACAATATCCATTGTCATAACGTTGTTGATGCTGACTCATCCGCACCACCAGGTCAGTCATTCTGACTCATCTTTCTCGTAATTAATTGTCGTCTCCTCCTCTCCCTTATGCTTCCTCACTAGGGGAGAGGACCCAATACTTGAGCATGTTTCAATAGTTGTGATAGTAGTTGTTTATATAATGTCCAATATTTTTATCAATATTGGACCAATAGTTGTGACTTTAAAGTTGTTAGAGTTGATGATGACTACCCATAATTAAGCATGTTGTGAATGCACAAGTATTGGTCTCACTTTTTCTTGGGCCTTTTTGGACACCTTGAAAAAAAGCATGTTGATGTGGCATCATATTTGATGATGTGGCCCTAAAACCTTAGTTATAAGCAGGGTACTTGCTAAGTAAGCTGCTGTAAAAAATTGGGAGTGATTTGAAATTTCCACGTAGGATAATTACAAGCACAAAGTTAGGGTGCTCAACTACTGGATCCTCTCCCCTACTAAATATTCATCTGCATATTCTTCTATATTCCCTCAATAGACCCCATGCCACCAAGTTATGTCGAGGGTTTCCCCTCTGCTATTAATTTTGCCACTAAATCAATGGAATCTGCACCTTTCTAAGAATATAGCTATAGAGTGGCATCTTGACCATGGAAAGAAAATTTGAGTTTTGATATTATTAGGCCAAAACTAATCACAAATGGGTCACTTTTCTTAATAGTCACATTAAAAATATAATTGGCTATCAAGTACAAAAAAGGTAATCAATGAAAGAAAGTGCGAGAGAGAAGAATCAATCAAATCGACTCACTAAACAATGAATTTTCCTGTCTAGTCACTTCCCCTTAACTCTAACCTTAAACCCTAACCCTAATTAAACCACGTCTACTTCCTTTAACTTCCCTTATTAAATTTAACCATTTTATTGTATAATAAGATTTTTCCTCCAACCATAAAATTTATCCCTGCATTTTTACTAATATATAGATAGTAAATATTAATCGATATAATCTATGTTAAGATATATCATTTTGGAGATCTATTTTATTTATTTTTAAAAAAACTTGAAATACTATTAGGGATTAACAACTATCCCAAAGCACCATAAATTTTATAAAAAACATGTTAAAAACCATGTAAACGATTCACCAATTTTAGAAATTAACAACAGATTTATTCCACACTTCCATTCAACACAAAGATTAAATTGCAAAATAGAAATTTACAAAGATTTACAAAGATGATTGTAACATTAAAACTACACAAACTACTGAAAATCTATATAGAAAACAAAGAACAGTGTAAGCTAATCATTTCTGCCACTTAAGCCACCCTTGTGGCCCATCTCCAGGTATCCTTCACGCCCCAACAATTGCTTACGCATCACTCCTCCCTTTTTCCCCAATTCTTGATAATCCTCATGCCTAAAAACCCATCAAAGATTAATTATATAAGCCCATACTCAATGAAATTAGTAAATAATGTTACCAAAGATTCAATTAAAAGTAATGAAAACACAATTCAAAGCCAATTGAATCTAAAATAACATTCAAACCTTCAATCCCATTGAGGGATTATGCTTCAAATGTATTTGGATTGCTCTATTAAGCATAACCCATGATTGGAAAATGTTATCTGATTGATGATTAATTCACAAAAGGATGCTCAAATTGCTCAAGATTGCACAAGAATTCAAGAATGCTTATGCTCATGAAAATTGTGAATGATTTTGATGAGGAAATGACTTTTTTTTATAGATTTATAGATATTTGATCAATGGTCAAGAATGAGTCTCATGATCAATGGTTGAGAGGAAATCAAGGAGATCAAGGGATAAAATTTAATGAGAGCCCAAAATATCCCTATTTTCATGGAAAACTGGTTAAAGATATTTTGAAGGGAAAATATCTAGATTCAAATTTGAATTAAATGAATTATGAAATATTCTTTTTGGAGGGAATGTGCTATTTAGATATTTTGGAGGGAAAAGATATTTTGAAAAGAGAATATTCTCTTTTTGAAAAAGGAATATTCTTTGTGCAATTTGGAGGAAAATTAGAATTGTGAGGATGAGAGGAAATTAGGATTTTTAGTTAAATAATTCAAAAAAAATATTTAATCAAATAAGAGAATTAATGAGAAAATGATGAATTAATTATTCAATTAATAGAGGAAAATAGTGGGCCCCATGACTGCTAGGTGGGTGGTCTTGGTGACGGTGCAATCAGGGTGGCAGGGGCTGGACAACATGTTTCCTAGCTGGCGTGGTGTGGGAGTTTGGCGGCGGGGATGAAATTAGTGTCCATGAAGGCTAGGGTGTGGTTTGTGTGGTGGGCACCAACCAAGGACTTTGGGTAGGACATACAGTTTGCTCGATATGACATTTCCAATGTTGAGTGGTGTGCCTTGCGTTGTTGGGAAGGACAGTGGTAGCAGGGTCTTTAATGCGGATGGCTACAGCTTTGTGAGTTGTGACAACATCACCAAACGTATTGTGGGTGATGCTTTTCTTTAAAGCTCTCCTCATCTATCGCTTTTTGGCCATCCAAAAATATGGAAACGCTTGTATGTCTCAAAGCTTCCCGTAAGCTCTCAACATTCTTCGACAACTATGGTAGATTAAAATTAGTATTTAAGGATTGGGATCCCTTGGTCCTAGAGGCTATGCATCTAGTTTTGGGAATGGAGTATATCTTGTCGATAGAGCGGTATCACACCAATGCAGACATAGCGACTCGCTTTGTGGCAGCATTGCTGGACCTTGAAGTCCCTAAGGCGGTGAGACTGCTAATGGCACATAAGCTAGTAATGGGAAACCTTCTAGAAGGAGTGGAGGATGTGATCATCATAGCAAAGCTGGGCGTTGGGCTCCCTTGTCTGAGGGACATGCACAAAGCCTTAATTCCTAGGGTTGTGGTCAAGCGTTATCCTTTTATCCTAGACCTCAAAGGAGAAGCTTTGTAGGAGCATACGAGCCATGTGAGGTGTGGCCTTATTTTTTTGAAGCATAATCTTTACTTGGAACCTACGGGTGGAGTGGATTGGAGATGGCACTTCTATGAGTACCTGTTGGCGGAATGTGTTGAACTGGAGGAGTAATTGGTTTGACGTTGGGTCTACATCCAAAGGGAATAGTTTTTGCTGGGTGGTGGCACCATATGTGGGAGATTCAGTTTTACTTTGTTGGGTTGGTGGCAACTAGTGGATTATGGTGGGGCGTGATTGTCATCTTTGGGTTGATGGTGTCACCATGCCAAGGGTGGCGAATATGGTTAGCTCTAGATTCTCTAGGTTAGCTTGTTTTGATTTGTTGTCGTGTGGGTTGATGGGGTCTTGTATCTAGGTGGTTTTTTGGATAGACGACTGCTAAGCAAGGGATTGTATGGTCAAAATGTATGAGGGTTTCGGGCTTGCTTGGTGAATTTCTCTACTATCAAGGTGGTACACTATAAATGTTTTTCTTCTGATATCAATTTAGAAGATTGATTTACGTACCAAAAAAATAGAGGAAAAGAGTGAATTTAATCAAATAATTGGAAATTATTTTATTAAAATGAGGAAATAGGTGATAATGAAGAAAGATGTTGTTAAAAGGTGAAATCAAGATGTGTGATATGTTTAGACAATTTTAGGTGTCTATATTTTTCCCCTTCTTTGAGACAATGTACCTGTTGCGTTGTTTCAAAGACCTAATGATGCACAATTTTTTTTTAAATTCCCCTGATGCCCCATTATGTGTTGCAAAGATGGTTGTCGTTGCACCAAAATATCAACCTAATAATGCTCGATATAACTGCCAAAGTCAATGAATCCACAAGAGGCGGTTAAGCCATGCCACAAACCCAAGTGCTACATTGCACAAAACAAGGAGACCAAGGGCACACACCTTGCAACAATTCCCCCCCTAGCGCAAGCGAGAGATTCAAACCCATGACCCAAGCTCTGATACCAATTGTTGCAAAGATGATTATTTTTGCACCAATAGATCGACTTGTTAATGTCCGATGCAACTGTTAGAGTTAATGAATCCATGGGAGGTGGTTAAGCCATGTCATGAACCTAAGTGCTACATTGCATATCACAAGGAGACTAAGGGCACACACCTTGCAACATTGTGCCCTAACAGATAAAGGAAGGATGGTAGGCTGCCCCATCAAGAGATTGTTCAAAAAAAAATCTTTTGAATATGAACACATAGTTTTATTTTTCCTTTTTTTTTTTCATTTCTCATCTCAAACCCACAAAAATGTAAAAATTTTGAATACAATTTTTTTAACAATAATTTCTTATTCTACTTATACAATTATTTATTTTTTTATTTTGAGACAACTTTAGCACCTTCAAACAAAAGTGCTTGAATAGGTTTTCCTTATTTACTTTGTGTTGGACCAACGAAGGGATTAAACATGATAGGATAATTCACAATATCATAGTCATCGAAGTAAGCTTTTCAAAAAGTATAATATTAAATATATTTAATTTGATTATTATATTTATTTTTTATTTTTTAATGAACATAGATTATTCATCCATTGTCAAAGTTTTTGTTCCACCCACATTGAAAAATAGTAAAATAGATTAAACAATTCTAAAAAATATTAGCACTAGGTATTGGTGTTGTTATTTCAACCAAAAACAAGTGTTTGGATATATAAAGAAAAAATTATGCATTATGGAATAAACTTATGTCAATTTTACAATTAGTACCACTTCAAAAATTAATAAAAAATAAAAATGTAACAAAAAATTATGGAAAAATATCTACATACTAAATACTTGTGTTACAAAACTATGTTTAAAAATTTATAATTTTATCTTTTTCTTAAAAATGTTATGCATTATGGAATAAATGCCATTTTTAAAAAAAATCTTTAACTATATTGAAATTTACATGAAAAAATTATTTATAAAAAAAAATACATTTAAAATCTACATATACAATATGAAAAATCAATAGTTCACACCATCTTCAAATTTTTAACAATTTAGTAGTTATAGGTGATAGAAGGTAGAAATCTAATTTAAAATGTTTAATTCAATGTCCCACTTTGACCAAAAAGTGGGACACACAATTGTAGAATCACCCTATAATTTTTTTCCTACTTCACAACAAGTTGTAAAGATTTGTTAAGAATACCAAATAATGTTTTTGAGTGCATTAAAATTGATCAAAACAAATCTAGGACTATTATAATTCATAGAACTATAATCAAATTAGATTTAGGGCTTTAAAAAATTAGAAATAAAGTGCCACATTCATAAACACAACACGATATATATCCTTAGAAAATCCTCAAAGGCAAATCCCAGCCAAAAATCAGTTACAATCTTGTATTAACACAAAATGTGCTTATAAATAAAATTAGACTTTTACCAACACTTACTTTTTACCATGCCCTACTACTTGCTTGTATTCTGCATGGAGAAAATATCAAACCATGCAAGAGCTATGATGACTTCTTGAATGAAGCTAGAAGTATGCAGTAGTTGCAATCTTTCTAGGGGTAATTCGAAGCTCTAAGATCTCATTACTTGAGCAATGCCAAATACATTTGGAGCCATAGGGTGGCCAAGGGAGTTATCCTTATTTCTAACCCATTCTCTATACCATAGTCACCCTATTTTGAATATCAAAATTGAGTGATTTGCTTAATTATTGTATCTCTCCCTATCAATAGTGCTACTTGATTTTGCAAAATCGAGTACCCTATCAAGCCCTCAACTTTTCTAAGAATTTGAAAATTGAGCAGTCTGAAAAATGACAAGGTGATGAAAATATACAAATTGTTGAATGGAGGAGAGAAAACAATGAGATAGATGCACAAAGGGAGAAATGAAACATATCCAACTCTATCAATTCAAATTGGCTTGGGTGAGACACTATAATTGAGATTTGATTGTTGTTTTGTTGATGAACATGTGAATTTGAATGGAGCAAAGATGGGGAGTTAGACCACACCTATAGGTCTAAATTAAGCCCGTCATGGATCGACTACATTAGGCTTGTTTTCATTTTTATTTTATTTTTGTATACATATCATAAATCTCCAAACAAAAAGTTTTTATTGCAAAGTCTAGAGCTTGTAAGTGTTTTTCGTTTTACTCAATTTTTTGTATTACTCAAGCAACCATGGCCTCCTATTAAGGTATGCATCACAATAATGATGACAAATGATTTCTCAAAATAATTCCCAAACACCATATTAATGAAGAGGGATGATTTCTACTTAGATATTTATTAGTTCCTACCATGAAACTATTGTGAAGGCCTTAAACAGTGATTAATCTATCCTCGTGCAAAATTATTTCTGCAAGAGTTTTGGCGTTCTCTAATTGGGGCGTGAAATGGTTCTACATATTGTCAGAGGCCCTGCATTTGTTAGAGGCAAGAGAGCGCACAAAAACTGAGGCTCCTGTAGATTATCAGAAGGTTGGAGACATGGAAATCATTCTTGCAACATTGTTGGCAATTTTTGCATGCGGAGGCATATTCTATGGGTGGTGGCTATCTAGCCCCCAAAACGGCATGGGGTATGGGATGCCCCATAAAATACTTGACCGTTCGTGTGTGCGCCAGCCAACTGACAATCCAGTGCACCGTCGTATTTATCAGTTTTTTATTTTTTACCGTGCCCAATATATGGGAATTATATATAATATGTTTTCTAAAATATTATATGTTTCTAAATTTATTAATTAATTTATAATGAAAACATATATTGTAAATTAATTGATAAATTTAGAGAATATGTAATATTTTTTAATCAATATTTATATTATATTATATATTATATAAATTTTTAATTATATAAATATATAATTAAAAAATATAATTAACAATGTTCATATTTTTTTAATCCATTATATTTATATAATTATGTATTTATGATTATTTTTCTTTTGATGTATATCAAAATATATTTTTTAAACTTGTAGAACAAAAATGATAGTTGAAATTTTGTTTGCATTTATATATATTTCTAAATTTTTCATTAAAAATATTTCAGAAGAATATTTATTTTAAATTAAATAGATCTATTTTACATATGAAACTGACTATAGAATTTCTAGATATAATAAATATAATTAATCAAATGTATGATTGTGTTCTCATTGTAAATATTTTTTAAATGAAACAAGAATATATATTACTTAAAATTTTGTTTTAGTTGAAATATTTTATTTATCAAATATAATAATATTTATTATCAATTTTGAATTGATATCTATTATCAAACAAGTAATAAATATATAATTAGACTATACATCAATATACTTTAAAGTTTTTATTAATATAAAATTTGATAATTATTTAAGCAAAGATTTTGAAAAGGTGTTATAATCTTTAATAAAGTCCACAGATAAAACAATAGCATGATAATAGATCTTTTTCCTTCTTTTGCATTGTAAGCTACCATAATATATGGCCTTAAAATCCTATTCATAATATGAGCTTCTCTAAACTATACAACACATAAATATTATGATGTCAGGCCTCCCTTCAATAAAATAGGGCTTCAAAACCCTATTTATCTTAGATTTTTTTATAGATCACAAACCATACCCATCATGATATATTGCATGCTATATTTAACATTATGGTGTCACTTTATTCCCCCTATAATATAGTTTATCATTAGACAAATTAAAGTTTTAATCTAATTAGGGTTATACTTAGAGTTAATATATTATGGGCTACCCCAAAATATAGATTAATGGTTATAATCACTTTAAGTTTAACCCTAATATGAATATAATAATCACAAGAATTAGAGTTCAATCTATGTGCCACTTGTGCTCATGATAAAACAGACCTTTCTTACTCAAATGGTGTGATGAAGGCCCTAGACAGAGGCAGGTTTTGGGATGAGGCCACAGGGTTGAGTGTTCGCATCCTTCTGTAACGTCACTACAAGGCACTTGTGTTCCTTATATGTGTCATTGTGATTGGCTCATGTTTGCTAAATGGGCCGGTCCTTGTAGTTTCACACTAGCTAAATGGGCTGGTTTGTTTATCCACCTCCTAGCTTGTAAATGGAGACTTTTGTAGTTTTACCTATATTGATGTTGTTAGGGAGCTCAGCACTTCCTCATGTCTCCATGGGTCTGCTTAGCTTATTTTGGCTAGCAGCGACTGCTCAACTTATTTAGGAGTTATTTGTGGAGCTGATGGCCCCATGAATTCTTAATTCTTCTACTTAAGCAGCCAGCTTAAATTTGTATTAATAGTATTAATAATAATTTGTACAATAAAAAATTAGAAAAATAAAAATAAAATAAAATATTAAAAAAGAGGGAAAGAAATTTGTGGGGCCACATGGATTTTTAGCAATATGCAGTTGCTGCTTATTTCCAGCCCCCCTCTTTTTCCACAGCTTATTTTTAATTCCTAAACAGTAGTTGCTCCATTAAAATAGGAAAAGATTCCAAATTATCCTTTCCTAATAATAAAATTTATGCATGGGAACACCCCTGCTGCTTAAATTTAAACAGAAAATGGAATTAAGCAGCCGCATGGGGACATGAGGTTAAACAAGAGCCTAAACTCCCAAAAGTGATAGGACCTCTTTCTGCATTAGCGAATGCTCAAGGCTAGTTCTATTAGACTTGCAACAGTGTCGATTCAGCAGAAGATCATTAATTTTACAGCCCCATGATTTTTCACATTTCATAGGTTGACCAACACTAACGATAAAGTGGGTCTCTCTGACGTAAATGGGTTTTAAAGGCCTAAACCAAAGCAGGGTTTGGGACACAAGTACCTCATAGTGATGTTAAAGTAGGACACAAACAACTCAACCTTAGCATTGTGATTGGCTCATGTTGGCTAAATAGGCTGGTCCTTGCAGCTTCGCACTAGCTTTTGGTATTATTAATTTACCCATTTATCCATCCTATTGTCTGTTTCTATGTAAATGTGATTAGCTCATGTTGGGTGATATGAGCTCTGTTGCAGTTTTATCTAGCCTCACTTATACGGGAGCCCAATATTTCAAACATGATATGAACCTCCCAAAAGCGATAGAAAATTCTTATATGTCTTTTTAGATATGACTTTTTTCTGAATTGGTGTATGCACAAGAAGAGCTCTTCTTTATTTGCAAGTCCAATGATTGCATTAGACAATGTTATGAAGGACTATTATTATGGTCCCTTGCAATCCATATTCATTTTTAATTTTCCTTTAAAAGAGTATAAACATAAAATTGGGAAAAAACTTTCAAGGATTTGTTCTGTGCATTTCAATTGCTCTGTTGATGCCATCTTCACAAAGTAAGGCATCTATATTATTTGTCTTGATGCCTAATTAAGTCTCGTAACTTCTGTTAGATTGTGTCCTGACTTTATCATGGAAGGATATGCTTGTAAAGTTTTATAAAAAGGACGATAAATGTTCTGTTTTATTTTTTCTGTGAAAGTATTCTTAATTCAGCGAGATTTTGGGAATTTGTTGACTTTTAGCATGTGCATGCCCTCCATCAAAACTTGGAAGATTTGAATTTCATCTTCAGCAATGGTGCAATCCACATTGCCAATGCAGACCATACCTGGATGCAAACAATTATTGATACTCTTCACATCTAGAGGTTCCCCTCTACTTCCAAAAGTTAAGACCCTTGAGCAATGCGAAGGCTTTAGCTTCACTGTTCATCTTAAATTCCAGGAAGAAAGAGCCTTCTATGATAAACGAGGGTGAGGGAGAATACACTCTCAGTTCTAACAGGGCCGGGTTACCTTGAAGAGCTCCAAAAAAATTCAATTTAAAAAATCCTGTGTTTTCCAAGAATAAGCATTATGCTTAAACATCTTACTAATTAACCCATTAACAAGGATTGCAAATGTACCACATTATTCCAGTATTCTTGTTATTATATTGCCCAATCTACTGGATCCTGTCTCCCAACTTGTGACCCTAATTATCTAATTTTATGTGATTAAATTAATTTCAGAGGAAGGCTTGCATTTGAAGCTACCAATAAGAGCCTAATTTTCAATGTGAGTGGGTTGTTCTTTCAATTTTGTTGAACTTTTCTTTCTTTCTTGGTTTCCCCTGATTTTAGCTTGTGGGTATGATAGTCTTATGGTGTTTCATGGTACTGTGGAGGATGAGAGCTGCAGTGATACGATTGAGGAGGGATTTGGATATGTGGTATTTGAGATAGGTTTGATTTGAAATTGTGGGATTTACTTCCAAATTTATATTTTCTGTTGATTTAGGGTTTTTCTTTGATGGTGCAGGAAAGCCTCAGTTGTCAGAGTGCGTCTTTCCTCTCAATTCTTAAATATCTTTGAGCATATATGGTTTTCCCTCTTCAAGCCTCGCTCCTTGGGCTTGCCTTAAGATTTTGCATTGCTCTTTAGTATTCTATACGGCTAGGGTATGAAACCCTCTATAAATCTGCAGTAATTTCATCAAACACTTAGCATGCAAATGCTTATACACTATGAGCTTGAAAGTTGAAACTGAAAAGCAGTATTGGCTAGTTGCTAATCTAACAGTCTGTAATTCTGTATGTTAGTCAAAGGTTTTAACTTTTAAGATGAAGTGTTGCCATAAAGCCTGATACTTGACCTGGGCTCTTTGTTCATCTCCTACTTCAATAACAAAACTCTGCATATTTTCATATTTTGCACTGATATTTTCTATTTTCTATTTTCTGTGTTGGTTTGTGTGTTGTTTTCATATTTTGCACTGACATTTTCTATTTTCTATTTGTTGCAGGATTTGGTACGATATGGGCAGCATGGGTAATGATGGGATTTTGCAAGCCATGCGAGCTGTTCTGGGCGCGATAATGTCGGAAATGGAAATAATTCTAGCTCTTCACCTTGCAAAAAATGAAGTTATGACTGCTATTAACATAATTTTTGACTCGCCCAGTTTTCAGAATAGAGAAAAAATTAATGTTTAACGCACGACTTCTGGCTATGGCGCTAGGGTTTCAAGCACAGAGAGCAACCCGTATGGAGCTATGGTGAACTCAGATGGCTGGTGCTTGGAAAGCGATATGTTTAAGCCGAAGTTCCTCTTCCTTCGCAAAATGTAAACGATTTGTTGAATTTGAACCGGGCAAGTGATGGCATGAAACGATGTAGCAATGACCTAACAATTTTTTTATTTTTAGTTATTTTCAATTGAAGTGTTGAATTTACAATAATTGTCATTGGATATCAATTTTTTTGAAGAGGGTTCACATATCTGTAAGTGGTTTCTTTCGTAGTAAATGCAGAACTCAACAATTCTGGAAAGTGAAGTACTATGGCTGCTTATGTATTATGTATTGAATAACAATATTCGTTTTTGGGCTATTTGTTGTATGAGAGGAAAGGTATTGTTTTGAGAACTGTTGTATGTTGTATGTGAGGAAATTGTATGAAATACATTTTCTTTTCTTTCCCTTCGCAATTTTTTGGAAGGTGTAGATAACTCCATTTCAAACTGCCCCTTGTTTTAAAAAGTTCATGGCCCACTTACCTTTTCCTCTGAGTAGTATGAGATTCATTCACTGGAGCACATGAAATGTTGGTTGTGCTGTAGAGTGACAAGTTACAAGCTAAATCACTTATTTTGTAATGACGAAGATAAAAATTTGATGGGTGTGCCTCAATGTTAAAATAATTTCTATTGATATGGCAGTGGGGGGCCTTAGTTTCCAATGATCATGTTAACTTGTTGAATTGTTGAACAATAATTCTTCAATTTTTGTAGCCTTGTGCATTGGCCTGAGGCATACAGTATTCTGTGATATGCACCATAGTACTTGATACACAATAGAAACTATACATTATTGACAGGCTGCATCAAAATGGTATGTTACAGGTTCATCTGACAAGCATTTCTCTTTTGCTTAGCCAAAAAGCCTTTTCTCTTAATCTTCAAAATATTTATGCATCACAGCTGCCTAGATATCCGTCATTATGCATGCCTTCTAGAGAAGACTGCAGTAGGTAAGATAGCTATCAAGACAGCATTATAGTCCACAAATTAGGTATATGGCACTCTTCTCTTATGATCTCCCAGCTTGTTGCATACAATGATCATAGACTGTAAATTTATCATATATTCTACCTATAAATATGGATACAATGATCAGAGAACTCCAATTAACAGCCATGCGATATCTCTGGCTGGTGTGTAGTTTTTTGTTTTCAAATATAAAATAACTAAGAATAGAATAGGGAATTAAAGTGTAGATGACTAAAATTGTTGGGAAGCAAAACATATTCTAAAATTTAGACTAGTAGAAATTCTGATTATACAAAACATTAACAGATAACTCGTCACAAAAATCATGATGTCTATTGTTTTTTGTTGGTAGTTGTTGTTGGTAGAGTTGAACATGGTTGTTGTTTATAACTAAAACACAGCTAAATCATTACAAAAAATTTCACCTAGCAATAAGAAGTGGTGATATGGTTATCAAACTCTGCCTAAAGGTCCGCCTTAACACAAAAAAGGTGGCAACATTTTGACATATTTTTCCACCTTTAGCATGCATGAAGATTTTTGCATTGAATAACTTAGGTTGCACACTTTTAACCTAGCTCAAGCAACAGTCTCTTCTGCCAAGTCATCAAAAATGTGACTTTTGTCTCTTAGGCTCCCAACCAAGTGGGTTGAACCATTCACGAGCTTTGCCCAGGCAATTTAAGTGGCAGAAACATCAAAAAAATTGCATGCTACTTGGGAAACTAAGTTTTGTGGAAAACACCGAGAGAATAGGTGCCTAAGTCAAGTTTATGACTTAATTGAGTGGAAATAACAGCTTGTAGGTGTGTCTGGGTTGAATAGAGGGTCTTCAAGTGGTAAAACAGTGTAGAATGGGAACCTAATCAGGGATAACAGGAAGGTTAAGTGACAAAGCACCAATAAGGAGGTGTGTAGCTTCAAATAACTGAGTTTTGAGCGATAAACACAACTGAATTTGGTGCTTAACAGGTTGCATTCAGAAGCAAAAATGAATTTGCATTTCTAGGACAGATTTTGGCATGTTTCAGTAGGGTTTTCAGCACCCTACAGCAGCAAAAGATAGTATTTTAAATTGCCTATGGCAGCACTTTTACAAATAATCAACTAGAGTTTCTATGTTTTAGCCATTTGAGGAGGAAAATCAGTTGGTCATTCCAGCTGCCTAGGGTATGTATTTTAGCACAGGTGGTTGTTTTTGTCCATGGTTTGCAAATGTTACAAAAACTTTAGGAAAAAAGTTTAGTTTACAAATGGATCATCAAAAGATTGGATAAAAACAATTAGGGTTTCAAATTCTAGCATTTGCCATATCATCATGTTAGGGTTTTGATTCTTCAAAAAGTTCGTTGAGTTTCAGAGCAAAAGTTGCTTCAGAATTTTAGAGGATGTGCACATTCGAATTGTTATTTTTAGTAGAGGCTATTTCTAGTGTCCTATTTTAGAGTGATGGTGAGGACCTATTTTTAGGCCACCTTAATTAGTTTTATTTTATTTCATTTAAGTATAGATCTGTTTCAAGGTTCCTTTCTTTCTACTTTTTTTCTGTAGCTTTTAGGGGTTGCTTTAGAACTTTGTTTATTGCGACTAATTAATATTTAGTTATTATGTTCAAATCCCTGAAGCATATTCACTGTAACATATATATTATAAATAAGTGCTTTGGGCACAACATATTCTTAATGATAGTTGTTGTGTTTATGTTGTAGAAATTATTATTTGCAATTTCATCTGAGTTTTTATGCCTATGTGTGTTTGTGTATGGTTTCATTAAGTGGATTGTAGTGAAGAACTATTTTAAGCTTTGTATCAACACCCTTTCGCATAGATTAAAACACATGCCTTTATTTTTTTTAAGTTCCTCTCTAATATTTTCTAGCCAAAGTGGATTAGTTACTATTCACTTCACATGTTTGGAGACTTAAGACAAATATGCTAACCTTTGAAAGATGAAGACCGAGAATAAAGTAGTAGACAGAGACAGAGCAAGAAGAAAGATATAATGGAGGCACTGGAAATGATATAGATGATAGATCCCTTTGCCATTTTCAGCTTGTCAAAATAGTGACATGAAGATTTGGTGGCTAATGAATCTGCCAAAACTAGATTTGGCCAAACTGATGAAAATGTCAAATGCGGATTCTACCCAAAATGACAACTACTGCATGTTAATTTTAGGACCATAATTGAATTAAGCATAAATAAAACAAATATGAACAATAGAACACAACATATACCCTAGGAAAACCCTCCTTGAGGGAGAAAAACCCAGCCATAATATATCACTTATATATTGAATGAATGAGCAGCAATTTGCTTTACAATTTGGCCAACCTCTAGGCCAATCTGATGTAATTATGATAGCACCTCTCTAGATGCAAATTTACAATCAATAATGACTTCTTCACAATGTCGATCTCCTTAAAGCAATATATCGATCTGCTGAAGAAAACGAACTCCTCCCATAAAAATGTGAACTTGTCTAGAATATAAATTGGATATCCAAAGGGGAGGGAGACACCTTGATTATATGCACATTGAAGTGACTCTTCATGAAGGGTCGACCACTTACAAAGTGAGACGAATTTACAAGAGGTGGTGTCTTTTATTTAAGTCGGCTTCCATGAAATAAAAAATATAAATTATTATTTTTGAAATGAGACGTCTTATCTCAAGAGTCGGCCTCATTCAATTGTTATTTAATTATTTTGAATTTTATAGGAGAAAGAAATCTCCCGCCACTACTTACATCAACTCTCCCTCTTAGCTAGGGAGATATATTTCCAGATATCCATGTCATGGAGTCTCTCAACATGACAACCACAATGGCTACACCCATTTGTGGAAAAGAGTTCATCACAGAGTCACTCAACGTGATATCGTCATGGAGTCACTCAACATGACGTCCACCATGGCTACTCCCATGTGTGGAAAGGAACATGTGCACAAGTGCCCATCACGGAGTCACTCAACGTGATGTTGTCATGGATTTTCTCAACATGACGTCCACCATGGCTACTCCCATGTGTGGAAAAATGCAAGTACAAATGATTCATCATGGAGTCTCTCAACGTGTTGTCATGGAGTCTCTCAACATGACATCCACCATGGCTCCCATGGGTGGAAAGAGCCACATCTTCATCTTAGAGATGGACAAGGGCTTTCACCTCATATTTCTTCGTCTCAGAGAAATATGCATTATAACAAATAGCAAAGATCACTGATGCTAAGTCTCCCTCTCAACAAGGGAAACATTCTCCACAACTCCAAGCTTGTCTCGGAAATGTACAAACTTCACTCTAGAGAGAGGCTTGGTGAGAATATCAGTCGTCTGATCATCAATGCAAATATACTTGAGTTGAATAGCTTTCCTCAACACCATATCTCTAAAGTAATGATATTTGATCTCCACATGTTTTGTCCTGACATGAAACATTGGATTGACAGATAGCTTCACACAGCTTTGATTGTCACAATGAATCACAGTTAGCTCCAATTTTTTCCCAAACAAACTTGCAAGGAGCTTTCAAAGCCACACTACTTCTCGAGCTGCTACACATGCTGCAATATATTCAACCTCTATTGTGCTTAGAGCTACAAAGGTCTGCTTCCTGCTACACCAAGAAATCATGGCAGACCCCAAACTAAAGCAACATCCATAGGTGCTCTTCCTATCAGTTACACTTTCGGCCCAATCAGAGTCAAAATAGCCTTGTAACTTTAGATCTTCACTGGAAGTATATCTCAAGCCATATCCTATTGTGCCACACAAGTATCTCAAGATATGCTTTGCTGCAACTAGATGAATTTTCCTTGGTTCACACATGAATTGACTGAGGGCACTCATTGCATAGAAAATGTTTGGTCTAGTATTGAGTAGATACATCAATGATCCAATCAACTATCTGTACATGGTGGGATCTACCAGATTGAAACTAGCTGCAGAATCCCTCAACTTCTTCAAATTTGTTTCTATTGGTGTAGACATGGACTTGCAATTCATCATTCCAAATCTCTTCAAGATGTCTATGGTGTATTTCCCTTGACCTAGAATAATCTCATTGGGTCTTTGCCACACTTCTAGTCCTAGAAAGTAATGCATGAGACCTAGATCCTTCATCTCAAACTTGGAGGCTAACTCTTTCTTGCATTTGGCAATGAGATATTCTACTCCAATAAGAACTAAATCATCAACATAGAGAACCAAGATTAAAGCCTCACCATCAACTAACTTGAAGTAAATATTTGAATATGCATCATTCTTAGAGAATCCCAAGCTTATCAGGTATCGATCAATCCTTTCATACCATGCATGAGGTGCTTGCTTAAGGCCATATAATGCCTTCTTCAATTTGCATACATGAGACTCCTTCACATGAATCATGAACCCATTTGGTTGCTCAATGTATTCTTCTTCAATCACACCATTAAGAAATGTTGTCTTTATGTCCATTTGATGTAGCTTCCAACCTTTAGCTGATGCAATAATAATAATAGTCCTAATAGATGTATATCGAGCAACAGGAGCAAATGTCTCCTCATAATCTATTGCCTCTTTCTAAGAGAATCCTCTAGCCACAAATCTTGCTTTGTACTTCTCAATGCTCCCATCAACTGCATGCTTGATCTTGAAAAGCCACTTGGAAGACACAACTAATTTCCCTTCAGGTCTTGGTACAACATCCCAAACATCATTCTTGATAATAGACTGATATTCTTGTGTCTTAGCATCACTCCATGCCTGCTGATTTGATGCCTCCTCAAAACAGGAAGGCTCGGACTCAATGATGTGACTCATCAATGCTACATAGCCTGGAAACTTATGCGGTCTTTTGCTTTCTTTGAATGTGCCTTAAGGAGTTGCATACTTCTCTGCCTCTTGCATAGTTTGTCTAGCCCATAGAGGTCTCTTTCGACCTATAGCAATGTCTCTCAGACCATCAATAGGTTCTATGGGATCAACTGGATCACTAGCCTCTTTTGGTTTAGTAGACTCCCTCTGAATCTCAGGAGTATGATTAGGAGAAATGTCCATATCCTGAGGTGTCTCTTGTTCTTCACTATCTATATCCATGTAAGACCCTTTAGATCATTTGAATGCAACCTCTTCTTTGAAAGAGACATCCCTGCTGATCTCACTTTGTTTCTATTCTGGAATGTAGGTTTTATAGGCCTTTGAAGACTCGCTGTAACCCACAAATATTCCTTTCTTGCTTGATGGTTCTAACTTAGATCTTTTATCTTTAGGCACATGAATATAAATAGGACAACCAAAGATTCTTAACAAACTAACCTCAGGTTTCACACCTGTGAAGGCTTCTTCAGGAGTCATATTTTCCAATATTTGATGAGGGCTTCGGTTCTTAACATACATTGCAGTTTTGGAAGCTTCTGCCCAAAGAAAGGTTTGAAGGTCTTGATCATGAATCATAGCTTTGGCTGCCTCAACTATGGATCTATTCTTTCTTTCTGCAACTTCATTTTGCTAAGGATTGTACGAAACACAAAACTCCCTCTTGATCCCTGCCTCAATGCAAAAATTACGGAAACCTCCAGAAGTGTATTCTCCTCCATTATCAGATCTCATAACCTTGATCCTCTTTCCGAACATATTTTCAACTTGAGCCTTGAATTCTTTGAATCTATCAAGTACTTCTTCAGACTCCTTAGACTCCAAAAACTAAATCCAATTCCATTGCACAACCTCTACAAATGCCATCGTGCTCTTGACTGAGCTTCGGTACACCAATTACAACCATCTTCTCCATGGATGGAAGAGCTCTGAAGTGAAGATGAGCAAGTCTCCTATGCCATAGCTCACTCGAACTGGTATAATCATGCAACAATGCTTGAACTGGACGAATAGAAAGTTTGTATAGACTCTCTTGATGGACACCAATCACACGGGTTGTTTTGATGCTAGAGTTCTTTGGCCAACCAAGAACTTTCCCTTCAAAAAATGCAACTTGGTACCCTTTGTCCTCCAAAGCTGAAAGTGATACAAGATTTCTCTTGATTCCTGGTACAAACAAGACATCACTCAAATGAAGAGGGATGTCAAAATCTAGATGAAGAGAGGTGGCACCATCACCTTTCACTGAATAGCAAGCATCATCTCTGATTATTACTTGTAAGTTGGTTTCTCTTTCTACCAAGTTTGAATGATGCTCTCTATATCCTATAATGTGTCGTGAAGCACCATTATCAATCAACCAAGTGCTATTGTCGGTTGGAACATTGCTTGAAAGAGTGGAGATGAATAGAAATCCTCCTTAGTTGTCTCTAGATTCCTTTTGAGGTGAGACATCATCAACATCCGCAGTAGAAGCATATTGCTTTGGTCTTGTTATACAATCTCGAGCATAGTGACCATACTTGTCACATCTGAAACATTTAATGTGAGAGAGGTCCTTCTTCTTCTTTGGCTCATGAGCAGAATCTAATTTTTTGTCTCTATTCCTCTTGAAATTTCCTTTTCTCCCTTCTCTTCCTTTCCTTCTGGAAGTTTGAGCAGCAAGAACATGATTGTCTTCATTGTGAGAGCTTCGTCCATTCCCTCTTGCTGCCAACCTGGATTCCTCTTGAATGCAATCAGCTCTAAGACTATCAAACTTGGGTAATTTAGATCTTCCACTAATACCTCAAGGATAAAGGGCTCCCAAGATTGAGGAAGACCATTCGGTGCCAACATGACTAAGTCTCTATCTTTAACTATATCTCTAATGGCATATAGATGATCTTTCAACTTAGTGATCTTCATGAAGAAAGATGACTAAATCTCCTTTAGCCATCTTTATATGATGGAGTTGTTGTCTCAACGCAAGAGCTTTGTTGGTGTTGTTGATCTCATACAAGCTTTGAAGAGTCTCGAACATGACTTTGGTTGTCTTCATCTTGGATATAATTGGCACAAGATGATCCTTCACAGAATCAATCAAGATCTTCCTAGCCTTAGTGCCATTCTTCTTCCATTGAGTTTTCTTAGCCTCATCGGATGGCTCAAGCACATCACTCTCCACGAAATCGAGAAGATCATTCTCTTCCGATGTAATAAGAACTCTGAATTTTCAAAAGGTGAAGTTCGATGCACCATCAAGCCTATCTTCAACCTTGAGTCCGTTCACCATTTTCGAAGCTTAGATAGACTCCCTTAGATGAGAAGAAGATAAGAAGATTTTCCTGCTTAAAGTAATCTGATCTTGATCTTGCTTAAACCTGGCTCTGATACCATGTTAATTTTAGGACCATAATTGAATTAAGCAGAAATAAAACAAATATGAACAATAGAACACAACATATACCCTAGGAAAACTCTCTTTGAGGGAGAAAAACCCAACAACAATATATCACTTATATATTGAATGAATGAGCAGCAATTTTCTTTACAATTTGGCCAACCTCTAGGCCAATCTGATGTAATTATGATAGCACCTCTCTAGATGCGAATTTACAATCAATAATGACTTCTTCACAATGTCGATCTCCTTGAAGCAATATATTGATCTGCTAAAGAAAGCGAACTCCTCCCAGAAAAATGCGGACTTGTGTTAAATATAAATTGGATATCCAAAGGGGAGGGAGATGCCTTGATTATATACACATTGAAGTGACTCTTCATAAAGGGTCGGCCACTTACAAAGTGAGACGACTTTACAAGAGGTGGCGTCTTTTATTTAAGTCGGCTTCCATGAAATAAAAAATATAAATTATTATTTTTGAAATGAGACGTCTTATCTCAAGAGTCGGCCTCATTCAATTGTTATTTAATTATTTTGAATTTTATAGGAGAAAGAAATCTCCTGCCGCTACTTACATCAACACTGCAAGCCGAGACATTCTATTGCCCAATTATTGAGATGGAAAGTCACTTTAGAGTCTTATGTTAACCAAACATATACATAAAAAAGCAATTTGTGCTGATGTAGTGTAGGAAGTGTTGTCTGATGTTTGAATAGTGTTGCAGAGCAAAGAAAGATGAAGATCAATTTTAAAGGTGTTGATTGCTATCCCACAGTTATCTCCAAGGCTCCAAAGAAGATCTTGGCTTGTAATTTTGCTGATTTTCGGTGACCAAAGGAGGCACAGCCCAAATTTGCAACAGTCTTCTCTGCCAATGGGTTTTCCAGAGCATACCTTGTGTCATACTTGTTTATGTGGCATGTTCATGCTATCTCCATGCTCGGTAGTTCATCTTTCCATTACCATTAATTAATTTCCAACATTGGCTAGCATTTCAATTCTGGCTTCTACATCATGCTGCTCTAGTAAGGAAAGTACTTCGTCACAATGGTAAATTAAATATCATGTCATAAACTCTTTATAGTAGGTACCTCGAGGCTTGAATTTCGATATACAATTCACAGATATAGGTCAGTAGACTAACTCAAAATGTGCTAGTAACTAGCAGACTAACAATGCTCTAAACTTAACCTGAAAAAACATAACAAAACTAGACTAAAATGTTCTTGCACACTTTGACAGGAACTTCGTTGCCCCGCAGCCCTTATAAGTATTAGTAAACCACAATATATTCATGCTACACCAATTCATGATCAGAAACATTCAATATATTAATATCTAGACATGTCAATATTGGTTGAGTAGCAAGGTCAATACATTTCCTGTTTGTGGCGTCTGCCAAGCGGAAAGTCTCCCATTTGGAAAATGACACTTATTATTAGCTGAAATGGTCAGTCTGTGCTCTTCAATAATGCCAAATTCACATGGAGGGTGCTTGGAAAAAAACATAGAAAGATCCAATAGTAAAAGGATTTATTATACAGACAGCCAGGACATGATCGGGACCTCGTCCTCATCTCTATCCGAAATTTTAATTTTTAAATCTAGGGTGGGTGGTCTTAAGGATTGATTTGATGGTTCATCTTGACAGCAACCTTGGTGCTTTCAGTAAACCTGACCCCCATTTACAACTAATTTGATTAGCGGAAAGTCTTGGTCAATCAAGAACGTGATCTTTGGCAAAAATATTTAAATACGGACAAATAAAATTTAATGTTTGCGTTTACTTATTTGATGTATTTTTTTAAAAATAGTTTTCCATGTTATAATTTAATAGCTTTAGGATAAGCTGGGTTCCGTGGCAAAGCTTATTCGATAAGGGAGATGGCCCGCGTATATACTGCCATGGAGTCGTCATAGTCGCAGGTTCGAGTCTTGATGGTTGTTCTTCTCGCTATTTAGTCCCTAGTAAAGGTAAAATGATTTAGAATTTTGTCTTTTGGAAAGATTTTTTTTTTTTTAATAAAACACGTAACTTTGACACTTTTTAACCTATTGTCAAATTTTGGGTTGACCGAATGACATGGCGATGGGGTTACTAAAATTATTATAAAATAGTTAATATTTTCTAGAATAACAGAAGGGTTACGACAATCTAGATCCATTGTGAATGTGTAATTTAAACCCTCAAATTAAACTTTCATGGAGCCTATTGGTCTCTTATGTAAGTTGAAAAAGTTCAAATAGACCAAGAAATGACTTGACTTTATGAAGTAGAATATGCTAGACAAACCTTCCTAGCTTAGCCCAATTTGGAATACCACTCTATTGGAATAATATAATTAAGGATAAAAATAATATTTACTTAAACCCTATTAAATTTTCCAACATTTCCCATAATCATAACATTCTCATTACAACACACAATTGAACTCTAGACACCATTTTTATTCTCACCTTTGAGAATGCATGTGCATATAGACCTCACCATCTTGTGATGCATTGAATCCATTTGCATACTAGTATGGTCATGCTAGAGAGACACACATTTGAGTGAATGCTTCTAGAAAGAAAGATTCCTCCCTTTTTCCTTTTTCTTTTTTTCCTTCCAAGAAGCCCCCCTTAAATCCACACATTTTTTCCCACATCCCCCCATCTCTCGGTATATCTCCATTCTTGATTGACTTTCTTTCAAGGTTTGCAAACTTGCACTTTGTAATCACAACACCCAATCAAGAAGACATGACAAGCAGCCTAATTTGTTCTAGAAGGGAGTGTCAATCCTTACTCGCAAACATACTATCTATCAATTGATGAATGGGTGTAGGTAATACAATATCACATAGCAAGTATGCACCCCTTAACTTTGAGGCCAAATAATTTCCCAAAGTTAGCTCTATCTTCGTGACTTGAATGTAGAATATTGGTAAGTTCTCAGGCCTAAGTGACATTTCATGCACAACAATGAAGGATGGATAATGGTCTTGATCTATGCTACATTAAGGTTTCTAAGTGTGTCCTTGGTATACCACAATGGTATTATTAGTCCTAATCCACACAATGAATGTTTAAAATCTCAAACATACAAGAGGAGAGGGTAATCCACTCTTCTCCTTCACTCCCCAAGGTATAAGTTTCTTGGTATCTTAGCCCCAATGACAAATTTTCTACCAAGAGGTGTGTCTTTCAATTAAACTCTCATTATTTATGCTCCATAAAAAAAAATTAGGCCCTCTCCTTGGTGATAAAATATAAGGCATGCCTCCTAAAAATAAAATTGGCAAGAAGATACTTTTCGTCCCTAAGGTTGCCCAGCACACGAGGAGAGCATACAAAACATAACACTTTCATATAAAGGAAATGGTTCATTAATTAATCAAAATACAAATGTGAAGGTAAACTCTAATCCCAATTTATAATGTGAAAATTTAAGAAAAGAATACAGGGCATACCAAATAGAAAATGTATATAACTAATGTCTTCTACAAATCATCTTTTAAAATCTACCAAGTTAGCAATCTAAACATTTAAGTCTCTGAAAGATGAGCAATGCCACATCCCATTTTTATGTTAGATCAAAAAAATAAAATGAGTTATTCCAAATGAAAAATAAACATTACCAACATGTTTCTATAATTTTTGGATAATATTATTTTGCAAAATCACAATAAAAA
Source organism: Sequoia sempervirens (assembly GCA_007258455.2). Lineage (NCBI taxonomy): Eukaryota > Viridiplantae > Streptophyta > Pinopsida > Cupressales > Cupressaceae > Sequoia > Sequoia sempervirens. The sequence continues at coordinate 134,795,628 of VDFB02379711.1, forward strand.
AGACTGTTAATAAAAAAGCTAAGAAAGTGAATAATGTTTAACACAAACGATAAGTTTCAAATGGTTATACCTAATTTTTATTGTGAATTCTTGAAAAAAAAAAAACTTAATCTACTATATAGATCTCTGATCTAGCAATCCAACACCTACAAAAATTCTAAAACTAAACAAAAAAAAAAAAAATGAAAAAAAATGTCTATTTGAATAGAGTATGATATTTTGGAAAATTGGAAAGAAGAGGAGTGAATTGTTATCTCCTTTTGGAGTAGTCTCACATTACCCACAAGATCCACTACTAAACACTTGGTTTTCTTAAGGGAAGGAGTGCTAGAAATAACTCCCCCCTTCTTGGCAACAACTATGTGCTTAATGCCCATAGGACTAGGAGCTAGAAGGGTGAAGTTTTATGAAATTAATATGGAACTTAAACTATTCTAGATTAAGAAAAATCTAAAAGATGAATAAATACACTTATTATATTCCCATAAAATTTATTAAGAGAGAAAAAGTACTTGGAGATGCAAACCTTTCTCAATATATTTATCAAAACTAGAACTAATGGATTCAAAAAAAGCTTCAAAATCGTTATGGATTTTTACAATTTTTGGATTGAAACAAAATTAAAAAGCAATGGATTAATAAAAAATATTAATAAGTGAAAATTGCATCAAAACATTAGCCAAACTATATTCCATAAAAGGGGGCAGTAAACTTGAGTACTAGATGAATATTAAACTAAATTAAATGTTGGAAAATGTGCCTCAATCTCACAGGCTGAATCCCATGAGAAAGCATGGTCGCTGTGACATTCATGGTGTCTGGCCAACTGACAGTTCAGTAATCTTGTGTTTTGCTCATGTCACTGTGACTTTGCTTCTGTCTTGCCGAATGGACCTATCGCTATGACTTGGTGTAATAGTTGTAACCCTTTGCAGAGTGGAAATGTCTCAGCGACAGAAGGGTTTGTTATCGGGTGCCTAGCGTATGTCGGTGTGACCTATGGCGACTGGAGTCATCGGTGTAACCTATTTGCTTCGATATGAAGTCTTAGCGATGGAGGGTTGTCTCACCGATATGTTTTCTCCTAGAGCCGTCGGGGTAACTCAAGTGTGTCGATATGTGGTCCTAGGGACAGGGAGATGTCTTGCCGATTGTAGTCATCGGGGTGACTTGAACATTTGGGAAGATCTCTTGGCGACTGGGAGATGTCTGGCCGATTGTATACACTCAGAGTAGCTTAAGGGTCTCGATATGAAGTCTCAACGATGAAGGATTGTCTTGGCGACAATGTAACCTTCAGAGATATCAGGAAGACCCTTGGCCGAAAGGCTTGTTTCGATATGATCTCTCATCGAATATCGGAAGTCTCGCCGACAGCTTGTGGGGTCATCGGTTCAGTGTGACTCTTGGCGAGAAGTGGTTTCGGGATATCATGGAAACCTCGGTAAGAAGTCTTGCCAAAGGTTGATTCTCTCGCTGACAGTGGAACATATCGGTATGACCTGAAGGCTTCGCTATGAAGTCTTGGCGACGGGAATTTGTCTCACTGATAGTGTGGGATGCATTCGACATGACTCCTAGCGAAAGGTGAGCTCGAGGTAACCGAGAGACTTCAGAGTAACATGGAGGCATTGGTATTATCTCTTGGCGAAGAGCGATTGTCTTGCCGATGGGAAACTTGATATCGATATGACTCTTGGTGACTATTTGGGCTTTGGTATGACTTGAAGACTTGATGTGAACTCCTGGTGATAGCGATAGTCTCACCGTTGTGCTTGTTGAGGTCGATGTAACTTGTAAGCTCAGTGGAACCTCTTGTCGATGGAGAGGACACTTGGCGACAATGTATAATCAGGTCTTGTGGCATCAGGGAGACACTTCTAGTGTCTCACCGACATGTGACACAAGTTGATCGCTGTTGACCGAGTGAAGACTGTCTGACGTGGTGCACGTGGACCAATCAGAGGAAGCAAAATTCAAATGGTTGGATTTTCTGAATGGTCTGAAAGGAAAAATCTGCACAAGAGTGGAAACATCTACGACAATAGGGATGCTAAGTTGGTAGATTACTGAAGTGTGATCTTGAACCGATTCATAGAGATCCTGTTGAGAACGAATGCATATATGTATGCATTGGACGTGGTGTTCTGTAGAAAAGAGTTGATTAGGTTGACAAGCCGAGAAGCTGAAGAGCTGAGAGCCAGAGAGATCGATAGAGAAAGGTCGAGTGGCTGGCTGAAAGGCCGGAGCCATGAGGTCGAGGCAGATAATGAGAGAGGCAAGGTTATGCTGGAATCTCTCCTGAACATGAATGCTCCGGTTGATCTCTCTTGGGGTGTTTGCTACCAGTTGTATCCAGATGAACAAGATGTAATCTCTGAAAAGGCTAAGAGCCTGCAATTGTATCGTAACTGTTGTTGCTGAATAATACAATGGCTCAAACTTTGGAGAGGGGTTTTTTACCCGAAAGGGTTTTCCCCACGTAAAATCTTTGTGTTTTGTTTTCTGTAGTGTCTTTCATCTGTGTTGTTGATTGCTATTGAATCTACATATGTTTCTCTCAGAATGATTAATGTGGAAATAACTGTGTCTGTTTCCGCTTTAGGACATAGTTGTACGTGTCTTTGAGGCAACCTAATCGGAATGAAAGTTACCGAAGGCACTACTGTATGGAGTTTTCACTAGATGCACTCCTAGGATTTCCTTACAAGTGGTATCAGAGCCTTCTTTTGGTTGTTGGTTCTAGATATTTCTCCTGTGAAGATTTCTTAGCTTGATGGGCTGGAAGAAATTTGGAGGAATGAACTGATGGATTGATCCTTTTGATGAGTGGAAGCCTTGTGGTATTCTGAGACAACATGCAGCTTGAAGGATGGTCAAGATGGAAAATGGAGTTGATCATGTTGTGATCTGTATCCCCTGGCTGGTAGAGGTTTAACCTTGAAGTATGAGGTGGATTTTTCATAGTGCTTATGCTAGGTGGTGGTTCCTGGTGTTGGAAGGCACTGTTTCCTGTTAACCTCGAATGCTTGAAGGCTATGAAGTTAATCATTAGATGATTTGCAAGCTTCTGAAATAGCCTTTCTCTCTTTCTTGGATGCATGTACATGTTGGTGGTTTAGAGTTGGCCTGAAAGGGGTCTAGATTCTCTTGAACTACTATTTCCTTTCTAAGGATGTTTTGTACTTGCATGGCTCTGTGGTTTTGCAGGTTTTACACGGTTAAGAAAAAACTTGTGATCATGTGGAGTTGCTGTTAAGCTATTGTCTAGGTATTGGCCTTTTTGGGTGTTGCTAGATGAGATAGTTGCAGGTCTACATGCATGCTTGGTGCATGGTTTGAGGAGGTATGTTTTCTTCTCTGCATGGGAGTGTTGGTAAGTGATTTCTCACTCAGCATTCTTGTGGTGGTGTTCCTTGATTATGGTGCTCGTTGTGGACATGTTTGGCAAGTCAGATCTAGTGTGATCCAGTGTTTGAGTCATGTTGTCTACGTGGTTATTCTCTTTGATATCTCAGTGATGCAGTTTCCAATGCAATTATGGGTTTGCACGTTTCTGTTGAATGGATCTACGGGTTGTGCAATGTTGTGGGCTGTCTTTACCTACATGTTTGCTATAAGACAACCCGGATGTGGACTGTCTATATCCACGAGGTTGATTCATTGTTGGTACAAACTTGTTAGCTGGCCTTGTCTGTGGTCACTTGTGCATTGGTGTGATTTCTTTGAGATGAGAGGATGGATACTATTGAGTACCTGAATAGTTGGTTATGGGAACCTGTAGCAGGTGGTCATGATGCTTGGAGAGCTCAGATGTCACGTTTCAGTGGGAGCTCTAGCAGTGACTGTGGGTTCATCACGTGGTGGTGAATGGTCTTCTTTAGTGTTGCAGAAGGGTTCTTGCACTTTTGCATGGACATTATTTGAAGATGTGAAACATCTTGGAACCATGGAGGATGCTTGGAGTCTTTGGCAAAGGTGTTGGTGGTGCTTGACAGGTGATGTTGGTTTAAGTCTATTTGTTGTATGTCATGGTAGACTCTTGCTTGTACAGTAGCGTTTTGGCATTGTGCATTGTACTTGAGACAATGGAAAAGTCACTTGAGGCATGGGATCTCATATGGGGATGTGTAGATCATGATGTCACAATAAGTTCCTGATTCAGCTAATTGGAACTTTGACAGTGGTATAGAAATTCTTTGTGTATTGAGTGCTTTGATTACTTACTGGATACTTTGAGTTAGTACAGTAATGCAGTTGAATTTTAGCATGAGATGATCAGTTGCTAGTACTCATGGATACATGAAGAATAAGGTGAGGCTATTTTTCTCTTATGAGAGATGTGTTGCTGCTTGTTACTCTTGTTAAAATTGTTTAGCAAAAAGTCCGAGAAGCCTTCACCTTGGTTGAACGTGAGTTCAATAAGAGACCTATGAGGAGATTTCCCTTAGATTAGTCATGATGACTTGTATATCTTGAAGGAGTATTCTCGTTCCCACTCTTGGTCTTCTCGGCAGTTTATCTGAAAGGTATGTGGCCCATTATATTTTTCAGATGTGTTTTATTAAGTTTACTTTCATGACATGGATCTTGAATTATTGTTTAATGATTCTGGAAGATTCATAGTGGAAGTTGTACAGTTTCTTTTATCTCCTTGTTACTAATGAGAATTGGTAGGAGATGATGTATGGGCTGATTTCCTAAAATGGGAAATGAACAAGCTTGATCTTCTTTGAGATGCTTACATCCATGTTGGTTTTAAAGATAGTTTGATCTTGGTAATTGAATGGATGGATGTTGTTAAGGCTTTCTTTTGGGATATGAAGAAGATCATCCTTGACACAGCTGGCTGTTAGAAGTGTATGTAGGAGGATGTTCTATAGGAAGATGATGTGCAGTGTTTCTCTCTGTGGCTGTGAAGGTTTGTGGTGAGAGTTCTTGTGGCAAGTTGTTGCAGGTTGTGCATATCATTGTGGATATTTCCTTGGTACTACATGGTTACATTTTCTATGTGCTGAAATTGGTAGACTTGTTGTGCCTTTGATCTTTAAGATCTGAATTACTCTGATAGTGGGAGTTCCTGTATGTGTCTTGTCTTCTTTGACTGGTTGACACTGAAACTTGTATTTGTTGTTAATGGATTGGAAAAAGTTTACTAATGTTGATACCTATTGAGGTATGTAAGATTGGATGGTATAGCACGAGCTGTGGGTGCTATTTTCAGTCATGTGGGTTATCAGTTGGATGGAAGCAATCAGTCTGATTGTTGTTCTAACTGATGTAATTTTGTATCTTCTTTCTGGATAATGACTTCACTATTGTGTTCCGTTTGAAGATTTGAAGTTGATATTGCTTCTATATAGCGTTTTGAACACAGTGAAGTGGTAGCAGTATCTTGTTGGTGAGATCACTGGGATCTTTTGCTTGTGTTTGTTGGAATGGCGCTTATACACCTTGGCTTTGTATTCTTCTTCCACAGGTGGCATGTTGGAAGATGACAGGATTGTTGCTTGAAGGTGAACATCTTGGATGTTGGAGCTGATTTCTTGATGGAGCATGAGAGCATGTTGAGATCTATGTGTTTTCCTGGAAGGCTGTGGTCAATTGCTTTGTTGGTCAGTGAGTTGCAGTTGGATACCTGGTCTTTGTTGCAGATTGTTTTGTGGATTGTTATATG
>VDFB02379711.1:134801404-134850340 GCA_007258455.2 Sequoia sempervirens
TTAGGAGGTGCATTTTGAAACCCACATCTATCTTCTCTCATCTTTCGAAACACCTGATAGTAGCTCGATCAAATTCAATATGATAACGACAACAAGAAGTTTCAAAAAACTTGTTTATCTCACATAATATGGCTTTAACCTTTGAAACATTGTTTTCCCAATCTTTATATGAGGATATGCATTACAAAAGTTCATATACATCTCAAATTGTGTTATGTCTAGCCAATGTTTGATATGATTTTCATAAATACTAGGTCCAATCTTGTGTCTCATAACATCTCTAGTATTTGATGATGGACGAGTCTGATCATGCCAAAAACTTGAGACCAAGTTCCTAACAACATCTTCAATCCTGTTAGAATGGGGAGCTCTACACATAATTGCCCAATTTCCTTCTAAACTCTCATCCAAAAACTTTCTCTTTTTCTCATATTTTATCAATGTGGTTCTACTATAACCAATTTCAGTTGAAAGTGTATACATTTTTCTTTTTCTTGCTATATCTTGATGTATAATAGATGTCAACATCACCCTTCTTGTAGTGGCCTTATCCACTGATCGAGATCATTTCCCATTGGAATCTAAACCCTTTTTAACATTTTGAACAATATCCTTTTGTAATCCCATGTGTTTCTTCTTATTTTATGTCGAACGTACACCCAACAATTGTAATGACTCTTTGAGCTCATCACAAAGAAGTAAACGTGATAACAATTGGGTTTTTTCAAGTGTATCAAGATGATTGAAATGATGATTGATCATTCCATTTACAGATTTAGTCATTGACCTCTTTTTCTTATTATAAGGTTGGTTGGCATAATATTTCAATTTCTCCATATCCATTTCAAGTAAATGATCTAAATTTCTATGAGAAATTTGTTTCCTCACCTTCTCAGCTAGTTTTATATGCTCATCCATACCAATAGGAGGAAGTGATCCCGACCCCTCTCCAACATGCATTGTTTGAACTTGTGCCTCCTCCCTATCTTCAAGGACCATGCATTCTTGAGCGGATTCATTTGATACAATGTCTAGATTTGGCTCGACTTGAGCATGAAAACTTCTTGCTTGTTGAGCCCTTCCTACTTGTCACAAAATATTTTGCAAACAAAAGTGAGAGATGATGTTATATAAGTGAAGTTTATGTATGCAAGCAAACAAACTGTTTAAACATGATGCTATAAGTGAGAGAAGGTTGTGCTAGTTTTATATGCTCATCCATACCAGTAGAAGGAAGTGATCTTGACCCCTCTCCAACAAGCATTGTTTGAACTTGGGTCTCCTCCCCAACTTCAAGGTCCATGTGTTCTTCAATGGATTCGTTTGATCCAATATCTAGATTTGGCTCGACTCTAGCTTGAGGAATCCCTAGAGCATAAAACATAAAAATAATTTGAGAACATTAAAGTGATGAGAATAAAAGACCAAAGACACAAAACACAAATATTGAAACAAAAAGAATTGGCTTAAGGAATTGGAGTCAAGAATCACATAAACATTGCAACTTGCATGACCAAGATGACTTGAGGACATTTAAAAGTATTTATAGTCATTCAAGTGCAATGACATGGTTAGAAACCTTCAAAACAAATGTGTGTTAAGACATAATTTAAAGAATAATCTATCATATATAACTATTATTCCTTGGCACCATATAGCTTGAGTTTTGATGTATTCATGTGTTAGTCTCTAGAAAACCTGACATTGCATTGGCTTTAAGTATAATTTTAGTTCTAATTTTCAAATAATTCTAGAGCTTAGAATTGGGCATTTATTAAAATATTTAAAAAATATTTTTAAGGAACTATTGATCATTAGATTAAATTCAATGGGATTTTAGAAAAATCTTAAGCTAATTAGATGTTGCAATGTAGATTGGATAGGGGATATTGATCACCAAATATCAACATTAGAATGCTACTCACTGCGGCCATGAAGGTGTAGTTTCATGAATAAACAAGAAAATGGCTCCTTTTCAAAGTGCAAAGTTAGAATATATAGGAATTTTGCGCTACAAAATAATTAATGTGGTTGAAAATTTATGAAAACTGTGCTGCATAGGAGGGACAAAATTTGTTGGTTTCATTGGAGAACTAAGCATGTATTGAAGTTAATACTATCATTTTCTTCATGGAACAAAGTTAAGAGAAAATTGTGTGATGAATTAAACAATGATAATGTGATGACAAAAACATTAAAACAAAGGTATTGGTAAAAGATAAGTGTGTGTTTTGTAGGAAGGAATATCGTACAATATTTTAGTTATATATTTTAAGTTGGGGTATTGTAAGTTGAAATGGTCATACATTAAACATTTCTAATTTTAATAAGAAAGCCAATGTAAAATGTATGCACATACAAATTTATGTTTAGGTGTACTAACCAAATTATTGGGTGGAGTAATGCAAATTATGGATTCCATCCCATCAAATGAATACTCATGTTTTTTCAAAGTAAAAGTCCTAAACACACACTTGAGAGTGAGAGAGAGAAGAAACAAGCATGTACCTTGTTTCTTTCTCAGAGATACGAAAATGAATACTATATCCGCTCATTAAATTAACCATGCAAACCATCCGTTTTGTAAGTAACCAGGTCTTTTAGTCCTAAGGTATTTAAATAACCAAAATATATCCTTTAATTAAATAAATCACCCCAGATGACTAAAAGCCTAAAGTCATATTCCATCCCTCTTTGATTTAAATAAATCCAAATATTTAAGTCATAAAAGTCAAAATCATCCTAATCATCATTAAGCTAACCTAATCCTAATTAGCCTAACCTAATCACCTATCACATCCACTAGATAATGCCACTTGCACAAATAAATCAATTTATTGATTTATTAAAATCATCATTTTCACTCAACATGGCATTTATGGGGAATATTCCCTCAAATTTGAAAAATATGACAAGTTGATTTGTCCCTCCAACATTGCATTTATTGCTCATTTTCTTGTCCCCCTCTCAAAATTTATTGCACAGATTTGAATTTGAAATTTCCCCCTCTTGGGCACATTTCCCAAATCTTGCACATCCTCAAGCCTATCACAACTTGACAAGTGGCCTCTTCCTATTGGCTTGATCTTTGTCCCACATTCACCCATTTGGCCAATCTCTCATCAAGAAAATCTATAAATGAAGGCCTCAATCTTCACCAATCATCCACAAAGCTAATGCAAAGTCACTCTCTTAAACTGACAACTGATTTTGTTCATCCACTCCACAATCTTAGCATTTTCAGCTCCAATATCATGCAAGGTCACTCTCTTCATTTGAGAAATGATCTTGTCCATCATTATCACTAGCTTATCTATCAAGGATTGGGAAAGGGCTATTTTCAATAATAGCACCAATCCACTATGAGATATAATTTGCTCCATGTTTCATTATATGCTTTCAATTTATCTACTTAGTTCTTTGTTGCTTAGATTGCATTATTAGCATGTGGAGTTATTTCATAGGGATGTTGATGATTAGTTTGGTTTTAAAATGCTAACCATTTGCAGATTTGACATCCACACTTTCTATGATAATTTTCCAAGTTTTGTTCACGCCTCTTATGTTCTTCTTCTTTTGACAATTTTTGTTGAGACACACTTTTTCTTTTTCTTTGTTGTCCCATTTTCTTCTTCAACTTAAAGATGACTCAAAACAAGTCCTCTACCAACTTAGTTAAATTATCCTCCAAATTTTTCCTTGATTGATAAAAATGAAAAGTTGTCGAGCTCCAATATTTGCCTCCTTGATAAATGTGCAAAAAGTTCTCCAAAATCTGCTCTCCAAGTGATATAAATGACAATTAATCTTGCAATTTGATATCCAAAATAATGAAAAATAAGCTTCTATTTATATGCATATCCAGGATGGGAAAAATATTATTCTAGTGTACATGGAATAACTAGATCCTAGTTTAAATGAATCAAGTAGTAAACAAACAAGTTATTTCATTGTGGAGTTTGTTGTTATTTAATTCATAGGTATGCACAATATATCTAGTAATTTTAGAATTTTGTTAAAGTGTCAAAAATGTATATTAGAGGTATAATTTGAATTGAATTTTCTTAATTATATTTGAATTGAATTTCAAGTTACTTGTCAAAAATGTATAATAGAGGTATAATTTGAATTAAATTTTCTTCATTATATTTGAATTGAATTTTAAGTTACTTGTCAAAAATGTATAATAGAGGTATAATTTGAATTGAATTTTCTTAATTATATTTGAATTGAATTTCAAGTTACTTGTCAAAAAGATTATATCTTGTTCTCAACTCAATGCTTCATGTTGCTTAAGTCATTTTAAAAAAAATATTTATTGTGATCAATATGAATGAACTTAATTATAAAGTGGCATTGATTTCCCTAAAATTCTACTAAAGATCAAATGTATATTGAATATAAGGAAATGTAAGTTGTAAGAGATCATAAAATAAGAAAACATGTATGTATATTGAATATTTAAAGCAAATGCATACATATATTATGTGTAAACATGTTTAAACCATAAGCAAACACATGTACATACATGTAAAGGGATTCAATATATATAAACATAACATTATATTATAAGAAAAGAGGAAAATGTATGTATATATTCATAAGAAAATATATGTACATATCATATAAGCAAATGTAAATTAAAGATCATCATTGAATACCAAAGATCAACAACAAGCAAATGTATGTATATCATATAAGCAATGTGTTAGATCATCAAATCTCAAATACTAAAGATCATCATGTATAAGCAAATGCATGTGGTAAAGATCAAAAATCTAGTGTGTATGGCCTAATATGAATGTCTACTCCTAGTCGAATGGCCATCTGAATGAGAACGGTCCTGCTCTGATGGATGTGTTGAACCCTGCAAATAAAATTGTGTACAGGATGTGTTTTAAAATACATATAATTTATATTAAATAAATTTTATCAAAGTTATTTTTAAATGAACTTGTATTTTTAAATATAAATCTAGATCTATGCATACATAAATATTGCATGTACATATACACGTGTGGTTATATAAAAATGAAAAACTCACATGTCCACTGGTAGTAGATTCATCCACAGAGTCACATCAATCATGCACATGATCTGACCAAGGCTAGGAGTGATATGAGGTATGTCCACCTGTAACAATATATATACATATATATATCATCTTACATGAATATCTAGTTAAAAATTAAAATTAAAATAGTGAAAAAAGAATTGAAACATGCACATGCACACATACATGAATATCATCTGATATCAGATGACCTAAGTCCCCTAAAACAGTCACCTCCACCATATCCACCAAATGGTCAAGCGACGAATCAACATCTGCATCCATCTGATCTATCCCATGTCGTGCCAGAAATGATGAATGTAGAGGACTATGAAGGTGAGATGGCATCAGCGATGATGAACCAGAACCAATCAACATATCAGTAAAACCCATAGTCTATGCAGCTGCCGAATGAACTGTAGGTGGATCCTGATGCACACTAGTGCTCGGCTGAGAGTGATGGGATCCTAGAACTGAACGACCTCTGCATCTCAAATGATCTCTAACATGCTCTATACCGATCCCATTATCTGATGCAATGTTGGCATATGCCTCCAACAGGTCCTCAACCAAACAATGCAGAGTCATGCATGACATATCACCTATAAGTGCATCAATTTGTGTAGGAGTAGGGATGTCGACCACTGTTAAAGGATCCATGGTGGTCCACTGTGCTAAAAATGGTGTGGATCGGGAATGTCTGGACATCAAATTCTGACCTACATGATCATCAGATATCCTAGTGGTGGCAGCCACAATGTCACCTACAGTATCAATTACTTCTTTTTGGGAAGCAACAACAACCTCATCTGCTATGGGGGCTAGAGCTGGGGTGAGAGCAGGAGACCTCTCACCAACCAATACCCTAAACACTTGGGGTGGTCTATCTGCAATCCTGCCACGCCCTTGACCAACATATGGTGGAATGTCCAGGTAGTTAACTTTGAGGCCCAAATGGACCTCAACATACAACTGTTGAACAAAATATAATGGAATCTGGTCATTGTTTGGGTATAGACCATGTGCTGCAAGAAATCGTGGGTAGATCAATGAGGCCATAGCATGATCGACACATCTAGTGACCTGGTATCCCCTAACCTTACGACATTTTGATAAAATGGAAACAAGTGGCTTTTATCATTTATTTGGTGACACTATCCTATATTTGTTTAAGGGGAATGTCACCATGTACTTCTTCCTGCATGCGGGAAATAATAGTAGCCACTCTATCTAGGGAATATGCACTAGTCCTCTCAAGTTCATCTTTTAGATTTTCTAGACTATGCAATATTAACATAAATGGTTCACTATATATCCCCGGGTTTGCACCCTGTGCTAATGAATCTCCCAATTTTTTAATCTCATCACTGGTATTTGCAAACAAAGAATCTAGCGCAGGTGGGAAATATGATCTCGATTTTCCATAAAATATATATATATATATATACATATATATATATATAGCACACCTAAAAGAGCAAGAGACTTGGTAACAATATCTAGATAAAGGGAATACAAATCTAAAATAGTTGTAATAATTCATCTACTCATTAATAATATTTTCACAATTAATAACAATTTAAAAAAATAATTGAAGACAACTATAATTCATAACATAGCATCCTTTTTAAAATGGTTCAAATTTTAAATGAAATGATGAAAGAAAATAAGAATACAAAGATTAGTATAAATTATTTGAAAATAATTGAGGATAAAAATATTTTTAATCTAATAGTTGCTAACATAAATGAACTTCAAAATAGGATTATGTAAGTGAAAAAAAAATTCTATTGCCTTCATTGAACCTAAATTTATCTAGTTAAGATATGTCTAAAATTAAGAATTCACACTAGAATATCAATATTCCATAAGAATCTCATAAAGAGGATGAATTTAATGGAAGATAATATAAAATCCTCCATATGACGATGAATTTTATCATTACAATATGAGTGAATCATCTCAATTATATAGCCAAGAACATCAAAAAATTATAGATTGGAAAGAAAAATAATCAGACATTTATCATATTTTTATATGTATAAATTTTAGATACCATCAAACTATTTAAACTTATAGATTGCATAAAGCTATAAATTGAATCGTTAAAACTAATTTATTAAGAATCTTGAATCTAATAAATTTTGACTTCATATTGCATACTTGTTATAAATATCTCACTAATCCAACCATACATTTTATATATGTTAAAAAATATATAATTGTTATGCCCATAATTTTTCACTATATCTTGACGTGGATCTCCTTCAACTAGATCAATTAAAAATTATTTGTAATATTCGAGGAAAATGGATTTAATATCATTAGAGTTGTCATGGAACTACCTCTCTTGATCAATGATAGATATTATCCACTCTCGAAAATGTAAATATGTTCGAGATAACTAAAAAATAATTTGTATCCCTTATATCCTTTCATCCAATGTAGCCTATCTCTTAATTGAGATCCTCTACCACAATTAAGTTAAAATCTTCTAAGTTTTATTTCAACAGAAGCAACCACTCATTGTAGAAAAGTTATTAGTAAGTGCTAAAGCCAAAACAAGTTTTTTTTTTGTATTTGGATCCATATTTTTTTTGCACTCTAGATCTCTCTTTCTAGCCATATTCTTATTGTAAGATCATAGTAAGTTAGTGCAATAGATTTAATCGCATCATTCCACAATTGTATCCACTTACCATTTTGATGAGGTCTAGGAACATCAACCAAAGGGATATTAGGGAAGCAAGGTGATCAAATTGATTGAGGTGGGAAGTGTTGAGCTTGAAGGATAGATTATTAGGTATGAGGAATAAGAAGTTTGAAAAGTTTAAAGAATTGGGAGGTGATATGTGAGATAGGTTTAATAGAATCTACTTAAATAAGGGTGTTTGTGGAGAGGGGACAATGGAAAGAGAAATAACTAAGTTTAATCTATCAATACAACTATGTTTCCCTTAGTTCACCATCTCTTTAGTTGGTCCAAGTGAACTAGTGATCAATATAAGAATATTTTTTGTCTAAAATGGGATCTAAACCCCTCATGGTATTTCTAGTTAGGATGTAGGAATTCAATTATTTTTTAGAGAGTTTATGAGAACTAAACCAACTTGTATCTTGGTTTTTTCCACCATATCATATTAACCTCCTTGTAACCATTTAGTCATAGGGAGGCATAAAAATCCATTCCCACAATTTAACTTGAGATGAGGAGTCATTAGGCATGTACAATAAAGAAAAAATGAATAGGTATTCCTTGGATTAGTAACTGTAAGCACTAAGCACAATTGTTGTTGGGATCCACTCCTCAATAGATGATAAACTTAGCCAAGTATTGGGAAAGGTGGGTCAACTTTGCATCCTAATATTTTGATTTATTATTTTGTCCTCATATTAGGAAATGAGGCACCTCACTTTGTGTTGGTAGTTATTTGTCATTTATTGAATGCTTCAAGGGAGGTGTCTAAGATGTTCTAAATGCATATAATATTATTATAGCTTTATAAGATGAAATCCTCTTATGACATATTCTTATGACATTTATATATGATATAGAATATTTACAAGAAAGTATTGACCAACATTATGAAAAATCATAAGAAATCTTTTAAGAAATAGCAACTGTGTCAAGGAAAAAGATGTGGAAATTTACAAGAACTTTTTTTTTAAGCAAAAGTGGGAGACCACTTATAATTTTATTTATATATAATATTTTACATATAGCTGGTTCAGGCCGACATACTGGCAGGAAAGAACCAACAAGAAAACCCCCAGTTGCAGTCTGAGTAACAAATTTTACAAAATATCAAAAAGACCAATGAGGTCCTAGTACAAATGACCAATTGTCTAATTACAATGTTACAAAATCACATCAATTGGTTGAATACATCAGTACATATGCACATTCTCTTATGCACCCAAAATACCCAAAAGAAGACATCATACTAGATATACCGGTGACCCGAATACATAACACAGTGGAGATTACAAAACCTTACTAAACATAAGACTGATAAGCTAGGAAGCCACTTTCAAAAAGATGTAGATTTTCCACCAACATGCTGAAAGCCATTAACCGAGCTTTCTTTTGTTTCCACTTGTTTACCTTTGTGTTGGCGATCATGCTCAAATGAAGGTTTTGATTTGTTAATATCAGGCACATGTAACGATAACAAAATTATTTTTGGATGAAGATGGAAGTTGCAAATCATGAATGCAAACATGACTTCTCAATAAAGAAATGGCATGATATTTTCTTTTTAAATCATCAATCTCCTCCATGGAAATGGCAGATCTGTATTTGTTTAGAACTTGGTAGAGATGTGAAGAAGTGTCATGCATTGTGGATAATAACATGCCTTGGAATATGTGAACATAGGTCTCTTCTTATGAAACAAAACCTTCTTTGAATAATTAACAAGAATACAGCTTTACAGCATATTGTATAATCACACTAGAAACCAACAATGGAAGATTGAGAGTCTCAACTAAGAATTGCACCTTATAGATAACATTCATACTAGAAGCCAACAACTAAAGACCAAATTTCAAATAAAGTCTGTGGTTATATATCATGCCTTTGAGGGTCCACAAGTACCATGAGCCTTTTGAAATCCTTTCCATCTAAATGCATCCATTCCAAGACCATTGGGAGGTGGGTATACAATATGAGCCAAGTATTAATTTCTAATGTTAATTATTGAAAGAAGGTATATAAATTATTCGAGCATCTTAATTCTCATACAGAGTTACATCTTAAAGTCAATCTCTCAATGTATGAGTTCCATATATTTGTAAATTTTTCTTAATATAAAAACATATTTTATTTCATTAAAATTAACCTATCTATATTCCATGTTACAAAGGATGCTCTTATTTTAAATTATATAAGTATATAATTCAAAATTAATTAGTAATTTTCAAGATAGAGTACACACAATTTCTTTAGTTAAAATAAAATAATATTATTTTTTCTTTCATATATACTAAATTTTTATCATTACATTATGAGTGAATCATCTCAATTATATATCCAAGCACATCAAAAATTTATAGAGTGGAAAGAAAAATAATCACACACTTATCATATTTTTGTAAGGTGTTCGAAAAGACTAAAAGTTTCCCTAGAAAGACCTAATTAAGGAATTAAAAAAATGGAAAGTGTCTACCTCATTGTATGTTGACCTTTCCCATATAAAAAGATCATGGAAATGCTAAATGAGTTGATATAAGAATTTTTAAGAATGAAGGCACGAAAATTCATAACACTAATCCTAAAAGCAACAAGAAAGGCAATGAATAAAATCTTCCTAGTTATTTTGAAAGAAACTTTAAAAGGTTATAAATCCCCTTCACACCCCTTTCTAAATGAAGATAAAATAAATAAGTTACCAAATATTTCTTAGAGTTTAAGGTGGTGATTTTAATATGATTTGAGAATAAATTAGATAAATTAGATGAAATCAAGTTTTGTTGTAAAGGTGATGAATTTTGGGGGAATAAGATGAAAATAATTTTGAACCTAGTTGACTCATTAAATGGCAATAAGATAGATTTTAAAGGGGCTTTATTTAAAATATGTAATAGTTAGATATTTACTAATACATTATATTCTCTATTAGATAGTTATTTCTTCTATAAATATTTCTTACAATCTTATAATTTATTAATAATAGTGATGTGTGCATCCCTAGACACTCTTTGATAACCACACTATTAATGTTTCTATTTTTAATAGAGGATACTCTAATTAAAAAGCATGTAAAGAGGAAGGGTTAGTTAACCTTGATATTAATGCAATGAAAGGTGGGATTATCTTGATGGTATCAAAGTTATCCTAAAGATATATTGAAGGTTTTTCTTCTATGTATGAACACATTTAGTGAAATATAATGAATATGTGTTATCCTAGAAAAATATGTATCTAGCATTAAGGATAAAATTTATACTTTAAGTTGAAAGAAAATGTCAAATATTTAGAATTAAAATGGTGGGGATGGAATACAAGCTTCAAGAATCTCCTTATAATAATTAATTGCAATAATAAATGATTAAAACTAAACATGAATGGATATGTCACCAATAATTTTTAGATAAAAGGACTAAAATTAGAGCCAAGATATCTTAGTTCAAGTATCAGGATAAAGGTATCAAATTCTTATTCAATGTAAACATAGCCAAGTTTGATAGATAAAAAGTTGGCCCCATTAATACTAGGGGAGCATTGTCTAATGAGATTAAGTTGACACTATTCAATTTTTAGAAGTTAGAACCCTAACATTTATATGAGGCTTGTAAAATAGAACCTTATTAGGAAGAGTAGGAGAGGAGAAATGAACCCATAATAATTATACTTATACAAATAAAAATAATAATAATGTTTAACCATTTCAAAATGTTAAATTTGTTTCACTATGGTGATCAATAGCTAATTTGTACAAGGAGGCCACAATTTATAGGGAAATGAAGACTACATAAGAGGAGAATTTATTAACATAGTAGCTTGGTTGTAGTTGTTTCTTTAGCATTAACTATTTTCTCTTTTTTCTTTTGTTGTTGAATATTTTATTTGATCTCTTAAAACTTATCAATGGTACTTGATCTTCATAATGATTATTTTCTTCTTTTTCAATTATTATCATCTTAGAAGGAATACCATTTGAATTTAGAGCAGGGAGAAATGTATTTTTCTTTTAAAGTATTTAAAATATTATATTTATTTGATGGTTCCTTTTTAACCTCTTCCACTCCTTGGAAAAAATTATCCAACCACTTGAATCTCCTAATATTAATCAATTTACTTCTATGATTTATGTACATGTGTTTTTAGTGATTTACTCTTTATCCTTTCAATTTATTCATAATATACTTTAATATAGAACTACTTTTCATAATTGGATATGCCTTAAGAAACTCTTTAAACATGAAATTATTTGATGAGGGATGATATAAATTAAGGTTATTCTTTCTTACTTACAGGTCATGCTCATCCATATTTTTTGTCCATAAATATCTCAAATCAAATTGGATTTTGCAAAGAGGATAGCTATATTTTAAATATTCGCTCTTAGTCAAAGTCATTTATTTCTTTGTACAAATTTAAAATTGATTTATGTAATTTAATTTTTAATAGTTTTAACATGGATATATGAAGAATAGTTTTAAATATATATATATATATATATAGTAAAGTGGACATATTTTTATATTTTCCTAATACTAGAAAATGTAATAATACCTTCATTCCTTCTAATCCTAATAGAACTATTTTATTATACATTTCATTCAAACAATCTAGTTTCTTTCCTCTAAATTTATTCTTCGATTCATACATTTAGTTCACCAACCATTTTTGGAGTAATGTCATAAGACTCAAAGGAAAAATATGAAGAATTTTATCCAAGTTTCCATTGTATGCACCCTAAACTTTATATCATGAACTATTTGATATAATTTCTCAAATAAATTTGTTAATGAACTGTTTGATATAATGCCTCAACTAAATTTCCAATAGTGTTTTTGATATAATGCCTCAAATAAATTTGTTAATGAACTGTTTGATATAGGGTGCATACAATGGAAACACTATTTCTATCATACTCCATCAAAAATTACCATGAACTGTTTGATATAATCCCTCAAATAAATTTGTTAATGAATTGTTTGATATAGGTTGCATACAATGGAAACACTATTTCTATCATACTCCATCAAAAATTACCATGAATTGTTTGATATAATGCCTCAAATAAATTGGAGGTGCCCTGGTAGAAATGTATGCAAAATGTGGAAGCATAGATAGGGCATGTTAATTTTTTGATAGAGTAGAAATGTATCATAGAAATAGTGTATGTTGAAAAGGCTTTAGAAACTTTCAAACAAATGCAGTTTCAATTCAACAAATTTGAAAATTTTCGCATTTAGGGTTTCAAAATTTAACAAACAAATGCATTTTGAACTCTACAAAATTCAAATTTGACAAACCTGGTGCTCGATATGCAAGTTGGGTTGATGAACTTTGGAGAGATGAAGTTGACTTTGCATTCACCAGAGAGATGAAGTTGATTTTGTTCACCATTTGTAGATCACGTTCGTCATTCGCCGCACGCACAGAGCACTGTAGGGAAAGCAAGAAAAAAGCGAAAATGACAGTGACAAGTTTTTTTTATGTCTTATTTGAGGGGGTTTGATCGAACCCATGTTTGACCGAACCCCTTAAAATATTATTATTTTTGTTTATGTTTGGGGGGTTCGGTCGAACCAATGGTGCGACCGAACATATATGTTCAGTCGAACATATAAGGTGGTTCGGCTGAACCATTGAGTTCGACTGAACCCGTTGAGTTTGGGGAAAGGAAGAAAAATGAAATTTCCTTCCTCATAAAATTTGTAAACCACTATTGTGGTTTGACCCTAAGCTCTTGAATTTAACCTCACTAGGATATATGGTTATGAGTGATATTGAGATTTTCCTTGAGCTATGTACTACCCAAACATTATGTTGCATGCCAAAAGGGCAATGCTCAAGCTCTTTAAAATATATTATTCTTTATATGTGTAGCAATATTAGATCTTTTTTGAACTCTAATAACCTACTTTCCAAAATACCAAAAAATGGTGGTAGTGTGATTGATCATCATGTTCCACCAATCAATCTAATTATCCACATTTCTAAGATTATGTACTAATATGAATAGTCCTCTTATGATTATGAATTGATGTGTTCTAGGATAACTTAGTGCTTGGAAATTTCAATGACGTATTATTCTAATCAACCTTTAAAATGTAACAATATTGCATGATCAAATAATAATATTTATGTGATATTTCATTGCTTTTCAATTATGGTTGACAAGATGAAACATTTTTCTCAAAGACCATAATACTATTGATTCATATAAATGTTTTGATTAGATTAATACTGGAAAGGCCAATACCCATTGCAAAATAGCCATTAAGGAAAACAAAGGGCTCTCGAGAAGTGAAATTCCCAACAAACTAAAGCAAAAACTCAAAACTTAAACAGTATGACTAGCAAAAAGAAACAAAGACAACACATAGACGAAAGACCAGCACGAGAACACAAAACACCTACAAGTCTCTTAGCAACTTGAGAGCACTTGTAACGCCCCGCCACGCAACCCTATGGGAAGTTGCAATTTACTACACAAACAAACTAATTTATTTTTATTTTTAATTTTAAGTACAATTAACATGCAAGTTCACTACCCATTGCCAACAACCCCTAAGGTTACGAGGCTGAGTTTACTTAAACCCAAACAAGAAACATGAATAGAAACCATAACATTTAATTATTTAATAAATTAAATACACATACATTCCATACATGATAAAATTACTTCAAAGACATAAGAGATACCACATGTTTCCACTAACAATAATTTACAATACGATTACAACTCTCATTCCCCGAATGAGGTAAATCCAATAAGCATGGTTACAAATTCCATCTTCCACCTCGATACAAATGAGGGGTAATAAAATTACAATGCTAACTAAAAAGAATAAAGCATGGAAAGAAAACTGGATCCGCGAGCTCTCCAACTGGAAATCTCGTCCACACGAACAAGAAGATGACCCAACGGATTAAGGTGCACCCAACCATGTGATACCCGAAGGCTCACCCCCCGTGCTAGGAGATAGTAACCAAGATTCCTAAACAAGACCATCTACCTCTAGACATAGGCTACTCAAAACTGAACTGAATTAAATACAAGTACAACATCACATAACACAATGGTTACAATGCTTCTAGAGTTAAATAATCAATTGCATCACTGATACAAACATACTGTTGACTTAGGAGAAGTGTCATCACAATGTCACATGGGATATCCTAGTAAGTCTTCCTAGGTCTCGGCCCCCATCTTAGGATATCCTGGAAACCTCTAACTACTCTCGGCCCCTCATGCAAACCAATGTTGAATCAATTATCTCTCTTAAAGACGAGATAAAGATCTTGTCATTCCATGCCTTCTCGTCTCATCCCAAGTCTATACAAGCCCTTGTGTCCATGAGCGAGGCAAAATTAATCTTGTTAAGTGTTTGATACAACCTAAACCGAGCCAATAAGTTTATTTATGTTATCACTGAATTAACTAACTTACAAAGAGTTTCCCTAACACCACTTTGTGTGTCGGCCCTCATTGCAAGCCACTCCTCTAAGACAACATGTGGAATAACTCCACAACCCAAGGGTACACAAGTGTGACCTAAGGAAAATGACTCCCTATCCACGACATAAAGTCCACACATCCCGTTCTTGATAACCGGGTATAACACTGGATCCAATAAGACGCACTACCCAAGGCAAAACAAAGGTTGACTAACACATTATGACAACCCTCAAACTCAAAAGGAAACCCAATCTAGAAGACTTACATAACATTTAACTCTATTTTCCCAACATCACGAAAGAGGGAGATTACATAACGAAAGGGCAATTTGACGATTTAATCACCTACTTTAGGATTTCCAAGCCAAACAATGACATATTGCATTTAATCACATACGAATAATTAACCCGATTTGCAACTACTCAAAAGTAATTAAAATTATATTGACAACGTTAAGGAACTTAAGCTAAGAATTTAATTATGTTTTCTCCAATTACACCTAATAATAAAAATCAACTTTTTAAATAAAATCATTTGCTATAAAGTCAATTTTATTTCACTCTATGATTATAAAATAATCATTTAAAAATCCATATTTAAATATTTAAATATCATTTAAATATATCTCTCTAAAAAAAATATTATTTTATATTCCAACCAATAAAATAAATCCCTATTATTTAACTTATATATAATATATATATATTATATATAATATATAATATATATATTTAAATAATAATAACAAAATATTTATTTAAATTATAATATATTATATATATTATATATTTAAATAATAATAACAAAATATTTATTTAAATTATAATATATTATATATATAATATATACATATTATATATATAATATATATATATATATATATAATATAATATATATATAATAATATTAATAAATAATAATAAAATAAAATTAAAAATGATTTTTTTTTAAAACCTAAATACTCATTGGTTGACCCGCAGGCCCCAAGGAGAGGGGACGCAACCATAGGCTGCACCTAGCCTCCCCTGTGGAGGTCGGCACTGCCAAAACAACGCCCTTCCAATGGGGTGCGGTTGTGTGCAGCCGTGGTTGCGCCCCCACACTCATACCCTAAAAAAAAAAATTAATCTCTATTTTATTTCAATGGAAAAAAATAAAACCCCCTCCCCTGTTGCTCAAAAAAAGAATTTGTGTATAAATTTTCAAAATAAAATTTTTTGGCCCCTATTCTTGAGGAATGGGTTGCTGAGGATATGAGGTGTTTCTTGGGTGTGAATTAATTCCTATTGTCTCTGGCCACTTGTGGCTTCTTTCTTTGGAATTTGTATTGCCGATTATGATTCAATAAAGTTTTTACCCTCTTTTATTATTAAAAAAAAAAATTCCAGAATGCTCATAATATAATATATGTTTGTATATATATATACATATATATGTATAAAAATATACCTAAAATTCCCATTTACAGTCAAATTGTGCAACTTCTCAACAAAATTTTTGCAATAAAACTAATTTATCAACACAATTTCTTGGTTTAAATTTCAAATCCAAAATAGAGGTTTTCAAATTTCATTTTGCTTTCTTTCCATTTGTCTATTGTTGAAATTGAAAATTTCTGTTGCAAACTTTGTTTTTCAACAACAAATCTAAATTTTTCAAGATTTAAACAGGGTTTTCAAATAAATGTTGCAACAAATTTTTAAATTAAAAATGCAATTTCTAAACCAATAAACAAGGAAAACCTGTGATCTGTAGCTTGAAGGAGAGTTTGAAGAAGATAGTTGAGCTTCCCTGCAAGAAGATTTTCCAAAGCTTTTTCCAAATCCTCACCCAAAGTCCAAAATGCATCAACAAAACATGAAGAGCTCTCCTTCCTTTTTTCTCACAGCCAAATTTTTTAGAGTGAAAAGCCTTTTTCTATTTTTCCCCAAATTTGGTCAATATACCCTAAAATATCCTATCCACCATAGTTATTGCTCCTCTTTCTAATTTGGAGATATTTGTTTTTTTTTTAATTTAAAACTAAAAACAATTTTCTTTCAACATGACTTTATTTCTTATTTCATTTTTTTAAAATTTCTATTTCAAATGAATTTAAATGTTTTTAAACATTTTCATTTCCAAAAAGAATTTAACACTTATAATTTCCAACATGAATAAATTGATTTAATCCCACACAAAATTTAATTTAAATAATCAATAAAATAAATCTAATCCAAGATTAGATTATTTTATCAATTAAATTAAATTAATTAATAAAATAAATAACATTTCTAACATTACAACCAGATATATTTAATCATCAATTTAACTACACAAGCCATTTATTTACCTTTATAATTTGAAATTAAATAAAAACCAAGGTGAAATGGACAACATTAAAACAACTAAACCCGACAACAACTCGACGACACACTATGACTAGGGTGATGACTTGGCACGAAAAACCTAGCTACTATCTCCCAATCAATTACCGTTGGTCAATGGACACGTTCTAACCTGCGAAACCAGGTGGAGTCAATGTCCTGTACCTGTCAACCTGTGAGCAAAGAGTATATCGAACATGCATATATATGATATAATAAAACACACTGTGAAGAGGAAATCTCGGAATTGTAGGGCGCTCGCAAGCGAGTGATACAATCCTATCCCCTTCACCAATACAGACTTTCTAACTGACGAGTCTAACATCAATAATATAATCAAAAGCATAAAGCATCATTAATTAAATATCTGCTAAGCTAATTCAAAACATGCCATAATGATAACATCAGAGTAAAATTCCATCACATCAAAATATAACATATGCATCGCTTAATAGTTTGCGATCAAATAATAACCAAGTACCATAGTCAAAGTAATAGTAGAACAAAGCATAAGAAAGAAAACATTGTCTGATCAAAAGAGCCAAAATGGAGGGGTGCTACAGCACTAATAGCCTCCCACTCCTTAGCTAGGAATTGGAGCTTCTCCTCGAAAGATAGGGGGACTTTCTAAATAGCTTGAGTGTCCACTATGGCATCCATATTCAAGTTGTCTGCCACCTTATCTTTCTTCTGTGGGTGAATATCATCACAACCTTCTTTAGCCTCTTGTTTGCCATGGATCTTCCTTATCTCTTGTTAGAAGATCTAAATGATGAGAGCGGTGTTGTTCATAGTCTCCTTGGTGTAATCAATAATAACCTAGAGGTACTAGATGGTTTTTTCTTGGTTCTTGTGAATAGCATCAATCTCCATTTGTAAATTATGTTTATCCTCCATGCCAATGATAGCTCTTAGCTCTTCCAACTTCTTATACCAATTGGCCCAACACTCAAATGACTTAGCCAAGGAGGCTATCATATCCCAATGGCCACTGTCCTCCACCTCCCTCAACCATGGGACCTGCTCTTGCAACACCTTGTTTTCCAAAATCTAGATTCTCTCTTTGGCAGTAACAAGCTAAACCAAGAGCCACTTGAGGATGTCGTTATGTACATTAATCATCTCTAAAATTTCATTGATTTTATTATGAAGGGGTTCGTTAGAGGCACGAGTGTTAAAACCCACCCTAGGTTTAGAATGGGTCCCATCCAAAATGATGTAAAAATTGGGTAAACCCACAAAAGTGGTTTACAATTTGAATGAGGAAGGAAAACTTGTAAAAAATGACCCCATGCCAAAAAATTTCATTCTAGGAGTTCGAATGAACTCATTGGTTCAAACGAACCAAAAAAGGGTTCGCTCGAACCCATGTTCGAGCGAACCATGCACGAACAAAAAAAAAATGAAAACCCTTTTGGGAAGGGGGTTTGAATGAACCCTAGTTCGCTAGAACCCTTGGGGGTTCACTAGAATCCCCCTGGTTCTAGCAAATCCCCCTTTTCCCTGATTTTTGACCTTGTTCACAAAAAAAACCTAAATTTTTACACTTCAAAGCTTGGGTTAAGGATGAAAATGGAGGAATCTTCACAAACCCAACTGGAATCATGTAGTCCTCGGAACGAGCTATCCAACGAATATAATTTTAATATGTTTTGGTTTTATTATGTATTTGTTTTTTTAGTTTTATTAAACATAAGTTTTTCATCCAAAATGAAGGTCTTTGTTCTACACATGTGGAAAAATAGAAAATTATCAAAAAAAAATTGAAAAATATGAGTGCACCAGATATTGAAGTCCTTGATCCAACAAAAAAAAATTGAATTTTGATATGTACAAAAAAAGTCGTGTTATACAGTTGCGCAATGTCTAAATTGTAATTAGTTTGACTTTGAAACTTGATTAAAGAAAAAATATTCAATAAAAAACTATCTAACCAAGTGGAAGCACTAGATATCAGAGTTACAAATCTAAATTCAAAAGAATTATAATTTTATCCTTCATGGAAAAAAGTTATGCATTATACGGTGTCCGTCACTTTTAAAGAAAATTATTTTTTGAAAAAAACCAGTTTTCGTGGAAGATGAAAAAAGAAGTGCAATCTAATTCCAAAAAAATTGAAAAAAAAAAAAAGAATCTATAGAGAAAATATGACAAGACTCTAGTTTGCGTCATCTTAAAATTCCTCACGGTTTAGCCGCTATAGGTGCCTGAATGTGAAGATTTAGTTAAAAATAATAATTTCAATGTCCAGTTTGGCCAAAAATTGTAAACCACTATTGTGGTCCATCACCCAATTAGGAAAATTTGAAGGCTAGGTTTAATGATAGGGGGTTTTGGGGACATCAAACCCCTCTGCATGAATAGGGGAGTGCATGGGGGAATTGGTAGGGGTGGGATTCCATGACTCGTCATATGAATTATCTGAATTATCAAATCTAGAAGTAGAAATAGGGGCATGCTTGGTCAGGGGAACACATTTAATGGGGTTAGAAGGGGTTTCCTTATTATCAGGGGTTTTACCATGGGCATGGGTAATACGCTAAGTAGCAGGTGGTGTTTCATTTAGGGTCATGGAGGGACTAGGGTCTATTTGGGGTTTGGTGAGGTCACAAATGACCAAGGTGTACTTTTTAACAGTGGTAGGGGAGGGTAACAAAGAAGCCTAGTAGTGATAGAGAGGAAATATAAGGCCCTAGATGATAGGTAAATTCTTTATTTTAGCCTGGACATTTTTGACAGATTATTCAAGAGATGACAAAATTCAAAAGGAAAATTTCATCTTTAAATTATAATGGAGATGGCTAAGCATTGAAATCAAGTGAGCATGAAAGTGACAGAACCATCCCTTAAACATTACATACCTCATTAGGACTTTCATAACCTTACTCCAAATGCTGGGGAGGTCAGCCTGATTGAAGCCATTTTGTAGCATGTTCACCTTTACACCCTCTTTCAAAAAGTGGTCCATGTCTTTCTGATAATGGCCCTTAGGCTTATGGGGAATGCACACACCCTCCGATGGAATGCTTGTCACCTCAGCAATAAGCTCAATAGTCACCATGAAGGAGTACTTATCAATAGTGATAGTGCCATTCGCCCAAGAAGTAGTGAATGCCACATAAATCTTGGGGCCATGCCTCTGCATGCCTTCCACCTATGAGGCAAGCTTGCCCTATTGAATAATGGGCCAAACTTCCTTGTCCTATTTCCACATCTCAAATTAGTAGGTTCTTCTTGAACCATTTACCCCCCATGGAAAAATTTGTAAAATTTAAAGCAAAGAAACCCACTATGTAGAAATGACAAGATGAATTACGAGAGCCACAAGTAAATGTGTTTATGAAAAGATTGCTTAAAGGGCTTAATTTTCTATAAGTGAAAATCGTGGCAAATGTCAAAGAGAGTTGACAGTGGATCTAGCTCGATCTCAATTTGATAGTACTTTGGCAACATGATGAATTAATTTGCACACATGACCATGGATATAAAAAATATTATCCCACGTAACTAAATTTGGGGTGAAGGTGCCAATGTTAGCAAGCACATCAACAACTTTATTGCCATTTCTAAACACGTGATTAGCTCTACAATTTTCGAGGGAAATCATAAGATTACGAGCTGATGACATGGGGTTCTAGAGTGACCAACAACATGAGAATAGCATTTATGGAATCTCCCTCAATGATTCTTATAAATGTTTTTTCATCACCACCCAATAGATTAGAGTGTGTAAATAGCAGATCCAAAACTTCAAATTATGTCTTGAATTTTTGTTTAGATACTCCCAAATAGTATTCAAATAAACCTAAGCTCAATTCTCTCCTAGACTCGAATGTATTGAAAACATGTTTTCCTTATCTTAAAGTCACTCCACAATTTTAAACTAACTACAAAATATCTAGTTGGAGAATGATAGGCTATTATATCACAAACACTAGAATGTCATTCTTCTCATACCATCATTAGGAGTGTCAATATTGATGATACCTATTTGACCACCATTGATATCAAGTGTTACTCACACAATATAGTGGTTTGGCTCTTCTTGAGATGTAATTCCATATTTCGCTTAAACCTAGAGATATCAACATGCATCATATGCCATCACAACCATCTTCATGCAAGGTGGCAAGATATAAATCATGAAGCTAAATCATCCTCAAGGGAGCTTTAAACAAAAACCTAACAACTTTAATCCTTGTAAATGAATCCAAGTTTTTTATATCATGGGCAACATAAATAGAAAATGTGTGGAAAGCTTCTATAAGGTCATTAACATTCCATGAAATAACATTCATATGGAGGCTTAGAGGGATACCCCATAGAGTTGATCATTTACTAACACGCCAAATTAGATATCTACCAAAAAACACTAGTTTGGAAAAATATAGTCTTTGAATGAAATAGAGTACCACTTGCTACCAAATTGTCCCCATTATGAGTTATTATCACTAGATGTGTTGCAAGAGCTCCTATAGGGTAAGTGCTTTCAAGAGATGACCTTATGAAAATATGACAACCTAGATTTTGACGACAAAAATTTGGATTGTTGAGAATAACTACAATGTCTCTCTTAGTTGTGGCTATGATGTCACTCTTCTAAATAAACCAGGTTTTAACTTCGAGTGGGAGTTGATTTGTCTTGGATTGTTTGACAATGGTTGTTTTTTTACCACCATCCATCATCCACAAAGTCTTTTGAGCAAGAAGGGATCAAGGTTCTACGATCAATTTAGCAACTAGCTTCATAAGTAGACAATCCCTAATTTTATGGTTTGATACTTAGAAGTTTGATGTAGATGACTTACATAAACCATGCACCAATCACTTGAATCTATGTAGTTTCCTTAAGGTCTAAGGTGAGGTCCATTCTAATTATTAGATGCAAACAACATTAACCGTTTATAGAGCCCTAAGTCACCACAAGGGCATGAGTAAGAGCAAAATAAGTGTCCAAAGGCTTCCAAAATTATCGCATAACCAAAGGGGAACCCAAAGCTGTACACGAGGACATGAAACTATAATACGACAAGCCATAACTTTCTTGAGGCATATAAAATTCAGTGGGTGAGACAGAAGACGACGAGAACGACCCAGATTCCGTTCCTGTTTACCCCCTTCTATAGACAGATCTTGGCTCTAAAGTCAAAGCATTTATATTCAAGATAGTGTAAGATAGTTATTGGCGGCATTATATTCTATGTTGCAAACGACAAAAGCCTGTGCTAAGCATGTTCACGTTTCAGAGTATTATAAATTTAGGCCGCCTTTCAAGCGACGAAATGTAATCTGCATCAGCAAATGGAGTTGCCTCTTCTTTCTGATCTTGGAGTTAAAAGGGAGAGTTTTAGAGAAGTACGTCCAGAGAAGATGAAGGAGAGACTGTCATTTTTCCTAAGCAACATAGACCAAAGACTCGTCGGTCAGATTGTAAAAAGTGTGTATTTTTTCACTGCTCCCCCCGCAATACCCTTGGATGCGATTGTCTCCCTGACCACACAAGCACTCAGTAAGATTCTCACTCCATACGACTTCATGTGCGGGAGACTCGCGTTTAATTCAGAGCAAAGGAGATTCGAGATCGACTGTAATGCTGCAGGAGTGCCTTTCGCCATTTGTACAAGTCAACTGTCTTTAATAGAGCTGGGAGATATTGACTATACAAATCCTGCCCTCACCCAGCTTTGTTTACTGCCCCAGTCTGCAAAACAAGCACCGGAAGATCAGCAACTCCTATCTTTTCAGGTTATACCAAGAGTTCATGTTAAAGATTTTCTTTTTTCATAAATCGGAGTAGGATTATGTATAAAATTTTGATAGAAAAGATATCTCTTAATTGTTCAGTTCAATTGAACTTTCCTTGTTTAGCTTTCATATTTTGTTATTATTGATAAAAAATGAAAAGTAAAGATATGATATAAGACATGAAAGTAAGATTTTGTTGACGATTTTGATAGAATAGACATCTGTAACTGTTCAGCTCAAATAAGAACATATTTTACTCATTAAGATGTACAAACCCCTTCACCACTAAGCCAACCAATATGGAGTATTTGTTGAGTACATTATTATGCAGAACGAATAATACTCAAACACAATCTGTACTTCATTGCAGATAACTCATTTAAGATGTGGTGGCTTTGCTGTGGGAATCGCTATATGTCACTGCCTTATGGACAGGGTTTCATATGACAACTTTCTCAAGAACTTCTCTCACTTGGCTGTAAAGGGAGAAGTAGCAATCGTACCAGTCATTGACCGAACTTGTTTGATGGCTCGATCTCCTGTCCAGATAGAATATGAGCATGAAGAGGACATGGACAAGCCATTCTTGCCCGTTCCATCAAATAATTATGATTTTAGGATGATCTCGCTATCAGGAAAATTGGTTGAGATTCTCAAGATGAAGGCCAAAAATGGCGGGGTCAAGCATTGCACGCGATTCATGGCAACACTGGAGCACCTGTGGCGTGCAAGGACTGCTGCAATTGGAAACATGAATTCAGATGACGTTTCAACTGTGCAATTTGTAGGGAACATAAGGTCTATTATAGTATAAATTAATAGTATCATTTTTAATTTAACATTGTTATAACTAATCTGTGCATGTATGGATTGTTATCAGATCAAAGTTTAAGCCACCTCTCCCGCGGGAGTTTTTGGGTAATGCAGCACTTACAGCCTAAGCTAAGGCCACTGCCAAAGAATTGCAAGATGAACCATTTTGTGAGATCCTGAAAAAGTTGCAGGAAGGGCTGGATAGAATGACTGACAACTATGTGAGGCCGAGAATAGATTGTATGGAGTTGCAAAATAGAAAGCTGTGCTTAGAGAATGGGGTTTTTGTAACATCGTGGTTGCATATGGGAGGAGACCTGGAATTGGGAAAAGGGATAAAGTCAGTGCATGGAGACGCTGTGATTGAAGGGAGGGCGCAGGGTGTGATATTGATGGATGATCCAAAGGATGAGGCTGGCATTAGGATGCACATCGGCTTGGAGACTCCTCACATGGCCAAATTCCAAGACCTTATCCAAATGTCCAACTAAACATAAACTAGAACATCTAGAAGGTCTTCTTGTCGTGGTCAGAGCTTGGTGGCAGAAAATGTAGAAACATGAATAATTTTATATTATGTTTTAGGGCTAAATGAATGAAGTGCTTGAATTGGTTGAATTGTAAAATGTAATTTATTATTATTAATGTATTATTAAATGGTTGATAGTTATAAATAGTCAAATGTAATAGTATGTAATGAAAATGACAAATATGAAAATAAAGATTTGAAAGCATTAACGGATCAATATAAATAAATTAAATATAAACAAATCAATTCATATTTATGGATTTCAATGTTTCTACTTTCACTTAACTCATTTTGTATCAACATACACTTAACTATAAAATCAAGGACAATTACATAAGTTTTAGTACATGACAATCAGTGATAGAATTTCTTTAGATTGTCTTAACCAAGGGAAATGCCTAATTTTTAATTGTTGGATATTTTATTTCAACTTCATAAAGTGGAATGATCATGAAAGCTACATGAGTTTCTTCACTTTTTTTTTTTTCTCTAAGTTTGAATTGTAGTCATAAATAGAGGTGAAAGAATAAAATAGAAATGACAATGTATACTTTGAGATAACAAATACAAGTACATGAGCAATTGTTTCTTTAATTTTCTTGAATTCTACATGAGCTTCTATGGACCAACAAATTTTTGCTTCCCTCTTGAGCTTAGCTTTGAGGGTCTTGTGATCTCAACAAAGTTTAGAACAAATTTATAAATGAAGTTAATATTTCTAAACAATAACTTGAGGTATTTCTTACTATTAGGCAACGAGATCTTTAAAATTGCTTCTAGCCTTTCGTGATCAACAACAATTCCTTTTTCTAAAATAATACACCCAAAAAATCTTTCTTTGTGACACCAAATAAATATTTCCTAATGTTGAGTGATATATCATGATCTCTGCATTATTGCAACACCTTCCTCAAGTCTTCTATGTGATCCCAATGCTTCTTGAAATATATTATGAGATAAAATGAGCAAATGATTATGC
The DNA here is from genome assembly GCA_007258455.2 of Sequoia sempervirens. Classification (NCBI taxonomy): domain Eukaryota; kingdom Viridiplantae; phylum Streptophyta; class Pinopsida; order Cupressales; family Cupressaceae; genus Sequoia; species Sequoia sempervirens. The sequence continues at coordinate 134,827,026 of VDFB02379711.1, forward strand.
ATTTCCCAATTAGTTCTTTAAAATTTATTTCCATGACCATTTGGAATGGAGTACTAGCATTGATGATTCCAAAAGGCATTTTATAGTGTGCAAAAATTTCCCACTTTGTGGTGAACATATTCTTGTTTCTATCTTGGTGGTATACCAAAATTTGACAAGAGACATCATTCAAAAACCATTGACAATTTGTAGAGTCTTGTCCAAGGATAAAACTAGATAGTTATCCCTTTTTGGAGCTTGATTTAGATTCTAAAAAATCACACAAAGTTTGATTTCTCTATTTTTCCTGTCCATTGGGACCAAATTAACCACCTACGTTGAGTGACAAATTAGAAAAATTATCTAACTAGCTAACAATACATATTCTTTAAAAATGAAGAGCTCAAGGAGTGTGTTATAAGACTCTAATTCAAATGAAAGGGCTTAGTATTTATAGACCTCTAATTTCGATGAGAGGGATCAATATTTATAAGCCTCTAATTCAAATTGAAGGGCTTAATATTAGGATTAAGAGGAATAGTATATGTCATTTTACAAGGTAAAAAGCTTTTTAAATCTTCATAATATGAAAAAAACACATCTAAAAATCTTTAATCTAGCTTGAATTATACTTTATTTTACATTGGTAAGACATGTATCACTTATCGAAACTTCTTTCAAATGGTTCTCCTATATTTGATAGATCATGTAAAATTACAACAATGTCTAAAAAAGCTATCGGTTTCTCCCATGATTAACTAGACATTCTGGTGTAACAATCCCTATAGAGAATGCATTAACTCTTAAATCTAATTTATTTTCTACATCAAATTCTCCTACATTTTTATCTTTTTATCTAAGGACCTCAAATGCCCTTGAATTGATTATAAAACCAATTATGTGTATGTCGATACTTAATTTTCTTTTACATTACCTGATATAGATGGGATAACTATAAAGCTTTTCAATTTGACATTTTCAATTGATTGTAAAGAAATTTCTATAACAACCGTGACATTAGCTACATGATTATCTTCATGAAACTGATTACATACCACATATTTCCATTTGTGGCCGGCAGCATGAGAGATCTTATCATGGTAGGCACATCGTGATTTGATCAATTTAATAATCAGCTCAAAATTCTCAAATGTTTGCAACCTTTCTACTCCTTTTATAAATGCCAACTGCAACTCCAAAATTAATGCTTCAAATTTTGTAGTATTATTTGTACATGTGAACTAAAGTCTGAATGCATCCACAAGGCTCTCTCCTCGTCCGTCTACGAGTTGCACCCTTACTTGACCACCTTGATTCAAATTTACAGCCACCAAATTTCAATGGCCACATGTCATTTTTATCTGGTTGCCACTCTTGGGATGGCTGAGAAGCCACTACCTTATCTTGCTTCTTTATTTCCATAATATACACCCTTCACTCTCTAAGAGAGTGATTTAATCTTTTTCTATTGAAGAGAATAGAAGAACAAATGGAACATTTTATCCACTCCCAAATAAAAACAAGCTACGTAGATCTCTGTTGTTTCATTTTTACTAGTGCCTCCAAACTTTATGCAGTGGATGTTTATTACGTATCCTTTCAATTGTTGCATGCTGAACCTCGTGGTCTTACATACCTTCTCAAAATATCTCCTCTTTTAAATACCTTAAAAAGAGATTTATGTATCCTCTAATTTGCGTTCTTTAGAGATTCTATAAATCAATGCACTATAGGTGTAGATAATCGGGGAGCAAGCAAACTGTACACCATACTCAAAGCACAATTTTTTGTAGAGCCAACTCAAAAAGCTCTATTACAACCCAATCAATCAATAATTTTACGATACTATTACAAACAATGGGCTGTGTGGAAGTAGAAAAAGGTGTTATGCACTTAATAAATAAATAAAAGTATATTTAAATAAATATTTATTTGTTGTATGTCTTTTGAGATATTTTCAGTCACAATAAATATTTATTTGGATCTATTTGTAAAATTATATTGTAACATTAATTAGATATTGTAAAATTTCAAACTAAGAACAGGAATTCTATTGATAGAAACACAAAACAACTTTATTATTTCTCTGATAATAAAATCCATTACATATGACCTCTCTTTATAGAGGTTTCTCATCCTCAAGTCTAACTATAGTTCATACGCATAGCTCATGCAAACATTGAACTAAAATAGTTTGTCTAAATATGTAATACCCTTCGTTTTGCTGATTCTTTTTTTTAGATACTCGTTATGTTATGTTGTGTACTTGGGTTTGTGATGGTGATTATTTCACCGATTTGATTTGTGTGGGTTTACAGTTTAGTTTGGTTGGATGCACTTGATACTACTTATGTTGATTTATGATATATGATTTGTGGTGTTGGTACTATCAAGGTATGTAATCATTTTTCTATGATGTTATGTGGTGATGTTATGGTTTAATGCTTGTTTATGGATTATGATGTGTATGCTAGTGGGTCTTGGTGAAAGGACGGAGTAGCATCACTCATTCACGAGTGCCTTGCTACGCCACGACTACCTTTCACAATGTGTATGTATTGGAGATTTATATGTACTTGACGTTGTTTTCATGCAGGATGCAGGTATTGGACACCAACTCCACCTGTTTGACAGGTCCGAGTGTGTCTTATAAACCCAACAGATATGAAGTTAAAAAGGAGTTTATAAGGAAGTGTCCCCGTCCAAATTGTCATGTGTTGTTGTGTCTAACAGTGTCGTCCATAACTATGTCCCTGTTCTATTGGGTATTGTGTTATTCATTGATTTTAATCTTTGTTTTATGTGTTATTTAATTAATGTTTATGGTTGATAATTCTTGGTAAATTAATAATGTTATTTTAATTAATATAATTAAGTAGTTATGAAAATATGGTTAAGTTAATTGTTAAATTTAAACTTATTATATTTTAAAAGATTGTTAAATTAAATGTTGTCTATTTAATTAAAAGGGATAAATTAATAAATTAAATAAATAATATTGTTGACAATTATAAATTATCGTTTGTAAAAATGAAATAATATAATTTAATGACTTTTGTCAAGTTGAGGATAATTATTAAATTAAGAGATTTTAATTATGTGAGATAATTATGAGCTTTAAATCAAATAAAAATAAAAGCAAAGGATTTCATTCGAAAAGGAGAAAAATCAAAAAGAGATGAAAAGGACGAATGCATGTTTAATCTTTTTCAAGAATTATTAAAAGAAGGGAAAATTGCTTCTTTGGGGGATTTTTGGTTTCTGAAAAAGAAAGGAGTTTCTTTTAATTAATTGGAGAAAAGGAGGGAGTTTTTTGGGGGAACATTTTTGTGTGGCTTGAGAAGAAATAATTGTTTTTATAAAAAGTATTCTGGCTTCTACGTTTTCTTTGTAAAAAAATTTACACAGAATTTGAGTGCAAAGAAGAAATTGGAAGAGTTGCTGAGGAAAGGAGGAGAATTTGTGAAGGCGGTTTCGAAAGTGGAAGGAGGAGGTTGTCGCACTTGTTACTTGTTTACAAGCGTAGGACTCTGGGTTCTTTTATTGTTATCTATTTTAATTCGTTCTCCCCAATCCTTTCTGTTGATTGTACATTTTGTTTTGAAGAAATTCATATATCCTTCTGGAGAAGATTTGTGTTTATTTTTAGAGAGAGTTATTCATTTGTAGCTGTGAAGATTGGATTCTTGCTTCAAAGATGAAGTTATCCATAGAATTACATTATGTATTAAGGAGAAAATAAACATATATGTGTGTTTGATCTGTATTTTTCCTGAGAGAGTGGGTTTGTTATTTATTATTATATATATATATATATGTCATTATACTAGCTTTGTGAAAACTAGATTTTAACCTTGAGAAAAGAACCAAATCAAAGTTCTAGTCTATTTAAAATATATATACATAAATCTGTTAGTATCGTTGTGTTATTTTAAAAAACATATATATTTAATAACAAAAATGTATTTGGGTTGGGAGAGGGACGGTGATGTCGTACCCTAACCACTGCCCCTTTGCCTACATTATGTTAGTGTGTGGGGGCTATTGTGCAGCCCTGGGCTGGCCGAAGCCTATCCCATACCTTTTTGAATTTTATATTTGGGCGAGTGCATGAAGTTGGTCGCACTTTTGTGGCCAAATGGGAAAAAAAATTGAAAAGAGATAACGTGAGAGCATTATAACATGCTCACGTTATATGATTTTAAAAGCAAAAAAAAAAGTGAAATCTGTATTATTTGCTTTTTACTGTTTCTTAGCTCTGCCCGCGGCAAAAAACCCTCACTTTCGCGCTCGCATTCTAGGAGGAAGGATTTTTACCTATTTCATCAAGAACAATTGGATTTTCTTTGCAAATATGGTGCCATGATGACGAAGAGATGCAGGAGGTAAGTATTGTTTGCTATTTGTTTTGAGTTTGTTAGTTTGAAATTGATTTTGTTTGTTTTAGGTTAGATTTGATAGTTTTTTTTTTAATTTGTAGGAAATCCTGCAAATCCTCAACAAGAAGAGGAAGCAAATCCTCAACAAAATCAACCTCCCCACCATTCTCTCAACACCCTCCTCGCACTCAAGAAAATTTGAGTGAAATTGAGAACAATAGAAAACAACTTGAGGATCTTATCAGTAGGTTGAGTGATCCAAATGCTTCAACCACATAAAGAATGCTTCTAAAAAATTCATTGAAAGATATGTTAAAAAATGCAATCACCCAACAAATATCTAGATGGAAAGATAGGAGGCAGACAACCAGGGCATATTATGCAGGAAAATTATCATATAAACAAGTAAAAGATTTAAAAATTACTAAAGGTGATTTGTGCTCTCTATTCACTAACCCTAAAACAAATCAAAATCTTACCTTCAATGCAAAAAGGTTTCCTATTCATTGGTGCCACCACCAAGAGATTAAGAACCATTTTTATGAAAGATGGTATATGGTCTTTGATTACCCACCGTGCAATAATTGTGAAGTCCCCCAATATTTTCTTAGGAAACTATACAATGAGTTTGTATTGAACCAAATCCTAAATTATTTTGATATGAGGGAGTTCCAGGGGAGAGGTGGGGGGTCAGCTCAGGATAGGCCCGATGCACAGCCGGATCTTACGCGGCAAGGGAGATGACCTCTCGCTAGGCCGCCTGTGAGCAGATTGTGATGCCTGCCGTTGCGAAGGAGAGTGCGACATAGAGACATTGTAGGTGATCACAACTTTGACCCGAAGTGTCATCCATCACACTAGCCCTAAATTATACAACGCCATCTAGGGGAGTCTTCAGGTGGTGGCCTTCGAACCCATGTGTGTCAATCTTGTGAGGCGACTTGTTTGTATGACCCTACCGACACTCAGGAGGGTGCTACGTAGGATCCATATGCTACTATGCACCTGATCAGTATGCATCTACGGGGATGGGGAGGACTAAAATTTTGCTTTATGCATATGGCATTGGTACTCGAGGTAAAATTCAGCATGTTCAATGTTGAATTTAATTTATTAAATTTGATTGTGAAATGCAAGATTAACTAATTTAGTTTTATTATTTTAATAAAATTGCAGGGTCACAGTGTAGAGACTGGATACACTAGTCATCCACCTACTTATTTTTGCAGTGCACCTATCAGTGGGGTATGTAACTAGTAAAAAATTATAAATTTATTACATGTTAATAGCATTGTTTTACGAATGGTATTTTAATATGTGATTTTGGATGTTGAACAGGGTAATGTTGGAGGTTTCAAGGAAACACCTCCTAGTGCCAAGATTTGATCAAACGCTCACGGAGGTAATATAGAATAAAGAGAGCTTAACTAATGAATTCTAAGTTTAATAGATTTGTGTAGTTTATATTCATATTGTTGGTTATGTTGCATTACACATCATTCAAACTCAAAGCATTACTTCAAATTCGATAACTAATAATAAGAAATATATAGTTTAATACTTGTACTCAAAATTTTGTTCATTAGATCTCATACATTATAAGTCATCACATGGATCGCTATTGTAACTTTTTGTGATTGAATAATTTATTGTTTTATTTTCAGATGTTGGTGACAGAAACACCGCCAAACGTTACGAGGGCAATGGATATTGGTGTTTCCTCCTCTATACAATCCTCGATGGCTCTGATAGGGGAGGTATGAGGCAAATTACTAAATTTCAATTTACATTCGTTGTTATAGATGAGCTAGTTCTAGTGAAAAATCAAACCATTATTGATTCATAGTTTAATTTCTATTTGGATGGTTTATACAGGGCTTGAGCATGCCTCAACATCGGCGTGCAAATATTTCCATTAAGGAGAGTGATCGTGAGATGGTCGTAAGTGATTATTTTGTTAAATATATCAATTTTTATAATGTAATTTCTATATATTAATGTCTTTACTTCTTATTGTAACAGTTAAAACTTCACCAGGAGCTAAACACTAGGAGGAGCAGCAAGAGCACTCCTCGAGCACAACAGACTTATCACCATCGGATCACCAAGCAAAGGGAAAGAAAATTGTATTTGAACCAGAGCATGGAGAGAAATGAATTTTGAATGTAGAGCCCTTTGTTGTATGCCTACCATGGTACATATTTTGTATTGGATATATTTGACATTGTATGCTTATATGGCATTCTCGTAAGCCTATATGGCTATTTTGTAACTATATTTTATACTTATATCGACATATATTGATGTATGCGTACATGGCTATTTGCTTTTAATACAAATATTTTTTATCGATGGTGTCCATATTTGCATTATAAATTCATGGTTCAATAGATATGAGTTACGTGTATTCAAGTGTATACTTTACAACTTACGCACATATAATTTTTGACTTACGTGTGAACATCGAAAAGTGTGAAAATTTATGTGTGTGGAAGTCAAACGTAAGCCAATTTTGCAATTCTCAGTTCTTGCATACTCGATCTTATGGACTTATTCCTTCCTAGCACATATTGTGAATATTTCTCATTTGGTGCAAATGACAGATTCCTCATTTTTGAACCACTCATAGCAAAGAGATTCACAATAAGACTTTAGCATTGGAACACTACTCCATACTTCTCTTGTCTAGACCATAAAGGATTGAAAATTCTTAATTTGATGCAATGATAGTCCTAAGATGAGAATTTATATAACCATGCCTATTTTGAAACTTCGCATCTAATACTGCATCACCAAGAACTTAAGAAGTGTTGCATAAGAATGTTAGGTTTGATAGGCCTTCTCTTCCCTAAGGGAGGAGAGCCTGCATCTTGAATTTTGAACAAAATTTTAAGAAGCAAACATTTTACCTAGAATATTCAAACCTAGATGACATATTTGGCTAAGTCTATCTTGAAAATTATCAATGCATTCAAACTCTAAAGGAGATTCTCCCTGAAAAGAAAACTTTACACTTTTTCCCAAGGAAAGAAATTGCAACAAGTTGTATGATTTATCTTATTTCTTTCTCACAGTTCATGGTCAATCATTCATGGCTCAGGATAGTTCCGTTCCAAGGCAAGGACACCCAAAAAATCATTGAGATTCTTCTATGATCTACAAGAAAAAGGTTTTGGCTCTTTCACAATGTAAATAATTATGTAACACTGTTTTCTTGTTTGCCTTCCACACAGAAAAATGTTCACACTTTTCAGATTGATCAATGATCAATAATGGCTAATTGTAAAAACTTGACATTTTTATGTTTGAACTTAAATTTATAATTTTGTATCATGACATTCGAGTATCACTAATATTTTAATATTTGACCATGAAAGTGGTGGTGTATTCTGAACTTGATTACTGCTGCAAATATGTATATATTTCTATTTTTTAAATATTTTTGTATTACCGAACCCAAAACGAACCCAACCCCCCAAAAAAATTTCCCGAACCGGAAAACCAGGTTCTTGAACCCAAACCCGAACCCAAAGTCGAACCGGTAACTTAGTAAAAAATAGATTTTATAGTTTATATTCATAACGTTGATTACATTGCATTGCACATCTTTCAAACTCAAAGCATTGACTCACATTTCATTACTAATAACTATTGTTGATAGATGACAAAATCTCAATTACAATATAGTTTTTACAAAGTCAACCTAAGCAGTTATGCAATTACTTCACATTGCATAACTAATCACTAGGAGCAGCTACCAATTGCATTTGGTTGTCATGGCATTCTATGAGACCACATTTCTTTGAGGCATTTTTTCAAACAATTCACTGCCTTGTCTATACTACAACATTTTTCATACATGTCTACCAAAGCATTTTGTCAAATAGTTCAAGTGTTGCCTTGTTGCTATGGCTGAAAGCCTAAAACAAGTGCTTTCAAACAAGCTATGGATGCTTGGAAAAAATTTATCAAAAGCATAATAGTAAGCAATATCATAGACAAGGTAGCACGAACTCTTTGAAAAAATGCCTCAAAGAAATGAGGTCTCATGACCTGATGGAATGTCATGACAATCAAATGCTTTTGATTGTCATGGCATTCCATCACCACGAGACCTCATTTCTTTGAGGCATTTTTTCAAAGAGTTCACTACCTTGTCTATGCTAACACATTTTTCATACATTTCTATGAAAGCATTTTATCAAACAGTTCATTTCCTTGCTGCTATGGCTAAAAGCCTAAAACAGGTGCTTTCGAACAAGCTATGGATGCTTAGAAAAAATCTCTCATAGCATAATAGTAAGCAATAGCATAGACAAGGGAATGAACTGTTTGAAAAAAATGCCTCAAAAAAATGTGGTCTCATGGTGGTGGAATTCCATGACAAGCAAATTGTTGTGGATTGTCATGGCATTCCATCACCATGAGACCACATTTCTTTGAGGCATTTTTTCAAATAGTTTGTTGCCTTATCTATGCTACTACATTTATCATACATGTTTACCAAAGCATTTTATCAAACAATTTGGTTCTTTGTTGCTATGGCTAAAAGCCTAAAATAGGTGCTTCCAAAAAATCTATGGATGCTTGGAAAAAATCTATCAAAGCATACTAATAATCAATAGCATAGAAAAGGCAGCAAACTGTTTCAAAAAAAGCCTCAAAGAAATGTGTCTCAATGGTGATGGAATGCCATGACAATCCATAGTTTTCTTGTCATGGCATTCGGCCATGCCATTCCATCACCATGAAACCACATTTCTTTGAGGCATTTTTTCAAAGAGTTCACCGCCTTGTCTATGCTACTACATTTATCATACATGTTTACCAAAGCATTTTTATCAAACAGCTTCTCTTCCTTGTTGCTATGGCTAAAGCCTAAAATAAGTGCTTTCCAAAAAGCTATGGATGCTTGGAAAAAATCTATCAAAGCATACTAATAATCAATAGCATAGAAAATGCAACAAACTATTTGTAAAAGCTCAAAGAAATGTGGTCTCAATGGTGATGGAATACCATGACAACATGTAATTTGCTTGTCATGGCATTCACATGCCATTCCATCACCATGAAACCACATTTATTTGAGGCATTTTTTCAAAGATTTCACTCCTTGTCTATGCTAACACATTTTTCATACATGTCTATCAAAGAATTTTATCAAACAAGTTCATTGCCTTGTTGCTATGGCTAAAAGCCTAAAAAGTGTGCTTTCAACAAGCTATGGATGCTTGGAAAAATATATCAAAGCATAATAGTAAGCAACAAGTTGGATGCAATACAAAGATTGCCACACTAACAACACAGGGACTCTTGTCCCAAACTCATCTTGAGAAGATCAAACAAAATTTCAACATTTCATCATAAATCTACTTTTTCATCCACTCAAATTCCCTTATCATTCATCATTCATCCTTCCACAAATCTGTATTCCAATTGACTCATTCAAAGAAAAAAACCATTTTAGAAAACTTTGATTCAATCAATTAGATCAACATGCATTTCAAAAACACCATTTTCAACAAGGCACTCTTCCATTCAATCAATTCATTCAACTTGTCCCAAATAGTCAATCCATCATTATAATTGGCTTTTATACTTTTACCAGACCATCAAGCACTGTGAACATCATTATTACAACTGATACAAATCAGGAACTTGCTCTCTTAACTTTGTTATGACTGAACTTACAATTTCATGTATTATTTTACACCAAGTCTCCTCACTGTCCAACTATCAAAACAACATATCTCACTTCTAAACCTTGTCCAAGACTCCATACATCCCTGACACCATCACTTAGACAACATTATCCCAAAATCAACTCACCGATCACTGTTAGGTCAGACTTCTATTCTCTGAGCAGTCAAGGCACTACTTCTCAATGAGACATTCATGCCCTAAATTGGGTAAACCAAACACACTAGTTTCAAAACCCAAGATCCAAAACACTTTTAGAGACCTCTTAATGCCCATGTCCTCATATCAAAAACTCAAAATAACTTATATTGAAGAAATAAGCAGTTTTTAGTTTGAACACTGTAAAAAAGGCTACTAAAATAGGCTTGATTTTCAAAGAAGACCCCCTTCAAACATTCCCAATACACTTAAAACCTCAAAAAAGTCATTATACATAACACAAAACTCCCAATTTATCCATTTTCAGGGATTAAAAGACTCCTTTTGATAGTATATTGACAAACCCTTGTTTATAGGGTGAAAAACTCAAAAATCAATGAGGGTTTCCTGTATAGGCTACATGCAAACCTCAAAACCTTCGGCCAACAATTGGAACATGTCAAAATACATCTGAAAATGCATTTGGAAACATCTTCTAACCCATGCACTTGTTCTTTCTCCACTGTCATGCTGGAAACTGTTCATTTTGACTGGAAAACTCAGAATCTGCTGTGTAGCAGCAGCTCCTTCAAGGTATTCTTGCTTGTTCCTCCACTCACAAACATCAAAACATAACAAATAGCCTATCCCTAACCTGCTCCACCAATCTACTTGACCTACATTGGTGGAGTAGTGTGGAAATGCCTTATAAGACTCTCAAAACTCAATGCACAGGATTTCAGACCGAGCCATAAGAAGAATTCTCAAACAAACATTAAATTTATTGGATTCCTTCCCAAATGGATGAAAACAAATGGTGATTCCCCAACCTACTGGAAACAATCTAAATTTGAACCCTAAACTCTTGCAAAGTCCGTACAAGTTAAGAAACAACTGAAAAACACAGAAAATAAGCTAAAATAGGGAACACTTTGTTAATTTAATTCTTCCATAATACAATGATCTCTTTGCTCGGCCTTTACAATGATTTTAAAGAAGTTTCCAACCATCAACTACCTCTTCATCTTCCTTGAATGACCTATGACTCGTCCTCTTCCTTGATTTTCTTGATTTTCTTGTTTTGTCTCTTCACATTCCTTCCTTTTCTCTCTTTTACATATTTAGCATTTTGACAATATTACACTTTGTGCTTTTTCATGCCTTGATTACATTTAATTTTGGAATTACATGGACTTAAATACATTTTTAACAACTTATCCTTTTGAAGGCATTACATGACCTAGGTGCTCCTGCACCACAAGCTATGGTCTCATGGTTTTTTTCACATCAACATGATTTGATTCACATTTTTTTCACATGAAAATCAGTGTGAACTAGATTTTGTATTATGGAGCTATATTAAGTTGCACTTCAAAAACCAATGTAACAATGATACAAAACAATGTTTGAGACTACAAGAAGGCATCAAAATGGCTAGTGTACTAAAGAAATTCTTATGATTTACGAATAATGTTGATAACTCTACTCAGTTGGCTTCTTTTTTCAAAAGCATACAAATTGAACCCTAGCATCAATAGACTCTGTATATCAAACTACCACAATTCAAGTTACATCTGGCCCATATCATCGAGACACAACTTGAACAATAGGAGGAATGGCCTATTTCAACATACTACACTCAAACCCTTAAGGGATCAATTCGGTTGAACGTAGCTCAGAGCGATTCTGCGTGTTTGGGTATGAAAGAGGACTATGCGTAGCGTAAACATGCCTATTTGAACACATTGGAACAATCTGTTTGGTCACATGACTTGCAGAACGAAAATTGCACCACCTTGCAACTTTCCACTGAGCTTGCATTTGACACTTTTTCCATCAACTGAAAATTGGACACCATAGGAAAACCACTTCGAGATAATGAAAACCGAGAGAGGTTATTGTAGAGGGGCCCAACACAATTTCATAGGATCAGATGAGAAGTTTATAAGCATCACGGTGTCCGAGTAACCTCATGTTGAAGTTTGAAGCCATTTTGCCCTTTGGACCCTTTAGGGATCGATCTGGTTGAATGTAGCTCAGAGCGATTCCATGTGTTTGGGTGTGAAAGAGGACTATGCCGAGTGTAAACATGTCTATTCAGATGTGTTGGAACAGACTGTTTGGTCACACGAGTTGCAGAACAAAAATTGCACTACTTTGCAACTTTCCACTGCTTCCATTTGACACTTTTTCCATCAACTGAAAACTAGACACTACGGGAAAACCACTACGAGATAACAAAAACTAAGAGAGGTTAGGATCAGACAAGAAGTTTATAAGCTTCACGGTGTCCGAGTAACCTCATGCTGAAGTTTGCAACCATTTTGCCCTTTGGACCTTTAAGGGATTAATCTGGTTGAGCATAGCTCAGAGCGATTCTGTGTGTTTGGGTGTGAAAGAGGACCATGACTAACATAAAAATCTTATTCAAACGTGTTGGAACAGTCTGTTTGGTCACACGAGTTGCAGAACGAAAATTGCACCACTTTGCAACTTTCCACTACTTCCATTTGACACTTTTTCCATCAACTGAAAACTGGACGCTACGGGAAAACCACTCTGAGATAATGAAAATTGAGAGAGGTTATTGTAGAGGGTTCCAACCTAATCTCATTGGATCAAACGAGAATTTTATAAGTGTCACGGTGTCCGAGTAACCTCATGCTGAAGTTTGCAGCTATTTTGCCCTCTGGACCTTCAAGGGATCAATCTAGTTGAGCGTAGCTCGGAGTGATTCCGCGTGTTTGGGTGTAAAAGAGGACCATTCCTAGTGTAAACATGCCTATTTAGATGTGTTGGAACAATCCGTTTGGTCACATGAGTTGCAGAACAAAAATTGCACCACTTTGCAACTTTCCACTGCTTCCATTTGACACATTTTCCATCAACTGAAAACTGGACACTATGGAAAAACCACTCCGAGATAACAAAAACCAAGAGAGGTTATTGTAGAGGGACCCAACTCGATCCCATAAGATCAGACGATAATTTTCTAAGCGTCACGGTGTCTGACTAACCTTATGCTGAAGTTTGCAGCCATTTTGCCCTTTAGACCCTTAAGGGATAGATCCAGTTGAACGTAGCTCAGAGCAATTCCGTGTGTTTGGGTGTGAAAGAGGACCATTCCTAGCGTAAAAATTCCTATTCAGATGCGTTCGAATAGTCTGTTTGGTCACACAAGTTGCAGAACAAAATTTGCACCACTTTGCAACTTTCCACTGCTTCCATTTGACACTTTTTCCATCAACTGAAAATTAGACACTACAAAAAACTCACTCTGAGGTAACGAAAATCGAGAGAGGTTATTGTAGAGGGACCAACATGGTCCCATTGGATTAGATGAGAAGTTTCTAAGCATCACGGTGTCCGAGTAACCTTATGTTGAAGTTTGTAGCCATTTTGCCCTTTGGTCCCTTAAGGGATCGATCCGGTTGAACATAGCTCAGAGTGATTCCGCATGTTTGGATGAAAAAGAGGACCATTCCTAGCGTAAAAATTCCTATTTAGATGCGTTGGAACAATTTGTTTGGTTAGACAAGTTGGAGAATGAAAGTTGCGCGACTTTGCAACTTTTCACAAGGCAAAAAAAACCTAACCTTCAAATCTTGTTTCCAAACTTTTACCAGACCTTGGTACACTTTATTCATCTTTATTTTGACATGAACAAAGCTAAAACACCTTCTTACAACACTGTTTAATCAGATTTCACAATTGCTTGCACTAGAAGACCAAATTTGCTTGTAAGTGCTAAAACATTAAATCAGGTGTAACATGCAAACCGCAATGAATATTTACAGGATAAATACATTTTAGGGTACCCATTTTGGCCATTAAAAACATATATCATTTTCAAATACACTTATTTTGAGACACATGCCTGCTGTCCCAACTTCTTTACTTCTAAAGAACCCCAAATAGGCCATTTTAACAAAGAAATTAGTCTTTAATCATCACCAAAATACCAACAAACCTCAAAAAGTATTTTTTCATGTGTAAAAACTCTCAAATAAATAATTTTCAAGATGGAAAACACCCAACAATACACAAAATCTGTAAACCCTTGATTATAGGGTGAAAATCACAAAAATCGGTGAGGGTTTCAAGTATTTCACTCTAAGAAACCTCAAACACTCTGGCCAACACTTGGATCATGTCTTATTATGTCTAAAAATTCTTTTAGAATCATTTCCCTAGACATGCATTCATTATTTCTTCCATACCCTACATAAAACCTCCATTTTTGGATGAAAAACTCAGATTTTGGCTCTATAGCAGCAACTCCACCTTTGCATTCTTGACTTCCCTGCACAAAATGACTCAACCAAAACAATAAAATGATGCATACAAGGATTTAAATCTTTCAAAAAACACATTTAGATTAGTCCCAAGTAATTTTCCAAACCCCAAGTATCTATCTTGACAATTATCTCCTTTCAACTAAGTCTACTCTAGTAGCCATACAAACCATGTTTTTGGGCTTTATCACTTTAGCTTCCCAAATGAATTCTCAAATAAATGAATTTTTTTGAAGGCATATCAACTGATGCAGAGCAGGGTGGAGGAATACAAATTCAGACTTAAGAACCAAGAAACCAACTCAGGTTCATATATCTAATCCAGCTTCCATAAGGTCAGCACTATAGTCTTCCAATTCAGCACTGAACAACTAAAAGACCAATTCCTTAAAGAGAATTGTAAAAAAATCTATTGATCATCCAAATAACATTCATACTTCATCAAGAAGACAGATCCAAGCTTCCACCTAAAATTCATCTGCCAAAGTTTAAAGAAACATCAAGGTATCATGCTCAAGGGCTACAAGAACTAGCCCAATTTTACAAACAATCCCACCTTTAAACTTCTTGTCATAACAAGATCTCCTAGACAGTCATGAATTGTGCTTCAAAACCACAAATTTTCAGGTCAAATACTTTGACAAGTCTGCTAACCTGTTGCTCCAACAAACCCTCATTTTCCCTCCTAAAATCTAGGGTTTCTCAATATCTTCACTCAAACAACCACAATACACAAAACCAAAACATAAAACATGTTGCCCTAGGTCTGCTCAGACCTTTCAACCCTTCCTAAACTCAATCCTAACACAAATCCATGAAAACACAACTTGAAACCAACATTTTTTACATAGAAACTTAACATTTTATGCCTAGGCATCGTAAGAAATCGGACTTAAAGACTCTTCCTCACCAAGAAACTTCATTCCACACCTAATAAACATGCATGAAAGTCTTTCCACTGAGTCACATTTCTTTACAATAGGTGGGAAGACAAAAATTACATTTTTTTAATCACAAAACAGTGATAAATTTGTTACACGGGCTGCTACAAAAAAATTAGTATTTCTCTCTCCAAAACGAATATTGGAAGCCCTAATTGGAAGAAAATGGAAGCTAATTCACAATACTACATGAAAAATGAATGAGAAAGCCTTCTAAGAATGTACGAGTCTGTACAAGTGAAGGAAACTCTGAAAATACAGTAAAATTAGGAAATACAATGAAAAATTAGAAATAAAGCATTGAAAACTCTAAATCAAACATTAACCAAACTTTCTATATTGAATAATTAGACTTGAATGGACTTAAAATAGCAATTAAAATATCTCTTGATCTTCCCCAATGCATATGCTTTCCTTTTAAACTTCTATCTTTTTGTCTTCCACTAAAATTGTTAATTTTGGCTTTTGGCAGTTTTTACAACTTTTGCATTTTGTAAGTTTTCAATATTTCTTATGCAACACTTTAAAGACTCCTTCCTAAGACTCGCATTACATGATAAATGGTTTGTAAAGCCCTTATTTAACACAAATAACCCTAAAACACTTAAATTACAAGGTTCACCACGTGAATCCCCTTATCGATCAACTTCTTTACATCATGACTCAATTGACCTAATACATACAAAAATGGTATTGAATCCTTATTAAATGAAATAGAATGACCTCAAACCATCTAAGAACATCCTAAATGATCAAATGACCAAATAATAGAAACCACAAGGGTTCAAGTGTTGAAAAGATGGATTTGGTGCTCCTGCTTTCAAAAGTATGATTGCCAACAACATACAACGTTCACAAGGCCTTTTTGAAGGCATATCAATCTCCTCAACTGACTACAACCACTTTTCAACTTCTTTTACAAGTGTGACCCTTCAACTTCTAAGTATTTTCAAAATGACAACTTTTGGTTTAACAACATGACATTGTTATGTGCAACTTTTGACATATTGATGTAAATGACTCCATACCTAAACTAGTGACCTTATAATGGCCTCATTACATCATCTTGACCGTTACATTACGAATTTACATACATTTTCACATTTAGGCCATTCAGGGCTTCATTACACCAAATTGACAACATGCTAACATGACATTGCAACCTCATATCCTACCAACCCAGATTGACTTAAAACACTTCCTAATGGTCCTTGTGACCTTATTACAACATTCTTCATGGACTAAAAATCAAAATTTACCACTTGACCACCTTGTGGTCCTGATTGTCCTTGGTGCTCCTACACCATAAACACCCTACTATAACCCTACTCCACTGATCTACAAGCCTAATTCAGTGGATTATGCTTTATTTCTTTACTTGACTCTCAAAACCTCAAATTGAAGGTTCCAAACTAAATTTCAGAAAATGTGCTCTAACAGTGGAAAAACTCAATGGATTTTCTTCTAGATGGACTCAAAAGAAACCTAATTCTCTGTATTATCTTAATCTACAAATGACAAGGCCTAAATATACTGTACAAGCAGTACAAAGCTAACAAAACTGAAAGAAAACATAGAAATTTATGAACAAGGAACGTTTATTGCAAGATTTCATTCAAATCAGAATTGAGATTTGTGAAGATCATCAAAATAAGGATGTTGCATTGCCTTTCTGCTTGAGATTCTCTTGGATGGCTCATAAATCTGCATTTTCTGCAAGGAGGGACCAATCAATTTTTACTAGTTTAGTTACAGATACGCAAAGGAAAAGAATAAAAAGAAATAGCTCATCCAAAATAGATGGAAGGCACTTATAGATAGGCACTAGGTCTCTCAAGTTAGTCATCTTGGTCATACATCTTCACTGGGAGTTCCAAGATACCTATTGCATACAACACCTCTCATGAATAGAATTTCTTGAAATTTGAGATGCTCTTATAATGTCTACCTCATAGGTGGTCATGATAAGGTTAAATTCAAATGAATAACTTGAAATTGCCTCACCAAGCTTCACACACACTTTTGTAATGGATTAAAATTATAATTGAGATTTTTCAAGATCATCAAAATAAGGATGTTGCATTGCTTTTCTGCTTGAGATTCTCTTGGATGGCTCATAAATCTGCATTTTATGCAAAGGGAAACCAATCAATGTTTGCTTGGTTACATACAGATACACAAAGTAAAATAAGATGATAGCATTGGCATCAACCAAATTGATGTTAATACAAGTATAAATTAATAAGAACCGTTGTTCATATACTTACAAATTAATCCAATGAACCATCTGGGTCTGCTCTACTCTTTATTGTGTCAAGTATTGCCTCATGGTCAGACTCATGGACCTTCCACAAGGTCTTGTTCAAAGGTCTACCCCCATATTTGTTCAAATGAACATTGGATGCCATGACGACAAGGTTTGAGTAATGAAGAATCTTACGATGCATGTCAAATTCCTCAAACAACCAATGTTTAACACTCTTATGTGGGTACCCCTCTATTAATGCCCAAGCTAACAACGAACAGAGGGTATTCAATGTTTTCTCCATCTATAATTGGGCTTCCAATTTTTTTTGCCCAACTCAACGACACAAGTAATAGTTTGTACCCTCTTTCATTGTCTTCATCTCGCAATAATTGATAAACATGCCCGCATTTATATGTGTGACATATTCTTGAAATTAGTCAACATTATGAATACAGATAAAAGTAAGATAACAATATGGAATTTCAAATACTAAGCAAGTAGATATATTACTTGGTTGAACTAGATTTGATACATGGTCAAAGTCGACCGATGATTCCATCCGTGTTAGTTCCAATGCCATCGGAGGGCGATACGTGTGAAGTGGGCTAAGATAACTTGTCAACCATTTGTCAACCCACTCCCCTAACTCACAATCATTCCAGGATTGCATTGTACATGAAGAACAAAAGCATGCCATCTTACGTGTATCGATACTCCATGAACCTGTATTTGAGCTAAGGAAAGAGTGCAACTCACTCGATCTTGTTAGCATACAACAATCCTCATATGGTGCAATGTTAGTATCATCCATCAACCAAAAAAATATATGAACTAAAGACGTACCTTCATTACCTGGACCCATCGAAGCATTACACCACTTGATGATTGATCTTGCATCTGTCAACTGTGCACTATCTTTATACTTTAACTCTTCTCATGCTAATGCTCTTTTCACGCATGCTCTTGCACGATCATGCTACCCCTTTCCATGTCTAGCCTCACAAAAGTTTCACATATGTTGAACACGTGTAGTGAGATGCATCCTACACATCCAGTAGAACATGCACGCGTTCTTGAACTGTGCTGCACAGTTATCTGACCATATTATATGCCAACCGTATGATATGCCCCTCTTATCCAAATGAATGTAGAACATCTGGAAGCAACCTTGCATGAACTCTAGAGAATGTGTGTGATCATCACTAATATAAAAGTGATACTCCCTCAATACCTTCCTTTGGTCCTCTGTACTATCAGCTGCATGAATGAATGCTATGCGCACAAATATCGAAACCTGTGTGGAGTTGTAATACTGTGACTGCACCTCACATTATGGTTGTACAGTGTAGTTCTTTACAAATTCAACCACTGATACTATGCTACCAAATGGAAAGGTGTCCTTGCATAGCTTGAATTGTGTGTCTAGCCATCGGGCTCTATGGGTATGCCTTGCATACTCATACACTAGATTATCACGAAACATGGACATAAAATGATACATTGGAATCTTCTCAACAACCAAATCACACATTTTTTCTTGAGACCCATCTTTTGTAGCGTATGCCACTGTTTTATACTTCCTGAAATCTACTAATTTATGCCCCACCTCATCTATGCTTTCCATATGTTGACATACTCGCATTCATTGCAAGCCACCGCAACACTCACATGAACCATCCAAGCATGTTCTCCTGTAGAATATTTGGCCATCCTCTATTTGACATAAAAATTTTGATAAGAACTCTCTTGAAGATTTTGGTGGGGCTTCTATACCACAATCCTGCAAAACATCATTAGTATGCAAATCTAAACATATAGAATGATAAACATCATAATGGTTAGCAAATTCAATATGTAGTCTACAACAACAAGTAGTGCGTGTGTGATTTATTTTGACATAAAATGGTTTAATCATTTCAAAGAATCTTTGAGAAATACTAATTTGAGGATAAGCATTTTGAAATTTATGAAAAATTTGGGTTTGATTCGTATCCAAAAAATTCTTTGGATGTGGCTCACGGTTTCGACTACCAATTCTCCTTCTTACGACATCCCTTTAATTCAGAGATGGTCTTGTATTATTCTTCCAATAATCTTCAATTAGTGTTCTCAATGCTTCAATAAATTTTTTATCTTTATGTGGCAGTCTCCCCGAGAATTCCCATAATTCATTTTAATCGGTGCCGTCAATTCTTTGCCGCCTTTAAATGGCTTTTGATAAAGTTTTTCTACTAATTCCCATTTTTTCACTTGTCTTTTTAATGAGGCAAGATCTCTTTGTTTGATAGCTTACCAAAGTCGATGTAATGACACGTCGGGTGACATTACTATCCTTTGAGAGTGAGGTCTTACCCACATTTCCATAAGCATCCATTAGATTCTTCACAATAGTGTTTTCACTTGATGCATTCGATGTTCTCAACCCAAGAGTCTTCATGATATTTCTATACTTTAAACTCTGCATCATTTGAACAAATAGTTGACATCTTGTGGTCTCATTTAGCCTTTCAAAGAACATTTAACAAATCTTATCAGCATATCTTCTACAAGTGCATTCTAGAATCTTACCTTCCATGTGCTGCAAAATATCCTCATCAATATTAATCAAAAACTTTGGCTTTCTACGCAAAATTCTAGGTGGTGTTCTCTTAGGTACATACATCTCAACATTAGCAATTTCATCAATATTGAATTGAGGTGGGCTAGATTGCGTACCTTTGATTGAGGGTGGAATAGAAGACATACCTTGAGGTTCACATGGGGATGATGGCATACCTTGTTCATCAACTCCAAGTGATGATGTACTCTCAACTTCAGATGTGGTGGATGGTGTCCAACCATACTCACTTGTGGTAGATGGTGTCCCTCCATATTCGCTTGTGCTTAATGGTTTCCCTTCGTATTCACTTGCGGTAGAGGGTGTGTCTCCAACTACAATATATGCATCTCCCCTAGCATGACTCTTTCGCATTCACGCCCTTTGTGCTGCCAATTTCTTTTCTCTTTTTCACGGTTGAGGCTCCTCTACAACTGGATTGTTTTCATCAATTGTTCCCAATTTATGTTTTTCACGATATTCCCTCATCCATTTTTTCTCTTTATCTCTCAAGGCTTGGAGCTGATCATCTGTTAGTTTTTTCCTTTTAACAGTTCATTTCTTTGGCATGACGAATAATTTTACCTATGCAAAAAGTGCTAAGTTGTCAAATTAACTAATTGAAAGCTTTGGAAGCATAACTCAATGAAAGCTTTGGAAGCATACACAAAGAAAGTCCATTGACAACGTAAGGTTGTAACATGACAAACTGGTGCAAGAGCACCTAGGTCATGAAATTCTTTCAAAAGGATAATTTGTTCAATTTGTAATGTTCAAGTAAATATGATGAGTGAAGGTCATGAAATGATGAATTTCAATGTATTTGCACTATGAAATAGGTCACTAGGTGATATTATTGAAAAGTTTCTTTTTATAACAAAAGTTATCAATTATTGTAAAAATGTAAAATTGCACAAAAGTGGGAAGGTGAAGAGTCTTTTTTGTGGAAGGGCAAGGATGGGTTGATGAAGATGAAGAGGCAGTTATTTCAACTAATTTAGACACCTTTAAAAAGCATTGTAAGCTCGAGAAAGGCAGATCTTGTATCCCAAAAATCCATAAAAATAAATTAAAAAACCTTTGCTCAGTTATTTTGGAAATCTTTTCTATTCTTGTTTTCAGGTTGCATAGTGATTCAAGCATTCTAAGATTTGATTCTTGTCAGGGAAAGAGACTTCTTTCATTCTTGAAAGTTGTAGGAATCGCAATTCAAATAATCAATAATTTGAACTTAGTTTCCTAAGTCTCGGTCTGTGGTTTCCTTACAATTGTTTTGAGAGTCTAAAAAGTGATTCGTAGCCATTCCACCGATGTAGGGCTAGTAGGTCAGTGGAATGGATCATATTTAGTGTCTTTTCAATGTGAAGATGTGTGTAGCAAGGGTAAATAGAAATAAGAAGTCAGGATACTGTTGCATGAACAAAATTCTAAATTTTCTCATTCAAAAAAATAGTGTTTTCAAGTAGGGTTTGAGGAAACAACATGTAGAGGAGCTTAGAAATAATTTCAAAATAATTTGCAAACATAATGAAGCATGTTTCAATTGTTGGGCGGAGTAGTAGAGGTTTTGCAAATGTTTCATTAAAGAAACCCTTGTGGTTGGTGTGTTTTCACCCTATAATCAAGTGTTTATTGATTTTGTGTATTGATGGGCATTTCCCATCTTGAAACTTGTTTATTTGTGAGTTTCTACACATGGCCTAAGACTATTTGCAGCTTTGGTGGATTAGTGAGTAGTTCTATGATGACTTGCTTTGATAAATTGACCTATTTAAGGGCTTTTACCAGTAGACAGCATGTTGGTTCTACTCTCTTTTGTGAAATAAGTGTATAAAATTTTATAGTATGTTGAAAAGGATCAAAATAGGCCTGAGAATCTATATTGGGATTGTGTAAATGCTTTATGATAGAAAAGGAATTACCCGATTAGATGGAATGTTGGCCTACTAGAGATATTTGGCATTGTTTGCTAAAAATAGAGAATATGTAGAAACAACAAAAGGAATGTTGTTAATTGCTTGGGAGGAGTCTCATTTGTGATGCCACAGTTGTGTCTATGCTTGGTAATGTTTTGAAGGTAGATTGTGAAAGATTTGATGATTTGGGCATATGTTTCTAATATATGGCAATGGTGTCTTGAATGCAAAGTAGTCAGAGTGTGTATATACTGATATATTGGAATATTACAATCAAAACATGATGAAATTGGAATCTTAAAGGTCTGGTGAGAGTGTTAAAATAATGCTTCTTGTTGTTGTTACAAATTGTGTTTAAGTGAACATAGGATGATGGATGTTTTGATTTGAGCAAAGATATCTTAAATGGTTGGGATGATGTTTGATTACAGGTCTAAGAAATAGAGGTGTTTGATTGTTTTTTCCTTGAAGGGGTAAGTTGAGTTGATGAGTGATTGAAGTATTGTTTATGACAAGAACAAAGTTCAAAGTTGATTCTAAAAATGGTTTGCTATATGGAGATGGTGAATTGGCTACTGATAGCCTTATAACTTGAAATGAAATAAATGGATTTTGGTTGAATGAAAAGTAGTTTTGGATGAATTTGACAAAGTTTGTATAAATTGATCTTCTCCTAATTTGATTTGGGAAGGAAGTTCCCTAAAGAAATGATGTTGTTGAGTGGCTTGGCAATCTGATATTGCATCACAAACAAACAATTTGATCAACATGGAATAAGCAAAACAACAAAAATGAAAGCAAGCCATAATAGAACAAAATGTACAAAGATTTCACATACCTAAAAAATCAAAGTTTCAAATGGAGGAGTTCTACCCAATTATGCAGCCTTTGCTTCTTCCTTCCTCAAACTCCTCAAAAATTTGACTTCTTCAAAGTTTGTTCCCCTCAAAATTTCAATTATATCAATTATCAACGTAATTCAAACTTGAATTGATATTATATGCCTCTCAACGTGAAAACTCTACTATTTCATGCAAAGGTGATGGAAAGAACATTCAAAAGGTGATGGAATCTCAAAATCATGCATGCACACTTCACTCAATCACCAAAAAGCTACTTTTGT
>VDFB02379711.1:134852283-134906640 GCA_007258455.2 Sequoia sempervirens
CACTCTCCCACCCTCTCACACTCTCCCACCCTTCCACACTCTCTCCCACTCGCACCCTCTCTCCCACTCCCACCCTCTCTCCCATAAGCATAAATACATACATGACACACCAGCATACATATACATAAAAACATGTGAACAAACATTCAAAAAACTGGCATTTAACTAAAGGAATAAATAACGCGATCGTGTTATTTGTTGCTAGAAATGTTCCATGAAGAAGGAAAAAATGAAAACTAATAAATAACGCAAGCACGTTATAACGCGCTCGCATTATATTTTTCTTTGAGAATCCATGAGCCTTAGCTTTGGTATTTTCCTTGGAATACCAACCCAAAGGTTTGGAGGGCATTCTCAACGACTAGAGACGTGTTTTTTGCAAATTCTACAATTTTTCACATAATCGAGTTCGTGCTCACCATCAGGATTGTATTTGGTTCAATATCGACAAAATTGAACACATGGATAATGTTAAGTTCTCTCTTAGCTTTCCAACGATATAATTTTTTCACTTTCTGACAATGTTAGGTCTTTCATCCAAAATTTATTTTGTTTGTATGTCTGTTTTTTATCAAAAAGCAATGTTTGGTTTTTTTTTCATTATAAATTACACGTTCATCAAAATTTCAAATAAATTACATTTTCAGAAACTAGACTCCATTCTACAAATTTTAAAAAATAAAATTTTTAAAAAATCTATTACTTTCCAAAATTTGTAGGGGGAGCACAACCAAAATTCTGCTTTTTAGGAAGTGCCCACTTAGAAAATTAGTAAAAAATCAAATATTCATTAAAAAATTATCAGAAAAATTGTGCATCAACTAGATGTTGTTAGCTAACTTTTGACCGTAGCGATTTTAAAAATATTAAAAAAAAGTTCACTGTGCTCAGGTCATACAAGAGTTGTTATGTTATGTTTTTCTGACAAAAACAACACCAATTTGTGTACATCCCTCTGTTGAACCCATTAATCTCAACCATTTTCAAAATAAATTAGTAGTTTAGAAATTAGACTCAGAGCACTTTGATCCTTCTTTTTGTTCCATCTCAAAATTTTCAGTGTAACTATCCTCAATTTCAAGTCCAAGGTTAGCATTTCTTGATTTCAGAAAAAAAAATTGGCCACTTAAGCC
Organism: Sequoia sempervirens; assembly: GCA_007258455.2. Lineage (NCBI taxonomy): Eukaryota > Viridiplantae > Streptophyta > Pinopsida > Cupressales > Cupressaceae > Sequoia > Sequoia sempervirens. The sequence goes on from VDFB02379711.1 coordinate 134,853,417, forward strand.
CCCTTTCTGGGAACCATCTTGGTGCACTTACCCATTTAAAAAAAAGTTATTTTATTTAAATTTAAGTTTCAATAATATATTATGTATATATATATTATTTACATATGTATATATATATATATATAATATATTAATATCTATGTGATTTAGCAATTTATTATATTGATTTTAATATATTCAAAATAATATATATGTATATATATATGCATGTATATACACTTGGTGCAATTAAATGGAAATTCTTATGATGATTAATGGCAATGCTTGGTTTTATGATGTGATTGGCTAAATTGAAAACAAGCAACTTTTTTAATAAATTGAATTGAATGATTTTTATCAAAATTAAATAGATTGGGTGAATTGATTGTTTATATTTCATGGTTGAAATTGTACAATAACTCATTTTAAAATGTGTTTGTTGAGTTATAGATAACTTATGTTTTTAACTGAATCTTGAAGTCGTGTAATTTTCTAACTCCTTAATTTTCCTTGAGTCATTTGTTGTTTTGCTTGAGTCGTTTTATGGTCATATGGGAACCCTCAAGATTGTTTGACCTTTGTAGGAGTTGGGGTTATTGGTTTAGGCTTCTAGAGGTGTGGGAAAGTTGATTGTTTATTATGTCTTTTAATTTGATAATTCTCTTTACTTTGGTTGCAAATACGATTTTGGAATTGAGTCTTATTGGTATTTGTTTATACTTTGGCTATGATTGTGACTTTGAGTATATGCTTGGGTTGTACCGGTTTCATGAGTGATTATGCGTATGGTTATTGGTGAGATGTTTGTGCCTCGCGTATGTTTCAGTTGAGATTTAATACTTCCTTATGTTGGTACAACCCCTTGGAACTTTGATTTTGAGGTTTGGGTTTCTAGGGAGAGTGGCTCTACATGGGCGTCGGCGCACAAAGGCATAGTCAGGATAACCCACGTTAGAGTTAGTGTAATAAGTGATAACTTAATTAAATAAATTAGGGGATTGGGTAGTAATAACATTAACAAGATAAGTAAGGATGTATCGTCCACCCGTTAGGGCTTTCACAGACTAAGGGTGGGCTGAGAAGGCCGTGGTTGGCAAGATCGTTGCCTCGTCTCCATGAGAGGTTAACGGTTCTGCATGAGTCACCTTATGGGGCCGATGCCTGGAGAGGCTATCAGGATAACCATAGATGGGGGTCGACACCTAGAGAAAGGAAGTTAGGATAACCCATGTAGGACTATGTGATGACACTCTCCCATAGTTTCCCTTGTGTTTGCTTTTGTGCGTATCTAGAAGCGGTTGTGTCTTATGTTGTTAAGACAATTTTTTCTGGATTTTGTCTTTGTAGCCTCCTTTCAGTTATTCAATGTTGCATATATGCCTCATGGCAACTTTAATGGTGTTGGTGAAAGGTGCCCTTGGATTTTTATTGTTGATTGATTTTGCGATCTCATTTGGAGGGCTTGTAATTTTATTTTTGTTGGCACCTCTTATGGAAATTTAATGTTGATCTATGATTTTGGCAATTGGTTCTTGTTGGAATTTCCATTAGCAATCCCTTGATTTGTTATCTTTGCAAGCCTCTGGAAGTGGTCTCTTGATGTTATGTTTTCCTTTGTGTTTTCGTGTCTTCCTTGTTTGGAGTTGAGTCTTGTTGCTTTCTATTTGGATGATCTTGGTCGGGGATCCTTCCTTATTTACTCGTAGCACGGGGGTGGTCGGGTGGAATGTGCTACGCACCCCATTGGGTCCCCTGTCATACAATTGTACCATTCAGTGCAATGTTTTGCATATACAGCTGTATCTAGAGTTCATCATTTTACCAGATGTATACCTTATAAGTTACAGTTGTACTTTTTGTATTGATGTATTACTTCCACATGTGTTGGGAAGTCTCATGATGTAAACTTATGTATTTATTCAATAAGATGTACTAAAAGTTGATGTAATGTGTGACCATACTATGTAATTCTTTCTTGATCTATGATTGTAAATATCGTTTAATGTTTGTGTTGTATCTGTGGAAATATGTTCATTGCATTTCCATGTTTATCTTATTATGTATATGTGTATGGTTATCATATTGGTTTAACTTTGTCAAGTTGCTTTATCATTTATGAATGTTTTAAAATGGAAGATAAGTGAATGAATGCGTTACATTAATGGAAATTGGGAATTTCATCTTTCAGCTTTTGTTATGGGTTAGTTACGAAATGTCACCTCATGTACCCCAAAGGACTTAGGTGAATAACTTGTAATCTTTTAAATCTAATGTATACGATAATTTATACACTTTAATTGTTTAAAAAAAAGTTGTGCCATAAATGTTAGATGTATTAGTTTCCTTTGGGGTTGCATGGCGGGGTGTTACACTTGGTATCAGAGCCAAGGTTCATAAGCTAGGCATTATGAGCCCATTGTGTTGACCTAGCTGCTTGTACTCTTAAGGTTGTGTCATTTTTTTTGTGTCATCCGCACTTAGGAATCCAGGTTTGTCTCTAGGCGATGTTGGTCCAAAGTTACAAAAATCTAGTGGAAAGGATAGGACCCTCAGTGTAGTGCGCTATGCACCAATATTCTTTCTACTAGGAATATACATTGGGACCCTTGGGTTGTCTTGTGGTGTGTTCTATGTGAAGTAAATTTGAGTGTGTATGCGGTGATTGTGTGTTCAAAACTAAAATCTATCCCTTGGTGTTTTTCCAGGATGAGGATACAGAAAACACCTCGAAAGAAGGTTTGAGATCCGATATTTAGACAGCTATGGAAAATCATACTTCAGTATGATTATTCCAAATGCTCTATGCCCGTGGACTCAGAGACCATGGTTGAAGCTCTAAGGAGACTTCAATGAGAAAGAAAGAAGTGGACACCTTCCAGTAAGGAAATCGTTAAAGCAACCATCCTGGCTGAATTGAAAACGAACTAGGCAACCTTTGTGTGCAACTCTTGATCTCACATGTATCCCGTATCAAAGAAGCTTACCCTTATTTGTTTAGTGGCTTCCAAGAGTAAGCCATGTTCAGGGGGGAGGATGTAATACCCCTCATGTTGCTGATACTTTTTTTTAGATACTCTTTATGTTTTGTTGTGTACTTGGGTTTGTGATGGTGATTATTTCACCGATTTGATTTTTTTGGATTTATAGTTTAGTTTTGTTGGACGCACTTGATACTACTTATGTTGATTTCTAATATATGATTTGATACTGCTTATGTTGATTTATGATGTATGATTTGTGGTGTTGGTACTATCTAGATATGTAATTGTTTTTATATGATGTTATGTGGTAATGTTATGGTTTAATGCTTGTTTATGGATTATGATGTGTATGCTAGTGGGTCTTGGTGAAAAGACAGAGTAGCATCACTCGTCCGCGAGTGCCTTGCTATGCTGTGACTACCTTTCACGATGTGTCTGTATTGGAGATTTATATGCACTTGATGGTGTTTTCATGTAGGATGCAAGTACTGGACACCGATTCCACCTGTTTGACAAGTCTGAGTGTGTCCCATAAACCCAATGGGTAGGAAGTTGAAAAGGAGTTTATAAGGAAGTGTCCCCATCCAAGTTGTCATCCTCGTTGTTGTGTCTAATGGTGTTGTTGTCCACAATTTCGTCTTCATTCTACTAGGTATTGTGTTATTCATTGATTTTAATCTTTGTTTTATGTGTTATTTAATTAATGTTTATGGTTGATAATTCTTGGTAAATTAATAATGTTATTTTAATTAATATAATTAAGTAGTTATGAAAATGTGGTTAAGTTAATTGTTAAATTTAAATTTAATATATTTTAAAAGATTGTTAAATTAAAAGTTGTCTATTTAATTAAAAGGGCTAAATTAATAAATTAAATAAATAATATTGTTGATAATTATAAATTATCATTTGTAAAAATGAAATAATATAATTTAATGACTTTTTTCAAGTTGAGGATAATTATTAAATTAAGAGATTTTAATTATGTGAGATAATTATGAGCTTTAAATCAAATAAAAATAAAAACAGAGGATTTCATTCAAAAAGGAGAAAAAAAAGAAAAGATGAAAATGACAAATGCATGTTTACTCTTTTTCAAGAATTATTAAAAGAAGGGAAAATTGCTTCTTTGGGGGATTTTTGGTTTTTGAAAAGGAAAGGAGTTTTTTTTAATTAATTGGAGAAAAGGAAGAAGATTTTTGGGGGACGAACATTTTTGTGTGGCTTGAGAAGAAATAACTGTTTTTGCAAAAAGTATTTTGGCTTCTCAGTTTTCTCTATAAAAAAATTTACACCGGATTTGAGTGCAAAGAAGAAATTGGAAAAGTTGTTGAGGAAAGGAGGAGAATTCGTGAAGGTTGTCTCAAAAGTGGAAGGAGGAAGTTGTCACACTTGTTACTTGTTTGCAAGCGTAGGACTCCTGATTCTTTTATTGCTATCTATTTTAATTTGTTCTCCCCAGTCCTTTCTACGGATTGTACATGTTTTGTTTTGAAGAAATTCATATATCCTTCTGGAGAATATTTGTGTTTATTTTTAGAGAGAGTTATTCATTTATGGTTGTGAAGATTGGATTCTTGCTTCAAAGATGAAGTTATCCATAGAATTACATTTTGTATTAAGGAGAAAATAAACATATATATGTGTTTGATCTATATTTCTCCTGAGAGAGTGGGATTGTCATTTATTTTATATATATATGTCAGTATATTAGCTCTATGAAAACTAGATTTTAACCTTGACAAAAGAACCAAATCAAATTTATAGTCTGTTTAAAATCTATAAACATAGATATATTAGTATCGTTGTGTTATTTTTTTTAAAAAGATATATTTAATAAAAAAAATGTATTTGGGTTGTATTTGGGTTGGGAGAGGGACGACAATGCCGTACCCCAACCCCCACCCCTCTGCCTACGTTATGTTGGTGTGTGGGGGTTGTTGCACAGCCCTGGGCTCGCTGTGGCCTCCCCATATGGGGAGGTTCGCAGGCTCCCCCATACCTTTTTGAATATTTATAAAATTTAATTTTATAAATTTTAATTTTATAAATTTTATTTTATTTAAATTTAAGTTTTATTAATATATTATTGCATATATATTATGTATATATATAAATATATACATGTATATATATGTGTGTGTGTGTATAATATTAATATCTATGTGATTTAGCAGTTTATTATATTGATTTTAATATATTCAAAATAATATATATGTATATATATATGCATGTATATACACTTGGTGCAATTAAATGGAAATTCTTATGATGATTAATAGCAATGCTTGGTTTTAAGATGTGATTGGCTAAATTGAAAACAAGCAACTTTTTTAATAAATCGAATTGAATGATTTTTATCAAAATTAAATAGATTGGGTGAATTGATTGTTTATATTTCATGGTTGAAATCGTGCAATAAGTCATTTTAAAATGTGTTTGTTGAGTTATAGAGAACTCGTGTTTTTAACTGAATCTTGAAGTCATGTAATTGTCTAACTCCTTAATTTTCCTTGAGTCATTTGTTGTTTTGCTTGAGTTGGTTTATGGTCATACGACAACCCTCAAGATTGTTTGACCTCTGTAGGAGTTGGGGTTATTGGTTTAGGCTTCTAGAGGCATGGGAAAGTTGATTGTTTATTATGATGTCTTTTAATTTGATAATTGTCTTTACTTTGGTTGCAAATACGATTTTGGAATTGAGTCTTATTGGTATTTGTTTATACTTTGGCTATGATTGTGACTTTGAGTATATGATTGGGTTGTACCGGTTTCATGAGTGATTATTCATATGGTTATTAGTGAGATGTTTGTGCCTCATGTATGTTTCAGTTGAGATTCAATACTTCCTTATGTTGGTACAACCCCTTGGAGCTCTGGTTTTGAGGTTTGGGTTTCTAGGGAGAGTGGCTCTACGTGGGCGTCAGTGCACAAAGGAACAATCAGGATAACCCATGTTAGAGTTAGTGTAATAAGTGATAACTTAATTAAATAAATTAGGGGATTGGGTAGTAATAACATTAACAAGATAAGTAAGGATGTCTCGTCCACCCATTAGGGCTTTCATAGACTAAGAGTGGGTTGAGAAGACCATGGTTGGCAAGATCCTTGCCTCATCTCCATGAGAGGTTAACGGTTTCGTACAAGTCACCCTATGGGGCCGACGCCTGGAGAGGCTGTCAAGATAGCAATAGATAGGGGTCGACGCCTAGAGAAACGTAGTCAAGATAACCCATGTAGGACTGTGCGATGACACCCTCCCATAGTTTCCCTTGTGTTTGCTTTTGTGCGTATCTAGAAGCAATTGTGTCTTATGTTGTTAAGACAATTATTTCTTGATTTTTTTTTGGTAGCCTCTTTCAATTATTCAATGTTGCATATATGCCTCATGGAAACTTTAATGGTGTTGGTGAAAAGTTCCCTTGAATTTTTTTTTGTTGATTGATTTTGCGATCTCATTTGGAGCGCTTGGAATTTTATTGTTGTTGGAACCTCGTATGGAAATTTAATATTGATCTATGATTTTGGCAGTTGGTTCAAGTGTTGGAATTTCCGTTAGAAATCCCTTGATTTTTTATCTTTGCAAGCCTCTAGAAGTGGTCTCTTGATGTTATGTTTTAATTTGTGTTTTTGTGTCTTCCTTTTTTGGAGTTCAGTCTTGTTGCTTTATGTTTGGATGATCTTGGTCGGAGATCCTTCCTTATTTACTCCTAGCATGGGGGTGGTCTAGTGGAACGTGTTATGCACCCCGTCGGGTCCCCTGTCATATGTGACCATATCATGTAATTTTGGTCATATGTCCCCTATCATTACATAGTTGGGTCACACATTACATTACATTACGTGCTAATTGTTTTTTAAGAAAATTGAAAGGCCATAACGCGAGCACATTGTAACACACTTGTGTTATGGCTTGGTAAGACCCAGCCTAAGGCTTAGTCACTCTAAGCCTATAACATGCTCACATTATAACATGAGAGCGCTATAGCCTATTATAACAAAAACAAAAGAAAATCTGATTCATTTCCATTTTCACTATCAGGAGGCTGGTGTGTAGGATACGTCTGCAGCTACGGAGATGGTGATGGCAGATGACATTTTGAATGAGGCTTTCAGTGTCAATACTCAGGTAAATGTTAGCATATTCATTTAATTTAATTTATTAAATCTAATTTTTGAAATACAAGATTAACTAATTCAGTTTAATGATTGTAATAAAATTTTGAGTCATAATTTTGATGCTAGATACATCGGCCCTCCACCTTTTTTTTACTCCACTACATCTACTGGTGAGATATGTAACTAGTAAAAAATTATAAATATTACATGTGAATAGCATTTTTATATGAATGGTATTCTAATATATGATTTTGGATGTTGAATAGGTTAATATTAGAGGTTTTGCGGGAACACCTCCTAGTGCCAGTGGAGTACAAACCTTCACGCAGGTAATAGAATAGAGAGTTTGACTAATGAATTGTAATTAATAGATTTGTGCAGTTTATATTCATATCATTGATTACATTTCATTCCACATCTTTCAAACTCAAAGCATTACTTCACATTGCATAACTGATAACTAGATGTTGATAGATGAAATTTTTTCAATTACAATATACTTTTTTAGAAAGTCAACATAAGTAGTGATGCAATTACTTCACATAGCATAAGTAATAACTAGGAGCAGCTTCCAATTGCATTTGTTTGTCATGGAATTCCATGAGACTGCATTTTATTGAGGCATTTTTTCAAATAGTTCACTAACTTGTCTATGCTATGGATGCTTGGAAAAAATCTATGAAAGAATAATAGTAAGAAATAGTGTATACAAGACAATGAGTTGTTTGAAACAATGTGGTCTCATGGTCATGTCCATCACCATGATACCCAATTTCATTGAGGCAATTTTTCAAATAGTTCACCTCCTTTTCTATGCTACCACATTTTCCATATGTGTCTACCAAATAATTTTATCAAATAGTTCACTTCTTTTTTGCTATGTCTAAAAGCAATATAAGTAAGTTCTTTCCAACAAATAATGGATGCTTGGAAAAAATCAATCAAAGAATAATAGTAAGCAATAGCATAGACAAGGCAGTGAGTTGTTTGAAAAAATGCCTCGAAGAGTAGAAACCAAGCCTTTAGCCAAAATTCCCCTACAAATCCTTTTCAAGGTCCTCATGGGTATGTGTAGGATCATCATGGAAAAAGCAGGCCCTTAAGTGGCAAAAAATTCAAAAAAATCAAAGTTAGGCAACTTGACATAAAAATTTGAATAAGTTATATATATATTATTTCAAAAATATGTAAGAATAGAATCTGTAAAAAATTGAATGTAGTTTCTAAACTACTAGGTTTGTTTAAAAAAAAAAATGTATTTGGTGAAAATTTTAAATTTCAATGTAGTGGTACTTAAATTTCAAGGGAAAAATAAAAGTAGGTGTCGACCACCCTAACCACAATAAAATGATAGTTTTTTATAATATTTTAGATATAAGTAGAGGACTCATGCCCGATGTGATGCATATTTTTTGTAATTTTTTCCAAGTAAATAATTAATTATGAATTTTTTTTATTACAACTTTTAAAAAAATATAAAACTCATTATGTCGACCACCTTGGTCAAAACTTCATGAAATTCAATTTATCTTTTTTAATCCTATAGTATGCGAAGTATAGAATGTGACACATGTTTTGGATTTAAAAAATGTGATACTTTTTGAAAGCTATAGATTATTTTCAATCAGCCTATCAATCAGGACTTTAGTCGTAATTTGAATAGAAAATGAATAATAATTACTTATTAAAATCAAAGTAAAGCATAATTTATATTGGTGGAAAGTTGAGAATCTCCTTTGAAAACCCTTTTCGTTTCATCAATTTTGGGTAAAAAAATAGTCATCAGCCACATACCCATCATATTGCCACTTTTTTGCTCATCATGATCCTGCACATACCCTCATCCTCATCCTCAATTTACCAATCCATGGAAGCTTCCACCTCATCTTCCACTTGTTCATATCCCCACCCCTCCTTCTTCATTTCATGATCCCCCTCCATCTCATAGCCAAGACCATACTATACCATCCACCCCATCCCAACATAATACCATATGAAAGGCAATGAACTATTTGAGAAAATGCCTCAAAGAAATGCAGTCTCATGGTGATGGAATATCATGACACATTTGTTTGTTGAATGGCATTTCATCACCATGAGATCACATCTTTGAGGCATTTATTCAAACATTTCACTACCTTCTCTATGCTACCACATTTTTCATACATGTTGATGGAACCCCTCAAAAAAATTCTTTGGTTCCATGTTTACACTTGCAAATACTTGGTTTGGACCCACGTTTTTGGCTTAGGGTTATGTTCCTCATCATTTTTGGGGGGTTTGTATTGCCAAAACCCTTCAAAATTGACCTACAAGTCTAGAAAAACCCTTGGGAATTCTATTTCTACATTGACTTGATGCTCTCGATCTCCAGTTGTCTAAGTCACCACTTATGCCATTGAAGTCATTATTTTCACCAGCTCCTTGGGTTTAGGTTTTTCGGTCACCAAATGCATTATCAACACTTAATTTTCTTACAATTGGGCTTGAATTTCATATTTAATAGGTCTTATGTCTTAAGTTTTCTTTCCTAAGTGTTAAGTTGTTGTCGACCTAATAGTGGCCCCCTTTTTTTAAGGTAAACATTTGTGGAATGTGTGGATTTCAAATTGGAGATGACCATTAGATCACCATAGGCACATCTGGGTCGTTCCCCGTGCACCCATTTGTTTTTCTTTCCCATTAAAATAATGAGGGTTGATGGGCAGTTTCCATGTGTCATGCCAAGTAGTGGGACCAGTGTTTCCAAAAGGCCAATAGGTGTAGCTTTGATGAAGATAAATGATAGGAACCTCAACATGTGTTTTCTTCAGGACCATTCCCTGCACGCTCATTCGTCTTGTGTAATAAGGTGAAGTGATCGCACGGGCTAGCAGGAATTAGACACATGTAACCTATATGCGGTGGACCTGATGTCTCTTTATGATTGGCGAATGATATTAAAAGGAAATCAAGGTTGATCATTGAACGATGTGGCCACATCCTGGTTGTTCCCCGCATGCCTGTTTGTTATATTTCTTCCTTAAAATAATCACATGGGCTAGCGGGCGAAATGAAATATGTCATTCCATGGAGGGACCCACTATGCTATGAGGACACCATGTGTTTTTTGAATTGAGATCGATGGTCGGTTGCGGGTGACATGGGTTGATCCTGATCACTCCCCACCATCCCCTGGGTTGCTCCCTTATACTTTCCATTTCTTAGCGGGCAAGCGGGAAAGTGCCATGTGGAATGTTTCAAAGGCTCAGATGGATTCTAGTGGAGATGGAATGCTGCTAAATTTGGCCAAGATGGCATTGTGATAAAAACAACGCCATATTTGAGATTATTCTTTCGGCATGTGATTAGGATTTCGGCCATCAATGTTGTCAGAGGCTAGTATATGCGAGAAGAAGAAAATAAAACAAGGCAGGGTACGGGCTAATTTTTGGAGATTGAATCAAGATCATCCCCCGTTGTCCTGTTGTGATGAATTTCAAGTGTATTAATTCCCACGGATGAACGAGTAAGTATGAGACGATAGGCTCTATTTGACGCTAAGTATGGGGTTAAATATGTTGACAGAGTGGATGTATATCTACTTGGGGAATTTCTTATTAAGAAAAGGCATTAATAACATGTAATTAAGATTGTTCATGATTACTTACTCTGATGATAACTATCTGTTGATTTATCTTGAAGTGTGATCAACAACTGGGATTTAAAAAATCAAAGAAAATTGTTGTCAGCTCATTCACATAAGCTTTTCTTGACTATTAATGGTTGGCACACTTGCATGGCTTGATATAATGAGGATCGATAGCCATATTTTTCATTCAGAATTTGCATTCTAAGATTGAAAATTAGGTTAATTCTGAGAGTAGGTTGGTGAGGGTTTCTCAACTAGTTAGGAATCTTCTTGTTCTTATTCTGGTTATTGTGAAAATGAATAAATCAGTCAAGTCTGCTAAGCCAGTCCAAAAGTTCAGGAGATTGAATTTTCTTGAATCTAAGGACAATGCTCCTGAAGATGAAATTGAAGCACAGGGAGCTCTTGAAACACCAAAGGGTAGAAGGGCACACAAGAAATTCAAGAAATATGGTGTAAAGAGTAATTACCACTTGAGAAGCCGGATTGTTTCAAAAGAACTAGTCAAGTTTAAGGGGAAGGAGCTAGTTGAGTATGAAAAGAAGGCAAAGAAAAGATGCAAGTATCATGAGGCTTATCTAGGGAGACATAATTCTCCCGTTGAGATTTTTTATAGCCCTTCAGATAGTGGAGGTGACACTGATTTAGAGTGTGGCCATAATCCCCTTTCCCTGTGCCTTTTGAATAATCTAATGAGGGAGCAGTGATGGTTTCTCTACTTCCATCACGAACAAGGCGTTGACAGTCATACTTTGATGTTGATGACTCAGAGTAGTGTCTCTGCCCCCCTTTTTTAATGACATCATAACCACCGTATCAGGATCGTCCTCTTCAATGTGTTTGTGTTTTTTTGTTTTTAGTGCTAATGTGGAAATCTTTCGGGTTGGTGTGTTGGAGAAGTGCGAGACTTCCTAACGTTGATTGCAGGTATAATTTTTCCAAGTGGTATACAAAATCTTGCTTGGGCTATGAATGGAGAATCTTCTTTGGTCAATAAGTAAAAAGTGATTCGATGCTACTACAATAACAAACTATGCCTTTGGAAGGTTGGCTAGTCTTCATTCAATTGATGTGGAATTTTGTCTTTTACTCTTCCATATTTTGCAATGATTACACGTAACTAACTAGGGAACGTCTCAAATTTTGGTGCAAATGATCTCCAAATGAAATGAAATGTAACTATAATTGAGTTGGATGCCTGTTGCTCCCTTGTTCTATAAAAGGGATTTTAGGGCTCATTACAGCGGTGTGGGATTTTTAGGTCTCAAAATGGTCTAGGTGAAAAGCTAGGTTAAAAAAAGGAATTCTGTAAAAAGTATCAATTTATTGAACAGTAAATTATCTTGGTTATAAGTCATGTATGTAAGAATCTTAAATTAGTTTTATAGAAGCCATAGATATTAAAGAAAATTTTATTTCTCGAGCAAGTACTCTTCTATGTAATTCCCTTGCAGATTATAAATGAAAATGATCAATGGTCTTTTTGTTTGTCTCCAGTTGTTTTAATTGGATGTGTGAATTTTTTTCGGCTTCCATTCAAAGAATTGATTAAAATTCTTAGATAAAGCCACAAGTTTGTGAGTGATGAATACAATATTTGTTAAGAAGTAGTGCTCTAGATACATTGATTTGAATACTACAAAGTAATATGACAATGGTCCATCAATGTCTGGATTAAATGGCTGATGTATTACTAGTTGTTGCATATTTGACTCCATTGTCCCAATTGATAAAGCATTGGTCTATTTGTTAGGAAGTCTTGAAAGTAAATGAATTAGTGATACACCTAGCTATGGATCTAAAATGAGAACAAAACTCATTAAAATATAGATCTCAATTGTGAATTATGAGTTTGAGGTATTCCTTGATTTCTAGCAAACATATAATAATTTACTCAAAGGTCTACCAAGTCTTTAGTGAATTACATTTATTTGCAATAAATATAAATCAATCTGTGTAGAAATGTGTTCTTAATTATTCAAGCATTTTTTGAGAACTGTTGGTGTAAATAAAGTCTTGTACCTAGTTAATTCATTACTAGGGGACTTATTTACACATGTTAAGTTTACTTAGGTCCTAGGAAGGAATATTTCTAGAAGGTGTTAGTTGTCATTAGTTGTTATCTTATCTTTTGACTTGTAACACTTGTGAACCTAGGTAAGTGTGATTAGTTTTCTCATGTCATATGATTAAGACACTTGTCATAATCCTATGACATCTTGCATCTCACCTCGGCTATATAACCAAGGGCTTTCTATTACATTACACATCACATCTATCATTGAAACATATTGATAAGAATATAGTTTATTCTTGTCACATTATATTCTATCTTCTTTTTCTTTCCATTTGGTCTCAAGATCTTGACCACCATAGCCAATTCTAACATGGTATCAAAGTGGGTTGGGTGTCATGGAGAGTTTTTTTCTAAAGAGAGATACCATATTTGGGGGTGTTCCTTTTTTGGCTCTTTATTGCAGGTTTATATCGGAGCTTGTTGGTGCAAATCTAAGCTCAACATTGCATCCGGAAAGTTTGAGAAAGTTGTTTTTTCCTTTTGTTTCGTCTAAATCAAACATATGAGGCCAAATCTACGAGAGTTTGAAGCTGAAGAGTGGTTGCCAAATCTAGAAGGTAGCTGCAATTTTGGAGCATTTTGGGTTAAATTCGACCCTACCATTACATCCAGAAGGGCCAAAAACCCTAAGATTGACTTCCAAATTGTCCAAATCAGAGCATTTGTCCAATGAGCCAAAAATAAATTGCCCAAAGAGCCATACGACCCCCAAGTCACAATAAATATTGTCATTTGTGGACTGTACAAGTCCATAGACTATATTGGTTGGATAGTACTACCCTAACCAGCCACCACGTGGGCACATGGGCCCCATCTCCTATGCGATTGAAAAATTTCAAATACCCAGTGTTCATTCCATTCAACCGACTAACTTTCAAAATCCGGTGGTCGCTGTTAAATATTCTAGCAAAAAATCAAAGATTCTTCTCATAGATTCCAAAGATTCTATTGTGTTTCAATGATAGAATATTCGCTGAGAATATTCTAGTGAACCTCACAGGATCAATGATGGCTGAAAGGCCTTCAATTTTAAGCAATTAAAAATCAAATATTCTAGCCTTAAGGAGCATATTCCTTCTTGACGAATAGGAGGGCATCAAATTTAATCGTAGGTATTGCTGACATCACTCCATGTCAGCAATGATGTCATCGTGCATTTGAAAAATTTCTACCCCCTCCCATTTGCATTTTGGTTTTCGCAATCAAACTTTGAAAGCTAATATCTCAGTCATACTAGCTCCTTTTTCAAAGCATTTTTTTTATTTGGGCTAATTTTTCATGCTCTACATGGTGGTGCAATCAATTTTTGGTTTTGGTACCTGTTTTTCTAGAATTTGCATATTCAAACAGGTGTTGCTACTTCGTCCTCATTTTGGGAACTTTGGGAGCTCATATCTTGCTCCTACAATAACATTTTTTTCGTATAGTTTTTTTCAAAAGTGCATAATCTTTCGTGTAATTTTCAATGGTATGATCAGATTGATCTCATTTTTTACCAAAAATTGTACTTGATTATGTGGCCAAATTTGGCATTTGCATGTACCAAGATCAAAGACCACTTCATTGTTTTTGGCAAGTGGCAATTGTAAACACACTACTCATAAAGTGGCAAATCAGATATTGCTTTTGGGGGTTTCTTGATTGAGTAATTTGGGGGGGTAGTCTTTTTCCTTTTTTGATTTGTTTCTTGATTAGTCTATTGTGTGACTAAATTGAGGAGTTTAATATGGGCATCAAAAAATATCATGCTATAATAAGATTAAATCGATGGAACTTTAAGTCTTGGCGAGATGGAATCCTAACACATTGTAGGTGGCTTAATCTTTTTCCATATCTCTATGGACTAATTCCTAAACCTTCATCAAAATGGAAAATAGTTGTGTGGGACATAAAGACATAACATATCTTGGGATTAATTGGTTGTAGTTGTGATATTGATACACAAATGGCCACTGATGGTATTGAGATCCCTCATAACCTTATGACCAAACTTTGGGAGATGTATGGAGACTCGAATGAACCTCCATTCCCAGAGGATCCTATTGCAGATTGTCGTGTTCCACTTGTAGAGTTTTGACCTATTGATGATACAATAGCTAGAACACTTGCTTATTGGGAAAGGTATGGTAATTTTGATGACACGGAACCACCTTCTCCTTCTCCTTCACAGATATCTATTGAGATTTCAGTTTCTCTGGCTCCTAATCTAGATTTAGAGGGTTCATCTTCTTCATCTATGAGTCAACATCTTGATGATGAGGACTCTTCTAATCTAGCATTGGAAAAATCATCTACTGTTGTATTTGAGGATACTTGTGATCCAATAGTTTTGGTTCCTTGTGATTCAATGCAACAAGATATACACAATCTTTCATATTTGGCTACCTATGATGGCTTCTTGACAAGTATTTCAGACTTGTTTATGGAGTCTCATCCTATAGATTTGGGAGACATCATTGATGACATTCATCTTCTCTTTGATGAAGATGCTCCTTCTTCAGTTGTTGCGAGGGAACACCTTGACCCTCTTGTTCAATCTCTACATGATCATTCCTTGCAGATTGATATGACTGTGGATAATTTTGGACAACATTTGGAGGAGGATTCTTTATCTTTAGAGGGGATATCCTTGTCTTTGGATCATGCTCTACATTTATCTCTACTAGATTTTGGATTGTCCTCTTCAGCAATGTGGCCTAGAACACCTGTTTGGAGTGTGTCAACTTTGAGCATTTACATGGAGACACTTGAGCATGCTTCAAATACATCATCATACACCATCCATGTTCTTGATATCATGCATACATCCATTTTTTGTTTCTTCCTAAGGGGAGGAACATTATTCGACAAGATTGGATCATCTTCAGTATTCAATGTTGAGCTTCTACCATTCTTGCAGGAGACTCAACATTGAAGGGGGGCTACCTTATCTCTCTTCTTCTCTCTTATGGGGAGGTCTTTTTCCTCACATGGGGTTTTAGCCTTCTCATTCTTCATTGAGAGCATTTCATTTTTTGTATTTCATCTCTCTTTTGGGGAGGAGTTTTGTCCCACTGGGTTTTCTCCTTTTCTCCATTTGTGAGAGATTGCATTAATTGCATTTGCATATGTACATGGGTACCTAACATGGCCTAGTAGTCGGGACCCATTCATGAATCTTTGTGTCATTTGCATAATAATTTGCTACTCCCTAAGTTGCACTTAAGGGGGGGTGTTGGTGTAAATAAAGCCTTGTACCTAGTTGATTCATTACTAGGGGACTTATTTACACATGTTAAGTTTACTTATGTCCTATGAAGGAATCTTTCTAGAAGGTGTTAGTTGTCATTATTTGTTATCTTATCTTTTGACTTGTAACACATGTGAACCTAGGTAAGTGTGATTAGTTGTCTCATGTCATATTATTAAGACACTTGTCATAATCCTATGACATCTTGCATCTCACCTTGGCTATATAACCAAGGGCTTTCTATTACAACCATAAAGATTACACTTAGACGTCAAACCAATCAATGTCAAGCTCATCTTATAGACAAAGCGTGTCTTAACACTTCAACCATAGTC
Organism: Sequoia sempervirens; assembly: GCA_007258455.2. Taxonomy (NCBI): domain Eukaryota; kingdom Viridiplantae; phylum Streptophyta; class Pinopsida; order Cupressales; family Cupressaceae; genus Sequoia; species Sequoia sempervirens. The sequence goes on from VDFB02379711.1 coordinate 134,869,768, forward strand.
ATAAAAAAATACAGACTCTGTGGAATTATTAGTGGTCCAACAAAAACCAAGAGTAGTGGCATCTAGTACTGAAAGACAGAACTTCTAGTCAAAATACACAGAGGCAGCCAAATATTATTTCATTGTATCAAACTTAGCCTAAACATAAATCTTTAACAAAATGTCATGTAAAATCAAAAAGACTGATCCTTAATACATGTAAAATATCTTTGTAATGAAATATGCCCTATCCCTCTCAAACAACAGATTTAAATGCAGTATAAATGACAAAAGATCAAACCATCAGAATTTAATGTATAGTTAAAATATCTCTATAATGAAATATGCCCTATCCCTCTATCCCTCTCAGACAATAGATTTAAATGCAGTATAAGTGAAAAAAGATCAAACCATCAGAATATCACGGAGTCAACTAAAAAATCAATTGCAAACCTCATGCAACTTCTTTCTACGTGCTCTCGATTCAAGTGGGAAATACCTTTAGCATAAAAAAAAACCTACAACATGCCAACAACCAAGGTCAAAATTGTACCATTCTTGGTCAAAATTTTAAATTCTACATTTTGATTGGATTAAAATAGTCACATAAAAGAATTAATATACCTGCCTACTGGCATAAACTAATTATCACGAATATGATAAAAGATAAAAGGAATTGGTCTTATTACTATAAACTCTATAGGATATATGACGGTAGCCTATGTTCCAACTCCCTCAGTTTCAATACTCTACTTGACATCTCCTTTCATCATAAGCTAAAATAGAAAACTATTTATTTTAGAATGTTGACAATGGATCATATTTATTTTAGCCACACAATTTGGTAATACAGTTTTTCAGGGACAGTATATTGATTTATTAGCAGCATTGTGTGAGAAGATAATTTCCTTGCATTGAGATAATAAATTAAAATTTGGAGTGGTTGAGCAGCCTATTGAAGGGTGTCATAAGACAATAAACGTAAAATCATATCAGTGTCATATTTTTCGTCATTGGTGAATTTGGTCTCTTTGATGTTGGGTTTATTGTTTGATAACTTAGCTTAAACAAAATGGCTACCTAATGTTGAGTTATTCGATATAGATAAGCTGGGTTTTTTTTAATAAGAGTGAATGTCAACTTTCTTTTATAATTTGGAGGTGCAGGCTAGAAATGAAATTTGTTTGAACTGTGAACAATCTTCTTTCTGGACATTTCTGATTTTAGTTTAAATTCGGGTTCATGGATTTCGCTTGAGAATCCAACAAATAGTTTTTGGGGAAAGGTTTGTTGTAGATTCATCTATACAAAAAATTGTAAAAAATCACATATATATTTGCAACCTAAAATGAGGAATTAACTTTTGAATACCATATAATTTCATATAATCAACAAAACCAACATAAACCTTAATGGCATTTAAAACATAAATGATAAATATCATTGTTCAAACTTCAAATTCAATATTAACTTTTTCATTGAACTTTCCATGTGAGCAAGTTCATCTTGAACTTTCACAAGTCACTACAAGATGATTGTGTTATAGGTGAAATGAGTCTCAACAAGCTATACAAATTTTAAAGAAGAATTAAAATACACAATTAAAATCAGACTTAAGTAATTAAGTTTTGTAACAAAACAAATTTCCCAAGTAACTAAAGTGAACTCAAACTATATATTTTTTATATTGCTTCACTTACTTTCAAAAGCTTCAATTTTGGAAATAATCTAAATATTTCTTGCAACATGTATAGAGGTTGGTAATGAACTAATCTATATATAAATAGTTTGAATGTTTCGTGTTTGGATGTGGAATGTAGTTTCCACATTTAGAGTTTCCTAAGTGTGGACGTGCAATTCAACTTCAAAATTTTCAGCATTTAAACAACTACTTCGATAAATATGCGAATGATTTTCTACTAACAAAAAAGTCACAAAAAATAGTATAGAATTAATAATTAATAAGTATCTTTAGAAAGATATATCTCGGCATTATTTATATATATTACTTTAACATATATATGCTAGTATACACTATAAGTAAAAACAAAATTAACAATATCTTATACAAATGTGAAGCAAATTCAAAGTCTATATAGCACAATACATAGTGTAGAGAATGAATGTTCACCAAAATAGCTAGGTTTTGTAAAGTCATGTAGTCACCTATAATGATCTATTTTGGACTAACATGCATCCATCATGGAGAGTTCCAACGACTAATGCCAGTATCTTCGCACATGCGATGACTTCCATTGGGTGGCGGCCATTAAAGTAATCAAAGCTCAAACCACTACCAAATACAAAATTACAAATTCATAACACCAACAAATATGGAAAAATTGAAATGACGGTTTGAAAGATATATCTGGGCATTATTTGCAGTTGTCTCATTAGATCTTGTATGTTTATTTGACTAAAAGAGGGGTAAAAAATTATTCAAACCAAAAGAGCAGTACAAAGCAAGGGAATTACACATCCCTATCAATCTCCACTAATTGGTCCAACTCTTGTGACAAATCTGGGGGTAATTGACCCTTGTCCACAATATTCCAATCATTCAAATAATCAAAATCCCATTTAGCCAAACAATCTGCAACCCCATTCCATTCACGTGAAATGTGACATAAAACAATGCCCAATTATTTGTACTTGTCTCATCAGACCTTGTATGTTTATCTTCTATGTAACAAAGAAAAAACTTAAGCATGATGTATATGCATCTTACGTTTGCTAGTCACTGACATTTTTTCATCTGTAATTTGTTGTCTATGATTATTTCATGGGATATTTTTTTCTACAGCACAAAGTTGACATAAACATAGTTAGAAGTGCATTATACATAGTTGAAGCCATTGGAGAGTGTAAGATCTAATAGACATTAGAGTGTTATAAGTTCTGGAAATATCTTCTGAGAAATGAATTTTTAACTAAAATACTTAGTTGTCTTAAATCTAATGAAAAGAATAAAGTTCTTTAAGAATGGTTTTTAGGATTTAGCCTATGTTTTATGCATTCTTCAGGATCTTATCTAATATAGTATGACTAGTATGGTGTTTTGGGAAGCCAAGTATAATTATGTTATGTTAAAAGCTTCAACAGGGTTTATTTTAATTAGAAAATAGAGTTGCCTTAAATCTAGATAAAATGGTTTTTAACTTACAAATATAAGATCCATATTCGTTTTTTATGAAGTAGATTCTTCTAATCGCCATGCAATGCACTACAGTCTTTACAAGATTTGCAGAAGATCTCTCATAGACATGCATATGCTTCCCTTTGTGCTGGTGCTCTTATGGAAGTATTGCCATACCTGGAATTTTTCTCCTCTGGTGTTAAGGTAATTTCTTTAATGTGAGGATTCATTTTGAATCAACGAATGTGAAAGTACAATCTCATGGATAACAAAATTGAAATCTCTTCAGAGATTTGCATTGTCAATGACAACAAATATTAGAAAACAACTTTCACCAAATACCATTGATTCTATAATGGAAGCAATTCCAACATTGACGAGTCTCTTATCATATCCTGATGCCAAGGTGTTGATGTTCTAGCGGTGGGAGTTCTCTTTCCCTTCTAAATTCAAATTAAATAAATATTTCAAGGAATCGACTCAAGTGAAGAGTCACATCATTAATTATATTTTATATTTTTTTATTAATCAAAGCCGACTCAATAAAAGATGCCTTATTTTGTAAAGTCATCTCACTTTGTGAAGAGGCCGGCCTTTCATGAAAAGTTGTCTTAACTTGTATATATTCAAGGTGATTCACTTCATTTAGTAATTCAATTTCATTCAAGACAAGTTCACATACCTTCAGCAGATCATCATTTTGCTTCAAGAAGATTGATATTAAGGAAAAGTCATTATTGCTTGTACATTTGCATCTAGAGAGGTGTTATCTTCATTGCATCAGATCGGCCTAGTGTTTGGCCAAGTTGTAAAGCAAATTTATGCTCTTTCATTAAATATATAAGTGATATATTTGTGGTTGGGTTTTTCTCCCTCAAGGAGGGTTTTCCCAAGGTATTTGGTGTGTCTTATTGTTCATTATTTATTTTTTGCTGCTTATCTTCATTTTTTATCTAAATTTAACATGGTATCAATGCCAGGTTTAAGCAAGATCAAAATCAGATTTGTTTAAGCAGCAAAGTATTCTTCTCTTCTTCTCATCTAAGGGAGTCTATCTAACCATCGAAGATGGTGAACGAAATCAAGGTTGAAGATAGACTTGATGATGCATCAAACTTCACCTCTTGGAAATTAAGAGTTCTTATTGCATTGGAAGAAAATGATCTTCTAGACTTCGTGGAGAATGATGTTCCTGAGCCATCTGATGAGGCTAAGAAAACTCAGTGGAAGAAGAATGGCACTAAGGCTAAGAAGATCTTGATAGATTCCATGAAGGATCATCTTGTGCCAATTATGTCCAAGATGAAGACAGCCAAAGTCATGTTCGAGACTCTTCAAGGCTTGTATGAGATCAACAACACCAGCAAAGCTCTTGCCTTGAGACAACAACTCCATCATATAAAAATGGCTAAAGGAGATTCAATCATCTCCTTCTTCATGAATATTATTGAGTTGAAAGATCAGCTATATGCCATTGGAGATATAGTTGAAGATAGAGACCTAGTTATGTTGGCATTGAATGGTCTTCCTCAATCTTGGGAGCCCTTTATCAAAGGCATTAGTGGAAGATTTAAATTACCTAAGTTTGATCATCTTAGAGATGATTGCATTCAAGAGGAATCTAGGTTGGTAGCAAGAGGAAGTGGATGAAGCTCTCATAACAAAAAAAATCATGTTCTTGCTGCTCAAACTTCTAGACAAGTATGGTCACTATGCTCGAGATTGTATAACAAGACCAAAGCAACATGCTTCTACTATGGATGTTGATGATGTGTCACCTCAAAAGAAATCTAGAGACAACTTAGGGGGATTTCTATTCATCTTCGCTCTTTCAAGCAATGTTCCAACTGACAATAACACTTGGTTGATTGATAGTGGTGCTTCATGTCACATTATAGGATATCGAGAGCATCTTTCTAACTTGGTCGAAAGAGAAACCAACTTACAAGTGATAATCTAAGATGATGCTTGCTATTTAGTGAAAGGTGTTGGGGCCACCTCTCTTCATCTAGATTCTAGCATCCCTCTTCATTTGAGTGATGTCTTGTTTGTTCCAAGAATCAAAAGAAATCTTGTCTCAATTTGAGAATTGGAGGACAAAGGGTACCAAGTTGCATTTTCTAAAGGGAAATTTCTTGCTTGGCCGAAGAACTCTAGCATCAAAAAAGCTCGTGTGATTGGTGTTCATCAAGAGATTCTATACAAACTTTCTATTCGTCCAATTCAAGCATTATAGCATGACTCCACCAGTTCAAGTGAGCTATGGCATAGGAGACTTGCTCACCTACACTTCAAATCTCTTCCATCTATGGAGAAGATGGTTACTGGTTTACCGAAACTCAGTTAGGAGCACGATGGAATTTGTAGAGGTTGTGCACTGGGTAAGAATATTAAGGGTCCTTTTCATAGTAGTGAAAGTAGATCAAAAGGAATTTTAGATCTTGTTCATTTTGATTTATGTGGTCCAATGTTTGTGGCATCTTTGAGTGGATTTTGGTATTATGGTATTTTTATTGATGACTACTCTTGAAATACTTGGATTTACTTTTTGAAGTCTAAGGAGTCTGAAGAAGTACTTGATAGATTCAAAGAATTCAAGGCTCAAGTTGAAAATATGTCTAGGAAAAGGATCAAGGTTCTGAGATCTGATAATGGAGGATAATACACTTCTCAAGGTTTCCATAATTTTTGCATTGAGGCAAGGATCAAGAGGGAGTTTTGTGTTCCATATAACCCTCAGCAAAATGGAGTTGCAGAAAGAAAGAATAGATCCATAGTTGAGGCAGCTAAAGTTATGCTTCATGATCAAGATCTATAGACCTTCCTTTGGGCTAAAGCTTCTAGAACTACAATGTATATTCAGAACCGAAGCCCTCACCAAATATTGGAAAACATGACTCCTGAAGAGGCCTTCACAGGTGTGAAACTTGAGGTTAGTCATTTAATAATTTTTGGTTGTCCTATTTATATTCATGTGCCTGAAGATAAAAGATCTAAACTAGAACCATCAAGAAAGAAAGGAATATTTTTGGATTACAGTGATTCCTCAAAGGCCTACAGGATCTACATTCCAGGACAGAAAAAATTGAGATCAGCAAGGATGTATCTTTCGAAGAGGAAGTAGCCTTCAAAATATCTAAAGGGTCTTACATGGAGATAGACAGTGAAGAACAAGAGACGCCTCAGGATATGGGCATTTCTCCTGAGATTCAGAGGGAGTCTACTGAACTAGAAGAGACTATTGATTTAGTTGATCCCATAGAACCAACTGATGGGCCAAGTGATATTTCCATAGGTTGAAAGTGACCTATATGGGCTAGAAAAACTATGCAAGAGCCAGAAAAGTATAAAGCTCCTCATGGCACCTTTAGAGAAAGAAAAAGACCACAGAAGTTTCCAAGCTATGTGGCATTGACGAGTCACATCATTGAGTCTGAGCCTTCTAGTTTTGAGGAGGCATTCAATCAGCAGGTGTGGAGAGATGCTCTGACAAATGAATATTATTCTATGATCAAGAATGATGTTTGGGATGTTGTACCAAGACCTGAAGGAAAATCAATTGTGTCTTCCAAGTGGCTATTCAAGATCAAGCATGCAGCTAATGGGAGCATTGAGAAGTACAAAGCAAGATTTGTGGCAAGAGGATTCTCTCAGAAGGAGGGAATAGATTATGAGGAGACATTTTCTCCTGTTGCTCAATATACATCTATCAAAACTATTATTGCTATTGCATCAACTAAAGGCTAGAAGCTACATCAAATGGATGTAAAGACTTCATTTCTTAATGGTGTGATTCAAGAAGTGTACATTGAGCAACCGGATGATTTTGTGATTCATGGGAAGGAGTCTCATATATGCAGATTGAAGAAGGCATTGTACAACCTTAAGCAAGCACCTCGTGCATGGTATGAAAGGATTGATTGATACTTGATGAGCTTGGGATTCTCCAAGAATGATGCAGATTCCAATCTTTACTTCAAGGTAATTAATGGTGAGGCTTTAATATTGGTTCTTCATGTTTATGATTTATTTCTTATTGGAGCATAGTATCTCATTGTCAAATGCAAGAAAGAGTTAGCCTCCGAGTTTGAGATGAAGGATCTCGGTCTTATGCATTACTTTCTAGGACTGGAAGTGTGGAAAAGACCCAATGAGATTATTCTTAGTCAAGGGAAATACACCATAGATATCTTGAAGAGATTTGGGATGATGGATTGTAAGTCCATGTCTACACCTATGGAAACAAATTTGAAGAAGTTGAGTGATTCTTCAACTAGTTTAGATTTGGTAGATCCCGCCATGTATAGACAATTGATTGGATCGTTGATGTATCTAGTCAAAAATAGACTAGAAATTTTCTATGCGGTGAGTGCTCTCAATTAGTTCATGTGTGAACCAAGGAAAATTCATCTAGTTGCAGCAATGCATATCTTGAGATACTTGTGTGGCACAGTAGGATATGGCTTGAGATAAACTTCTTGTGAATATATGAATTTGCAAGGCTATTTTGATTCTGATTGGGCTAGGAGTGTAATTAATAGGAAGAACACCTCTGAATGTTGCTTTAGTTTGGGGTCTTCCATGATTTCTTGGTGTAACAGGAAGCAAACTTCTGTGGCACTAAGCACTATAGAGGCTGAATATATTGCAGCATGTGTAGCAGCTCGAGAAGCAGTGTGCCTTCAAAAGCTCCTTGCTGGATTGTTTGGGAAAACATTGGAGCTGACTGTGATTCATTGTGACAACAAAATTTGTGTGAAGCTCTTTGTCAATCCAATGTTTCATGATAGGACAAAACATGTGGAGATCAAATATCATTATATTTGAGATATGGTCCTATGAAAAGCAATTCAACTCAAGTATATTTTCACTAATGATCAGACGACGGGTATTCTCACCAAGCCTCTCTCCAAAGTGAAGTTTTCACATTTTCAAGACAAGCTTGGAGTTGTGGAGAATGTTTCCTTTGCTAAGAGGGAGACTCGGCATCAATGATCTTTGCTATAATGCATATTTCTCTTAGACAAATAAATATGAGGTGAAAGCCCTCGTCCATCTCTGAGATGGAGATGTGGTTATTTCCACTCTTGGGAGTATCCATGGTGGATGTCATGTTGAGAGACTCCATGACAATATCGCATTGAGAGAATCCATGATGAATACTTTGTACTTGTGTTTTTCCACACATGGGAGTAGCCATGGTGGATGTCATGTTGAGAGACTCCATGATGACATCATGTTGAGTGACTCCATGATGGGAACTTGTGCACATGTTCCTTTCCACACATGGGAGTAGCCATGGTGGACATCATGTTGAGTGACTCCATGTTGATATCACATTGAGTGACTCTGTGATGAACTCTTTTCCACAAATGGGTGTAGCCATTGTGGGTGTCATGTTGAGAGACTCCATGACATGGATATCTAGAAAGATACCTCCCTAGCTAAGAGGGAGTGTTGATGTTATAGTGGCAAGAGTTCTCTTTCCCTCCTAAATTCGAATTAAATAAATAATTCAAGGAATCAACTCAAGTAAGAGTCACATCATTAATTATATTTTATGTTTTTTTATTAATCAAAGCTGACTCAATAAAAAATGCCTTATTTTGTAAAGTTGTCTCACTTTGTGAAGAGGTCGACCTTTCATGAAAAGTCATCTTAACTTGTATATATTCAAGGCGATTCACTTCATTTGGTAATTCAATTTCATTCAAGACAAGTGCGCATACCTTCAGCAGATCGTCATTTTGCTTCAAGAAGATCGATATTAAGGAAAAGTCATTATTGCTTGTACATTCGCATATAGAGAGGTGCTATCTTCTTTACATCAAATCGACCTAATGTTTGCCAAGTTGTAAAGAAAATTTCTTCTCTTTCATTAAATATATAAGTGATATATTTGTGGCTGGGTTTTTCTACCTCAAGGAGGGTTTTCCTAGGGTATTTGGTGTGTCTTATTGTTCATTATTTTGTTTTTGCTACTTATCTTCATTTTTGATCTAAATTTTACATAGGGTATATTATTACTTGTGATCCAAACAACTATCTTATTGAATGCTTTTTGGTGATTTCAATCTGATAGAAAGTTGCTTTTTTTTCTTCATTTGATTGGGACACATTTAGAACTCTTTCTAGTGGAAAATTTGTTTGTTTTTAGGTGGTGGAACATGCATCAGTGTGTTTGTCTTGCATTGCAAGAACTGTTGCTTTATCACCTGAGAAATTAAAGAAACTTTCTAGCTATGGTTTGGTTTCACAAATTGCAAGTTTGATTTCTACTACCAGCTCAGGTAGTGGACATGCATCACTTAGGTCACCAACCTACTTGGTATTTTCCTCAACATTTTTAGGAAGTACTTGTGAAATTGAGGAAGATTTTTTTGTTTCAAGTGCTAAATTCATTCTTTTGGTTTGGTGCAGGCTTTCATTGGTCTTCTTTCAACCTATGCAAGGGGCTTTGTTGTGTTTACAAGGGAGACGCTTGAAATTGAAATTTTTGCATCCTTAGAGACATTCTAACTGGTTTTGGATTTATTTCACATATTCCTACTCCTCTTTCTATGAATGGGCCAATGGACCAGGTTTCCTTTTTGTCTAACTGTTTGTATTCTAGCTTTATATGTTTTGTATGTTCTTGTTCCATAGTTATTTGGAATCTTTGCTTTCAAACTTTGAAAGGCTTGATAATGATGTTCATAAATGATTTTCATAGATAGTGGTGATGTTGTAATGTGTCCATGATAATGTCTCTATTAACTTCAATTATTTTTCTTTCTACAGTTGAGTGAAATTGTCTCCTTGGTGAATGACCTCCTTCCATCCATCTTCATGAGACTATCTCAATTCTTACCGTACATGTTGGTTCCAGTCATTCTACCAAAATATTACCTCCATAAGTTGTACAAATAACTATGACTGTGAAAAGCTATTTCGAGAAAACCCAAATCTCTTTTTTCACTTATGATTTAGGTGACAATTGTTATGAATCACATCTTTATTTAGAGTTTTGCATTAACATGAGTTTGTAGGTTGTAACTAAATGTGATTTATCAGGTATATGGTTCAAGCATCAATAATCAAGTAAGACACAAATGTTTGGTAGTTGTTAGAAAAGTAGTGTGTTTGAGCACTGTTGATATGTTAAATTCTTTACTACAAGCAACCAACATATCAAGGTATGACTCATCCAGTGCATAGAAATTTTAAAAATTTAACTTTTTGGCTGTTATGTTTCAAGCATCCAAAACTTGGGTTTTGCATTATCTACAGCTTTTTGGCAAGAATTTTAATTGGAAAAGATACTGAAGTTTTACTTCCAGCATTGCAGATTGCAGAAGTTTTAGTGCAAAAACTTCTTAAACTATTTACAAAGATGTTTATGAAATGTGTTGTTCATGTTGTTGATGTACTTATATCTTCAGGGGCTTTTTTGTCAGGAAAGGATGAAATTTATGTAACTGGAACATCATTGAAAACACATTGCAGAAACTTCACAATCCTATCTATAGATTATATAATAATCTATATTATATATTTCTAAAACATGCAAAAAAGATGGATACTGCTACAAGCTAGAGAACGACTCAGTGAATTGGGAAATCGAATGATACATGAAATTATGTGTTCCATGGGTTCTTAGAAATGGGAGAGCTTTTTGTTGTGCTTGAGCAATTTGTGTATATACTTCAACTTTGCTAAACCCTAACCCTTCAAAGTGATAGCAATAATACCCATTGCAGCCTTTCTTGACTTTACTGGCAACCTTTTGTGACTTTGTTTCCTATTATTAATATTGTGGTTGTATGTATTTATTAGTGTTTTTGGGATATTTATGAATATGGTTGTGTTCCATTATGTAACCTCTATTTTGAATATCTATATAATAGATTCCCTCCTCTTAGTTCAATAAGGCAATTTGGGGCTTTTGCATATTTGTTTGTTTTGTGATCAGCAGATCACTTTGGTTATCTATTTTTCCTTCATCTGGTATTAGAGCCAACTCAAGAGAAATCCACCATTCATTATAAGAGATCCATAAGAGATCAACGTGAAATTTATCTCAGTTGATGTGAATCCATTATCTGGAAGTGTTGATTGAAAATTGCATTCAAAGGAAATTGTTGTGCATATGTTTTGTGTTTTTGTAGGTTAAAAGGAGACGTGGTTAGAAGGAAAGTGAGTCTGAATAAAAATCTGAGTGTTGATATTGTTGTAGCAATTATATTTTTGTGTTGTCTTATGTTTGTTTTACTATCTCTGCAATTTATGCTACTGATAGGAATGCAAGTATATTTTACAAAGGATTGCAAGGTGTAAGGAAAGTGTTGCCAAACAGATCTGATTGCAGTTGAATATTTTAGTATTTCCTAATGGAGTTTTGAAGTCACTGGTAGAAGAACAAAAATTGTATATTGTTGCAAGCCGCCAACAAAGTGATCGTAGCAGCAGTAGATTGGTGTTGAAGATTCTAGAGAAGGAATTGATAGGAGTCTACTAAAAGACTAGAGACTATATCAGTCAATGAAAGATTACCAATATATCAGTCACCCCAATTTATTGTAGCAGTTGCAACAATAAAGAGGAGTGCAAGTTGTGGTAAGGAGAGTTACGTGTGAAATTAACTCTCTTTTTTAAAGTTAAAGCCTTTATTATAGCTTTAAAAGGAGCTGGTGAAAGCCTTTCAATAGTTAGTAAAAGCTTTTTTAAAAGGTTTCATTTTCTTTTATTTTTAAAATAAAAGAATAAAACTTTTTAAGCTTTTAAAAATAGATTTTTGGAAGTGATATTTAACTTTACATATTGAAATTAGAACAATTAAAATTTTCAAAAGTTTTTTTGTAAAGTGAATATTGTGTAATTAAGTGCATTATCGGTTGAAACCAACACTTAATCTTGAAAAATCAATATAATATAAAAATATTTTTGCGTGTGGGTCCTATTTGAAGGGACAAGGGGAGTATATGTTTGCAAAGATCTCTCTAAAACTTTTGTTGAACTCTTGGGTCATTGTGCACATTTTTATGGCAAACATGGCAGGAAATGTTATGTCTAACATGTTAATTCTCGTATTTGAAGGAGACAACTTTACATATTGGTGTACTAGGATGAAAACCCTACTCAAATCCAAATATTTGTGGGAAATTGTACAAGTAGGGTACGTAGCACTAGATACTACATTTAATGCATTAAATGATCAACAAAAAAGAGAATACAAAGAAAATGTAAAGAAGGAGAATGAGGCCCTATTTTTGATTCAAGGTGCAATTAATCAAGAATTTTTTCCTAGGATAAGTGGTGCTATTCATTCTTAGCAAGCATGGAAAATCTTGAATAATGCTTATCAAGGTGCACAAACTGCAAAATTACAGACAATGAGGAAAACTTTTGAAAATGTAAAGATGACTACTAGTGAATCTGTGAATGAATTTCTAACAAAGCTAGAAGGTCTAGTAAGTCAAATGAAAGGTCTAGGGGAAGATATAGATGACAAGCATGTCATTGAGAAAATGTTAAGAATTTTGATTCCTAAATTTGATGGTGTGGTCTCTACAGTTGAGATTTCTAAAGATCTCACTAGTATGCAAATAGATGAGCTAAGTGGAGTTTTATTAACTGCTGAAGACAGAATTAAAAGTAGTGAAGAAATCTTAGAGCAAGAATTTTCATCTAAAGCAAATATAAGAGGAAAAAGAAACACATTCTTTAGAAATCAGAATAAAGGTGAATCCAGTAATTTTAGAGGAGGTAACAATTGCAGAGGAGGAAGTAGCAACTTCAGAGGTATTGGAAGAGGAAGAGGTAGAAACAATGGGGGAGACTATGATAAAAAGAATGTCCAATGCTTTCATTGCAACAAGTTTGGACACTTTGCATCAGAATGTTGGAGTAAACAAGGTGAATCAAAAAAGAAAAATGCTCACAATACTGTTGAAAATAAACAAAATTTGTTTATTTCTTGCTTTAATGCAAATGCCAATGAAAATAATGTATGGTATATTGATTCTAGATGTTCTTCACATATGACATCTAATGAACATTTATTTGTCAATTTGGATGAAAAACATCAAAGTACAGTAGTACTAGGAGATAATCAATCTCATGGAAGCAAAGGTAAAGGTACAATTGCAGTTACAATAGAATATGGTGAAGTTAAACATATCAATGAAACACTATTGGTTCTAGCACTCAAAAAGAATTTGTTGTTCGTTGGACAAATGCTAGAAAAAAATTATCAAGTGACTTTTGATGAGAATGAGTGCATAATGAGAGACAAGTTAACAATGAATGCAATTGTTGCAAGAGAAAAGATGGCAGGTGATAGGATGTTTCCTCTTCATTTCACTCATGGAAACCAAGCATTGAGGTCTAGTGAAATGAATGAAAGTAAAATTTGGCACCAAACATATGGTCACCTCAGTTTTAGTGGGTTAATCTTACTCAAGAGATTCAAAATGGTTGAAGGTCTACCTTTCATTGAAAATACAAAATAAGTGTGTGAAGAATGTGTTGTTGGAAAACGACACACAATTAGCTTTCCAATTGGTAAATCCAATAGAGCTAAGTTAAGCATCATCTTGAGATAATCCATACGGATTTGTGTGGTCCTATGGAAACACCTTCTTTGAATAAATCAAAGTATTTTCTAACTTTCATTGATGATTACTCAAGAAAAACTTGGGTATATTGTTTGGTTTCAGAATTGAAAGTGTTTGACAAATTTGTAGAATTCAAGAGGTTAGTTGAAAAAAAAAGTGGTAAGTACATCAAAGTGATAAGGTCAGACAATGGAGGTGAGTACAAATCAAATCAGTTTCTATATTTTTTCAAAAATCATGGAATCAAGAGAGAGTTCACTACTTCCTACACTCCACAACAAAATGGAGTTGTTGAAAGAAAGAATGGGACAATTGTTGAAATGGCAAGGAGTATCATGAATTTAGATAAAATTTATTGAGCAGAAGCAGTATGCACAAGAGTGTATCTTCTAAATAGAAGTCCTACAAAAGCGGTTAAAGGAATGACTCCTGAACAAGCATGGTTTGGGATAAAGCCAAGTGTTAATCACTTGAGATTATTTGGTTGTGTTTCTTATGCACACATACCAAAAGAAAAAAAGTCTAAGTTAGATGATAAAGGCCTAAAATGTATTTTTATTGGGTGGACCAGAAAATAAAGCATATAGATTGTATGAACCAATAGGAAAGAAGCTTATTATAAGTAGAGATGTGGTATTCAATGAAGCAGCAAAATATAGCAAGGAAAATGAAACAAAGGGAAAAGAGATAATGATTGATGAAGTTGAAGAAGAAGAAGAAGAAGAAAATGAACCTGAGTCTTCTAGTACAGGAGAAAGAAAGTATCAAAAATATCAAAGGACATAAAAGAATCATCCATCAACTCTTATGTTGGATTCAAATTTTGAGAAAATGACAACAAGATCACAAGCAAAAGTGAATTATGTTTTGATGACTCAAATCATGGAAACTAATGAACCACAAACATTTGAACAAGCTCAAGAAAAAGAAGAGTGGGTTGAAGCAATGCATAGTGATATAGAAACAATTGAAAGGAATGACACATGGGATTTGGTTCAACTACCTCCTAGTAAGGAAATTGTTGGTACAAAATGGGTGTATAAAACTAAGTATAAATCTGATGGAAGCATTGATAAACATAAGGCTAGATTTGTAGCCAAAGGATACACTCAACAGGAAGGTATTCATTACAATGAAAAATTTGCACCTGTAGCACGCATGGATACTATCAAATTGGGTTTGGCTTGCCAAAACCAATTTGATAGTATCCATGCGTGGGTGATCCCACAGTAGTGGTTTAGTTCATGGAAACTAATGAACCACAAACATTTGAACAAGCACAAGAAAAAGAAGAGTGGGTTGAAACAATGCATAGTGAGATAGAAACAATTGAAAGGAATGACACATGGGATTTGGTTCAACTACCTCCTAGTAAGGAAATTGTTGGTACAAGATGGGTGTATAAAACTAAGTATAAATCTGATGGAAGCATTGATAAACATAAGGCTAGATTTGTAGCCAAAGGATACACTCAACAGGAAGGTATTAATTACATTGAAACATTTGCACCTGTAGCACACATGGATACTATCAAATTGGTTTTGGCTTTCCAAAACCAAAACCAATTTGATAGTATCCATGCATGGGTGATCCCACAATAGTGGTTTACAATTTTTGGCCAAACTAGACACTAAAATTATTATTTTTAACTAAATCTTCACATTTGGGCACCTATAGCGGCTAAACTGTGAGGAATTTGAAGATGATGCAAACTAGAGTCTCGTCACATTTTCTCTTTAGATTCTAAAAATATTTTTTTCAAAATTTTTGCAATCATATTGCACTTCTTTTTCCATCTCCCACGAAAACTAGTTTTTTTCAAAAACAACATTTTTAAAAAGTGACACACACCGTATAACGCATAACTTTTTTTCCATGAAGGATAAATTCTAATTCTTTTGAATTTAGGTTTGTAACTTTGATATCTAGTGCTTCCACTTGGTTAGATAGTTTTTTATTGAATAATTTTTCTTTAATCAAGTTTTGAAGTCAAACCAATTACAACTCAAACATAGTGTGACCGTATAATGCGTAACTTTTTTTGTATATATCGAAATTCAATTTTATTTTTTCGTTGGATCAAGGACTTCAATATCTGGTGCACTCATATTTTTCAAAAAAAAAAATGATAATCTGTTATTTTTCCACATGTGTAGAATAGAGACCATCATTTTCGGTGAAGAACCTATATTTAATAATACTAAAAAAACAAATACATAGTAAAACCAAAACATATTAAAATTATATTCATTGGATAGCTCGTTCTGAGGACTATCTAATTCTAGATTGGTTTTTGAAGACTCCTCCATTTTCATCCTCAACCCGAGCTCCAAAGTGTAAAAAATTAAACTTTTTTTGTATTTCAGGAGGGGGATGAGGGGCAAGGAGGGTTTGAACAAACCCAAGGGGGTTTGCTCGAACCAGGGTTCAGCCGAACCCTTTCAAGGGGGTTCATTCGAACCCCTTTTCCATGCATTTGTTTTTTGATTTTAGCGGCCAAAATTTAAAGGGGTTCACTCAAACCCTAGTTCGGTCAAACCCCTAATGTGTTCAGTCGAACTAGTAGGTTCGTACAAACCCCCAAAATCACTTTTTTTACTTTGGGGTCATTTTTTGTGATTTTTCCTTCCTCACTTGATTTGTAAATCACTATTGTGGCTTCACCCATAGGTAAGATCATCAACATAGAGAACTAAGATAAAAATATCCTTAGCTAAGCTCCTAATATAAAGATTTGGATCTGATTGACTTCTTAGAAAACCTTTCTACTGTAGGTATGAGTCTATCCTTGAATATCATGCTCTTGGTGCTTGCTTAAGACCATACAAGGCCTTCTTTAATATGTAAACATAATGCTCTTTAGAGGGTATTTCAAAACCTCTAGGTTGAGAAACATACACTTCCTCATCAATATATCCATTCAAAAAATCACTCTTTACATCCATTTGATAACCTATCCAACTCTGTTGAGCTACCATAGATATTGGAAATAATTTAGCTTTATTTGCGAAGTTTAGAGCAGCTATGGTTGCTAAATTTGAGATGACAGATTTGGGACAGATGCACTATTTTCTTGGTATAGAAGTATGGCAAAATAAAGATGGCATATTCATGTCTCAAAAAAATATGCTTCAGACATCCTACAGAAGTTTCAGATGAAAAGTTGTAAACCAATTACAACACCTATTGAAGTAGGACTTAAGTTGTCTAGCTTAGATGTGTCAAATCTAGTGGACCCCACTCTATACAGACTGTTGATTGGAAGTTTGATCTACTTAACTACTACTCAACTAGATATCACATATGCAATGAGCTTGGTATCTAGGTTCATGTCAGAACCTAAGAAAACACATTGGAGTGCAGCTAAGAGGATTCTTAGATATGTCAAAGGGACATGGAGTTATGGTCTCAAATTTTAGCATTCAAAGGATAGCAAGTTGGTTGGCTATACAGATTCAGATTGGGCAGGCTCCACGGATGACCGAAAGTCTACTTTTGGGTATGCTTTTAGTCTTGGTTCAGTAGTATTCTCTTGGAAGTCCAAGAAACAACCAACTGTCTCACTTTCTACAACAGAGGCTGAGTATAAAGCTACAACATCAACAGTTTGCCAAACTGTGTGGTTGAGAAGACTACTAGATGATTTACAGAAAATGAAAAATGGACCTACATTGTTGTATTGTGACAACAAGATTGCTATAAAAATGAAAAAGAATCCAATATTTCATAGCAAGACCAAACATATTGAGATTCAACATCACTTCATTAGAGAGTTGGTTCAACAAGGATCGATTGAGATTGTGTACTGTAGTATAGAAGATCAACTAGCACATATTTTCATGAAGTGTCTAGCTTGTGAACGGTTCCAGAAACTTAGAGATCTACATCATGTTGTTCCCAATGGTCATTATGGGGGAGAATGACAGCAATAATGCCCATTGCAGCTTTTCTTGACTTTACTGGCAGCCTTTTGTGACTTTACTGCCTGTTATTAATATTGTGGTTGTATGTATTTATTAGTGTTGTTGGGATATTTGTGAATATGGTTGTGTGCCATTATGTAACCCCTATTTTGAATATCTATATAATAGATACCCTCCTCTCAGTTAAATAAGGAAATTTAGGGCTTTTTCATATTTGTTTGTTTTGTGATCAGCAGATCACTTTGGCTATCTATTTTTCCTTCACGAAGTAGGCTCTTCGGAGTAGGAAAGAAATGAAGAACATGTGGTTGAAATTAGAGAGCTAAATACCTACTTGTATGCCAAGGATTTAGTTATCACTTCCTCCATGCTTATTAAAGATTGTAAGAAGGAAAATCGTAGCAATCTTGACCATTTAAATTCTTCGGAGTCTGAGGGAAGAGGTGAGAATAAACCCCAAAATAGCAATGAAGACAAAAGAAGCAAAGTGTCCTCTAAATTTTTTTATCATTCTGAATATTACAGGTTCCTAAATCAAATCTGAAAGCATATGTCAGAGATCCACTCAACAAGATTGTGAATATTGCAGGTTCCTAAATCAAATCCTTGGCATACAAGCAGGTATTTAGCTCTCTAATTGCAACCATGTGTTCTTCATTTCTTTCCTACTCCGAAGGGTTAGGTTTTAGCAAAGATGAAGTATATGCATAGATTTCTCAAGCACAAGAAAAAGATCTCCCACTTCTAGGAACCCATGGAACACATAACTTCATGTATCATTGGATTTCTTGATTCACTGCAAAGTCATTCTTTAGCTCGGAGTAGTATCCATCTTTTTTTCATGTTTCAAAAATATTTAATATAGATTATTATATAATCTATAGACAGGATTGTGAAGTGTGTGGATCTTAACAGGTTGGAGTGATGAAAGTGCATCTAGATTCTAAATTTTTTTTTAAAGCTCTACCAAAAAGAGGAGGAAAATTTATTGCCTATGAACCAGTTTTACCCAAACACACTGATAATAGCCAGAGAATAAAAGTCTCATTGAAGGGGATATTTTTGTTATGGCAATGTACAATGTGGGAGGTAAGGAACAAATAGAGGAGGGTTTTATACATTTGGGTATCGGTGCAGGCATCTCAAAGATGAAGGCCTTCTATCTAGACCCATTCTACACTATTTTAGAATTTGAGAAGTAGTTTCTTAACTGCTCGTGCCACTGGAGAAGCCATGAGAATTATCTGCACATTTAGTGGTATTAACTGCTACCTTCGATTTCAGTTAACTTGCATTAAGTGTCTCTCACTGCCAAAAATTGTATGAGATATTTTCTCCCTATTTCCACCGCCACATTCCTTCATACTTTTTTAACCTTTCTCATCAGATTTTCATTGCAAATTGATTGCCGTTGAAATCAGGGTTCTCTGTAAGAGCAATTGAATTTTGTGAGATTTTATATTTGTTCTGTCTGTATTGTGAGAGCTACACAGAATTGAATTTTTTTAATGGCTTTTTTTATTCTAAAAGAATTGTGTTGTTATTTGTAGGCAGATTGGATTTGGTTCATGTTATTTTTACAAAATACCTCCTTCGTTAGGGCTCTGTTGATAGCAACACACAAATTGTGCAGAATTTTCAGGTACTTCACTTGCCCTAATTTTAGTGACTTTTAGAGTTGTGTATTTCTCAAAAGACCAATGTTTACAATGTAGCTCAATCCATAAATGATTTGATGCAACACACATCAATAAAAACTTTTAGGTCTTTTACTCCATCATTTATTGATCTTTAAATTAGGATAGTTAGAAAGGAAAATTTTCCATTTCAATGTTTTTTGCTAACAATTCTATAACCCTTTAGACCTATCACTTGACTAAAAAAACGCATATGTTTCTTAATTTAAGCCTACACCATATTAAATTATGGCTATCCCTTTCTTGCGAACATTTCATTCAGAGCACCCCCAAAAAATCTTTTTGTTCATTTACATTGTCATTTACTAATTTTTGAATTAGGATACCAACAATTTGAGATGTATTACTGATTTTTTTCTGGGACAAGAAGTAGCCAGTTGTAGGTTTGTGGGTTTTTTCTTATTTGATTTTTTATTTTTATTCAAGCTTTTGGTTGTGAAATATTTTCGTTTTTACAATTTTTGTTTTCGGTGTTCGTTTTTAGTTCAACATGAGGGTTTAATGCCTTTGATCTAAAAAGTTGTTCTGACGAATTGTTTTTCATGCAATAGTTTCGGTGGCTTATCGTGTTCCAATTCCCTTTCAACTCCCCCTTATACAGGTAGAGCAGTAAAAATTTAGGGCATGTTTTTTATATATAATTTTCCACAATATACATTCAAGTGAGGAGGGAAATTTTTAGGGATGAAAATATGTTAACAAGTATGAAATGGTTCCCAAATCTGAAAAAGTGAAGAATAAATATGAGAAACATAGGATTTACCAAAGATGGATGCACATTTTGGATAATATAATTATTTTATGTATAGTCTACAGGAAAAGTTGTAAATATTTGAGAAAATTTTCCAACTGTTGAATCTATTTTCTATTAAATTTGTGAAAAATTAGCCAGAATAGCCCATAACAAATTCTATGCAGGTGAGTCTGCATTTCCATTACTGTAAATCTGCTACAAATCTGTTGTTTGGGGCATTGTGGTATGAGGGAGGCTACCATTAGTAGAAAGCCCTATGCAGTAAATTTCCATCCTCTGAAGAGCCATGAGGAAATGAGTAGAACACATGGATGCCAAGAACTAGTCCTACTCGTAGTTGACATTGGAACTTGTTAATAATCCTTAACACTGAGCCTAACCTTAGGAATTTTTCCCTGGGTGGTAATGAATTTAATTTTTTCATATCCCTTGTATGTATAATGGGAAGAAACTCATCAATTGAATATGCCAATTTATCTTGGATGCTTGAAGAAACACAACGAAGATGTTGTAATGCATATTGCAAACATATCTTCCTCTAGAGGCCAATTCTGAGGGGTACTTCACTTCTACCCAAGTTGTCTTTGAATAGCACCAAACCTTGTAATTTAATTTGATCCAACACCCAATTGTGTAGAGCAAAGCTTCTTGTAGGGTATAGAGCGACATTTGTTCAATATTTCTTTCATTTTTCCTTAAGCTTTATTTTATTCTAAAATAATTGTCTTGTTATTTGTATACAAATTGGGATCCATTCATCTTGGGCTTCGTAATATTGTTCTTTCAAACTCTACACATTTTTCTCCTCAACATCATTGACATACATGCATAGTTTGGGCAGAATTTTGAGGTAAGTCACTTGCCTTGGTGTCAATGAGTTTTTTAGGAAACCTGTACACCCGTATTTGTGTATTTTTTAAATTCTAAAACAATTGTGTTGTTATCTGTTAAATGAAGTCATTGATTAAATGTAAACGGAAATGCCTTCTTGTAATTTGTTACAATCCGATGCATAAACAAAAAAAAAAAATGTATTACTGATTTTTTTTTGGAACAGGATAAATGAGCAAAAATGGTCTTGACACTATTGAAGTTGTAGGTTGTGAGCTTGATTGTAATGACCTAGGGCTATTGTATACTCAAATCTAGGATTCTTCCATATTTATGACTGTTAAGAATTGTCACACACAGGCCTCACCTGTACCGCACTCTACCAAGTTTCCCTCCTCATCTGAGAAAGTAAGGCCAATTGGATGAGTTTGAGGTTGTCCAGTAGTACCCTTACCTAGGTGCAAATCTAAAATGTCAATCTACTAGGGATTAAATGGGGTCTTGATTTGATGTTTGTCATTTTTTATTGCTCAACTGTTGATAGAAAAGCTAGCATTAGAGCTTTAGCACCACAGCTAAGGGTTTGCTTCAGTCTTTAGACAAGGATGGCAATGTAGCCTTCCACCTATTAAGATTATGACCAGATAATGCCCAGATGGTTCTTTGAGGCATGTAACCCTCAAATGATCATAGTGATGAGGATCTTTAGATGTTGTGTTGAGGGTGCCTTGTGGATTTGGTCTTATTGGTGTACTTAGAAAATACCTGATTGCAAGGGTTTATATGAGGTGATTGGTTAGCTAGCACTACCCTAAGCTGAATAGGTACGTATTGATTCCTTAGCAACCTTAGCAATCTGCCTTCCTTGTTGACATTTCTCTATGACCATACCAGTGGTAAAAGTATCCTGCAATCAACATTAATGAAGCATCAAACTTCTAAATATTTATAATTAAATCTAATGATCTACCAAACTTGAATGAAAATTTTGCATCTTCACAGTTGTATGAGTTCTATAACTGCATCTTTAGTTTCAGGTTTCATGTCCTATTAACATCTTCATTATGGTTATCCCCCTTTTTCATTTCCTTCAAATTGTCTTTGCACATTCAAGACAAAATTGTATTTTCAGGTTGCTTTACTTTGCATTTTTCTTCCATTCAAAACATTTTCCTATTTTGATTTGAAGCAATTCTCACACTTCACTCGCATTCCTATTTTGATGTGATACCAATACCATTATCCTCAAAGATAACTTTCCTTTTTTCAATTTTCCCTCAATTGATAAAGTTCTTGTTCACTACATACTTTTAAAGACTTTAACAACTCATCTATATTAATATGATGGGCTGGTTGGTTGGAGGAAAATTTGACCACACTTATCCATGATCAAATTTCCCCTTGGAAATTTAATACTCTTTTTGTTGATGAACTAAATCTTCACCATACTTTTCTCCCAAGAATTCTTATACTAGAACCTTCCTATGTGTTTATAGGTTGAATCCCTTGGCTAGAATGGACAACCTCTCTCATATTTACTACTCCAATTTCTTGAGTTATTACTTTGAATAAATTCTCATGATCTAAAACAAAAGGTGAATCTACCATAGGATTTATTGTTGATAATGGTAATGCCAAAATATAATTGTCACTACCACAAGGGTTTTTTCATGTAGCACAGATAGCATGAGCCAAGTGTAACTATTCCTAGACAACTATAAAGAAAATTCCCTTTCCACAATCAAACTAATTCTCACAAGGGATTGATATTTATACTTTGATTTAGAAGGATTGTAGTACACCATCCATAGCAGTCCACAAAAATAGAATTGAATAGAATGATCCTATTAGATTCCATCTTAAATTGCATAACCTGATAAAACTCCCATTTCTCTTTTGATACTGTTGAGGCTCAAATTTGGTAAAGAGGAATACTATTACTCTGTGATTTCATAAAAAACTTCTTGATCCAAAACTCCAACGTTGTCATTGGAAAATAGGATGCTGGTAAAGGGTGTGAAATTTGGATTTACTTCTACCATTCCAACATTTCATAAGATCACAATTTTTTTAGGCATTGGTGACCTTTTGTTTAACCATTGCTCATCCTATTAGCAGGTTGTTGATTAGGTAAAAATAACCTCATTAGTATAATGGGCTCAATATGTAAATCTAAACCTTTAGGCCTTAATAACCTTGCCAATTGATTACCTTTAGGAAAAATAAGTGCTCTCTTTCTATGAATAAGCATACAAACTTTATTTCTTGGAGTTGATCGAATTAAACTAACTTATGATGATATAATGGTTTAGTCTTGTGTATTTTTTAGGTCAACTCCACTTCCAATCGCCATTCCAGTTAGAAGGGAAATGAATGCGGATCTTCATAATTTTGAAAACAAGCGAGTGGGCGTTAGAATTCCAGGAGCACATGTTTTGGCCGAGTCTTTATAATTTTGTTATTTTTTAGTTTCAAAAAAAATATGGCTCATGCGAGCCTCTTTAATATTTTATATCATGGGCTTTAAATTCCCTTTTTCTAATTAGCAATCTGTTAGAAGACTCTATCGATGAAAAATAGGATTTTTGTTAGTCATTTTTCATATAAATATGTAATTGTTACAAATAATGAATAGAGAAGAAGATTATTGTTATGCTGCAAATTTGTCTTTTGAGTAAAAACTACCATATGAATATGAGTTTTCCCACCACTCTTTGAATTATTGTATACTATGGACGCATCTTTGGAATGAATTAGCATAGAGAATTTCCAGTGCATGTGATCTGAGGTAGTTGTGGACACACCCGAGAGTTGGCCACTCGAGGGTTATAGATAGATACATAAGTATTCTATTCCTTGTTTTGTATTTTCTTTTAGTAGATAAAAGTTGAAGTTGAAATCCATTTTCCTGAGTGAATGTTATGATATCAGTTTCAAGCCTATAGGTTGTAGCTAAGTTTGTAGTTTCTAAACTTAACATTTGAATGTCCAGAGCATCTTACTTCAATAGATTTTGTTAAATTATTTCTTGTTCACAGTTGCATTGTTATACATTAGATAATGTTTCCTAATTTCTTTACATTTTTTACTTTCTCAAAAATTTATGCATTCTTTAGGTTAATCGTTTCTATGCTTTCTAGTTTTGTGGTGACGTTTTTCCGATTTATAGTTCTTTGCATTCTAGTTTAAGATCATTTCCTTCTTTCTAGATAGATAATTCATTGCTTTTAGGTTTAGAGGTCCTCTAGTTTAGACTCTTTATTTGGTTGACTAGCATTTACAGAACCTGAGAGAGAGAATTGAGATGTCTTATATTAGAAATAGCCTTTGGACACTGCCCGATTGATATAATGATGTGATTATTCACTAAAGTGTTAGGACCTAACGAAAGCCTATCACTTTTTGGCACCGTTGCCAGGGAAATCCTTTTTCTAGTGTTAGTAGGAGATATCTTGAAGACCTCTTCTAGGGATAGGAATAGTTCTTTAGCTTCTTTTCTGCATGGTCAGGAAACGAGGCCCCCATAGAAGATTCATACCAAAAAAACCCCCCAGTTGACATACCAACAAGTGGAGAGGAAGGTAACTCAGACCAAGAACTTACAGAGGAATTGACCGAATGAGGTCAACTTGAGTCCTTCCCACATACTCTGGAAAGAGAAACTATGGTTGTAGAGGATTATATTCCTTTGCAACCTCTTGAACCGAGCTCAATTGAGCAAACTTGGGACGAAAGTCATACCTTCTTCAACACCGTGGGAGACCGAAGGAATGCTGCTAATAATAACGATAACCCTCCACCACGCACAGTCACTTATCCTATTGTTATCGATGTGGATGATGATACGACAATGCAAAACATCTCACCTGCCTTTTTTCCAACCTTTCAGGGTTTGTCTACGAAAGACCCTGATTAGTTCCTATTTGAGTTTAAAGTCTTGTGTCAAACATATGACTACAAGAATGATAATAAAAAACTAAAGCTTTTTCCTTCCACTTTGAAAGACTTAGCTATGTGTTGGTTTATGGGATTTCCTTCTCAGTCAATAACCTCCTGGGATGAGATGGAGTCTACCTTCTTGGAGAAGTATCAAAGTTACTGTAGGGTTAGTGATAGGAAAGAAGAGTTGTTCAAAGTAAGGCAGAACGAAGATGAAAGTTTAGAGGATTACTTAGATATGTTTATCTTCTTATCTAAATGATGTGGGGGAGAAGTTATAAGTCTTGATATCCTAAAAACCTTGTTCCTTAAAGGTCTCGATGAAGACGCTCGTAGGAGCCTAGACTTAATGGGAAAAGGAGATGTATCCCAATTGGTACTAGATGATATTATGGAACTGTGTCAGAATTTCTCTTGACCCCAAGGAGGAATTCAGAAGTCTACCCCTTTTAGAGGTTCTAGTGACATTAGAAAACTTTGTGAAGAGCTCACCAACTTCAAGACCGACATTCTTGTCCAATTAAACACCACTTTAGATGGCATCTAGGCTAAAACACAGAACTCTGAAACTTTATCCATTTATTGCCCCAGATGCCGAAACAAACATTTGCTAAGAGAATGTACCTTGGACAAAATTGATAAGATTGGTGTTTGTAAAGTGGGTGAAAAAAATCACCCCACTGACCAGTGTGAGCTATTGAATGCCATCAAAAATTCCAAGAAAAGAACAACTCCAGTCGAGGAAGAAGTGAACGTTGTTAATCAAAGAACTGGAGGAAATTTTTCCTATGGCCAGAATTCCAACCCTAACTAGAGACCCCAACCCAATTGGAATAACAGTCAATGGGAAATGCCCTGGCCTCAGGCATCACCTCTAGTACCTTCTAATTGGGGAAATTATCCTTGGGGACTGCTGGAATATGAAAATCAATCTTGGGGTAACCCTTAGTGGCCTAATCAGCCTCAACCGCAGTGGTACCCTCAAAATCCCATTCCTCAATGGAATCAACCTCAACATCAATTTTATACTAGCCCAAGGAGAATGCCTACCCAACAAAAAAATCTTTTACCACCTCCTCAAACTACACAACAAAATGAACAAGTTAACCAGCCACCACTTCTAGTGCAACCAATCCCAAACCTGAAGAACAACCACCTAAACACTCTGGTGTACTCCAATGAACAAGACAATGTCACCGAACTTAATGTCATACACTATGGACCACCAGAATGGGAAAACCAATCTTGGGGTAACCCTCAGTGGCCTAATCAACCTCAACTGCAGTGGTACCCTCAAAATCCCCTCAATGGAATCAACCTCAACATCAATTTTATACTGGCCCCAAGAGAATGCCTATCCAACAACAAAATATTTTACCACCTCCTTAGGCTATGCAACAAAATGAACAAGTTAACCAGCCACCACTTCCAACCAGTCCCAAACCCAAAGAACAATTTCCCAAACACTTTGGTGTACTCAACCAAACAAGACAATGTCACTAGACTTAATGCCATACACTGTGGAAATCTGTAATTGAGGTCTAGAAAAACACTTTCACAACCAACTATTGAAGAAATCATCGAAAAACCTGTCAAAAAGCCTATTGAGGAAACCATAATAAGACCTCCATTTGTGGAATAGATACCAGATGCTACACAACAAAAGCTTGACTTGCCATCTTTAGCAAGAGCTTCCGACATACCTCAGGAGGAGGGGGTCAGTCTCCAACTAAACACCCAAAGGATTCCATGCCTAAGGACCCTATGCCTAAAGGAAAGACCAAAGCACCCTTTCTGAATCATCTGAAATCAATTCTTGTGAACGATGCTCCAGAATTGACCTTACCCACTGAAACTGCACTAATACAAGAAATTAAGCAATTATAGATTGAAGTTACCATGTTATAGGTGATTAAGGAGATCACTGAATTAAACCAACTGATTAAACAATTGTGCATCAAGACCCTAGGAAGGACGCTGAAACAAATCAACACTGTTCATATCAATGGGTACCTAGCTAATTTATAAGTTGGAATAGCCACTACTCTAAAATATGATGACCTAGGAAGTCCACTTATAACAATGACAGTTAATGAGGTAGCAATACCTAACGCCTTAGTGGACCTTGGAGCAACCACTAACGTAATGTCTGTGGATGTGATGGAAAAATTGGGACTTACTATTCTACACCCCACAACTATAGTCTTACAGATGGCAAACCAATCCATAGCTATTCCCCAGGGCATTATCGAAAACATCCTCGTGAAGGTGGATGGATGGGAATATCTAGTAGATTTCCAGATAATTGAATTCCTTACGCCTAAAGATAGTTATCTAATAATCCTGGGACGACCATGGTTGGCTATGGTTGTAGCCAAAATTGACTATAGAGAAGGAGGAATGACCATCTCACATGGGTCTAATAGAAAAAAAATATTTTTGTTCCCTCCTCCCAAGCCTTCTGAACACAACAAAGTATGGGTGAATGAACCAGAAAAATTTGATGGACAAGAGAATCTAGCTTCACTGACCATGGTAGTTATTAAGCAGCATGGAGAAGAATTAGAGGATGAGTTGGAAGACGATGTGGAGAATATTTCCATTGAATCGGGCAATGAGGAGATGTCAGAAACAGAAGAAATCATGGGACACCCAATCAACATAGATCAAACAAAATTCAATGGTGTTGGTTTTATTCGACTACCTTTCCCTTTGATGAACTTAGTCCCAAAATCTTCCCATTTCTTTGCAGATGTTGCTCGGCTTCACAAAAATGTACCTCACAGCTATCCACTTAACACCTTGATAAGGCCTATGTACACTGTCACGTCCAACCATCTAGGAGTCAAAACTATTATATTGCTTCCAGGAAAAACTTTGAACATCAATAGTTGGTTGACTAAGACAGAAGAACAAAGGTTGTTTGACACCCTGGTGAGTAGATCTAAAGTTCTCACCTGGGAATATAAAGATATGAGAGGAATACATCCTAGTGTGTGTATGCATCATATCTATACTAAGGATGTTCGTCCTATCCACCAACCACAATGTAGACTTAATGTTGCTCTCAAGGACATTGTTAACACTAAAATTGAGAAGCTCCTTCAGGTAGGATTTATCTATCCAATTTCTGATAGAAAATGGGTGTCACACTTGGTTGTAGTCCCCAAGAAGAATGGGAAGTGGAGAGTGTGTGTGGACTATAGGGAGCTTAACAAAATGACATGCAGAGACTATTTCCCCTACCATTCATGGACCACGTGCTGGATAACTTGGCTAGGAGGAAATATTTTTCACTCTTCGATGGGTTTAGTGGATACAACCAGATACAGGTAGTAGCAGAAGACTAGGACTAGATGACCTTTACCTGCCTGTGGGGGACATTTGAATATAGTGTTCTTCCCTTTGGCTTGTGTAATGTTCCTGCCACATTTCAAAGGGCCATCCTAGCCATATTTGTTGAGCTGGTAAATGAGTGTGTGGAAGTCTATATGGATGACTTCACTATATATGGTTCAACTTTCGATGAATCCCTCACAAATCTAGACAAGGTGTTAAAGCAGTGTGAGGATCATCAATTGTCCCTAAGTCACGAGAAATGTTTGATCATGGTTGAACAAGGAATAGTGTTGGGACACCATATTTCAGCAGAAGGAATCAAGGTTGACCTAAGAAAATTGAAATCATACAACAACTTGAGGTTCCAAAAACATAGACTGATGTCAAGATTTTCTTAGGGCATGCGGGATACTACCAAAGATTCATAGAAAACTTTAGCAAAATCGCATCCCACATGTTTTCGCTCCTTTAGAAGAATGTAGACTTCGTCTAGACACCAAAGTGTCAATCTTCATTTGAAATTATTAAGGAAAAACTCATCTTTGCCCCTGTCCTTCGAGGACCTAATTAGAATCTTTCATTCCACGTTTATGCTAACGCATCTGATGATGCTATTGGAGCAGTTCTAGGGCAAGAAGATGAGAATGGAGGGAAATATGCTATATACTTCATTAACAAGAATTTGACGCCAACATAAAAGAATTATCCCACAACAGAGAAATAATTCTTGGTTGTAGTGTATGCAATCAAGGAATTTTGACATTATGTTACGGGATAGAAAGTTACAGTGCATACAGATCACTCGGCGATAAAGTATCTCATGAACAAACTAGTGGTAAACGCAAGGATAATTAGGTGGTTACTTCTCCTTTAGGAATTCAATGTTATGATTGTCAACAAACCAGGGAAATCCAATGCAGTCGCAAATTTCTTATCTTGGATTAAACATGATGGTGACTATGCCCCAGTACAAGATGAGTTCCCAGATGAAAATCTATTTTCCATTTCTATTAAAACCCCTTCATTCACTAACATTGCAAATTACTTGGCCACCATAGAAGCGCCACCCCATTTTTCATCAAAACAAAAGAAACGTCTCATTAGAGAAAGTGCCCCCTTCAAATGGATTAATGGGATCCTGTTTTGATGTGGACTTGATATGGTTTTACGACGGTGTGTTAGGGTAGATGAGACTTATAGTATTTTGAGAGCCTGACATGATGACCCTTCAGGAGGGAATTATTTTGCTAAAAGGATAGTTCATAAGGTTTTGGGATCAAGGTACTATTGGCCGTCAATGCATAAGGACATCAAGAAATACATTTGGCTTGTGAGTGCATGAGTGAGATATTGAGAGAGAGAGAGGGAGTGGAAGAGAAAAAAGAGAGAGAGGGAGTGGGAGAGACTTGAGAGAGAGACCTAAGAGGGAGAGAGAGAGAGTGGGAAAGACTTGAGAGAGAGACCTAAGAGGGAGAGAGACTTAAGAGGAAGATAGACTTCAAAGGGGGAGAGAGAGAGAGAGAGGGGGGGGGAGATGGAGAGGGATAAAGAGAGAGAGAGGGAGATGGAGTGGGAGGGAACTGAGAGAGAGTGGAAGTGAGAGAGAGAGAGAAGGAAGGAAGGATGGAGAGAGAGGTAGAGAGATATTTCTAGAGCTCAAGGAGAGAGTGAGAAAGATAGGTATAAAAAGGGATAAAGAGAGAAGAAAGGAGGGAGGGATAGGTCTAGAGCTTAAGGGGAGACATAGTGATATATAGAGAGGTAGATAAAGGGATAAAGAGATATGATGATTTATGAATATTTTTTCATCTCCTTGCTATAAAAAATATAAATATTTCATTATTCATTACTTTTTTTAATGTTTCAAGTATTTTGAGATGAGGGTTACAAAAAAATCATGAAAAAAAGACTTTGCATGTGAAATTAGTGAGCATTTGATGTTTCAAAAATGAAATATGAAGTTCAAATGATTATAATTATTTTTTGGTGTATAATATAGAAAAAACACCTAGTCCATTGCATAGAACTCTCAATCACCTTTCCAATGCCTATAAAAAGTCAAAATTTTGATAAGAAACACAAAAGGTATACCCATTTTACTAAAGAGGGTTTTTTAGGTTTTCAAAACGGATATTTGTTTCAAACGGATATCCATTTTGTTTTTCAAAAAAAGGGTTCCCGCTTTCCAAAATAGATATCAATTTCGATTTGGCATTACCAAACTAAAACTGATATTGTACCCAAGGCTGGAAAAAGTCAAAGGTGTGAATTCCACATTTTTGGATGTGTTAAAAACACCTTTTTTCCCATTGCCACTTTTTGGATCCCCATGATCTTGCACATACCCATGAAGTCCAACCATCCAACTCTCTAGAATAATGCTGCTATATTGCTCAATGCCAACAATGGCGTTGCAAAAGTTGGCTCAGACTTCTTTTTAGCACCTCCCATTTCCTTTGTTTCCTGGCAAAATTTTACAGAACTCTAAAATGCTTGCTTCTTTGAATTACGACCAGAGAAAGAGTTTTGTGTTGATATATTCAATGAGGAAAGAATTAATTACTAGCTTGCTTGTCACCTTATTGCATTATGATGACGGTCTTTCATGGGGAATTACAACTGTTGTCGTACTCTTATCAATCGTGTAAAGGGCACAAGTTTCAAAATTACAAGGGGAATAGATCATGCCAATTAATTAACCTTTATTCAAAATAAATAATAACCCTTTAAATAAAAAATTTGCACATACCTTAAGTCCTATCATTAGATCAAATGTAACTCACTTGCGCTGACGTAATAGTCATATGGTTGGCAAGGGTGGCAGCGGATAATAATGGTATGGATGGCATGGTTGAAGTGATGGCATAAATTATTATGGCAGGAAGGTGGTATAATAATATTATTTATTATGGGATGATTCGGTATAAGGTGGTGAAATATTTATAAGGGAGCAGATCTCAAGGCAACATTAAAGGACATGCGTGCACAAAATTTATGAAAAATCAAAGAAAATTTGGAAAAACAAAATTTTATACCAAAAATCCCGGAGCACACTCAAGAATATGCAACTAAAGTAGACAAGAAGAGAGTTATGGACCATCATAAAGGGATGTCATCGGAACATGCTGACCAATTTGAGGATTTTTAGAGCATCATTGAAAGATGCAACTAGAGTAGCAACTGAAATTTCTGGAGCATCTTTGAAAGATGCAGCTGGAGCAACAACCAAAATTTTTGGAGCATCACTGAAAGATGCAGCCGGAGCAACAACCAAAATTTTTGGAGCATCACTGAAAAGATGAAGCCGAAATGAAGAAGCAGCAAAATTCTGGAGTATCGCTGAAAAGATGCAGCCGGAATGAAGAAGTAGCAAAATTATGGGGCATCATTGAAAAGATGCATCTAGAATGAAGAAAGTTGTGACATTTTGGCCTTGGATTCTCGAAGTACCATTGAGTGACGCATCAAAATGCAACATAAGAGTGATGAGTGGCACTAGTCTGGTATACGAATTCCAAAGCATTGTAGCAACAAACTCTGGAGCATCGCACCAATCATGCTAGCAGATTTTGGAGCATCATAGTAAGTTGCGTTGGAATGGTGATTGGTCAAAAGTGAGGTCCTACAAAAGAGACACAAAATTTTGGTCAAGTCCAAATGTCAAAACTAATGAAGAAATCAAAGAAACATTCAGAAATGAAAATTTAATTTTTAAATTTTTTTTTGTAGCTTTTAGAGTTGGTAAAACTATATTGGCCCTGTCACAGCAGAGTCAATGCAATGGATTTCTCCCTATGTTTCCACCATTTTTGTAAACTCTTCCTTATTAATAGGTTTACAATAAAGGCGTAGTCGGTGCCCATTAACTAGGAGAATTTGGGTATCGCCATCAACAGGTTTCAGCTACAATGAACCGTTAGCAAACACTTCTAAAATTTCATATGGTCCAAGCTAGTGTGTCCTGAGTTTTCCTTGATGATCCTTGTATTTGGAATCAAATAGTAGTGCCTAATCCTCGGTATGGAATTCTTTCTCTTTGATGTGTTTATCATGCCATACCTTTTGTTGTTGCATGATCAATTCAGTTTGATGGGCAATGCCCAAATGAAGTTCATCTAGTTCACTAACCTGTAAGACTCTCAATTTGGGCTTGATTGAGATCCATGCCCAATTCCATGGCTATCCTAAGGGTTTGGAGTTCAAATTAAATGGGTATGAGGGGTTTCTTCCCAAAGACTAACTCGTAGGGGCTATAACCAATGGTTGATTTCCAAGTTGTGTTGTAGGCCCAGATAGCTTCTGGTAGTTTCCTAGCCCATTCTTTCCTTCCCAAGGAAACCGTTTTCGTCAAAATATTTTCTAGCTCCCTATTAGTGACCTCAACTTGACCGTTTGCCTGCAGGTGGTAGGGTGAGGACTTCTTATGACTTACTTGGAAGTGATCTATAAATTCCAACAACACTTTGGACATAAATTGGGGGCCTTGGTTCGTGATAATTGTCCTCAGAGCTCCAAACTTGAGAAAAATTCTATTGTAGAGGAAATTGGCTACTTGTTTCTCCCTAGCAACACATAGAGCTTGCACTTCTGCCCACTTAGTTAGGTAGTCGGTACAAACCAAAATATAGTCTTATCCTTGTGAAGGAGAATCTATTGGCCCAATAAAGTCCAATCCCCATATTTTGAATGGTTCAAGGACTACCTAAGGCTGCAGGGGAATTTCATTAGAAAGAGTTGGCCTACCCACTCTTTGACATTCATCGCATCCTCTCTCCCTCTCAACTCTCTCTCTCTCCCACTCTCTCTCCCTCTCTCCCTCCCTCTCTCCCTCTCAATTCTATCTTCCTCTCCCTCCCTCCCTCTCCCTCTCAAGTCTCGCCCCCCGCTCTCTCTCTCTCTCTCTCTCTATCTCTCCCTCTCCATCTCCCTCTCAACTCTCTCTCTCTTACACTCTCTCTCTCTCTCTCTCTCTCTCTCTCTCTCTCTCTCTCTCTCTCTCTCTCTCTCTCTCTCTCTCTCTCTCTCTCTCTCTCTCTCTCTCTCTCTCCTCACTCTCCATTTTCCTCTCAGGCCTCTCTTGGTCCCTCATCCTCTCCATCTCCTCTCCTCCTCCCTCTCTCTCTCACATCCTTTGAAGTCTCTCTCCCTCCAAGTCTCTCTCTCTCTCTCTCTCTCTCTCTCTCTCTCTCTCTCTCTCTCTCTCTCTCTCTCCCTCTCCCTCTCCCTCTACTCTAAGTCCCTCACCTCCCACTCCCTCTCCATCTCCCTCTCACTCTCACTCTCCTTATCCTCTCTCTGTCTCTCTCCCCCTCCTTGAAGGCTCTCTCCTTAATTCTCTCGCTTGGGGTCTCTTCCCTCCCTCTGGGTCTCAAAGGGTCTCTCACTCCCTCCTCTCCTCCTCTCCTTGTCTCTCCCTCCCCTACCACTCTCTCTCTCTTACTCCCTCTCCATCTCCCCTCATAGGTCTCTCCCACTCTCTCTCTCCCTCTCTCTCACACACACTATCTCTCTCTATCTCTTCATATCCCTCTTAGGTCTCTCTCTCTCCCACACTCTATCTATATCTGTCCTTCCCTCTCTCCATTCCAAGTCACTCTCCCTCTCTCTCTCTCCCCATCTCAAGTTACTTATGAGGGAGAGAGGGAGGGAGGGAGAGAGGGGATTGAGAGGGAGAGAGAGAGAGATAGATAGAGGGAGGGAGAGGGAGAGAGGGGGGAGAGATAGATTTATCTAGTTAGGTGGGAGGAAACACTGAGAGATTTATCTAGTTAGGGTGGGAAGGGAGACCTTTCGAGAGAGAGGAAAGAGGAGACTTGAGGAGGAGGTGGAGAGGAGTGGTGAGGTGAGGAGAGGGAGGGGAGTGGTGGAGACGTCATCAAGGAGGGAGAGATATGAGAGGAGAGGGAGTTAAGGAGGGAGAGAGGATAAGGAAAGGAGATGGAGAGAGAGATAGAGGAGAGGAGAGGAGACTTGGGAAGGGAGGCGAAGGATAGAGAAAGGGAGAGATAGAGAGAGGAAGAGGGAGAGAGGGAGGGAGAGATAGAAAGAGACTTGAGAGGGACAGAGGGGGAGAGAGAGAGTTATCTAGTTAGGGTAGGAAGGAGACACTAGAGAAAGAGATTTATCTAGTTAGGGTGGCGTAAGAGAGGGGGACCACCGCGTCCAACACCCCAAGTCACGGAGGGTCAAGATGTTAGAGGATTCCCTAACTTACCTCAGCTAAGTGTAGTGTTTAGGGTATGAGGATGAGAATGATGAGGATTATAGAACCCTGCGACCACTCGTCAATCCCAAGTTTTAAGGTGGAGCTAGGCAAGTCAATTTTTAGGTCCAACTCTACACCTCAGGGAGCTCCCTACCCGAGGACGTCAGCATAGACTTTGGATGACAACGCGGTGCGCTGGCGTCTCAAAAGTGCATTGTAGTTCATACGGTTAGACAACAATCGAGATAAGGTTCAACACATCAAAATGACTAACAGCCTAGCTATTTAACTAAAAGGACAAAATGATATGACTAAATATATTAAGTATTCTCTAATATTGTAAAGCAAATAGACGAGAGTGATAAAGATGAGGAGAATCTCACCAATGAACTCATTCGCCAATTGATTCTCCAAGAGCTCGCACACCTACACACAACAAGAAGGTAAAATTTTTGGGGGTTGTATAGGGGTTTGCCTCAGTCAAACCCCCATTTAGGTGTTTCCACCGCCACAGACAGCCAAAAGAATGAGATAAAGAAGTAATGTGTAAGGAAAGCAAAAAGCACTACAAAACAATACTATGTTACTCAACCAAGTGATTGAGGAGAGGAGAGGGAAGCTTATGACCTCCACCAAGAGCACTCAAGGCTGCTTGGGGGAGAAATGAGAGGAACTCAAGCCTGTGTTGTAATGGCGTGGTCCCAAACGTGTTCTACCGAAGTGATGGAGTGTGATGTTGTTGCAATGGAATGCTTGGAAATGAGTGAAAGTGGCCTTGTGAGAGTGCAAGTAGGGGAGCTTGATGTGATCAAGATTTCTTCCAACCTCTTAATGCAAGTTCAAAGACTGAATATGAAGGAATGAGGAAGGAAACAACCATATTCAAATCGAGTGGCTGAAGGAGGCGTTACAACTTCTCTGCCAATGGGAAGAGTAACACCTCTATTGGCTCAGCCACAAGAATTTTCCAAGGATGTAAGAACATCGTGCGGGAATCCCCAATAGAAACACCTCCACTGACACACAAAATAGGCTCCACGTGGACCGCCAACAGCGGGCTTAAGTAAATTTAAGCCTCTGACTTTAGTTTTCTAAAGTGTATAAAGGCAAAAAGGGGAATTTCCCCTAGGGTGCAAATTCACTCTTATACATTTTTCCCCCACTTTAGCGAGCACGAGTATTGATGAGTGCTCGGTAAAGTAGATCAAGAAGAGAGTAAGGTTAGAAAATTATACTAGAACCATCGAGGAAGCAGTACTCAGTTTAGTGTACCTGAAGGTGCAGGAGATACGAAGGACTTCATAGCTGCTCGGAACTATGAAGATGGAACAAAGCGTCTTATAGGCCCACGGACCTACAAAGAGGCAACCCCCAAGATCTCTCGCATGGAGGAAGCCCAAAGGAAATAGACTTCATAGAGTCAGAAAGTAGTGACACGTCTACCTGCAAATAGAGCGTTTCAAAAGCAGTGACATGTCTACCCACAAAAAGAGCATGTCTAAAGCAACGACACATCTACCCACAGATAGAGTGTGTCTAAAGTGGTGAAATGTCTACCTGTAGATAGAGCTTGTCTAAAGTGGCGATATGTCTACTCACAGATAGAACATGTCTAAAGCAGTGACACATCTACCTGCAGATAGAACAGGTCTAGAAGCGGTCGATCACACAAACCGAAAGACTTTCAAAGGGGTCCCTTAGGAACCCTTCAAAAGGAGAGGGGTCCACTCAAGGGACGTGTTGTTTGAAAGGTAAGGTCTAGTTAGGTTTCCCCTAAGCTAGATGCAAAGAAGCAAATGGAATGAGTCTACGCGAGTTGCCCCCAAGTTAGACGTGAAAAGGTCCATTCGTCATAAAGGCTTTTGAGGAAAGGGTCCCTAGGGAACCCACCGTGAAGAAGAAAGGGGGGTCTGCTTAAGGGACACATAATTCAAAAGAAACTATTTTCCTTAGAGTTATTCGTCATCAAGGGATCCTTTCGAAAGATGTTCACTTCATCAAGGAATTCAAAAGGAAGGTCATGCCCCCATGCGAGGGGAATTCAAAGATGTTCCCACTTCAGAGGAAGGTCTTCAAGTTTTTTTTTATGAACTGTTGATGAAGGACATGTTTTGTTAGGGTTCCAAGTTGAGAATGCAATTCTAAGGAAAGAGAGAGAGAGAGAGACACACACACACACACACACACTTAATATGGAGAGAGGGAGAGAGTGAGTGGGAGAGAGAGAGAGAGACATGAGAGGGAGAGAGAGAGAGAGAGATGGAGAGAGGAAAGGAGAGAGAGTGATTGGGAGAGAGAGACTTGAGAGGGAGAGAAAGAGAGAGAGAGAGAGAAAGAGAGAGAGACTTGAGAGAGAGAGTGGGAGAGAGAGACCTAAGAGGGATATGGAGAGTGTGAGTAAGAGAGAGATATATAAGAAAAGAGAGAGGGAGTGGGAGAGAGAGAGGGAGTGGGAGAGACCTGAGAGAGAGAGAG
>VDFB02379711.1:134906740-134919257 GCA_007258455.2 Sequoia sempervirens
CTTCTCCTCTCTTTTGCCCAGGGGTAATAATTGCATGTTTCCAACAAGGGTCCTTTCTATTTTGAGATATTGTGAATGTGATAGGGACAATTTAGAGATATAAACAATGCTGCAATAACACATAAATTAAAAAAAAATAACATTCAAAGTTTATAATTAAACTAATATTAAAAAACCGAGGGTTTGCAACTATAAAACTATTTTATTTTTTTACAAGAACACCTAGAGTTTGTTGAACAAAAAACTTAAACACACCTAGGGTTTGTAACTTGTTCTTTGATTCAGTAAAACAAAATAGAAAAAAAAAGAAAGAAAAAAGAGAAATGAAGTTTTTGGTTTAAAAAAAACAAAAAAAACCCTTCAAAATTCAAACATACCTCTTAAATCTTCTTTGAAATCAATTAAAATCTCTTTCCAATCCCTTGTAGACTCCTCTAGATGCAGCAAGATCACCTACGAACTTGCTCAAATGCGATTCAACAACCGTTTTGTGCTCAATCTCCTTGCTGGTTTTCCTTCAATACAAATATGGTTTGGCTCTCTTCTCTCTTTTTTCTCTCTTCCTTGGCTTGAAAATGAAATGAAGTGCCTTTTGGAGGAATAGAGGCAATTATAAAAGCAAAAAGAAAAAAGAAGCTTTAAAATATGTTTTCTTGCTAAGTTTTTAATCACCCAACCGCAGCCGAGTCAGGGGGTTGGGACTCGCCCTAATCTGGTGAGTCTGCCAGACTTGGTGAGTCGAGCGAGTACCCGGCTCCCGAGTTGGACAGATGCGCCAGCCCTCACCCTTACCGCTATTCAACGAGTACTCGTGAGTTTGCGCGAGTTTGGTAACACTGGTTTAATGTGTTGTGAAGAAATGAACTGAAGCAAAGAAAATGAACACAATAAACACTTATGACATTGCAATAAATAAAGCTTTATTGAAATTGGGAAAATTTTGAAAGGTAGGAATCTCAAAGAAGAGATGTGAAGCTACAACTCTTTGAATTTTACATTTAGATGACAAATCTTTCATAGCTATTTATAGCATGAAATTAATGTAAAACATAAAGTGAATTATTGCACCTTGGAATGTGAAAATCATTCTCCCAAGAAGTTGAGAGGATCTGTCTTAACTTGGAACTCTCATAAAAAGATAATTTCAGTTTTTCAAAATCTTGGAAATTTTAAGATTTTTGTAATTCATCAATTTCAGCCCCACTTTTGATACAGTTTTCAAGGTTCAAATTTAAGTACTCAATCATAGTTCAGCACCCTTTCATTATGTTGTACACGTCCTAATATTTTCTATACTTTTTGAATGTGTTTCATTTCAGGTTGTGGTTGCAAAGTTATATCCTCAATAAGGTGACTACTAGCTTCTCTTGTAGTTACATGGAGATGTGGGGGCATGGGTACCAGTATGATGATGAGGATGCCATTAAAATTATTGTACATGAAAAAATGAATATGGGTACGACTATATTATATATAAATGTAGTCATCACAATTTGCATGCGGGTATAGATACAATGCCCTCATTTGTAGACTGAAGTTTCCTAGTAAGTTGGTAACTATGGTTTTTCTCTAAGTTACCGGTTCGGGTTTGGGTTCGATGGTTCGGTTTGCGGGTTCGAACAAACTTTTTTTGGGGGTTGGGTTGGTTGATACAAAAACATATAAAAATCAGAAATATATACATATTTGCAGTAGTAATTAAGTTCAAAATACACCACCATATTAATAGTCCAATAACGTAGTGAAATACAACACCAATTTCATAGTCAAATAATAAAATATTAGTGAAACTCATATGTCATGATATAGATTAAGTTCAAACATAATAATGTCAAGTGTCGACAATCAGCCATCATTGATCATTGATCAAATATCATATGGATCATCAAAAATATCATCACCACTATCCATATTAGATGATGTATGTAGTGGTAAATTAGAAGAACCACAAATAGCACTAGTGGCACTGGCACTGG
Organism: Sequoia sempervirens; assembly: GCA_007258455.2. Classification (NCBI taxonomy): domain Eukaryota; kingdom Viridiplantae; phylum Streptophyta; class Pinopsida; order Cupressales; family Cupressaceae; genus Sequoia; species Sequoia sempervirens. The sequence continues at coordinate 134,908,717 of VDFB02379711.1, forward strand.
CACTACCACTAGCACAAACACTTGCACTCTCATGCTCACTAGTTGGCTTATAGTCATCATCAACATCAAGTGCAGCAAAGTGGCTTGTGGAAGCATCCAAGTCAAGATGCTCTGGCTCGATATCCCGCTTCCTTGTGTATCCTCATTTGTAGGCACTTTGTTTGTGTGTAAGGAGCCGCAAGTTTGAATGCACATACACCAAGTCCTCTGCCTTTTTTGAATGTAGTCTATTGCACTTTATTGAGTGGATGGACGAGTATGTGCTCCAATTCCTCTTCGATGAAGATGAACTAGCAACCTATTAAGACCAAATTAAATGGTTAAGAGTTACAAAATTTAACTAATTAAATTTAAAAATTAAAATATAAATAAAATTATAAAATATAAAACTTAAATTTAAAAGGCAAAGCGATGGAATGGAAAAATAATTGGCTCACACTTGCAGGTCGAATTATAAAAGTCAAAACGGTCATGTCTGCAATCCCAATCTATACAATGGCATGCAGTGAAGCTCCCGCCAAGGTAGAGAACGAATTAGAAAAGGTAATGAGGAAATTCTTATGGGAAGGATCTAAGAGCGAAAAATGAATACCACTGATAGGCTGGGACACGGCGTGTAAAGCAAAAGCAGACGGTGGCGCAGGCTTGAGGAAGGTTAGATATCAGAATAACGCCTTAGGTGCTAAATTGATTTGGAAACTATACAAACAGCTTGAGAAGCTATGGTGCCGTATTCTACAAAATAAATATCTAGACAGTTAGGAGCCATCGCGAATTTTAACAATAGAAAATATAGATGGTGGCTCCGCAGTGTGGAAGTATATTGTGAATTGCAGAAATCTAATCACAAATCATCTCTCCTGGCGAATCGGCAATGGGAAGTCGGCATTGTTTTGGATTGACTCTTGGGATCGGCATAAAAGTCTGGCTGAAATGTTTGACATTGAACAATTCGTAGATAGGCTGCAAGAGGAATGTGGGTCAAAGGTGGCGGATTACGTATGCAGCAGTGGCAATATGATTGGAGAACGAATGAAGTGGAAAGATGGGGAGGTGTGGCCTTTAACCCAAGGGCTGAAGGAGGCAGTGTTACAGGAACTGAGTAAAAGAACAATTAATTTGTGCAACAGGGAGGATTGTATTATATGGTGTGGGGTGGCGTCAGGGGAATACTCTGCCAAATTAGGTTATCAACTCCAAGTTGCACAAGGTATGGAGAAGTCCTGGATGGCGATATTATGCTGGAGGCATGAGGTGCGCACTACCCAAAGCAGGGGCTTTCCTTTGGGTAGCTTTGCACAAGCGGTGTCTCATCGAAGATTTAAAAGAATCGGAATGGCTGGGCCGTCTCGGTGTGTGTTTTGTGAATAGGCTGAAGAAGATGCAGATCATTTGTTCCTCTCTTGCTCTATGGCCGTTGCATGTTGGGATTGGCTGCAAGGGGCTCTCCGTCTGCATGGCCCTCATCAACCCAAGGTGTGGGATTTTCTATGCAGCTGGCCGATGGTAAATAGGAGCGGCTATTGGCATAGTATATGGGTTTTGGTGCCATCAATGGTTATATGGCATTTGTGGAAAGAAAGGAAAAGGCACATCTTAAAGGAGTCAAAATTAAATTGTGATCAACTTATAACAAAAATTCAGGAAGCAATCATAGAAACGGAAAATAATAGAACAAGTATTGGCCCTAAGGAAAAGTTTACATGGTGGGATGAGGAGATACAAAAGGAGTGGTCAAACCTAAAGGTGTATAGGCACAAGGTAAGTGAAGCAACCAAAGTTGACAGGAAGCAAGTATGTTGGCTTCTCCCAGTGAGGTTAAAGTGGAAGCTTAATTTCGACGGTGCAGCTAAAGGTAATCCAGGGTGGGCGGGAGCAGGTTGCATTATTAGAGATGAAAGTGGTAATTGTGTTTGGGCAGCTTCAAAGAACCTAGGAGTCCAATCAAACAACATAGCGGAATTGGAAGCATTAGCCCTTGGTCTTCAGTTATGTCTACAGAAAGGAGTGGTTGCAGTAGAAATAGAGGGGGACTTGCAAATTTGTATCCAAGTAGTCTCTAGTGGGAACTCTCCTAATTGGCGCATTGGAAATTGGATAGTGATGATAAAAGAACTTTTGGGCAGACTGGTAGACTTCTCTCTACAACGCGTGTATAGGGAAGCAAACAAAGCGGCGGACTTGCTGGCCAATTGGGGAGTTTATCAAGAAACACTAGTACTTGTCGATTCCTCTGCAGACCGATGGATGGGACTCCAGGCTATACTAGAGGAAGACAAGGCAAAATTGGGTGGTGGTCTCAATGGAGAGATTCTGGACCCGTGACCTATGTACGCAACTCACATGTTTTAGGTAGGTGGTGCTGATAGATTTCCTCAGTAAGATTTGGTGGGGATTTGATCCCCAACTTGGTGTCAGATATTGCACAAGACTCCCGACATGGGTGTGGCTAGATTATTATTTAAGTTGGTGACAGTCATTAGCAAACGCAACTGACTGCTTTGTGGGTAAGGTGGAAAGTAGCAGGATGGTTCACTGCTTCAGGTTTAGCTATTGCTGCATGAATGAGAGTCGGGTTGCACAATGCCGCTGCCTCTTTAGTGTTCAATGTCCTAAGGTGTTAACGGAAATTGTGGGCATAGTGGATGGGGTGATCTAGGATGAGCGCCATAGGTGTGACAGGCAAATCTGTGAAATGGTGATTGGGCCCTCGGTGGATATTCTTGGTTCGCGGGAGAGAATGGTTGAGTCCCTTGATGGGTTTGTGGCTGAGATCTATGTGGCTGCAGTGGCCAATACCATTCTTGAAATGAATGGGTCAGGATGGGTTAGCCATCTTTGGTTGTCTTTGACTCTAAAGACTTCGAAGATGACGAAGAGGAGGAAGAGGTGTTTGAAGCTGAGATTTTGAGAAGGTGGAAAGAATCAAGGGAGAACTTTGTTGCCAATGCATGGGAAGTTTATCAGACCTAGGTGATTAACTCCAGCATGGACGCCTTTATCCATTATATGCGAAATGGGCAGTCTTGGCTTGGCGAGAATAGACTGGCCAGGGTGGTGGTTTTGGGCAGGAATTTGGCAACTGTCTACCAATTTCTGCGAATGTAGTCAGGCATCAGTAGTTAATAGCTGCAGGCATATGTAGCCATCTGTGATTTTTGTAAACGTGTGCTATCCCCTTTGATAGCACTTACCTATAAAAAATTAAAAAAAAAAGACTTAAATTTAAAAGATAGAAGATTTTGACTATAAAACTTGGGATAAAATTTTGATTGCAAGAGGTTGTAGGTACATGTATGCTTGGCCATGGAAATACCACCAACTATGAGCATCGATCAAGTACTTGTCTTGAAGAGCATCAAGACCGCAATCACTGGAGCATGCAAATAGTAACGAGACTCGGACGCGGCTCGGACTCAGCAAGGGCGACTCGGCGACTCGGGACTTGGACGCAGCGCAGACGCGGAAAAATGAAAAAAAGTTGAAAAAACCCTAGAAATTTAGAGATTTTTAAAGATTTAAAACTTGTTTCAAGCACCCTTTATTGAATACAACACAAATAAAAAGAAATTTGATCGTACACAAGTATACCTTGATTACATAAGTATAAAATTACACAAATTGTAGTTGCGCTGTTGAAGGAAATAGCATACTCAGATATATAAAATTAGTCAAATGTATACAAAATTCATGGAATATGAAATCCATGACATCAAATGTTGCATACAAATATGAAATATCAAAAGTAAAACAATAGCTATAAGTCTATGACTCTACATGCCCTATGGCATAGTGGAGCCAACATCCTTCCTACGAAGGCGTCTAAGGGTCCTGGATGATGTTGCAGCTGCAGCCATAGTCTCTGCCTGTATCTGACTCTCCATGCCACTCTGCCAGCTCTTGACTGTGTCTCCTGATGCTCAGCCTCCTCCTGGAAGCCATGGCTACAACCACCGGCCTCTCTCTGCACAGTCCCACTTAATCCAAAGGTCCTGCGTCACTAAAGAGACACATCTATAGCCTCAATGATCCCTCAAGCGTGGATCAACCTCCTCTAGGCCCGGTGGGGTTTTGTAGGTGGTCAAAAAGCTTCACGTATCTGAGCGAAGGTTGTAATGGAGCATATACCAAGTCATTCATCCTCTCCAGCATCTATTTAAGCTTCTTGGAGTGTATGTGCTCAAACATACTCAATTGTGCTCCGCAAACCGGATGAACGCCGTTTGGCTCAATATCACGAATGGCAATATTTTGCAGGATCGGTGTATCAGAACCAAACATATGCCACTAGCTATCTGAGATGAGAAAAAGAAACAAAATCAATCTCATTTCAAGTTTCAAGTTCAAGTTCAACATTTAATAATAAATTCTAATATAAAAAGATGAAAATTATGCCCTTAAATATATTTTTACCTGGCAGTAATGTTGTCATATTATCTTTGCACATTTGACGTGCAAAGAAGTCTCCTTGTGCCTTAGTGAAGGCATCTATCTCCTGCACCACCTGTGTAGTAACAGCAGGCAACATCCGCTCTATCGTTGTGTAGAGCCCACTAAGAATTTCTCTATCTGCACGGAGATCACGGCAGAATTGGAAGGCCGGATTTAGGAAACATGCGACTGCATGGATGGGCCTATGAAGTTGGTTTTGCCATCTCCTATCAATGATATCCCAAATGGGATGATACTTCTCCTCAACTCCACCATAGACTGATCTAATGGCCTCTTTGGCCCTATCCATGCCCTCATATATGTAGCCCATTGCAGGCTTCTCCCCATTTGCAACTCGTAGGAGAACTAGCAAGGGCTCAATAAATTGCAAAGTGCAAACATGTTTCACAAATAAGTGTGAATGGAAATAAACAAATAAAAGTAAGATATGATTAAAAATTAAAACATAATAAAGAATTAAATTTTACCTTCACAATCTAGTCCACTGGTGTCCAAAACCCTTGCTCATCAAAAATGCAATCAGCCACAACAATCCTTGCAGTTCTTGTAGAAAAGGATGAGGAAGACCACTCCTCACTAGTAAACATGTGCCTTAAAGCTGCCTTTGACCGAATCAAAGATTGCAACGTGATAAAAATTGTTGCAAACCTAGTGATGCCAGAACGAGACAACTCACTCAACCCCGTGTATTGCCTCATAAAGGTTAAGCACCCATGTGTGGTATGCAAATTGCATATGTTTTTACTCTTCCACACATGTTTTTGATCCGTAGAGGTTGCCAGATCCTCCAACATGGGGTCAATGCAATGGGCGGCACATGGAGTCCAAAATGTAGTAGGGTGCCTCTCCATCAATAATCTACCAGCAACAACATAATTTTTTGTATTATCTGTCACCACTTGCACTACATTCTCTTCCCCCACATCAGCTATCACCTCCTCTATAGCCTCACACAGGTATGTGGTATTTTTGAATTGGGCAGAAGCATCAATGGACTTCATGAAGACGGTGTCACCTAAAAAAATAAGCAAAACCAATTATTCAATAAATTAAAACACATAAATCAGCCATATTAAATTATTAATCACTAAATCAAATTCAAATTTCAATGCATTGAGGGAAGTACAATTACCTTCGGAGGGAACTAGGAAATTAAGCAGCTTCCTATTTCTCCTATCAGTCCAACCATCAATCATGATGGTGCAATCAATCATCCTCCACTGCTTGCGCTGCTCCTCTAATTGTGCTTTCACATCTGCCACCTTTTGAGTCAAAAGTGGGCCCTTTAATTCATCTTCAGTAGGGGCTTTGAACCTCGCCCCACATATGGTTATGGCATCGACCATGTTTTGCCAGAAAGGTGACCTATAACATGTCATAAATAAATTAATAAGTTACATAAGTATTGTAAAATGAAAAAGTTTTAAGTTTTTAACTTTAAATTTGAATTCGATAATGAGATACATCTAGATTCTAAAATTTAAATATAAATTTTAAAACAATTAAACGAAAAAGAATTACTTGGCTACATGGAAGGGAATGGTGCAGTAGTACCAAAAGTCTGCAATTGTTTTTTGCTGCATCATGTGTGTCCTTGTTCCAACCCATGCTCTCAAGCGACGGTTGGGAACCGAGGAGTAGTGCGTGGTACAAAATGAGTCCACCCTAGATTTACGAACTCTAGGGCCAATGCTAATACTGCCACTACCACTAGCAGTAGCAGCGCCACCAGAATTAGGAGTACACATAGGCATAGCTGATGCAGAAACAAAAGCACTAGCACAAGCACTAGCACTAGGACGATATGGAGGCATGGAAGAAGCATCTCCAACAGCACCAAGTCCCTGTCCAACTCCAACACCCACCAACTCCTGCTTCTGTTTCTTTTTCATTTCTTTTTGCATTTCAAAAGTTTCTAATTGCACCTACACTTCACGAACAACCTCAGGAGGTGCTTTAGGGCAACCAACTGCATCATGGGCGGGTATGCGTGCAAGATGGTATTTTAATCTATTTATGCCTCCATGATATATTGTTTTGCAGTAGAAACATTTGGCGTCTCCTCTTTTCATTCCGGGAAAGATTTCAGCATGTTTCCAAGCAGGGTCTTTTCTGACTGGGGTTTGAGACATTGTGAAAATAATAATATGGTTTGATTTGCAAATGAATGTGGCTGCAAAAGTAGGGTTTCTAAAATTATTTAAGTTGCAAGTAGGGTATGTAAAAAAATATGCAAACTCAAAAAAACAATGATTTTACAAATTACAATGAATTATTTGTTAAAAAAACACAAAAAAATCAATTAAAATCGAACTTACCTCTTAGATTTGGCCTGGAATGCAATGCAAACTCCTCCCAATCACTGGTAATGAGCTCTCAATGCACCTCCTTGCTGGTATGAAGCTCTCCAAATGATATATGACCCTGGATTTGTCTTCAACAACTTCTTGGTTGCCCTCTCTTCTCCTCCTATTTTTCCAAATGAATGAAATGAGGTTGCTTTTAGGGCGAAATAGAAAATACAAGTAAAAAAAAAATATAAAAAATCTTTAGCTTTTGTTTTTTTTTGGGCCTTTCGGCCTTTGCTGCACCGGCCGCGTCTAGGGCTTGGGACTCGCCTGGACACTGCGCGTCCGGCGCGTCCGGCCTGGACGCAGCAGCGTCCGCGTCCGCGCTCCCAAGACGCGGCCAGGGTCGCGCGAAGCGTGACTCGCGGCGATTCCCGTTACTATGTGCAAAACCCATGAACTCAACCCTCACTACATCATGTTGGTCACGATCAGCGAAGAGTCTATGAAGTGTTGCTTTGTACCCTTGAGCCACTTCAACATCTCTATATGGGGCAACTCTTGTTGTCACAGAAAGTAGCTGAGCACTATAGTATTTGGGACTCAATTGAAAAGCAAGAAGATGCAGTGGAGTGGTCATTTTGTTCCATCTCTCTACAATGATTTTGTGTAGCTCTTTGAAGAACTTTTCTTCAAGATCTTGCTCTTTTGCATTAATGATGGCTTTCATCTTCTCAATCATTGAGTCAATGCCATCATATACTTCACCCAAACAAGGTCTATCCATGTTAGTATAACGGATCATGCTCAATATGGGCTCAATGAAATTGAGGAGATACTCAACATGATCCCACCAAATGTCATCTAGGATCATTTGCTTAACCTTTGTTGCCCTTGCAGTGCTAGATTGCCTCCATATGGACCAATTAGGGTTGATGACCATGTTAGAGAGTGCCTCACGAACCTTCACAAGTCGTCTCAACACAATTGTGTTGGAGGCAAAATGGGTCTCAACAACTTGTTTGAAAATCAAAATAAAATAAAATTTAAATTTACAAAAATTAAAATAAAATTAAAAATATTACTAAAGTGAATTGTGAAACGTGTTTATTATTTAATTTACCTACAACAACTCCAAGTTCGAGAATGTTCTAAATATGCCTTGTGACATATGGTGGTTGGTGATGAACATTTGGATGTCTTCGGCCTTAGCATACACTGTTTGATCCAATTAATTTTGTTGCCAATTATTTGTAGCATTAGGTTGAGGGAGTGGAGAACATGAGGTGTCCAAAAAATGTGTGAATACCGCTTCTCAACTAATAACCCAACAGCCCTACAATTTTTTGCATTGTTTGTTATAACTTGCATAACATTTCAAGGGCCCATTTCATCAATAGCTTGACAAAGAATGTTAGCAATAAATGCACCATCCTTCACCTCTCCTTCACAATCCACTACTCTCAAAAACATTGCCCCTTTAGGGAACACCACAATAACATTGATCAATGGGCGTTTTTTTGCATCTTTCCAACCATCAAAAACGATGATCACCCCTGTTTCGATCCACGAATCCCTTATGGGCTTCAAGGAATCCTCTAAAAATTTCACCTCTTTATCTAATGAGGTGCTTCTCACCTTATCAAAACCTAGGCCCTTATACCCTTTTTGAGCCTCACTAATAGATTTCACCATTTTTTGCCAATATGGTGAGCGAACAACATTGAATGCCAATTCATTTGCATAGACACATCTTGCTATTGTTAGTGTTGTAGTTGCAGGAGATATTTTTCTCCTTAATATATCTTTGTCTAAGGCAGGTCGGCCTTCATGACTTAAGTGATATTTTTTATAATTTTTATTCTCTAAAAGGAGTCGACCTTGAGAAGAGCTCACCTATCTTGGTATATAAGGAAGGTGAAGACCTCTCATTTTTATCATCAAGTTCATTTCATTCATTCGTCATTATTAGCAACAGGTATTCGCATATTATGAGTAGCAGATATTCGCCATTATTAGCAGCAGGTATTTGCATATTATGAGCAGCAGAAGTTCGCCATTATTAGCAGCAAGATTTGCATATTATGAGCAGCAAATATTCACCATTATTAGCAGCAAGTATTTGCATATTATTAGCAGCAAGTGTTCACCATTCTTAGCAGTTCAGGCAGTCTTAGTAGCAGATCCATTTTAAGGAGAAGTGTCTCCATTCTTTGTTTTAGACTCAGCCTTGTGTAAGGCCTGATTTGTAAGCAGTATTCTGCATTTTCTTATCTGATATATAAAAGATTATTTGCTGGGTTTTTCTCCCTCGAGTAGGAGGGTTTTCCCAAGGTAAACATCATGTTCATTGTCTTATGTGTTGCATTTTCTGATTGCTTGCATTTCTGATTCTAAAAATAATATGGTATCAGAGCCAGGTTTAAGAAAAGATTTGATCAGATTTGTTTAAGCAGTCTAGTCAACTTTTCATCTAGGGCAGATCTTTGAAGGTGAATTTGTGCAGAAAAAGAAGATGGTGAAACGGTGTCAAAGGGGTAGAATGGAAGCGATGGAGCTACAAACTTCAACTCTTGGAAACCTAGGGTACTCATTGCATTAGAGAAGAATGATCTTATTGATTTTGTGGAAAATGATATGCCCGAGCCTTCTGATGATACTAAGAATATCTAGTGGAAGAAAAATGGCACGAAGGCTAGAAAGATCATGATAGACTATGTGATGGATTACCTAGTACCGATCATCTCCAAGTTGAAGACAACTAAAGAAATGTTTGACACTCTAAAAGGATTCTATGAGATCAACAATACTAGCCGAGCCCTTGCTTTGAGACAACAACTTCATCATGTAAAAATGGCTAAAGAAGATTCAGTCATCTCATTATTTATGAAGATTTATAATTTGAGAGATCAGTTGAGCACTATTGGGGATATAATTATAGAAAAAATTCTTGTTATGTTGGCACTAAATTGTCTTCCCCAATGTTGGGAACCCTTTATTCAAAGTATTAGTGGGAGATCCAAGTTGTCCAAGTTTGATCATCTTCGAACTGACTATATTCAAGAAGAAACCAGATTGGCAGCAAGAGGAATTGGCCAAAACTATCATGATGTAGAAAATCAAGTTCTTGCTACACATACTTCGAGAGAAAGAGGTAAAGAAGAAAGAGGAATAAAGAGAGAGAATCAGATTCTGCCCCAGAACTGAAGAAGGATCTCTCTCACATTCAGTGTTTTAGGTGTGACAAGTATGGTCACTTTGCTCGAGATTGCAAATTGAGGTCTACATAACATGTTTCTAATGTGGAAATTAACATAGGGACATCTCATAAGGAGCCAAGTTCTAAAGTCATTTTTGAAGGTTTATTATTCATCTTCGCTCTTTCAAGTAATGTACAATCTAACAATGATACTTGGTTGATAGATAGTGGTGGTTCACGTCACATCATAGGCTACAAAGAGAATCTTACAGACTTAGTAGAGAAAGAGTTTAACTTACAAGTGATAATTGGAGATGATGCTAACTATGTCGTAAAAGGAGCTGGGACCACTTCCTTCCAGCTAGATTCAAGTATCCCTCTTCATTTGAGTGATGTATTGTTCATACCTAGGATCAAAAGGAACCTTGTTTCCCTTTCAGCCTTGGAGGACAAAGGGTACAAGGTTTCCTTCTTTGAAGGAAAGGTTCTTGCATGGTCAAAGAACTCTAGCATACATTCAACTCGTGTGATTGGGACTCATCAAGAGAACCTATGCAGATTGTCATTGTGATCAATTTCTTCGAAGAGGAGGAAATAACATT
>VDFB02379711.1:134919357-135054518 GCA_007258455.2 Sequoia sempervirens
ACAGATGCATTCTGACTTTTTTTTAAGTTATAAAAATCTTCTCAAAGTGGTAGTTATAAATTTTTTTTATTTGTATTTATATTATATACATATTATTTATTATAACATATCTTTATGTATTTTATATATAATATATATGCTATTTATTTAATATAATCTAACAATAAATAATATTTTCTGATATATTATTTCATATTATAAAATATATAATAAAAATAATATGATATAATATACAATATCCAATATATAAATATGTATTATATTTATCATATTATTTTTTATCATATTTTATTAATATAAAATTATATATATATATAATAAAAAATTATTATTATATATTATCTTACATATATGATATATTATCTCATATAATAAAATATATAATAAAAAATAATATAATAAATATGATATATTATATCATATTATTTTTTATTATATATTTGATTATATGAGATAATATATCCAAAACATTATTATTATATAAATATATATTATTTATTGTTGGATTATATTAAATAAATAATATATATATTATATATAAAATATAGTATGATATGTTATAATAAATAATATGTATACAATTAAAATAAATAAATAACGTTTTATAACTACAGATTTTTAAACTTAAAAAAATCATAATGCATCCCTTTTTATTTGGGGACGATAAAAAAGAAATTTCCTAATTATAATCATCACACTAACCCTAACCTCAATCCTAATTCAAACTCTAACCCTAACATTAATTCTAATTCTAACCATGAATCCTAACCCTAAGTTGAAGCCTAATTCTAACTCTAACCCTAAGCCTAATTTTAATCCTAAAGTAAAACAAATTGTAAACCTAATCATAATTCTAATCCTAACCCTAGTTCCAAACCTAATTTTAATCCTAATCCTCACCCTAATCATAAATATAACCCTAAATCTAAATCTAATCCTAACTTTAAAACTAAGCTAATTTAACCCTAACCTTAACCTTAACCTTAATTTTTAGCATAACTCTAATTCAATCCCTAATCACACTTTTAAGGTTGTAACCCTAACCCTAATTGTAATCATTAGCCTAACTCTCTCCCAATCATAATTATAACTCTAACCCAATCATAATTATAACTCTAATCATTAGCCTAACTAAGGGGCCTACCCCTTAGTTAGGCTAATGATTATAACTCTAATTATAACTCTAAGTGGTGTGGGGTAGCCCCTTGCAATCCTTTACAATTATGATTGGGAGAGAGTTAGACTAATTGTAAAGGATTATCATACAATTAGCCTAACTCTCTCCCAATCATATTTATGATTGGGAGAGAGTTAGGCTAATTGTAAAGGATTATCATACAATTAGGCCCCTTAGTTAGGCTAATGATTATAACTCTAACTATAACTCTAAGTGGTGTGGGGTAGGCCCCTTACAATCCTTTACAATTACAAGTGGTGTGGGGTTGTTGAACCATGAAAGCATTATGATCATCATGATCTATGCAAATATGATAATTATGATTGGGACAGAGTTAGGCTAATTGTATGATAATCCTTTACAATTACAAGTGGTGTGGGGTAGGCCCTTTAGTTTGGAACACTAAGATAAGAGGATGAGGTCATCATGTATAGGGTTGTTGAACCATGAAAGCATTATGATCATCATGATCTATGCAAATATGAATTCATATGAAACCTATAAATATAATGTGGATAATATTCCCCCTCAAGTTTAATGGTTTCTTTATTGTAAAATTAAGAATAACCCTCATCTTACAATTATGGTTATAATTTAGGTTAAGATTATGATTACAAATAGGTTTAGGGTAAGAATTAGGGTTAGGGTTAGAATTAGGATTAGGGGTAGGGTTAGAATTATCTTAGGATTAGAACTAGTGTTATAATTAGAATTACCTTATAATTATGGTTAGGGTTAGAGTTATAATTATGATTCAGAGAGAGTTAGGCTAATGATTACAATTAGGGTTAGGGTTACAACCATAGAAGTGTGATTAGGGATTGAATTAGAGCTATGTTAAAAATTAAGGTTAAGGTTAAGGTTAGGGTTAAATTAGCTTAGTTTTAAAGTTAGGATTAGATTTAGAGTTAGGGTTATATTTATGATTAGGGTGAGGATTAGGATTAAAATTAGGGTTGGAACTAGGGTTAGGATTAGAATTATGATTAGGTTTACAATTTGTTTTACTTTAGGATTAAAATTAGGCTTAGGGTTAGAGTTAGAATTAGGCTTCAACTTAGGGTTAGGATTTATGGTTAGAATTAGAATTAGAATTAATGTTAGGGCTAGAGTTTGAATTAGGATTGAGGTTAGGGTTAGTGTGATGATTATAATTAGGAAATTTCTTTTTTATTGTCCCCAAATAAAAAGGGATGCATTATGATTTTTTTAAGCTTAAAAATCTGTAGTTATAAAACGTTATTTTTTATTTATTTATATTGTATACATATTATTTATTATAACATATCATACTATATTTTATATATAATATATATATTATTTATTTAATATAATCCAACAATAAATAATATATATTTATATAATAATAATTTTTCGGATATATTATCTCATATAATCAAATATATAATAAAAAATAATATGATATAATATATCATATTTATTATATTATTTTTTATTATATATTTTATTATATGAGATAATATATCATATATGTGAGACAATATATAATAATAATTTTTGATTATATATATATATATATAATTTTATATTAATAAAATATAATAAAAGATAATATGATAAATATAATACATATTTATATATTGTATATCATATCATATTATTTTTATTATATATTTTATAATATTTTATAATATATAATAATATTTTTTTATTATATATATAAATAATAATATGATATAATATATAATATACAATATATTAATATATATTCTATTTATTCTATTATCTTTTATTATATATTTTATAATATGAAATAATATATCAAAAAATATTATTTATTGTTAGATTATATTAAATAAATAACATATATATTATATATAAAATACATAAAGATATGTTATATAAATAATATGTATATAATATAAATACAAATAAAAAAAAATTATAACTACCACTTGGAGAAGATTTTTATAACTTAAAAAAAAGTCAGAATGCATCTGTTTTTATTTGTTTTGGATGGGGGGAGGTAAAAACATTTGCCAATGGTTTTGAAAAAAAATTCACCGTTCCAGACAATGCACGGAAGATACATATTGACATTGCAATTAGTTACAGGCATCACGGGTATGGATAGTCTATTATACGGATAGCCGCTGCCAGGAGGTCATGGGGAGTGTGCACGTTTGATGCAGGAAGGAATAGCATGGGCAGTGTCTATGGAGGCAACAATTTCAACCGGGGGATGGATGCCATACCATGCCTCTATCCATGCTACGGATGTCAGACAGTAGTACCCGCACCCGTGGATGTCAGACCGTCAAAAAAAAAACTTGGATGTCAGACAGTAGTACCCGCACCCGTGGATGTCAGACCGTCAGAAAAAATAACTTGGATGTCAGACAGTAGTACCCGCACCCGTGGATGTCAGACCGTCAGAAAAAATAACTTGGATGTAAGACAGTAGTACCCGCACCCGTGGATGTCAGACCATCAGAAAAAATAACTTGGATGGCTTTTGAAAGTACGGCAATCTTTCCCCAGCGTTGCGAAGTCCAAAATATCGCTGCTCTAACATGCCAGTGAAAGTAATCCGTAGCCGGTGAAAGTAAGGGAAACGATTAACATCGCCCTGCCAAGGCCGGTGAAATTTACCTTCTTATTTTTAATGATAATCTATTACCATTATTAACATCGCCCTCCAAATTTCGCTGGAGGATATTTTTAAAACCACTTATATTATTTAGCTCAGGTTTTGTTTATAAATAGTTTTTTTATTTAATTTGTGGAGTTTTTAAAAATCTATTTTTTGAAGTATAAAATTATTTAATTATTTTTAAATAAAAAATATAATATAAATTATCAAATAATTTATAATATAGATTGTTTTATTTAAATATTTTTTTAATATTTTCAAATTAAAAAGTATTTTAAATGGTAACCATGTAATGTCAACCCTTATTTTAACCTTAACCCTACGATTTTTAGTAGAATCCTAATTCTAACACTAATTCTAACCCTAACTTTACCCGTAACCCTAACTCTAGCTCTAACCCTAAACCTAAACCTAATTCTATTTCTAAGCCTAATCCTAACCATAAATATAACCCAAGCCCTAACACTAATGCTAGCCCTAACCTTAACCATAAGCCTATTGCTAACCCCATCTCTTTCACTAACCCTAACCCTCAACCTTAACCATAACCCTAATTATACCTTATCCCTAACCTTAACCCTAATTATACCCTAACTCTAACCCTATCCTTAATGCTAGTTATACCTTATCCCTAACCTTAACCATAATTGAACCTTGATACTAATCAAATCATGACCCTAACCCTACTACAATTGAACCCTAACCCTAACCCTAAGTGAACCTTAACCATAATCCTAATGCTAACCCTAATTCTAACCTAATGCTAATTTAACCCTAACCCTACAAATAACCTATCATATTTATCTTGTAACCCTAATTGAACCCAAACTATAATCATAATTACACTTTAACCCTAACACTTATCCTAGTTGAACCCTTAACCCTTATTGAACCCAAACCCTAATCCTAATTACACTCTAACCCTAACCCTTATTCTAGTTGAACCCTACTAACCCTAAATGAACACTAAATACGTGAAGATAAATCCTTCTCGAGGAGCCTAATCCTAATATATTGGAATTTAATACATCTCTTCCTCAAAAATTATTCTCAATATATCTCTTCCTAATATATTGGACTTATATATATATATATATATATATATATATATATATATATATATATATATATATATATATATATATATATATATATATATATATATATATATATATATATAATATAAAATTAAAATAAAATAATTAAAATTAAATTGATTATTAATATTTATTATTATAATTTTTAAATATTTACTATTTACTAATTTGTAAATAAAGAATATTGTTATATGTAAATTTACATATAATAATATTCTTTATAAATGAATTTTTATGATATATATTATTTTAGTCAAGGGGTAAACGCTTTTGACCGGAGCTATAAACCGGATACAACCATTCAACAATACCACCCCAACGGGGTTTGAACCTTGGTGGTAAGAACAACAATGCCACCTATAAACAATCACACCATGCCAATACCGGCAATTATGTTCTTTCTTTATTTTATTTTAATTCAAAATTATATAATAAATATTCATTTATAAAGAATATTATTATATGTAAAATTTTATATAACACTATTTATAAAATTTACATAGAAGAATTTACATATAATATTTATTTACAATTTAGAAATACACTTAGGGTTACAATTAGGGTTAGGGTTAGGGTTAAAGTCCAACATATTAGAAAGAGATGTGTTAAAGTCCTATATATATATATATATATAAATAAAATATCCAAATTTTCATATAACATTTTATAAAACTTACATAAAAAATTTAAATATAATAATATTCTTTATTTACAAATTAGTAAATAGTATATATATATATATATATATTAATAATCAATTTAATTTTAATTATTTTATTTAAATTCAAAATTATTTAATAAATAATAATATATATAATAAATATTTATTTATAAAGAATATTATTATATTTAAATTTTTATATAATACTATTTATAAAATTTACATATAATCTTTATTTACAAACTAGTAAATAATATATATAAATTATAATAATAAATATTAAAAATCAATTATATTATTTTATTTTAAATCAAAATTATTTGAAAATTACTTTGTTTTTACTTTAAATTATAATAATAAATATTAATAATTAATTATGCTATTTACTTTAAATTTACTTTAACATTATTTTTTTTTAAACTGAAAGGCAATATATATTTTAAAAAAATAAAATCATAAATAATTTTAAAGTAAAAACAAAGTAATATTTATATTATGTTATATATTTTTAATTCTTTGCTGGTCTGACATCCACGGGTGCGGGTACTACTGTCTGACATCCAAGTTATTTTTTTGACGGTCTGACATCCACGGGTGCGGGTACTACTGTCTGACATCCGTAGCATGGATGGAGGCATGGTATGGCATTCATCCCCCGGTTGAAATTGTTGCCTCCATAGACACTGCCCATAGCATGGCAGCCCATGGGATGGGCATTCATTTTGTAGGCTGCGTAGCCAGCTCCATCTAAGATTTGTTGCAAGTTTAAATAGTGATTTGACCTAGAATGATGAGTTGCAAACCATCTTTGAAGATACAGGTGGATCGTGCCTGCCTACATGAATAGTGCTAGCGAATATTTCTATGCTATTTATTTTTTTATAAATATTTAAATTGGTCACTGGCATGGAAGTTTGGTCGCTGGCTGTTCAATATTGATGATTTGGGTGAGAGCGAAACAAAAACATGTGCTCAATTTTTGTTTCGTTCAAGATCTTTGTTTCGACTACCTCAGAGGTGGGTAAAAGCTAGTGGCACTCAAAATTGGAGACAATTATGGATGGTGTGACTACAATTTTGAAACTAGTGGTATTGGGCAGATGTAATATGGTATTTGGTGGTTTAGATTATTGTAGTTAAAGCATAGGTTGGCTGTTTATGTAGGAACTCAAATCCTGCAAGTTTCTTAGATTTTCAACTGATCACAAAAAAACTGAAACTAATACACGTTCTTTGGCATTCAACGATTAACAAAAGTGGAAATTAGGTGGAGCACATTATCAGATTGTCATGTCCAGTTAATTGCTAATTATTGACGTTTCCAAGCACCTTGAAAGGACCATGGCATTGAGATCTAGTTCTACTGACCTCATGTACTACACACATGTATGTAACAATTATACCAAAAAAAAAATTTATTGACCTTCCTCACATCTTTGGCGTACCCATTGCACGCCAAGGTGCGATTGCTAGTATTTAACATATCAAGTGGTAGGAAAAAAATAAAATAAGTAGCCTTTTACAATATAGAAGCCTTATTTTTATTAATTTCATTGGTCAAAAGTGAGAAGGTGGGTTAATCACATAGACATGTAGCATAAAGAGCGAGAGAAGTGTTTCTATGTGTTATTCAATGGCATGAGAATGGTGGGATCTTTATTATTACTCGACAAAGGATAAATTATAAGTGACTCATCACCATTATTTCTATGTTGTAGTTCATGGTCTCATTGGCTTAGGAAAAATTAAAAAATGAAGTAGTTTTCAATTTTATGTTTCTCTATTTTCCTTGTAACCTTCAATTTTGTGTTGATCAATGGACACTATAGATTAATGAAGAGGATTCCAAATATTTATCTGATAGGATAGTTGTTTGTTAACTTATCCATAAAAGGGGGAAAGGTGTCAAGGAAATCAACACAAACTGCAATTAACATGAGATCACATATAGAATTAGATTTCAAGTAATAAAAGTAATTCTAACCCTTAATTTGTCTTGTTCTACAAATAAATTATAAAACTCGAGAAGTTATGCTAAATACACTCATGTTTGTTATCTATCACCTATAAATTGAAAATATTTGAAGCTAAATTCCCAAGTAATTACATAAATAGCTTTCCTTATGATTGAATTATGTTTTGTAAAAAGGATAAGCTCATTATCATTAGATAAAATTGGAATATAAGCTATGTAAAAGAAGTTAGAGCACATTTTTTTAGTTATTGTTTGGCTTATGCAAAGGTAAAGGCATTATAATTGTCTATCCATGATGTTTAGGGTAAAATTAGAACTCTATAATTACTTATGTACCCTAAATTATATTACCAATTAGAAGGCATATTATTCCCCAAGATGCAAACCAATAAAATTGTCTATTTTAGGAATTCTAAAATGCCTCTTAAGAGATCTACTAGTCAAGACACTTTTATGGTCATTTCATGGGCTAGAAAAATATATAAGAGATCTATTGGGAGGATTTTTCTAAGAATTATTTAAGGATGTGAAAATTTATATTAAGGTCATAGTGACTTAGATTCCTTAAGTGGAAAATTATTCAACATTTGTTATGACAAGGGTAATGTTACCTCATCTAATATGTAATACTTGGGTCTTTAACCTAGCTAAGGTCATTATGTCGAATCTCTTCCTTGCACTATATATTATAGAATGGTGGAATAATTATTAATATGATATACTTATTCTATAAAGGATTCAATGATAAATTTAATTTTGACTCTAAATAGGGAAAAAATTCAAAAGGCTTTCTAGCTAACTCATGAGACTAGAGTAGAATTGAATTAGAAGAGTCTAATTATAAAATTATAGGAATATTATAGAGGGTTAAAGCTATCATATTATAGAATTAAGAGTGATCCATAGTTCAAGAAAAATATTCCTTCTAAGGAAAATGAACCTATGAAACTAATCAAGCTTGTGCCTCATTTTCAAGAAACATATATGGACTATTGTTAGGCTACAAGACAAATGAAAGGAACCAAGTGCATCTTGCATCTTTGTATTCATAGTGTATAATAAAAATAAACTAGCAATCGCACCTTGGTGTGCAATGGGTACGCCAAAGAGGTGTGGAAGGTCAATTAAGGGAAAATGTGGTTTATTTTTTCCATACATTTGTGTAGTACATGAGGTCAATTGGTAGATATTTTTAAAATGATACTGTTTATATTTTATTATTATTATTATTATTATTATTATTACTTTTATTATATTATTATTACTTTTATTATATTATTTATTTTATTTTGTATTAAATAAGAATATTTTATTATTATTAATATATAATATACTAATTATATTTTGTATTAAAGAAAAATATAATAATTATTAATTAGTAATTATAAAAAATGATATATATATATATATATATATATATTGTTAGAGAATATAATAAATAATTACTAAATATTATAATTATATATTTATAAAAAAAAATTATTATATTAAATTTACATTATTTATTACTTATGCTAATATATACTTAACTACATAGGATAAAGGATGCCATAATGTCAAAACCTAACTATGCTCATTATTACGATCTTGGCCAAAATTTTCATTTTAATAAACATACTCTAAAACCTTTGTCAGAACCATATTTTCAGGCTGCAACTCGCCAAATTGGAGGAATGAAGGGTCAATACTAGCAAGGACGAGTTTGGAGGAGTGAAAACCAAAAGTGGCAGGGAAAGTAGTAATAAGCGTCAGGGAAAGCAGTAAAAAGCGGCGAAAAATAGTCAAAAAATGGAAAAAAAATGATGAACGGATGAGATTCATTTAATTGTCAACCAAGGGCTGTCAGGGTTTTTCAACTGTCGGTGGACAAACTTTGCTTGAAACTCTTAAATAAGGACATGCCTTTGGGGTTAAAAAGTAATAATGGAGAGTTCTTTGAACACTCTATTCATCCATAAATACTTGAATTCAAGTAGAAATCATTCACCAAAATATTTAAAAGATATATTATATTGTGCCACATCTTATTATACACCAAGGTAGGGGAATAGTATAAGAAATTAGAACTTATAGAATCACCTACCTAATATTTAGGTAAACCTTATGTAATTATGGACCCTTCATATGGACAAGCATAACAAGTGTTCTTGATCTTTTTTATATGAAAATTGCTTTATCAGCACATTGTTGACAAGATTAGGGGCTAACATGGCAATGTAGACTAATGATATTAAATATTTAATTAAACCTTATAAAAAGAATAGAGCTAAATCACTACTAGGAAGATTGGTCTTTTTTATAATGAGTTTGATATCATCATAATATTTGGTACCACTATGACACCATATGAACTACTACACACAATAGCTCTAAGAATTGATTTTTTGGAAATAATGAGACAACTACACTACTAAAAAATTCCATTTTAAAGATTAGTTTAGGCATATCATAATTCATCCTTTTGTGATATTTGGATATTTTAGCCTTGAAGGTAAATTTTAAAAAAAAAAACTAAATACTTACATGGATGGTATGGGCATGTACTTATTTCAAAAGAAAACCTATGACCCTAAATAGTTTATTGGTAAATTGTTGACAGGTAAGAATAAATTTAGGATAGAAAATAAATTTAATGAGAATATAAGACTTAATTAAAATTTATAATGATGATTTTTAAGTAAGGATAAGAAGATAAGTGTTGGTGTTTCCAACTAATTTTCTAATATTCTCTAAGGTTTAGCTATATCCTATGTTCAAGAACCCTAGGTTAGTGGCCAACAAATGGGAGATAGATTTTATACTATTACTCCTCTACACTTTATGCTCTACAAAACCAAGGTGGGTTTCCCTTCTCATTACATCATCTTGAATTACATAAATGGTTATACTGATGTCAAAGAAGATTACAAGCTTCACTCTAACAAATTTTTAAGAGGATGAGTCTGATGGGCTAAATCATCTTCAAAATTCTCTATAGCTTTGTGTTTAATGGTGTGAAATGAGAATAAACAATATATAAATAATAATAAAGATAAATTTCAATTTTAAATTTGATTATGCTTAGGCTTGAGTTCTATGAATCAATTTGACCATTTCCTTATCCATTACAAAGTCAAGAAATGAAATAATTCCTTTGAATAATAAACTAAATAACTAACTCAATGGTTTTACAATCTTATTGCCTTACAATAAGAAACCAACAAATGGAATATACTATTAATCTTCTTATAAATACCTATTGCAACTACAACATCTTCAAGTATCTAATTGAAAGCAATTTCAATCTATTACTTGAACAAAAGCTAACATTTAGAGATTCATCACAGTAAATGTGCAATGAGAAACTCAAAAGATCTTTGATAATTAAGATTCAAAAGGTGTTGTAAATATACAATATGGAGATATTAAAAGTATAAACTATATTCATATGAACAAAATTGAGTTGTTTGTTATTACAAAGAGAAATTACAACACTCTTTCTAAACTTTAGAAGACCTACCTATACAAGACTTAATTCTATACAAAGACTACCAAAACTAAGGACTCATAATCCTAAAAATGAGGTTCAAAATTCCCTTTTATAGACACAAGGGAAGCAACAAGAAAAAAACCTCATTCACCACTTAATTCACTAAAGAAAAAATCTAAGCGGTGACACAATTACAAAAGGAAAAAACACATTTATATACAAGGAGTAACTACTAAAAATTTGGTTGAAGATATTTTGGAGCATTTACATTGGTGTATAGATTTGATTTCTTCAAAATTGCTCCTTGATGGTGACAAGACATTTCTAACATTCACATCCTTGTTTGTTGATGTTGCATTTATCTTGGTTGGTGATGACTGATTAAAATGCAACTCAAATCTCTACACTATCATTTTCCTTATCTTTATCATGCTTTGTTGACATGTCACCTCCAGGTGGGAGAAATTGATTAACCTTAACCATATGGGCCTTGCAGTCATCACCTATCAAAACTTGTTCCATATCAAAAAAACCTATCATGTTGAACTCCAGCTTGGAGAGAAAATCCATACTTAGGTTCAGTTGCTCTACATCTACTTCTCTATATTTATTTATCTATTATACATAGGAGTGAGAATATTAGCAAAGTTTGATCTTCACTCCTTGCAGGGCCTGATATCTCCCTCCTCATTCAAAATAGGAGGCATGTGTAACTCCTCAAAACCCTCAAATTTATTTAATTCCCTTCTCATAAGGCTCCTATGCCTATCATGATGATTAATAATGTCATCTACAAAATTTGATCTACCAAAAATATTAGATATTGTACTACAATAAGAATTTGAGCTTCTAGCAGTAATTTTTACTAGTGTAACCCCAAGGTCCCAACTGATCTAAAATCACTTCAACCTAACTCCTTTTTTAGTATGGCTAGCATATGCATCCCTCAATATTTTATAGTTGTCCCAAACCTTTTCCACCTAGCACAAGATTTTTGACAAATTACACCCTAAAATATTGTCAACAAAATTAAACACCTTTTTTATTGCCCCCTCCTTTGCTACTTTGGCCTCTTCCTTTCCCTGTTTGAGCTTCTCTTTCAAACTTTAACCTCAAGGGCCAAGCTATCCTTCCTATGATCTATGGGCCTCAATTATTGGTTGTGGTAGAGGTAGCAATTCCCCCCTCCTTTGCTACTTTGACCTCTTCCTTGCCCTGTTTGAGCTTCTCTTTCAAACTTTTAATGTCAAGGGCCAAGCTATCCTTCATGTGATCTATGGGCCTCAATTATCGGTTGTGGTAGGGGTAGAAATTCTATATCCATATTCAACTACTCTTGTAATTTCAAATTTATTGCATTTTCCCTATCCAAGTCCTCTTGTAACTTCTTTACTATTGCTTTAGTGAATAGGGTTGCATTCACTATAAGAGAGGTTGCTTGGGTGGAACTTGCATCCCTTTTTCTTTTGACAATAAAATTTCTAGTGAGCTCACTGAGATCATTTATTACTTGGGGTTTGTTGGTCTCTGGGAAAATATACCAAATTTCCAAGGTCTCATGCCTTGGATTGAAACCTAACCCAAAATAGAGGGCATTAGCTTGCATCTCTAAATTCAAAATTGGGTCTTCTTCTCCCTATCTCTTCATGGTGTCAAATACAATAGCAGATGACGTCCCATCCTAGTAAGAGAAGGCATCTTACACTCCTCGGCAATTATCTACCCCTTTGAGGGGCCATATATTTCATTTACTTCTTCACATTGTCTCAAAATTCTACAATTATTTCCTTTTTCTCCTTCTCTATGAGGCTTTTGTTTGTTACCCTCTATTGCAGTTCTTCTCCTTTATTCTTAAGGAAGAATTCCTTGAATTCCTTGGTGACCTAATAAATTGATCATCTCGCATAAATTTAGTGCAATCTTGAGCCCTGATATCATCTACAATTTGTCCACCAATCTCAAAATTTATAAGAAAACTATCATCAATGGGTCTTTCAATAATGACCCTAGGTGGAGGATACATTATTTGTACTATATTTGTATCATCAAAAATTTCAGCTAGGCCTATGGGATAATCAACCAAAGGTCCAAATGACGGGTCTATCTACTGCAAGGGGGTTACTTGTTATGAAATTTATGATATAACCCCCTAATAAGTGGAAGGGCTAGGGATGTTTGATGTTGGAGCAAAGCATATTTGAAAGTAGATTGTTGGCATTATCTGGCATTGTCATTGTTCTAACTATGGGGAATTCAATCTAGAAGCATGATCCCTCAAATGATGGATCTTCCTTCTTCCTCTTTGTCTCGACCATATGACTCTTCACCCATAAAGTTCTTTGTGCAACTTCCTTCTTTATGGAACAATTTTTTATCAAATCCTTCACACTGTCATACTCATGTGAGAAGGGTGCCAATTTGAAAATGATTCTCTAATCATTGATGAAATATTCTAGATCACACCTCCTAATCATGTCCACCTTCATTTTGTACGGTAGTAACTTTCCTAACAACAACTCCATTCCCTCCCTTGATGTCACTAAAAAATCTAAAAATAACAATGTAGAAAGGAGAATGGCATGTTTCTTGTTATTCCTGAAATGAATCTTATCAAACTCATTTAATTTCCATACGATTTCTAAGAAGGTAATTTGATCTGGTACATTTTTGGGGAGAGCATGAGGTGCAACCGAGGACCTATACACTTTGATTATAGTAGAATTTATGTAGAAAAAACAATCACCCCAGTTGTGATCGATCCCCTTCTCTAGGAGAAGGTCCTTTGGCCTCAAAAAATGTCTCACCTCATTTGATAACCTCCAATTCACTCAAAAGCCAAAATTTCTAAGGATTTTTTTAACAAAAAATTCTTCAAAAATAGAATAGTTGGACTTCTCACATTCCTTATCCCATATGTAAGTCCATTCCTAGTTTGGTAGAATTCTTTCCTAATCATCCATGGCCCTAATTTGCATATATGGGGACTATATACCATCCC
The DNA here is from genome assembly GCA_007258455.2 of Sequoia sempervirens. NCBI lineage: Eukaryota > Viridiplantae > Streptophyta > Pinopsida > Cupressales > Cupressaceae > Sequoia > Sequoia sempervirens. Next base: position 134,933,349 of record VDFB02379711.1, read on the forward strand.
CACTATACAAAATGATGTGACACAGAAGAAAGTACAATTTGAAATGTACCATGTTGTCCTTCTTGAGTGAGCTCAAGGATTTATGCATTTCTTAAATATAGCCAACTTATTCATATGGTTCAAGTTCACATATGTACTCTGAATATCCACAACCAATACCATCAAATTCACTAGCATGTGAATCTTTTTGTCTAATTCCAAAACTTATCATAAAAAAAATAGTTTCTTCACAAAGTAGTCCTCAAAGATATCATAACCAAAAGGCTCTAGTTCTCCACTGAAAAATATTCTTAATTATTTGTTAGGCCCTCTAGTCCTAAAACATGGTAGTCACTTTACCCTATAACTATCCTTGTGCATCTAGTATTATCTAGTGAAGGCACCCAAGTCTATAAGTAACTAAGCATTAGGGTTTAGATTGAAAACCTTGAAAATCTAAGCTCTATCCAAGGGCATTAAGAATTTTCCACTTAATGAAAATAATTCCCTCTTCTCAAGGTTTTACGCCATTGCAATTTCCCTAATTAGGTCGACATTTACAAATACATTGGTCACCACTAACCTTCCCAACCCTAATCTCCATTAATTGTAGATAGGCCTATTTTCTAGGGCTTTTATGAAGGTGTGCTTAAATAGAGCATAACCCTAGCCCAGAATTATAGGGTCTCTACAATTCTCATTCAATATCAAATATTTTGTTAGCTAAAATCCAAGACCCATGCACCATTCTATTCCTTTTAGAAAATCCTAGAAGTTGAGCCATTATTTCATCATCAAGTCCCCTCTTGACACCATTTTAATTTCTAGCTGCAATTTTTCTCTTAGGGTTTTAATACTTTCAAAACTAGGGTTTGGAATTTTACACTTCGTAGAAGACTTCTATAAAATTATATACAATGCCACCCTTCTAGAGCCCTAAATTTCTTTTTGAACCAACAAAACCAAATAACAACACCCCTCTTATGCTCAAAATGTACATAGATGGTCAAATTTACTTTACTTGTTCACTGCCAACAAAAATCCTTAATTTCGTTGTGAAAACTCTTGTTCACTTGGAATTTTGTAGAACTTTTTCTCTTTTCTCTTTACCTTGTGTTTTGAGTAATGATAAATGAGTAAATTAAGCCTATACCCTTGAGAATTTGGTAGATACATATCACAATGACCATCAATGTTCTCGCATGCTTGAATGTGTGACCAATGATAGTCATTTTCCATTTTTTAATATGGTCCATTGATCTTGAAGATCAATGGTTATCACAAGAATTTGAAATCCTCTCCATGATGAGAAATCTTTCATTTCTTTCTCATAGCACTAGGACATGTTTCATTATTTCAAGGACTCATGGGAACAAAAGAAAAAAAATTGAGGCTTCCCCGACAATTCTTTTCTCCATGAAACATTAAAGTTAATAAGACCAAAAACGTGGCACAATTTTGAGAGTTTGGGGGAATAAAAGCTTGGTTCAATATTGATCTAGAAGGTTATAGCTAGCACAACATAATCAAGAGCCAACATCTAGAGCTATCTAGGAAAAAAGTGGCACCCTCAACAAGCTCTTCTTTGACAACTTAAAATACCTTTAAAACATGTACACAAAAGAAAAATTTAAGTCACTAGGGAAGAAGGGCGCCCATGAAGAATGATAAAAGGGGAGATTCACCAAAAAGACTTAAGTTACTTGCATGAAAAAAAAGCTAGGGATTTGATTGGTTAGAGACCCATACACATCAACATTGTATGGAGGAAAAAAGGGATTTCATAGGTTCACGAGGAGATTAATAACATCTAGAAAGAGCTTCAGTGAACCAAGGAGACTACTTGAAATTCCAACACATATCCTATGGGACCTGATGAAGTGAAAAGCCTTAAGTGGTTTATTAAAAGAAAGGAGGAAGGCAAGAGTGGGAGTATAAATTAGAAAAGGACTTGGACATTTGGACATTGCCCAAATTTCCTTCTAGGATCTAAAATTCTGAAAGAAGAAATGGGATCGAAAATGGATCCAGACATTTGGGACACTATCCAAATTTCTATTCAGGACTCAAAGTCCCAAAAGGATCCAAAGAAGACAAAGAAGAGGGGAAACAAAAAGAACATTTGGACACTTGATCCAAATGTCCCTTTGGGACTCAAAATCTTGAGGGGAATTCAAAAGGAAAGAAAAGGAGAGGGAACTCAGGAGGAACATGGACTTTTGGATTTGATCCAAAATTCCATCTGGAACCTAAAGTTCTAAAAGGACGAGATTGAAGAAAGGAAAGAAGAAAGAATGAAGACAGGGACAAATTTGGACCTTGGTCCAAATATCTATTTGAGATCGGAAACCCCAAAAGGACTCTGAGAAGAAAAGGAAGAAGAAGGGGATAACCATCCCTTAGAAATTTTTTGCAAATGGGGTACTTGAAAGTAGCTTTGGAAAAAGGGGAATGCAACTACCAGAGGCACAAAAAGTATGATACGTCATTAATATTTCTCATATCGATTATAACTAATGGGGATCACAAAGGGAGGGAAAAAATGACAATAGTTCCAACAAGAAGCATGGTTGAACATATAGTTAGCTAAGAGAAAGAGATGCCTATTGCTATACCCTTAGCCTCTAGTATGCATAGGGATATGAATAGTCAACTTGTGGCTACCATAACTTTTTTATTATCCCATTCTAGGTGTCCACGTGTAGACAAAAGTATTAAATGTCTTTGTCCACAAGTCACCTTTACTGCTACTAGTGGAACCCAACACCCCTTATGAATGTAGTACAAACAATGGTAAGTATAAATATTACAAAATATTTTCCATTTAAACCTTAAGTTCCTAGGGACATTTTCCAAGGATGTTGGAACCATGAAATAGGATTTATAAGGTAGATGGAACCTTAGTCCTAACATTATCCCAATTGGCATTATATATTGTAAATACACCCATTGGAATCACAAATAAGGGAAAACCATCCTTTAGCCAAACATGTACTATTAGAATCTTCACCATGCTTTCATGCTCCAACAAGATGCCTACAAAAGTAACCATGATAACCACCATCAAGAAAAAAAATCTTACATCCTCCAACATGCCACCTATGGAAGAAAAAGGAACATGCCAAGGTGAAATGTATCAACTATCATTGAACCTGAACCAATCTTTACATGAACACAAGAATCAAATTCAAATGATAACAAAGGATCTAAGTATTTTCCTTACTCATACCAACTAGAATAACAACCATAACAAATTGAAACTCATCCAAGCTAACCATACCTCTAACCAAGGTGTAAAAAACATAGATAAAACTTCATGCCATCAACATACCAACCCAAAATTTATAATCAAGTCTTTTTGTATCCATCCTCATGTCTTAATGAAACATTCTAATGAACAAATGACCATAGACAAGGCCAACTAAAATTTTTACATTAACACTAAAAAAATATCATGGATATAGACAATCAACATTTGAGTTATGCCACTACAATCAAATGGGTGATCATCCCATATAACTACATAACTCATAGATTCAAATCCAATGAAACATGAAAAATCAACATCACATTAGTAACTAGCAAACCAAGATATCATAGAGGATAACTAGACATATATCTAGAAACTCCCACTGCATGAGTAATACCAAATCTGAAAATAGATCAAGGCATACCAAGTCTACCTATAGTACTTCACATAGAGGATGTGACTAATTCCTCTATTACATAGTGTTAAGAAAATATACAATAATATGCAAATCCAAGAAACAAATATGCTACAATACCTCTCTCACCACTAGTGTCCATAGCTCTCCTAAGTTCTTCACACTCAATCAATGAATATAAACATCCAAGAAGAATACCATGATCAAAGAGAGAACCTAAAAATAAAACCATATCCTTGTTCCACACAAACATGTACCAAGCTATGCAATGTAAGAGCTCCTTCACCATTCCCAAACTAAAAAGATATCAACATCTAACATTTAAATTAAATGAAAACATGGAAAAAATAGATTTAAACCTCTCATACCGAAGGTAGATTAAACAATCAAATATTCTCAAAATAAAGGGAATATGCCTAAGGCCACAAACCATCTCATGTACATCTCCAAATAAGTCCTTAGAACTGGATCCATATCTCAAGACCAAAACAAGGAGAATGACAAAAAATCCATAAACCATGCATCTTCTTAACAAATCTTAAGAATGTTTATATTCAAGACTGAAATGAAGGAAAAGTGAAACCCTAAAACTTCACATATATTTTCAATGGTGCTTTTCCATAATATTTCATTTAGAATTTGAGGTAGCAAGGGTTTCATAGATTTGGACAAGGTATGAGCTTGACTTACAACCCAAAAGGTGAGTCAACCTATCCTTGATCAAATTTGGAATGGATCTTGGAATGAAATGCAATGTTTGACTAAGATAATGATGTAAATAACTATTCTATTGTAAATACAACAGATATAGAAAGTCACAGACAAATTCAAAATTCAAAAATAGACAGTAGATTTTTGTACACCTGTGGTATGAATTTGGGGTTGAAAATGGAGGACTAATTCACCTAGGGAGATTATATCCTTGTTGACCAATTTTAGATATGTTTTCACATTCCTCTAGAGCCAGATCAAAGCCTTTTTTTCTAGGTGTCACACTATCGAATCTTTGTAAGGTGCTAAGATAACTGAGTTTATGTATGTTATCATGGTGTAGGGTTTGAATGCAATAATGAATAATTTCCCTTCAAGCTTCTCCCAATGTTCTTTAGATCTGAAACATGCACATTCAAAGAGAGGAGAAAAGTTGTGTTATATAGGGGCTTGCCTCAGTCAAACCCCATGTTGGTGTTCCCACCTCCACAATGGTAATTTCAATGTTAGAGAGCTTATCTATTTGAGGGATAGAGGCTAAATGATAATTGAATGATGAATCAATAATGGACTACAACTCACCACTCCAAAAATGGCTTCCTTGAAGGACTAAAGTAATGCATATCTCCTCAAGGCTTGATTGTTGTTTTCTTGATTTGCTTGAAGATCTACAAGGGTTAGATATAAAAAAAAAATATGATAACACAAAAATGAACAAAATCACATACACTTTGACATGATGCTTTGATATTGAATTGTTGTAATAATATTACTCTTGAATTCTCTTGATTTAATCTTGATTGCTTGATAGTTCTCTTGATTTCCAATATTTTCCAATTAGTTTTCAAATGATGAAATGACTAGGTTTTATAGGAATTTAATCTAATTTCCCAAAAATTAAATCCAGATAGCCAACATTTGACATTTCAAATTCAAATAATAAAATTTCATATCCAACATATTAAATTTTGAAGGAAAAATAGGGGGACCAAGTCACCTACGACGACTTAGTCCTAGCCCTATTTTGTAAAGTGTAAAGTGTCGGGAGAAAAATATTAAATGTTTGCATTGGTTTTCCACATGGGTTTTATTGATAATTATCCAAATGAGCTATAGAATGCATAATTTAAGAAATTAGGTGTACAATTATGTCCATGCACTTAAGGGGAGCAAAACATAGTGTGAAATTGTCAAGGGTGATAATTTGTGATGCTACAAAGACTAACTTATAAGAGAATAAAATATACAAAATAAAGAATGCATATAATAATCAGGCAGGAAATAAATCTCAGATCATTCACCTTTCACATAGACTAAGAGTGGGATACAATATTATCTTGTGCCCACAACACACAATCTTCTCTTCAGGCATATAATGGACTCACATCCATAACCAGGTGTAGGCTACTCGATATTTCTACTAAAATCCTCATCAAAGAGTAACCATATCAACATATGATCCCTTAAAATAAGAGATATCTTAGCCTCACCCAAGTCTCTCTAGTCTCCATGAGAATCTAACAATCAATCCATGCCAACATTAAATGCAACCTTACAAAATCATGAAGCTCCAAGCAAATGATTAATGCTCAAAACCAAAGAGAACAAACAAGACCATTGTCAAAATTTACCCTATACAATTAGGAACATATCATGACATCATGATCTAACATCCCCAACTAGGATATCACATAAGAAATAACAATCCATCAAATGAAGAATGATCATTGTCAAAAATCCCATTGATTTGTATAACCAAGCTCTCTAGACATCGTCATAACCAACTCCTAACCGAAGATCTTTCATGGCCCCTAACACAATCAAATAACTCAACACCATGAGATACCAAAAGGTAAAGTACAACCCCAATCTCCAAACCAAGAAGATACAATTGTCACACATCATTTGTCAGTAGAACCAAAGATGTCATTAAACTATCGCTACTATCTAAAGAAAAAATCCAAGAACTCCATATGACACCAACAACTATTACAAAAGATCATCCATCTTCTAATCAAAGATTATAAATGGATCACTACACACTGTAACAACAATAGCTTCAAACCAAAATCTTGAAACAAAGAAGATAGAACACATTATGTAACTGCATAAAGCTCTCATTGAAATTAATACTAAGTTATGCATGACATCATGACCAATATCATTTCCAACACTCTACTAAAAGTGAATAAAGCTTCTAATGCACCATAAATTACTATTAAAGATTCAAATGAACAACTATATCAAGTAAGTTCTCAATAACCATCTATCATTGTAATAAGCATAGCAATGTAATAATGGTGACCAAGAATATGTCTTACCAAATAAAATCCACATCAGACAACTTTACAATATCTACACATATGCAACATCTCAAAGGAGAAATACATAATAAGTGCTCCAATCTCAAATAACCAACTCCATAAATATTTATAATCGTGACCTTCCAATGTCCAACATAGATCACATTGATAATATCCATATATTCCAATCTCACAAATTTGCAAAACAAAGTTAACTTGCAGAACATTCATTGCAACCCCACAAGCCTTCCAATAACCTTCAATTCCTTCTAACAAATTCCCACAAGCTTTCCAAGCTAAGAAATTAAACATAAAGAATACCTAGAACCTAGTTAACCTTCAACTCTAATACCAAATGATGAGAAATAAACATGCTCTAATAATAATTGTTAGGAAATTCAATCTCTATCCAAATGACTTCAATGGATGAGATACAAGGATTTTTTTGTATTCATGATAGTTTACAAAAATGTTGATCATAGAGATCAAGTGTACAATGTCAAGTTATATAATAGTATTGCTATCAAAAACTCTAATTTGAATATTAGTATCCATTCTATAATGCATACCTCACACTAGTACAAAAAGAACAATAAACTACTAAAAAAACTACTAAAAGCTACTTATAAATGACTATTGGTCATGTGACCATTAGTAGTTTATTGTCAATCATATATAACGTGACCAGAATGATGACTAAACCATTTTTAGTCATTTATTGGTTGTTTTGATTGATCAATTTGTTAGTATATTTAGTCATTGATTTATTCATTCATTGTTGTGATCTGGTCACTTATTTAGTCACTTTTTTTCCACTGATGTATTTAGTCGTTGATTTAGTCATTGATTGTTGTTATCTAGTCAATTATTTAGTCATTTTTTATTCACTGATATATTTAATTGGTCACTTATTTAGTTGTTGTTTTAGTTATTGATTGTTGTAATCTGGTCACTTATTTAGTCATTTTTTATTCATTGATATATTTAATCATTGATTGTTGTTAACTGGTCACTTATTTAGTCATTTTATTCATTGATTTCAATGCATTGGTTGTGTATTTATTCATTAATTTTAATCATCATTTTGATCAGTTTGGTAGCATATTTAGTCATTTTTATTCACTGATTTCAGTGGTCATATATCTAGTCATATTTATTCATTGTTCACTAATTTCTATCAATTGGTAGTATATTTAGTCAATTTAATTATTAATTGATGTCAATTAGTAGTATATTTAGTCATTTTAATTGACTGATATTTGAGGATTTAAGCATAAAACATAGACATACACATCAATCATCAATTGCACACAATAAGACAGCCATTAAGAAGGAAAAATCGGTGAACTTTATTAATAAAAGAAAGGTGTTCTAGTTATAGCTTACAAATAGAGTATTACAATTGTTTTTTTCAGTCACAAGACTAAAAATTTAAGTTACAATATTGCAAAGAAATGACTACAAGAAAGAAACTTCTCCAAAAGACTTCTGCAATGATGGAAACACATGTTTGAAGCCCTTCAATGCAAGCACATGCCCCTTTCATCTCTTTAAACTTCTACAATGTGGGAAATCTTCTTGGAGCAAGTTGTAACGTGTAGAATCCAAGGAGAGTGTTGATTGTGTCCCATATATGAAGCTCTCTCCTTCAATGCAGTCAACAATAACCCAACTAGAATATTTCCTCCTTTATATGCAATGTGCCATCTGATATGAGCAACAGGGTGCTTCCTTTTCCGCCATGAATGAAGCTCTGCCTCAATACAACCAACAAAATTAATATTAGTCTCAATTCAAAAAGAATAAAAGTGCATTGTATATTGCAAGTTTACAAAAGAAAGTTCAAATACAACAGAAAGATAAATCAATTAAAAAATTATAGCCTTGTCAACAAATGCCTTAAACAGAGTGTTCAACATAGGCCTGAAATATGCATATTGAACCCTTTATTTCAAAACCTTGTTCAAAATTTAAGGCGATATGCTCAGATTATAGAATGAAGTTGACATATTATAGAATGAAGGCTATCAACACTAACCAAACTAGAACAACATTATCAACAGAAATTTCCTAGAAAACAAGCCTAAGAATGCCATCAAAATTGGACAACAAAAATGTCAACCTTGGTTCATGTGTCCTCTCAGTAAAGACCTACACCATTAAAGAATCCATTTATACATAAATTCCAAATTAAGTTGATGAGAAAAAATCTTTGACATCCAACTGGGAAGCATTAACATCCAAAAATAACTAACCTAATGTTTCACAACAAGTTTCCCAACTATGACATCATCTTTCGCATTCACTTTACAAGCATCATCCAATTCAAGTTTTGAAGGCACAAACACATAAGGTAGTTTTGCAACGGTAATTTTCAAACTAATGATTAATAACAAAACTTAAGGCATCCATTAAACTTCCAAGAAAATAACTACTTGAACAAATACGCAGAAGCATCACCAAATGGTTCAAAACTCATCGTCAGTATAAGTCCAAAAATTTGATGTTCCTATGCAACTTATTTAGGTTTATTCTCTTACAATTCATCAAAATTAGAAAAAAGGGTAGCAAGTCAGAGGATTTGATTGCGGGAAAACTTTGCAGTTAAAAGGGTTTTGTAATATGCCAAACATCATTCCATTAGTTTCAATCCCACCATTTTACCCATGTGATTATTGCCCTATACAATAACAATCAAACTATGTTCATTTTATTGGTTTCAATCCCTTCAATCCACCTTTGCAACATCTACATGATGTAAAGATTGCTAGTGAATGGTTGAAACATATCAGAGGTGATTGAAGGAAAGCCTCTCACAAATCAAGGAATGATTCAAGTATTGCATGGAACATGGAGTTAACCTAAAAAATTTGCAATGCCCATCTGATATCTTAAAAGGTTACAATAATGTCAAAATTCAAAATGGTACAAGGAGAGAAAAAATCAATACCTTATCTTTGTCCAATGAAATCAAAGGATTAAGAATGGCAAGAGGATCTGTATAAGCCACCATCACTATAAACTTTTTTTTTCTAAAGCATAACGTCTTGGTTGTTGCAGCACCCTAAACTCGTTCAATATTAGTTAAAGAGAAACCAGATATTGATCCACTGCCACATTGGATCTAACAGGATTCTCCTTCACAAACAACAAATGATATATACTAATTGTTTAGCAACTTCCTTAATATCCCCATGTAAGTAGAATAAACTAAATGAGGTTGATATTTTGAAGTAGAGTACTATTGATGGTGTTTTTATGCACTTTTCAACACAGGCAGTGTGTAGGTGCACTACCTCTCTTGAAAGACAATCTTCCACAATCAGATTGCAGAACACTATCCCAAGGTCTCTAATGTCAGGTCTTGACAGTGCTTGAAATATCTTAATTGTTTGATGTGATTTGTTGGAATCACAAGGCGGTCTTAAGGGTGGGTTATAAAGCATGGAAGTTGGATCTTGAAATGGAGTTCTTGAGATGGAAAGTTGTTATGCATTGGTTGTAGGTTCAAACAGCAGTCTTGGACTCCATTTTGTTGTTGGATTTTGCTTTACAATATGCAATGAACCTTAGCATAGGTTAGTCATTAAAAAAAAGAAGAGAAAAGAAGGTAAGGAAGAGGGAAAGTTCCTAAGTCTGCAACTAACTATGAATAGTGACAATGGAGTTTCTGCAATGGAGTATTTCTCAAAACAATATCCCACTTAACCAGAGATTTCACAGTATCATGGAAATTATGCTATATTCTAAGGTCTGCATATACTTTGTCCTTTATTCACCATGTACATGCATGAATCAAAGACAAATGTTTTGGAGCAGCTTTGAATTCAAGTCCAGGCTAACTTTACACAACTATCTACCATCAACAAACAGCAAAAAGTATGGACAAAGAAATCATCAACATGGCAGGAATTTTCATAATCACCTAACAGCATTTCTAAAATCTATCCAAAGAAAGAAGATAGTTAACTAAAACAGCAGTAAAACCTAAGTCAAACATCTAACATTGGAGATTGAATCAAGTAACATGAGAGAAACTAAGAAAATACACCAAGTCAATGCCTTTTCTTTATAAATTTCTGCAGCATGTCTTTACAACAACTCAACTCTCCTTTTGCAAATAAGAGGAGAGCCCTATTTATAGTGTCCAAAAGATTCAATCAATGGCCAATATTAATTCTTATTGTGTGGCCAAGATTCATTACAAAATAGGGTTTCACCTACCCCCCAATATATCACAATTTAAAATTACATTTTGTCTCTTCCCTATTTCGTCCTTTTGTTGATGGCACTGTAGCTCTTTTGTCCTTTAGTCAATTGTTGCTTTCACTGTAGCTACTCTTCAGGAAGTTCTTCATCTTTGACAAGGTTGTCCTCCTGTCCCTTGGAAGCTGTGTATTTTATGAATTTGAGGACGACCACCTGGAGCTTGTCTATTTCGATGATTTCACATCGCAGTGCCTGGAAGCTCCATTCCTTTGCATTATCCTCTAGGATTCTCCAATCATCATCATACTTTGAGCCTTGGTCTTTGAACAGCTCCGATTGATCGAAGGTGCGGGCAGCAACACTCAGGAATTTCGTTGTGATATCTCCAACCATCCCGTCCTTCATCTTCTACTCGAAGTAGGGTTTTATCTTTTCTGGATCCATTTGCACAGTGGGCATGTCGTAGTCCGTCATCAGCTTAAGGTATCAAACACATTCTGCCCTGATTTCTTTGATCCATTCAATGTCCGGATCTACCTTGCTCATGATTTGTTCTAGCCTCTCCTTCCGGTTGTCAAAGTCTCGATGCCACACATCCATCAGCCAGTGATCTTCTTTCTTAAACGCAAGCTTCTTCTCCCACGTGGCTTTCGGCAACTGAAGGATAGCCTTGATCCTTGGAAAGGTGGAGTCGTAGGTCATGGGGAAATCATTACAGAGCTTCCTTGTGCTCTCCAGAGACTGCATTAGGTCCAAGAACTTGTTTGCTGTTCACACAACCCGGCTAATTCTCATGTTTCTGACGTATGAGACTTGTCGGAACCAGTCCTTTGTGGTCTTCTCCAAGTTCTTTCTTCTTTCCATCTTATCGATCTACTCTTTGGAAAGCAGTTGAGGTGCGGTCGTGGATGTGGTAGGCAGGTCGTCTACTGAAGACCATTGCTGTATGTAATCTGTTAAGGCCGCGACCTGTGCCTTGAGCTCATCTTTTGAGATTTTATCTTACTTTATCAGATGCACCACCGTAGCCACCGACTCCTCAAGGTGCCCAACTTTCTGCTCTCTGGTGGCGGCTCCCAAGTCAATGGTGGAGATGTTATAACTTACCCCAACTTGGCCAATAATGGGCGTTGCAATTTGCGTCACTCGAGAGCCAGAAGCATCCATTGTTACCCTGCATCGGACCTTGGGCTTCTTCTCCTTCTTTGTCATGATTTGGGCTCGAGCCAAGATGGCCTCTAACCTTGCCCTTGCGTCCTTCAACACAGGGGTTTTTCTTACAAGCTGCTTCTCCAACCATTCAAGCACAACAGATTTCCCCTTGGGTGAATCATGGTCACCCTCGCCCTTCTCAGTCAAGGCCAAGATTTTTGTTCCTTTTCCCTCTGGGGATTTTTCTTTCTCTTTGGCAGCATCTTCCTTCTCTTCATCGGAGTCATGGACAAATACGAGGCGTTTGATAGGCAACCCGATGGAGGGTTGTTGAATGGGACTTTCTTTTCTTGATGTTTCTCCTACCTTCTTTTCCTTAGTACACTCAGCCTCGGGGCTTTTGACAACACGTGTTTCTCCCTCAGTTAAATCCTTTTGCTGTTGTTCTTTTGGTGGCTACCCTTATTCATCATGGGGTGACCCCTCTGCCTCTGCCCCAATGTCCTTCAGCTATTGTGCCATTTCCTCCTCAAGGTCATCATCAAAGGTTTGAATGATTTCCTTAGCACCCGAGCCATCTTCCTCGTCCCCACTCTCGGAAGAGCCCATTTCTTCCTCCTCATAAGCCAACCTATCGATGGTTCGGTGTTCGTACTCCGGGTGCTCATGGTATTCATCGGCCTCCTCCTCAACAGGCTTTGAGGCCTCCCTCTCTCATTCCTCCCACTCCTTGGAGATTAGCATGGTGGCCTCCATAGTCAGTGGCCCTGTCGGTAGTTGTGAAGGTTGAGCAGTAGCAAGGACTTGTGCAAGGGATACTTGAAGAGTCGGATCCATTAAGATTTGGGAGAGCTCCATGGGAAGGTTCTGCATGTGCCTTGAAAGAGTCTCGGGCATAGTGGCAATGGGAATAGGTGCGGTTATTGTTGCTAGAGGGAGTTATGTGATTGGTGACATAGCAGCAAAGGAAGGGGGAGAAGTCATGGTGGAAGAGGAGTCAATAACTATCACAGACTCGGCCGGAGGCGAAGGGGCAAGATGGATAGAAATGTCCACTACCGGTGGGGATGCAACGACCATAACCAAGGAGGTGGGTGGTGCAACAGGAGGGGCAGAGAGAGCCAAGAGAGACTCCAATTGACCCGTACCCTTTGCTTCTTTCTCTTGGGTTGAAGGTTGTTCCGCAGTACTCCCTGCCTGTTTCTTTCTTTGCATAGGCCTTGGGGTCTGGAGACTGCTTGGTTTTTGCTCCTTTTCTTTTCTTGGACTTGGTGACCGGAGGAGACTTGGAAGTCCTGCCAGTTGAAGTGGTGGCAGCAAAATCCTCTATGGCACTCGGCTCGCTTTTGAGCCCTTCATAAGTAAAGATTACTCCCTGTCGCTTTAAATGAGCCACTTGCCCATCGATCCACTCCTTGGTACGAGTTAAGATTGGCTGGGTTATGGTATCTAGGTCATCGACCAACTGTTCATCCCAGTCAATTGATGGTATTGGCAGGTTGGCGACTGCAGGGTACCTGGGATGCATTATGGTGGCCTCATCCTCCTTGACTTGGTCTGGTACGGGGAATGGTTGCACCCTTCTTACGAACTGTACAGACATTCACATGTAGTGTCTTTCGCGCTTTTCCTTATCATCCTGGCAGTTGACCCAGAAATCCTCAATGTGGTGGAGATGGGCATATGCCGGCCCAAGCACCTTCCTGACGTGGCCATGCGGGTCCATCCATGGGAAAGCAGTGTGTAGGTAGAAATGGTAACCCTTCAGTTCTTTCTCAGAGTTACCAGCACACTGGGAAGTTTGTAGTCAGTACATGCCCTGGCCAAGGGTCATGGGATAGGAGATCCCTGCTATATGTTTGCTGCTAAAGATTCCCTGTAGGTGTTGGAGTTGTCGAGAAATCTCTAGGAGGATCATTTAGTCTTTGGGGTATTGGGGCAGCCCATTCGGCCTTTCGGTGAAGCCCTCGGCACAGATGTATGTAAACATCAGATATTAGATGTAGAGAAAGGCATACTGTTTCAAAAGCACCCTGGCACTATGGGAGACCCTCCTCTCGAAGTCTACGGCAATCAACCTGATAATGTGGCCAATGAAGGCGTTGTTTACTCTGTAGTAATCTCTTTTGAAGTTCTGGTACTAGAGATGCAGATATCTATCATAGGCTTTGAGTCCTCGCTTCTGCTCTTGATCGGGTGCCACGAACAACCCGCTATACTGTCTATGATCCGCCTAGGAATAGACAAGGTAAGAAGTCATATAAAATTTGGAGCTCTTCTTTATGTTAATGAACTGCTCATGGAAGCAGTTGCTTATGATTTCTCCCCAGTAGAACGAAGCATTTGTTGTGACATCCTCATTTCCATGCAGGATCTATTCAATAAAGTATGCCATCCATTCCTGAAAGTAGGCGGCCGTAGGAAGGCCCATGATCCTACTCAACATGGTCACCAGGTCGTGGTAATCTTCATGGAAATCACTATGGAAGAGTTCTTAAGGAACTTTCGCAGCGCTGCCCCATCTTTCCTTGAGCCAATGTAGATTTATTGACTTCTTGCAGCCACCCGGATTATCATCTCATGCCGCCTGGCATTCTTCTAAGGTGGGGACCTCCATCTGTTGGAATGTGGGAATATGGAAGGTCTTTGTGATCCCCTCAGGTGACATGTCAGCGAGAATGTTGCCCTCTTTATCAATGATTGTCCTTGTGTTAGTTTGATATGCTTCCTGACAAGCCATGACCAACTCGGGGGCCACGAGGGATGGAGGGAATCCAGCAGCCTTAGCTATTCCACTCTATCTTATCAATCTTGCATTCTTTGTTGTCGGGTTGACCCTGACCCTTTGCCTGAACTCATCGATGTCAACTTGGCCTATGTTGGTGTCAGTGATCTCCTTCCAATCTGTGGTGACTTTTAAGTGCAGCGGCTCACCCTAGAATTGGTACTTCATCTGGTCCTTATCTTCCTTCCCTCAAGAGGTCCTTCCTGACTTTTTCCCCTTGTCCTTTTCAGTAGATGCCCCTGAAGGTCCTACACCTGGTTCCATATATTCTACAAACAAGGGCATAGTCAGCACAATGGATCACAAAATCATTCATGTTAGCTAATACCCTGAAAATAATATTTATTTCAAACAATCATTTAAACATATCATGACCATTCATCCCCAGATGTTACTGATCTTTTGATTAAGGGCATTTGGGCAATTTGGGCCCCGGGGGCCAAACTTCCTCGGCAGGAATGTTGTTTGGAAGGGAAAACATGGCAGAAGGCTCCCAGAGACTCCCTTCAGTCAAATTTTAGTGTTTCAAGAGGTTGTGAAGAGGACCAAATTCATATGTAGCGAAGTTAGATTTCAATTTGGGCTCGTTTGGATCAATTTAAGAGAACTCAGAAGTCCTGGGCCGGAGAGCCATCGGGAGATAGCAGTTTGGAATGACAGACAGCAAACATAAATTCAGAGATGAAACCCCAGGGTTTGGGGCCCGGCGGTGCAAAGGGTGGTCAATGGTTTTCCATTTTACTTATGAGGGTTCGGATCGATGGATAGGAGGGCGGAGCCCGGAGCTTGGAGGGACGGGGTGAGAATTTTGTTTGGAATGGCAGGCGAGGGAAGGAGTCCCCATCGCCGGAGCTCAGAAAGAAGGAGAGCGTTAGTCCTTCCCATGGCATTCCATCGGCGAACGGGGCTTCGAAGCCTGGAGATTAAAAGGACAGGTGAAATCACCAAGGAAAAGGTGTGGTGTGTGAGGTCATGCCGACAGCCGGGAGCAAGATCAGGCCTGGCAGAGTGGTCCGTCGTTCAACTTTTTTTTCGCCTCGACAGCGGATGGAAGGGAAAAACCCTGAGACCGGAGCCTGGAGATCAAAAGGACGGTATGAGTTTAAATTTCCAGAAGCAGCAAACAGGGAGGCGAAGTTCGCAGGGCGGGACGCTAGGTGAGATTCGCCGTGGAGGATGGCAAAACACCCGCAGAACCCCGAAGGCGGAACCCCGAGGTCCGGGCCCGAGGGACCCAAAGGACATTTGTTAAGTTTGAAGTTCCCATGGCGAGGAGAAGGTCAGGCTCTGTCAGTCGGGAGGTCGGGAAGAGTTTGCAGTTTTGAAACGGCGGCATCCAGGGTGACTTCCGAACGGGGAAGTCCAACGGTCAGGGCCCGAAAGGTGATATTGCCATCGACAGGTTTGTTCAAAGTTTTATCATGGACGGTGAAGGCAAGTCCCGAGGCTGAAGAGGAGGTTTTCCCTATTCGAAGAATAGCCGTGGCAAGGAGAAACTCCGGATTGGTGAGGAGGGCATCGTAGAAGGTTTCTCAAGTTTTTAACACGTGGGTTTTGTGCGTGATGCCGTGTTTTCTCATTTTCACACCACCTTATCATTTGCTACTTATTTAAATCCTTAGAAATCATGAAAACAACACTCGGGAGGGCGAACAGATGGCCTACCTTGAACACGCAATGCGGGGAGATGTGGGGTCCACCTACGATCGACGAAATAATACTAAGGGCGATGAGCGTGATGGTGTCAAAGACGATGGGCTCCTCAATGAAGTTCTCCAATCACTTTGCAATCCTGTGAAATTATAATGATGAAATGGAGTGGGTATTTTATACCCCTAACTGCCATTAATGCTCATATTTAATGCAGGTACGACGGCAAAAAATTTGGTGAGTTCAAAAGTCGGCGACAGCGGCGGGAACTAGGGCCTGCGGTCGGGGAGACGCAGGAAGGCGGCCGCTGTAAATATTTTCGGGTCGGTCAGGACAGCGGTGGAAAAGAGCGAGCCAAGTCCCGGAGGGTGGACTTCTGCCAAAGATCCGTCGTCATGGATGGTGGAATCATCACAGAATTTTGAACTCAGAATTCTGGATGGTCGGGCCTGGAACACCCGACGGCAGTCAGGGACTCCCTCATATTTCGGTCAGCAAAACTGGTGGTGGGACCTAGGAGGCGGGGCGCAGCCAAAGGTTCGCTGTTGAGCAACGGCAAAGCACGGTCGGAACCCCGGAAGCGGAACTCCAGGGTTTGGGGTTCGGAGGGCAGGACACCGTCGGAGACTTCCACAAACTTTGAGTTAAGCAGCGAATAGGAATTCGGACCTCGAGGTTCAGGAGGACGCGGAGCGTACGCAGCTAGGAACGAAAGGTTCAACAGAGAAACCCAGCGAGGGAATCCTGAACGACCGGGCCTGACAGGGCCCAAGGCCGTTGGCAGGCTCAAACTGCCAAAGGGACCCCGCGAGGCGCCAGAACATAGCAAAATTAAAGGGGGAGGGCATGGTCAATTTATGGTGGGACTTTAAAGCAGTATTGACCATCTGAGACACCAAAAAAAAGGGGGCACGCAAAATGAGGTGGCGACGAAATGACCCGACAAGGCGAAAGAAAAGAGGGTCCTCGTTATGAACGGGGCGTGTGTGCTAAGGGCACAACAAATGGTGACTCTGCTGGAGAACGCTCCCAAGTGTTCTAAGGATAAATATTCATTCAGGACTAAGAATATTTGGTTTCGCAGACCAGGAGTGGCTTCTAAAGATGAATTTAGGAGAACGAGATTCTTAATTGGGTCAGTTTATAGGACATCTCAGAGGTGTGTGTAGTGAGTTCATTCCTTTCCTCGGGATAGTGACCAGGGTTACTAATTTAGCCGAGCGAGCTACATAAATCGTCTAACACCAAAAGTAACCTAGACATTGCTCCGCTGCCAGTTAGGCGTCCATAGCCCCGACGGAGTTGTCGCTACAATCTCACGGATATTTCTCTATTGCCAGCTAGGCGTCCATAGCCCCGGTAGAGTTACCCGAACACCCATTCGGTCATTTATTTTCAGAATTCCTTTACTTTTGCTTTCATATTTCCTTCCATGTTCATTTCTTTTTTATTATTTAGTTCGACTGGGTAAGCATTGAAGCCTACGATGGGTTTGAGATCGCAGTGGTCACTGGAGCAGACTTGATATTTTTCACTCGCTAGGGTGTCATAACAACCATGGCACGGTCATTTAGAAATGATTATTATGTATTTTGTGCGAGATCTGAGATGTGTGTAAGAAGATTCAACTAAGGGTCAAGTTCTGAGCAAAGTTCAAGCAAGGAAATCATTCATGGGAAGCTTTCAAAGACCGATAATCGAGAGTGAATGTTTAGCCGAAGAACACAAAGAACGAACAGCAAAGTAAACCGCTTGTCGAGCAAGCACGGCCACCGCAAAGGGGCGGGAAACAACTTTCGAAACAAAACTGCCTAGAGGGAGAAAACAAAAGAGCGATGCAAACAAAATGCAAGCAAGCCAGAAAGCAAATTACCCTAACCTATATACAAATATTTATAACGAAGAGCTCGAACGAGCTCAAGCCTGGAGGTAATGCTTCAAGTGCTACCCGTTGACTGGCAACGGGACGTTCTCACCAGTTAAGGTCTTTAAGTGGAAGGAATTATCTCCCAAAATCTCAGCTATTTGAAAGGGGCCAAGCTAGAGCTTGTCGAATTTGTTGTGTCCCCCTTTCTTTTCATGGGCCTTGTCCTAACACAGGACCAAATCTGCAATTCTAAAGGCCTTGATCTTGGCTCGGCGGTTGAACCATCTCTTAACTACGCCCCAATGTTTGGCAAAATTTTCTATTGCATAGTTTCGGACTTCCTCTAAATGCAAGAGCTCAGCTAACCGAGCTTCCCTCGATCTCCTCCCTCATAAAAATCGTTGATGAACTGAAGAGTAGGAATCTTCAGATGGATGGGGAATATAGGTTCTAGGCCATAAACAAGGTGGAATAGGGAATCACCGAGGGCAGCCTTGTGGTGAGTGCGATCAGCCCAAAGGGCAAAATAGAGCTGGGTATGCCAGTCCTTGGGATTCCTGTCTAGTAGCTTTTTTATTACAATAATTAAGTTTTTATTTGTAGATTCAATGAGGCCATTTCCCTAGGGGTAGTAATTACATGAGAATTTAAGGGCAATTCCATAGTGAAATGCCCAACTAGAAAATTTCAATGAAGCAAACGCAGGTCCATTATCACACACCAAAGCATAAGGACAACCAAAGCAATTCAAAATGAAACTTTCTAGAAAATTAATAACTACTTTAGTTGTGCATTGCTTACATATTATTGTTTCTGTCCACCTAGTGCAGTAATCGGTAGCGGTAAGAATGTACCTGTGTCTCGCAGATGATGGGACACTTACCGGATCGATGAAGTCGAGACCTCATTGCGCAAATGGCCTTACCTCCAGCACAGGCTGCAGTGGGACATCAACATTCTTTTCCCTGGTGGTAGTGGTCTAACATGTGTGACATGAACGAACATGGCAATGGGCATCCTTGAAGACGGTTGGCCAATAATACCCTGCTCTCAATATCTGATGTGTTGTGGAAAAACCAGAACCATGGCCCGTGCCAAATTTGTTGTGGAACTCTCTTAAGACTTGATCTGCTTCTCTCTTGCCAAGGCATCTTAAATAAATACCTTCATGATTCTTCTTGTAGATAATGGAACCCTGCAGCATGTAGCCATTGCTTTTCAATCTTAGGGCCCGCTTTTGGACTCCTTCCAGGTGCGGCGGACACTTATGGTTCAGCAAATAATAGACGACATTCTGGTACCACTCTCCCGGGGAGACATCCTCAAGCTGGTATTGCTGCACAGTGAGTTCAGGTCCAGTTTTTGCAGCTGTTTCAGCAATCGTGCGGGTGAGTGCATATCCTCTCACCAGCTTCATTGGTTGGATCTCCATGTCATATTCTTGGAGCAGGGTAACCCATTTAGTTCTTCGTTCGCCCAATTCATTCTACATGAGTAGCGTTTTTACTGCTGGGTCGAGGACAATGGCAAACACCTTATTGCGTAGGATGTAGTGTCTAAATTTCTTCACCCCTCTGACAAGAGCATATGCCTGCTTTCCAATATTGTGATATCAAAATTCAGCATCTTTGAGGAGAGCACTCATAAAGGTGATCAGATGCTCATTTCCTTCTTCGTCCTTCTGGGTCAACATGCTAGCACAGGAATGCTCTGAAGCAAATGAGTAGATGTAGAAAGGCTTCAGATAATCTTGGCTAACTAACACAGGTGCCTCAGCAATGGCCCGTTTGATTTCTTTAAAAGATTGTTTGGCATCGGGTGTCCATTCAACTTTGGCGTCTTGTTTCAGCATAGCATTGAGAGGTTTAACAATCTCTGCAAAACTTGTGATGAATTTCTAGATGAAGTTGCTCTTTCTAAAGAAATATTTTAATTCTTTCTTGCTTCCTGGGGGCGGGATTTTGAATAAGGACTCGATACATTCGGGGTCTATGGAGATTCCCTACTCTGAAATGATATGCCCGAGCAACCTACCTTCAGTCACTCCGAAAATGCACTTCTTAGGGTTAAGGGAAACCCCAAACTCCCTGCATCTCTAAAATACCTTGCATAAATCAGAGACATGATCGCCCTGCTTTTTAGAAAACACGGTCAAATCATCCATGTAGATGATTATGCACTTACCAATTAATTCCTTAAAGGCGATATCCATGGCGCGTTGGAAGGTGGCGCCAACATTGATGATCCCAAAAGGCATCCTTTTGTACACGAAGGTCCCCCACTTAGTAGTGAATGCCATTTTGTGACGGTCCTCATACTGTACCATTACTTTTTATACCCGGAGTATCCATCGAGGAAAGACATCATCTAGGAGCCGTTGATGATCTGCAGCAGCTCATCCAATGAAGGTACTAGATAGTTCTCTTTCTCCGAGGCACGGTTTAGATTGCGAAAGTCTACACACAATCTAATCTCCCCATTCTTTTTTCTGACCGGGACCAAGTTGGCCACCCATGTGGAATGCCTAACCGAAAAAATGATTCTTGCTGAGAGCAACTTTTGCACCTCTTTGTAGACGACATGTTCCAGCAAGGCATTGATAGGGCGCTACTGCTGGCAAAATGGCTTCACCTCCATCTTAAGAGGGATGGTGTGTGTAATGACAGAAGTGTCATATATTTTTAGATCTTCGTAACTCCATGCCACCACATCATGGTACCTCTGCAACGCATCCGTGATTCTATTCTTTTCCTCTGGTGTGCACACCTTGCCGATAAAAAAATTCCTGATCTCCTTGGCTGTCCCAAGGTTATGAGCATTGCACTGGTTGCTTATAGTCTCTTTTTTTGTTTGCTGATTCTGATCTCTGATCTGGTCTAAGTCAAATATGCGTTCCAACTGAACCATACCCCTGGGGATCGTATTAGTTTTGAGGTTAATAACCCCCTCTATGTCCAGTTCGGCTTCCTGTGGATGAGCTTCATCAATTATTTGAGCTGCGAAGACATTGAAACTCGTGATGAATTGAAGGATATGTTTGTCATCATTGAAGACTTGCAAGTGGGTAACATTATCTGGGACCGATGGCGTGGATGTCAGCTCAACCATGAATTTCTTGAGCCCAGACAGAGAGAAGGGTTGTAAAGTGCTGGCGGCTTGAGCCAAGGCATCAGCTGTATGATTCTGAGCATGAGGGATCAATTGTATATTGAATGCATCTAAGCCCTCTAAGAGATCCCAAACCCTATGCCTATAGTTTGTAAGTCTTCAGTCATGACAGGAATACAACTTCCTGACCTGTTTAACCACGAGCTCGAAATCCCCAAAAACTTGCAGTATTTTTACATTTTTCTTCAAGGCCATGAGAAGGCCAAGGACTAAGGCCTCATATTCTACTACATTATTGGTGCAATAGAACTGCAATATGTGGCAGCTAGAAATGTCTTACCCATTGGGCTGATGAGTTTGAACCCAGCTCCGGCTCCTTGCTTGGACTTGGATCCATCAAATCAGAGCGTCCAGCATGCAGAGGGTTCTTTGTCTTCGGGACTGATTAAGCTTATGTTCCCTTTCAGCTAGGTGGCTGGCCCTGTGACCTTAGGGGAATTTTTTGGTTCGATGCATTGATCAATAGGTAGTTCTGCTGGTGCCTCCTTTGGTGTTTCTATCTGAGGAGCAGCTAATTTTTTAACATGTGCAACTGCCGCTTGACACAAGCAACAATCAAACTCGGAGTGGGCAGCATTGTGAACCTTACACCAGTTTGGTAACAAGAGATCTTGTAAATTCATCCGGGTCCCTAAGCTGAATTGATCCCTTGCGCACTTCTCCATGAATTCCTGGAAGCCACCGAGTAATCCCCAGTTGTCGTTCTTATCAAGCTCATCATCGGCTTCTATCAACATTTCTATGTCTGGGGACATTCGTGTAGAATCAGTTGAAGAACTACACAGCACTAGTAACACTTCGTCTGTACCCTCTTCATGAAGCTTGACCTCATTTTGGTAGGCGAAAGGATGGTAATTCCCTAGATTAGTCTCGACGAATAGCACCTCGTTGATATTATTGTACTCTGTGATCATGTATTTCATACGGGGTTCACGGTCGATACGGATTTGATTTGGCAACCCCTTCCATGGTAGCCACATATGAGAAAGGTCTGTGGCGGTGTATCCATTCAGTGCCTTGGTGAATTCCCTTCCCAAGATGATTCCATATGCATCAGGAATGTCAGCCACTTGAATATCAATGCTTGTTGTATCCACGGATCTATAGCAATCTGCATCGAGATACAGTTTATTTCACCTACAATGTTGATCTATGTTTTGTTCAGCTAGGTCACCTTCCTCCTTGAAGGCGTGGGGGTGATGCCAAGAGCCTTGCATACTTCCAAGGGTATGACATTGGCAGATGCTCCTAAATTGAGCAGGCAGTTATGCAGGTTCTTCCCAAAGACCCTAATGGTGGTCAGGAAAGGGGGAGTTTTTGGTCTCCCCTGGAAGATGCCGGTAAGCGTGTCCATGTGAGCTATCTGACCTTTGTTCTTATCATTTCCCATACCCATGGTCTGCCTAAACGGCTGGTCCTTGGAAATCTGCCTATTAGCCTGCTATGGTTCCATTTCAATTTGTTTACTCGCAAGTTGATTTTTAGGGATATCCTTCATTTTCCCAGTATTATCCTGTATCTCTGGTTCCTTCCTAGGCTCTTCAAAGGTAACTCTTTTGGCTGACGTTTCTAGAGTCATACTGGAGGATGGAGTCCCATTAAGAACCCTAAAGAAGGCATGCCTTACAGCAGGGACTTTGAGTAATTCGAAGGCTGACAAGCTAATTTTTACCTTTTTGAACTCTTCTACTACATATTCACCCGTTTGCTCAATTTTTGAACTAAAAGCTTGGCCTATGACAGAACTAGGAGGTTGGACCTTTGTTTGACTAGACGAATTTTGGGATTGGCCTTGAGGCTGATTTTGTGCCTGGTTTTGAGATTCGTTCTTGTTGGGGTATTGGGTAGGTATATGAGGAGGTCTAGGGTTATTGCTGGCATTAGGATCAGGCGGAGTGGCAAAATTGTTTGGCAGGGTAGAAGTTGTAAAGGGTCCACCTACCTATCTATTCCTAAGGAAGTAGGGAGTCGACCTTTGATGGAACATGTGGACCTCATCTACAAATGGCTCTTCTTCATCTACCAGACCATTATCTACTGAATCAAAGAGCTGAGCCAAAGTTTGTTCATTACTTACCTCTTGTGCTTCTTCACCCTCAACAGGAGCGGGCTCTACTTCAGGCTCGTTGCGGTCACATCGCAGAAACGGTGCTTGATTAACCACGAGACAGGAGGAATCATATGGCTTAGATGGGACGATGTCCCTACAGCCGGCATTGTCTACTGCATTCTACACTTTCACCTGGAATATTTCAGCAGCTGTCTGGAACTCGGGACAATCCAACTCAGAATGTCTGTTGGTTTTATGGATTTAACACCATCTAGACAAGGTTGCCTCGGCAAGGTATACTCTGCTAGTCGTTTTGTCATTGCTTGCCGGTTGGTCGAAAGGCGTAGGGACTCCTCCATTATTGGGCCTAGTGTTCCACGTGCGATTCTGCCTCTGAAAATTCTCCTTTCTGCATTCTGATTGGCATTTTTTCCCCTATCATAGTTCTGCCTGGAGGTAGTGCCTACTTCTCAATTATCCCTACTGTCCCTATTGTCTCGGTTGTCCCGGTTAAGATTAGCCTAAAAATTATGCTAGGAGGCCTGTAACTGTTTATTCTGATTCTTTAGGTGCGTCATTTCCGTGGACATTTTCTTTATCATTTTAGTCAGTTCCTCTAGCTTGTCTTTCTCGGTCTCGTTCCCAGGCGACGGCATCGGATTTTGGAGAAAAACGGACGGGGCTGCCGACTAATTCTGATAAGCTGGAGGAAACTCTGATCCTGATAGGTACAATGGCACCTGGGGCTGCTGGGAATATGTCTGCTGTTGTGGAGCAGCTTGAGAATAGTTATACTGTTGTCGGGGCTGCAAATAGGAAGGCGCAGGAGGCGCATAATTCAATGGCTGCCCTAGGTGTGGTACCATAGGCAATTGAGGTATTTGGTTCATAAGAAGGGTTTGATAAGAAAATGCCTGATTAAGCCCTTGAATCTGCATTGGGTGAGTTACTGGCCCCAAAGAAGACAGGAGGCCAGAGATATTCTGCCCCAAGTCTGCACTAGCAACAATGGTCTCTTTATAAGCCGCCACCAATGAGATGGGCAGCGGTTGCATCTTTTTCACCAAAGCTGAGGTGAGGTTGTCTAATGTTGCATAGTCGACTAGGAGAGCCACGACATCATTATGAAGGTACGGGTCCTAAAGCCTTGTGTAGGCTCGATAAAAGCGGTCATTGAAGAAGCTAATAGGTTCGTTGACTTCCCTTCTGACAGACATGAACTGCTGGTAAAGCTCCGAAGGGCTGATGGGGATCTTGTATTTCTGCAGGAAGGAATTCTTCATTAGAGTCCACAAGGTAATGGATGCCCTCGGCAAATTGATGTACCAATAGAAAGCTTCTTCCCCCAACGAATGCGGAAAGAGGGGGCATGCAACGTCCTCGTGGTCAACTTGTATTTCGGTAATCGTTGTCTCGAATATTTTGATATGCTCCTCAGCTGTTCTTTGTAGGTCGCACGGATGGAACTTCAAACAAAAGCCTTTCGGATTCTTGGGCATATCATTGTAGGTAGTGAAATGTATCGGTGAAGGGTTATGTGCTAAACAAGTCATGGAGGGTGGCGGAGGTGGTATCTGCTGTTGGAGAACGGCAATTTGGGGCTATATCTGCAATACAACAATAGTTTGGGACTGTACTTGAGTTGTGGCTGACTGGACTCTGCCCTGGACTGGAAGGGCCGGGAGAGGAGGAATCCCCTGGCTACCAGAGACAGGAGGTGCAAATGTAGTTTGAGATGGTTAGGTGGAAGACGAAGGCTAGCCAAACGAAGGTGAGTGTGGAATGGAGGTGGATGGAATGGAGGAAGAGGAAGAGGCAACGCTACTTCCTTTAGCTCGCTTTGCCCTTGTAGGGGGCTGTAATTCTTCAAATTCTTCCTTGTTTGGTGTTGACCGTAGAACTCTTTGAAATATTTTCGGGGAGAATAATCTTATTCGATCCAGCTTCACTTTTGACCCTTAACTTGGTATTTCCATTGTCAGCCATCCTTCTAGCACTAATTCTGTTGATGGTGTTTTTATGCACTTTTCAACACAAGTAGTGCGTAGGTGCACTACCTCTCTTGAAAGACAATCTTCCACAATCATATTGCAGAACACTATCCCAAAGTCTCTAATGTCAAGTCTTGACAGTGCTTGGAATATCTTAGTTGTTTGATGTGATTTGCTAGAATCACAAGGCGATCTTACGGATGGGTTATAAAGCATGGAAGTTGGATTTTGAAATGGAGTTCTTGAGATGGAAAGTTGTTATGCATTAGCTGTAGGTTCAAACAGCAGTCTTGGACTCTATTTTGTTGTTGGATTTGGCTTTACAATGTGTAATAAACCTTAGCATAGGTCAGTCATTAAAAAAAAGAAGAGAAAAGAAAGTAAGGAAGAGGGAAAGTTCCTAAGTCTGCAACTAACTATGAATAGTGACAATGGAGTTCCTGCAATGGAGTATTTCTCAAAACAATATCCCACTTAACCAGAGATTTCACAGTATCATGGAAATTATGCTATATTCTAAGGTCTGCATATACTTTGTCCTTTATTCACCATGTACATGCATGAATCAAAAACAAATGTTTTGGAGCAGCTTTGAATTCAAGTCCAGGCTAACTTTACACAACTATCTACCATCAACAAACAGCAAAAAGTATGGACAAAGAAATCATCAACATGGCAGGAATTTACATAATCACCTAACAGCATTTCTAAAATCTATCCAAAGAAAGAAGATAGTTAACTAAAACAGCAGTAAAACCTAAGTCAAACATCTAACATTGGAGATTGAATCAAGTAACATGAGAGAAACTAAGAAAATACACCAAGTCAATGCCTTTTCTTTATAAATTTCTGCAGCATGTCTTTACAACAACTCAACTCTCCTTTTGTAAATAAGAGGAGAGCCCTATTTATAGTGTCCAAAAGATTCAATCAATGGCCAAGATTAATTTTTATTGTGTAGACAAGATTCATTACAAAATAGGGTTTCACCTACCCCCTAATATATCACAATTTAAAATTACATTTTGTCTCTTCCCTATTTCGTCCTTTTGCTAACGGCACTATAGCTCTTTTGTCCTTTAATCAATTGCTGCTTTCACTGTAGCTATTCTTTAGGAAGTTCTTCATCTTTGACAAGGCTATCCTTCTGTCCCTTGGAAGCTGTGTATTCTATGAACTTGAGGACGACCACCTGGAGCTTGTCTATTTCGATGATTTTACATCGCAGCACCTGGTAGCTCCATTCCTTTGCATTATCCTCCAGGCTTTTCCAATCCTCATCATACTTTGAGCCTTCGTCTCTGAACAGCTCTGATTGATCAAAGGCGCGGGCAGCAAAACTCAAGAATTTTGTTGTGATATCTCCAGCCATCCTGTCCTTCATCTTCTCTTGGAAGTAGGGTTTTATCTTTTCCGGATCCATTTGCACAGTGGGCATGTCGTAGTCTGTCATCAGCTTAAGGTATCGAGCACATTCTGCCCTGATTTTTTTGATCCATTCAATGTCCGGATCTACCTTGCTCATGATTTGTTCTAGCCTCTCCTTCCGGTTGTCAAAGTCTCGGCACCACACATCCATCAGCCAGTGATCTTCTTTCTTAAACGCAAGCTTCTTCTCCCACATAGCTTCAGACAACTGAAGGATAGCCTTGATCCTTGGAAATGTGGAGTCGTAGGTCATGGGGAAATTGGTGTAGAGCTTCCTTGTGCTCTCCAGAGACTGCATTTGGTCTAAGAACTTATTGGCTGTTCGCACAGCCTAGCTAATTCCCATGTTTCTGACGTATGAGACTTGTCGGAACCAGTCCTCTGTGGTCTTCTCCAAGTTCTTTCTTCTTTCCATCTTATCGATCTAGTCTTTGGAAAGCAGTTGAAGTGCGGCTGTGGATGTGGTAGGAAGGTCGTCTACTGAAGACCATTGTTGTATGTAATTTGTTAAGGCCGCGACCTGTGCCTTGAGCTCATCCTTCAAGATTTTATCTTGTTTTATTAGATGCACCACCGTAGCCACTGACTCCTCAAGCTGCCCAACTTTCTGCTCTCTAGTGACGGTTCCCAAGTCAATGGTGGAGATGTTATAACTTACCCCAGCTTGGCCAATCATGGGCGTTGAAATTTGCGTCGCTCGAGAGCCGGAAGCATCCATTCTTACCCTGGATCAGACCATGGGCTTCTTCTCCTTCTTCGTCTTGATTTGGGCTCGAGCCAAGATGGCCTCTAACCTTACCCTTGGGTCCTTCAGCATAGGGGTTTTTTTTCGAGCTACTTCTCCAATGATTCGGGCACAGCAAATTTCCCCTTCGGTGAATCATGGTCACCCTCGCCCTTCTCAGTCAAGGCCAAGATTTCCACTCCTTTTCCCTCTAGGGATTTTTCTTTCTCTTTGGCAGCATCTTCCTCCTCTTCATCGGAGTCATGGACAAATATGAGGCGTTTGATAGGCAGCCCGGTGGAGAGTTGCTGAATGGGACTTTCTTTTCTTGTTGTTTCTCCTTCTTTTCCTCAGTACACTCAACCTCGAGGCTTCTGACGACACGTGTTTCTCCCTCAATTAAATCCTTTTTTCTATTCTTTTAGTGGCTACCCATCTTCATCATGGGGTGACCCCTCTGCCTCTGCCCCAATGTCCTTCAGTTGTTGTGCCATTTCCTCCTCAAGGTCACAATTAAAGGTTTGAATTATTTTCTTAGCACCCGAGCCATCTTCCTCGTCCCCACTCTCAGAAGAACATGTTTCTTACTCCTCATAAGCCACCCTATTGATGGTTCGGTGTTTGTACTCCGTGTGCTCATGGTATTCATCGGCCTCCTCCTCAACAGGCTTCAAGGCCTCCCGCTCTCGTTCCTCCCAATCCTTGGAGATTAGCATGGTGGCCTCCATAGTTGATGGCCCTGTTAGTGGTTGTGAAGGTTGAGCAGTAGCAAGGACTTGCGCAAGGGCTGCTTGAAGAGTCAGATCCATTAAGATCTGGGAGAGCTCCGGGGGAAGGTTCTACATGTGCCTTGAAAGAGCCTCAGGCATAGTGGCAGTGGGAACAGGTGCGGTTATTGTTGCCAAAGGGAGTGATGTGATTGGTGACATAGCAGTAGAGGAAGGGGGAGAAGTCATGGCGGAAGAGGAGTTAATAACTATCACAGACTCGGTCGGAGGTGAAGGGGCAAGATGGACAGAAATTTCCACTGCTGGTGGGGATGCAGCAACCATAGCTAAGGAGGTGGGTGGTGCAACAGGAGGGGCAGAGAGAGCCAAGATAGGCTCCAATTGACCGATACCCTTTGCTTCTTTCTCTTGGGTTGAAGGTTGTTCCGCAGTACTCCCTGCCTGTTTGAGCCTTTTGGGAGGTGAGCCTCCCGTTTCTTTCTTTGCATAGGCCTTGGGGTCTAGAGACTGCTCAGTTTCTACTCATTTTCTTTTCTTGGACCTGGTGACTAGAGGAGACTTGAAAGTCCCGCCAGTTGAAGTGGTGGCAGCAAAATCCTCTGTGGCACTCAGCTCGCTTTTGAGCCCTTCATAAGTCAAGATTACTCCATGTCACTTTAAATGAGCCACCTGCCCATCGATCCACTCCTTGGTATGAGTTAATATTGGCTGGGTTATTGTATCTAGGTCATCGACCTCCTGTTCATACCAGTCAATTGATGGTATTGGCAGGTTGGTGACTGCAGGGTACCTGGGATGCATTATGGTGGCCTCATCCTCCTCGACTTGGTCTGGTACAGGGAATGGCTGCACCCTTCTTACGAACTGTACAGTCATTCGCATGAAGTGCCTTGCGCGCACTTCCTTATCATTCTGGCAGTCGGCCAAAAAATCCTCAATGTGGTGGAGATGGGCATATGCCGGCCCCAGTGCCTTCCTGACGTGGCCATGCGGGTCCATCTGTGGGCGAGCAGTGTGTAGGTAGAAATGGTAATCCTTTAGTTCTTTCTCAGAATTACCAGCACACTGGGAATTTTGCAGTCGATACATGCCCTGGCCAAGGGTCATGGGATAGGAGATCCCTGTTATATGTTTGTTGCTGAAGATTGCCTATAGGTGCTGGAGTTGCCGAGAAAGCTCCAGGAGAATGATTCGGTCGTTGGGGTATCGGGGCAGCCTATTCAGCCTTTCAGTGAAGCCCTGGGCACAGATGTACGTAAACTTTGGATATTGGATGTAGAGAAATGCATACTATTTCAAAAGCACCCTGGCACTGTGGGAGACCCTCCTCTCAAAGTCTCCGGTAATCAACTTGATAATGTGGCCAATGAAGGTGTCGTTTACTTTGCAGTAATCTCTTTTGAAGTTCTGGTACTAGAGCTACGGATATCTATCATAGGCTTTGAGTCCTCATTTCTGCTCCTAATCAAGTGCCATGAACAACCCGCTATACTATCTCTGATCTGCCAAGGAATAGACAAGGTAAGAAGTCATAAAATTTGGAGCTCTTCTTTATGTTAACGAACTGCTCATGGAAGCAGTTGCTTATGATTCCTCCCTAGTAGAATGAAGCCTTTGTTGTGACGTTCTCATTTCCATGCAGGATCTGTTCAATAAATTATGCCATCCATTCCTGAAAGTAGGCGGCCGCAGGAAGGCCCATGATCCTGCTCAACATGGTCACCAGGTCATGATAATCTTCTTGGAAATCATTGCAGAAGAGTTCTTGAGGAACTTTCGCAACGCTGCCCCGTCTTTCCTTGAGCCAATGTAGATTTATTGACTTCTTGCAGCCACCCGGATTATCATCGCATACTGCCTGGCATTCTTCTAAGGTGGGGACCTCCATCTGTTGGAATGTGGGAATATGGAAGGTCTTTGTGATCCCCTCAGGCAACATGTCAGCGAGAATGTTGCCCTCTTTATCAATGATTGTCCTTGTGTCAGTTTGATATGCTTCCCGACAATCCATGACCAACTCGGGGGCCACAAGGGATGGAGGGAATCCAGCAGCCTTAGCTATTCCACTCTGTCTTATCAATCTTACATTCTTTGTTGTCGAGTTGACCTTGACCCTTTGCGTGAATTCATCGATGTCAACTTGGCCTATGTTGGTGTCAGTGATCTCCTTCCAATCCGTGGTGACTTTTGAGTGGAGCGGCTCACCATGGAATTGGTACTTCATCTGGTCCTTTTCTTCCTTCCCTTGAAGGGTCCTTCCTAACTTCTTCCCCTTGTCCTTTTCATTAGATGCCCTTGAAGGTCCTGCACCTAGTTCCATATATTCTGCAAACAAGGGCATAGTCAGCATAATGGATCACAAAAGTATTCATGTTAGCCAATACCCTAAAAAATAATATTTATTTCAAACAATCATTTAAACATATCATGACCATTCATCCCCAGATGTTACTAATCTTTTGATTAAGGGCATTTGGACAATTCGGGCCCCGGGGGCCGGACTTCCTCGGCAGGAATGCTGTTTGGAAGGGAAAACATGGCAGAAGGCTCTTGGAGATTCCCTTCGATCAATTTTAGTGTTTCAAGAGGTTGGCAATGAAGAGGACCAAAATTCAGTATGTGGGTTGAAGTTAGATTTCATATTTGGGCTCGTTTGGATCAATTTAAGAGAACTCGGAAGTCCTAGGCCAGAGAGCCATCGGGAGATAGCAGTTTGGAATGGCAGACAGCAAACGAAAATCTGGAGACGGAACCCTAGGGTCCGGGGCCTAGCAGTGCAAAGGGTGGTCAATGGTTTGCCATTTTACTTCTGAGGGTTCGGACCGGCGGAAAGAAGGGCGGAGCCCGGAGCTCGGAGGGACTGGGCGATAATTCTGTTTCGAATGGCAGGCGAGGGAAGGAGTCTCGATCTCCGGAGCCTGGCAAGGAGGAGGGCATTATTGGTTCCCGTAGCATTCCAGCGACGAACGGGGCTTCGAAGCCCAGAGATTAAAAGGACGGGCGAAATCACCAGGGAAAAGGTGTGGCATGCGAGGTCATGCCGACAGTCGAGAGCAAGACCGGGCCCGGCAGAGGGGTCTGCCGTTCAACTTTGTTTTCACCTCGGCAGCGGATGGAAGGGAGAAACCCAGAGACCGGAGCCTGGAGATCAAAAGGACGATATGAGTTTAAATTGCCAGAAGCAGCAAACAGGGAGGCGAAGTCCGCAGTGCAGGACATCGGGCAAGATTCGCCGTGGAGGATGGCAAAACACCCGCAAAACCTTGGAGGCGGAACCCCGAGGTCCCGGGCCCGAGGGACCCAAAGGACATTTGTTAAGTTTTAAGTTCCCACGGCGAGGAGAAGGTCGGGCTCCATCGGTCGGGAGGTCAGGAAGAGTTTGCAGTTTTGAAACGGCATCATCTAGGGTGACTTCCAAACAGGGAAGTCCGACGGTCCGGGCCCGAAAGGTGATATTGTCGTTGACAGGTTTGTTCAAAGTTTTATCACAGACGGCGAAGGCAAGTCCCGGGGTCGAAGAGGAGGTTTTTCCTGTTCAAAGAACAATCGCGGCAAGGAGAAACTCTGGATTAGTGAGGAGGGCATCGTAGAAGGTTTCTCAAGTTTTTAACATGTGGGTTTTGTGCGCGATGCCGTGTTTTATCATTTTCACACCTTCTTATCGTTTGCTACTTATTTAAATCCTTATAAATCATGAAAACAATGCTCGGGAGGGCGAACGGATGGCCTACCTTGAACACACGATGCGGGGAGACGTGGGATCCACCTACGGTTAATGAAATGATGCTAAGGGCGACGAGCGTGACGGTGTCAAAGACGGTGAGCTCCTCAATGAAGTTCTCCAATCACTCTACAATCTTGTGAAATGATAATGATGGGTCGGAGTGGGTATTTTATACCCCTAATCGCCATTAATACTCGTATTTAATGTAGGTACGACGGCAAAAAAGTTGGTGAGTTCAAAAGTCGGCGACGGCGGCAGGAGAACCGGGGCCCAATGGTCGGGGAGACATAGGAAGGCGGCTGCTATAAATATTTTTGGGTCAGTCAGAACGGTGGCGGCGAAGAGCAAGCCGGGTCCTGGAGGGCAAACTTTGGCCAAAGATCCGCCGTCATGGACGGTGGAATCATCACGAAATTCTGGACTCAGAATTTCAGATGGTCCAGCTTGGAACACCCGACAGCAGTCAGGGACTCCCTCAGATTTTGGTTGGCAAAAAAGGTGGTAGAACCTGGGAGGCGGGGCACAGCCAAAGGTTTGCCATCGAGTGACGGCGAAGCACCGTCGGAACCCCAGAAGCGAAACTCCAGGGTTCGGGGTCCGGAGGGTCAGGACTCCGTAAGAGACTTCCACAAACTTTAAGTTAAGCGGCGAATGGGAATTCGGACCCCAAGGTTCGGGAGGACGCAGAGCATACGCCACCAGGAACGGCAGGTTCAGCAGGGAAACTCGGTGAGGGAATCCCAAACGGCCGGGCCCGACAGGGCCCGGGGCCATTGGCAGGGTCAAACTGCCAGAGGGACCCCGATAGGCGCCAAAACACAACAAAATTAAAGGGGGAGGGCATGGTCAATTTATGGTGGGACTTTAAAGCAATATTGACCATCCGAGACACCAAAAAAAAAAGGGGGCACACAAAACGAGGCAACGACGAAACGACCCGACAAGGCAAAAGAAAAGAGGGTCCCTATTTTGAACGGGGTGTGTGTGCTAAGGGCACAACAAGTACCATCTTCTTGGTATGTGCTTGACTTTGATCATGACTTGTATCTTGAATGAAAATAGCAATCTAGTTGCACTATAAAATCATTGCTAGAAAAATAATCACAAAATCCTCTTTAATTAAAATAATCCTTCTAAATATTTCAGTTAATTTCTAAGAGAGCTAATTTCACTATCCAAATAGCCCTCAATCTATTCACTTTATATAATTTCCTAGAATTCATAATTTGAATGTAATGAAACTAATTATAATTACCAAAGATTTGACACCAAAATGTAGTACAAAATGAATTGTTTGACAACAAATGTGATTTGATAAACCAGATATACCCTTGATATATTGATTTAAATAACAAGGAAAGATCAAACTAGAGACAAAAAGATAGCATTCATTGATTCACTTCAACAAACAATTGAAACTAGAATTTGGCCACCAATTATAACTTCATTCTACTAATCTTCAAAAAGATTTTACAATACATTTCAAAATTTTGTCCTAACTGACTTGTCAAAAAGTGTCTTGTCAGTTACCCACTTTTAACATAAATCAAAAATTCTTAATTATCGTTGTTTACATAAAACTTTAAAAGCAATGAAAGATGAGAAGTGAAGAGAATTTATCAAATGTTGAAGTCCACAAAACTCACAAGATACAAAAAAAATTTACTCATCTTAAGGTACACATGATCATTCAAATATGGCAAGGTCCTCTCTCCATGATAGTATCTGCAAGGCTTGGTACTTCACTGCAAGGCCTATTCTTCTCAGGGAGCTAGATATGTCTGCTCCCACTGGTACACCGTGTAATCATGAGGCCATTTTTACTCCTGGATTTTTTTGTGTGTTAGCCAAGTGACTCTTCCATTTGTTGTCTAATAACCCTTTGGTATCAGTGATGAATTTTGAGTACCCATCATCCAGTGCAATTATTCCATCCAAGGTTAAATTGAGGCAGTGAATATTTATGTCACCATCCTTCTGTATATTAGTAAGGTAGTTGGGAACAATTTTTCTAAACTCATATGTCCAATCCTTGGAGCCTTTTAGTTGATCATCATCCCTTAGTATCTTAGGCATGAACCATTGCTTTAGCATGTGAAATGAATCTATTCTTTCCTTGATCTTTTGGTCTTCTGCATACATGTATTGAAATTCATTTGTGACCATTTAGACCATTTGCTCAGTAGGATTTAAAGTTGTGGGGGCATCAACACTCCTTTGTAAAATTCTACACAAATTCATTAAGGTGTGATGTATAGGTTTCCATTTCTTGAATAAGGGGTCCAATATAGGTACACAAGCCTTTATCTGATCAACTACTTGTGACAAGGAGACATAACATTCATACACATTTTCCAATTTGTCCACAATTAGTTTAACCCTATGATCCAAGATTTGTTCCAATACCCTGAGGGTTTTTCTCTATGCTCTTTCCTTTGTTTCTTCATTACTCTTTTTCAACTTCTCAATTTCTTGTTTTAGCACATTAACTTGTTAAAAAGTGATTGCACCTATATTAGTCTAGATGGCAGGGGGCTGGTATACTATTAATTATGTGCTTTGGTAAGGACCTGCTCCCTTCAACTGCTATTTCAATTTCACATTTTCTATGAATAACCTATTCACTTCATCATTCAAATTAGTTTGTGCTTTCTCATATTCTGCCAATCTATGCTCCATAGCTTTAACTGCATCCCTAGTAAACATTGTTGAGTGCATTGTCATAGTAGCTTCCTCCAATGCTAATGTGTCTTGAAGTGTCTTTACCATGGCATTCCATCTCATTTCTTTTACAACATCAAGCAATCTTGGTTTTTCTATTCTTGTTTGCCTTTTCCAAAAGGCTAGGGTTTCAAGTCTTGGATTGTAACCTGTGCCACTCATTCCCTCATATAAATTGAATTTAGAAACCAACATGGGATATTCTTGGCTTCTTACTTGATCCAGTAAGAATATATTTTTTAACTCTATCCCAAGAATAATTAGTAAATTTCTTTCTAAGACCAATTCTCTTGATTCTTGGGGGCTAACAGTAATTTCATTAATCCTAAGTTCTTTAAGATTCTAGGCAACAATCTGGTCATGTTGTGACTCCTCAGTGCCCAGCTTATTAATTTGGAGTCTCTCCTCAAATTATTTCATTTTCATCTTAAACCAAAAATATTTAAACTTGGGAGTTTGAATAAATTCATCATCTTCAATAAATCTAAGGGCAACAATCACCCTTTCATCATCATGCATTTTTTGATCATTATGTCCATGTAAATCCACTCTTCCCTCTGGTTTGTGAGCATAAATTACAAGCTTAGGTGGTGGTTGATCAACTTCATCATCTTTAAAATTCAAAAGTACATCGGTTGCCTCTTCAGTATCCCCTACTCTACTTATTTCATATGCCACTAAGGGGGCCACTCCATGTGTCTTCTACCTTTTAGGACTCGGTTGCTCAGGGGATGCTTTTGATTGTATTGTGGAAGTGTCTGGTAGGGGCTCTATGATTACAGTACCACTTGGTTTGATGGGCAGCTTGGAGGGTTTCAAAGTCTGGCCCTCATGTTTCTTTTTTGGTTCAACATATAATATTTCAAAGTTATCAATTATTACGTTCATCCTTTTGATAGGATCATTTTCTTCAACATAGAATCCTTGGAATCCAGTGTTCCTTTTCTTCTTCTCCTCCTCAAGCCTCTTTATGATTTCCCACTTTCTCTTCCTTTGAAAAACTTCATCAAGTGTAAAGCAATTTCTTATTACATTTTCTTTGTAATCCATTACATGGGTAATCCCAACTTTAGTGAGAAGTGTCTACTTTATAAAATTAATATGCCCTTTAGGATCAAAGACTCTTTCTCCTCGCAACTTCAATAAATACCGCATCTTCAAATAGTTCTGCAGTTCTTCAAGAGTGTTAGACCCTACGGATAGCTCCTCACTTTCAGTTAGGTCAGGGAGGAATGTCCCCTTTTTCTATCTTTTCATAACATCCCACTCCATCCATAACATTTGCCACATAAATTCTAAAAATGAAATTCAAATAGAAACAAATTTAGGTAAAACATGTGGGAATCGAGGACACCCATAGATCTGTATTACTATTTGGTATGCTAAGAAGAACCATTCACCAAAATTGTGAGTGTGTCCCTACTTTGGCTTCAATGCTAAAGGTCTTAATACTTGCATAATTTTATTAGGAAATCTTGGTGAAATATGACCAAGAGCGGCCATGACCTTTACTATGAAATTATCATGAAATATTACATAATCACTATTTTTACATCTACTATCCCAGATGTAACACCAGTTTTGTATAGGCAACCTATTCCCTTCATCATCAGTCATTCCCAAACACACTCTTTTAGTCCATCTATTTTTTTTTGGTACAATATTAAATGACAAAACAGAGAGTATTTCTGAAAGTGATGGGAGATAAGTTCTCTCTTACTTACAAAAATCCCTCATGTAGCCCTTTCTCAATTTCAGCAAAAAATTCATACTCAATGTTGACTTCAAGATTTTGTATCCTCATTGCCATCGTCATGAGATAGGTTGGAATCCTCTCTTCGGAATCTATTCCAAGCACTTGGCACAAAGAAAAATAAGTTCCTTTGAAATATACTTGGAAGTCTTCTGTGGAAAATGGCTCTTTTTGGGAGGGGAAGATAGATATCCTCCTATTGTTTACACCTTTTTTCATGTGTAAAGGAGATTCATCACTCCTATAGGTTTTTCTCAATCTCCTATAATCCTCCTCACTTCTGTCCAAGTCAATCTTAGTGATAGCTTGCTTGTTTAACATAAAACACTCTATA
Source organism: Sequoia sempervirens (assembly GCA_007258455.2). Lineage (NCBI taxonomy): Eukaryota > Viridiplantae > Streptophyta > Pinopsida > Cupressales > Cupressaceae > Sequoia > Sequoia sempervirens. The sequence continues at coordinate 134,970,291 of VDFB02379711.1, forward strand.
ATTTCTTCTTTAGTCAGCACCACTAATGGTGAACCATCTGGCATTTTTATAGTCCTGGTAGTCGAGTGATAATATTGTGTCAATATTTTAATAAAATCAACATCTATGAAGACATTTGGGACTATCAATTTGGCCAAATCTAAGGTCCAAGGATTCGAAACTAGAATATTCTCATCCCTTTTTTCATAGAAGTACCAAAACAAATCCCACCCTCAAATAGCGATAATTGGGTCTCTACATCCATGGGATGTATCTTTAAACACCTTTTTGAATCCTTTGTCTACAAAATTAGGTAACACATCTAAAATGGATTGTTGGAGGGACCTCTTCTTTGATTTAGAAACTGTGGACTCTTCCTTTTTACTCACAAGTTGACTTCTTTTGGGTGGCATGATAAAGAATTTACTCCTACTTGATTTTTTAAGTGTCTACTTGTAGAAGCAAATTCAGTTCTTATACACTTGCTATAGAGGGTTTTTGTGAACTTACCCGGCGAAATAATAGCTACAGATTTTTCCCGCTTGAACTCCCTTGTCTCTGATACGCTGAGCTTTGTGAATGATTACCAAAATGTTGTTGAGTCCCAGGTAATATTTGTTGTTGAGCTCGATCACCTCACTATTAATGTCAATTCATGCAAAATATTTTAGAATCTTCCCATATTTTGAGTTTGAATACATGTCGTTGATCTTAGGAAATCGAATGGTGTAATCATTTAATGCTTTGACAACTTGTACCGCAATACCACTCTGTCATTTAAAGACTGTTGTGGGGTAGCATTAGCATTACTGCCACCCCGTGCACACCCCTTTGGAATCCCACAATATGGCAGGTTAATTCTAGCGATTGAGTGATTATTCATTGCCATACCACTCTATCATATCAAGACCACTATGAGGTAGCGGTAGCCGTACCACCACCCCGCGCACACCCCTTTGGACTCTCGCAAGACATCGAGTTAATTCTAGTGGTTGGGTGATTATTCACCATCATACTGTAGTTTCACTATTTACCCCTTGTGCGGTTGCGGTTTACTTTAGTTGTTAACATGCTCTCACTTCCACCCTATGGTATTCATATTTGGTTGCCGCAGTATTGCAGTAAGCATTTGTACATTAACCTATATGTCCCGCCATCTCACGCATACCTCTATTAACGACTGCAGTAGTGCGATATTGGATTTTATTATGAATGCATTAGTTTAGATATCATTTTATTGAAAAGATTGAAATTTTTTCTAATTTTGCAGTCTCTCAGTTTTAGTTTTCAATGTCAGATAGACCTAAGAGATCATTTCTTTTTTTGTAATGGGGAGGCTTAGTTCACCTAATGTTAAGATATCTATATGTATTATTAAATCATAGATGTTCATTATATGTTTACATCTAGAAAACATATAGGACATACAAGAAATTATATTCTAACTAAACAAAATTAATTTCAAATTTTCAACCAAAGTAAGAAAACTAAGAAGAATGATTAAACCTAACTTTAAATGCACTTCAAATCAACAATGAACATCTCAAATTTTGTATACAATGTACCAGCAAAATAATGATGATTACATTCAAAATGTATCAGTAAAACAACAGTGAATAAGCATACCTATACTCAGATCTCTATTAAATTCAATAATAAATTACACCATACATATAACCAAATTTTAGGTGAAAAGCTAACCTCTTAAGGTGACAAAACATCATCATAATCATCTGCATTGCCAGCAAGATCATAATCCTGATCATTTGTGTCTACATCTGCTTGATTTTCTTCATCATCCTCATCTGTGACATGCAATGCATTCTCTCTCCCAATCTATTCATTGGAAATCAAAATGTCTTCTTCAAACACTCCATCATCATCTTCATCCACTTCTTTGAATGTTTCTTGTAAATTAACATATTTCCCATCAGGCATTATATCAACAACTTCCATATTTTTTTTGTTTTGAATGAGACTCTATTTGAATGACATACGACCATCTTGGGCTTCTTACATTATCATTTACAAATTATTGGTTAATTTGAATAGGGGAACATACGACTCATCCACCTCTAATAAAAATTGTCTTTTATTTGCGTGTACAAATCCATACTCATCAAATTGTATTGCAGATGGTTGGATCCACTTACATTTTAATAATATAGGACTATTTTCACCATAGTCCACTAGAATAATTTTTTGGATGAATCCAACATAAAATTTCTTCTCAGTTTCATGAAGAAATTCAACACTAACAACACAATCACAATTTATCTTTCCTTTCTCTTTTTCTTCCACTCCGAAATGACTACCATAGGCCCACATTCCACTAAAACACATTGCCCATAAATGTGGAGATTGTGAAAGCTCACTTTCCTCCATTGCTATATCTTGATCTTCTTATTTTCCATCACTGACTACATTAGCAATCCATTCTTCAAATTTTGGAAAAGAATCACCTCCAATCAAATTAGCATGACATATGTTCCTTTGAGGTCAATGTTGCATCCAAGCTTGATTATCTTCTTCATATTTTCTACATAGAATATTAGTGTACAAATAGTAAGATTGATAATATAAATGTGTAAATGCAATTGAGTAAATAAATTATTTTGCAAATTTTTTTTACCCATGCCACTTATCGAATGAAGATGTTTTTTGAAGAATATAGCCATGTATAACACTTCTTTCTTGATGTGATAGCTTGAAGCGACATCCATTGCCTTCGAATACTTCACCTACAACTGTGTCTTCTTCGTCATCGTCTCATACATGCCAATTGATATTTTTAAAATCCTTCATATATTATGTGCAAAATCCCATTGCCTCTTGCATTGAATATTCCTCAGACATGTTGCCTTCCATTTTTTCCCTAGTATGAACATTTTTTTTCAAAACCTTCATATATCGTTCTATAGGATACATCCATCTTGTTCTTATTGGGTCACAATGCTTTAGTTCATATTGTAGATGTATCGAAAGATGCATAGAAATGTTAAATATTGTTGGTGGAAATTCCCATTCCAATAGACAAAGGACTTCAACAACCTCCTCCCTCAAACTATCAAAGTTTGAACGATCTAATACATGTAAACTTATTCTCTTTAATAGTAGGCCCAACCTTATAACTGCCAATCTTGGCCCCTTTTCCAAACTTAATATATTTACCACAACAGGTAAAATATTCTCCATTATGACATGATAGTCATGGGTCTTGAGGCCTCTTAAGCCATTAATGTCAGTTTGGCTTCTAATACTACTACGTACATATCTAGTGGGAAAGCGAGTCTAAGACATCGACTATAAGAATTGTGCACATTGTTCCTTTGTCTAAACATAAGGAGCACTAGGTTTTCTATATTTTTCATCATCATATTTTTCAACCCAAATATTTTGACGAATATTTAGTTGTCGAAAGTCTTCACGTGATGAAATAGTATTAAAAGCACCAAAAAGAGTTTCTATAATAGTATAGGTTATATTTTTCTCAGTATACATAAAGTCAACAGTACGCCTAATGGCTATATCCTTAAAGTATGGCAACTTATATAATATGCCCAACATTTTTACACCACTTTCATTACATGGATCATATCTACTACCAACAATCCCATCATTTTAAATAAATGGCATTCTTTTTTGTCCATTCTCAACAATGTAATCACTTGTTATTAGCAATGGTGCTTCATGATTCTCTTCTTCACCATTGAACCGTGTTTTTTGTTGATGATATGGATGATCCATTTTAAGGTAAGTATGATGTACACAATAAATACACTCATGCAAACTTCTTGAGTGCCTCACAAAATCCTTAAAGTTGCAAGTAGGACATCCATGGTATCCATGAACACTGAGACTAGACAATGTGACATATGCAAGAATATCATGAATCATAAACAATAAGGAAGCTCTTAAAGTGAATTTGATTGAATGACCATCCCTTAAAGATTGAATTGCTTCAATTCCTTTCCACAATTCCATTAGCTCATCATACAATGGCTCTAGATAAGCATCAATTGTATCTGAAGTCACACTTTTATTTCTTGGTATAATCAATGATAGCATTAAGAAAAGTGATTTAGTTGCTAACCATGGAGGCAAGTTATAATTTATTAAAAACACTGGCCAAGTTGAGCATTTAGTACTTTGATCTGAGAATGGTTTCACCCCATCTAGAGCCAAACCCAACCTTATATTACAAGGATATTGAGAAAAATCAGGCCATCTATTATCAAATTCCATCTACGTCTTACAATCAAGCACATGTCGTTGTTTTCCATCAATGCTCTTATTTTGGGCATTCCTTTGCATAAGTTCAACAATGTCTCTACACATATACATTCATAGTAATTGTGGGATTACCGAAAAGTGGTGAAGAACCTTTCTAGGAACCATAGTTGATTTCAACCCTTCTCTATATCTCGCTTCATGAAATTTCAGACATTCACTCTCACTTGCAAGATTCTTGAAAAATAATACACAACCATTCATGCATGTGTGGATGTTTTCATACCCTAAGCCTAACTTAGTGATTTCCTTTCTACATTAACTTTGTTTTGTTGGCAATGTGGAGTTAGGTGGTAACAATGAACTTAATAATGCCAATAACTGATCTACACTCTCATTTGTCCAACCAAACACCACTTGCAAGTTAAGAATTTGAAGAATTGTTGTCAAATGACTTAACCTACAATTAGCATACAAAGGATTTGAAGCATCCTTCATCAACTTGGCCCAATCATCATTTAGACCCTCATTCAACATTCTATCAACTTCAAACTCTTCATCTAACATTGTTTCCTTTTTATCTATGTTTGGTGCCACTTCATCTATTTTTGGTGCCACTTCATCTATGTTTATTGCCTCTTCATCTCTCACACTCTGCCAGTCTATCATATCTTCATAATAATTGACATTCTAAGGGCTTATACCACTATGCCCATATCTTATCATATGTTGATAAATCTGACTTCTTTTTTTCACCTTTCCACCAAGACAGTCATTACATGGACATGGATATTTGTCCATGTCACTCTCATTGACTATTCTCTCATCAAATGCATGGTGTTTCAACCATTTATTTTTATCCACCTGTAATGTTATACACATAGCAACAAAAAATTGTAGACTAAGAGACAAAAACTATTTTTTTAATTAAAAGGAATTTCCATAGCAATAAAGTTATAGAGAGAAAATAAAATAGAGAGTTTAACTAATGAATTGTAAAAAATAGATTTTTGTAGTTTATATTCAAATTACTGATTACATTGTATTGCACATCTTTCAAACTCAAAGCATTACTTCATATTGCATAACTAATAACTAGATGCTGATAGACAACAAAATTTCAATTACAATATAGTTTTTACAAAGTCAACCTAAGCAATTATGCAATTACTTCACATTGCATAACTAATAACTAGGAGCAGCTACCAATTGCATTTGCTTGTCATGGTATTCCATGAGACCACATTTCTATGAGGCATTTTTTTCAAAAAGCTCACTGCCTTGTCTATGCTAGCACATTTTTCATACATGTCTACTAAAGCATTTTATCAAATAGTTCACTACCTTGTTGCTATGGCTAAAATCCTAAAGCAAGTGCTTTCGAGCAAGTTAAGGATGCTTGGAAAAAATCTATCAAAGCATAATAGTAAGCAATAGCATAGACAAGGCAGTGAATTTGTTGAAAAAATGCCTCAAAGAAATGTGGTCTCATGGTGATGGACTGCCATGACAATCCATAACAATTCACTTGTCATGGAATTCGTCATGGAATTCCATCACCATGATACCACATTTCTTTGAGGCATTTTTTCCAAAGTTCATTTCCTTTTCTATGCTACCACATTTTTCATACATGTCTACCAAAGCATTTTATCAAATAGTTCACTGCCTTGTTGTTGTGGCTAAAAGCCTAAAATAGGTGATTTCAAAAAAGCTATGGATTCTTGGAAAAAAATTATCAAAGCATAATAGTAAGCAACAAGCTATGGTCTCATGGTTTTTTTTTGGCACAAAAATCATTGTCATTTTATTTGCATTTTTTTGCAAGTTTTAAACGCATTTTTTTGGCAATGTAGCTATTTGAAATGGGGAAAAATCTTTGTGGTCAGTTTTGTGCACTTTTTAATTATAGGATTCTCACAGTTAGTGAAAAAGGTAGTGTTCATGAAGGAATGGAAAAGATGTGTAGAGCCTTTCAATTATACCCTTACTGTGCAATGGCATTGAATCATTTAACAAGCCATTTTTTCTTCATAGGGAAACATTTTCTTGTGGAACAACTGACTAAGATGCCTCTTGTTTCAACTGACTACCCTCTCATGAAATCTCATTCATATTATAATCTTGCATACAATCTTATCATAGTAAAGGTGATTATGATAGAACTAGCCACTACTACATGGCATCAGTCAAGGAAAGCCAAAGGCCACAAGATTTTGTGGACATTGAGTTCAATTGAAGCTAGGAGATTTTAAGAGTTCTCTCTCAAATTTTGAAAAGGTTTTGGAGGTCCACCCTGAGAACTGTGAGAGCTTAAAAGTTGTAGGCCATATATATGTTCAGCAAGGGCAGGTAGAGAAGGCTTTGGAAATTTTAAGGAAGGCAACTCGCATAGATCCACATGATGCCCATGCATTTATCAAGATGAGTGAGTTATTAATATCATTAGACCCCAGTGCAGCCTTAGATTATCTTAAGACGCCAAAGTCTCTTCCGAAGAAGAGCAAAGAAGAAGTACCCATTCAATTGTTAAACAACATAAGGTTCTATTTTGATCATGATGAACTAGAGTTTCCTCAACAAACTTTTATGGAGGCATTAGGAAATGATGTTCTACCTCTACATAAATCTTTGTGGTCAGTATTGTGCATTTTTTACTTGTAGAATTCTCACAGTTAGTAAAAAAAGGTAGTTTTCATGAAGGAATGGAAAAGATGCATAGATCCTTTGAATTATACCTGTACTCTGCAATGGCATTGAATCATTTAGCAAACCATTTTTTCTTCACTGGAGGGCAACATTTTCTTGTGGAACAGTTGACTGAGACAACTCTTGTTTCAACTGATCAGTACCCTCTCATGAAATCTCATTCATATTATAATATTGCATGATCTTATCATAGTAAAGGTTATTATGACATCACTAGCCGCTACTACATGACAGTAGTCAAGGAAAGCCATAGGCCATCAGATTTTGTGGATAGGTTCAATTGAAGCTAGGAGATCTTAAGTGTTCTCTCTCAAATTTTGAAAAGGTTTTGGAGGTCCGCCCTAAGAACTATGAGAGATTAAAATTTGTAGCCCGTATATATGCTTAGCAAGGGTTGACAGAGAAGGCATTGGAAATTTTAAGAAAGGCAACTCACATAGATCCACCTGATGCCCATGCATTTATCAAGATGGGTGAGTTATTAATATTTTCAAACCCCAATGTAGCCTTAGATTCTCTTAAGATGCCAAAGTATCTTCTGAAGAAGAGCAGAGAAGAAGTACCCATTCAATTGTTAAATAGCATTGGGGTTCTTCATTTTGAGTGTGATGAACTAGAGTTGGCTCAAAAAAAAATTATGAAGGAATTAGGAAATTGTGTTTTGCCTCTACATACATCTTTGTGGTCAGTTTTTTGCATTTTTTACTTGTAGGATTCTCACAATTAGTGAAAAAGGTAGTGTTCACGAAGGAATGGAAAAGATGCATAGAGCCTTTGAATTATACTGGTACTCTACAATGGCATTGAATCATTTAGAAAACCATTTTTTCTTCACTATAGGGCAACATTTTTCTTATGGAACAGTTGACTAAGACAACTCTTGTTTCAACAGACCACCCTCTCATGAAATATCATTCATATTATAATCTTGCACAATCTTATCAAAGTAAAGGTGATTATGACACCACTGGCCGCTACTACATGACATCAGTCAAGGAAAGCCAGAGGCCACAGGATTTTTTGGATAGGTTCAATTGAAGTTGCGATATCTTCAGAGTTCTATCTCAAATTTTGAAAAGGTTTTGGAGGTCCACCCTGAGAATTGTGAGAGCTTAAAAGTTGTAGGCCATATATATGCTCAACAAGGGCAGGAAGAGAAGGCTTTGGAAATTTTAAGAAAGGAAACCCACATAGATCCACATGATGCCCATGCATTTATCAAGATGGATGAGTTATTAATATCGTTAGACCCCAGTGCATCCTTAGATTGTCTTAAGATTCCAAAGTATCTTTTGAAGAAGAGCAGAGAAGTACCCATTCAATTGTTAAGCAACATTAGGGTTCTTCATTTTGAGCGTGATAAACCAGAGTTGGCTAAACAAACTTTTATGGAGGCATTAGGAAATGATGTTCTACCTCTTCATAAATCTTTGTGGTCAATTTTGTGCAGTTTTTACTTGTAGGATTATCACAGTTAGTGAAAAAGGTAGTATTCATGAAGGAATGGAAAAGATGTGTAGAGCCTTTGAATTATATTTGTACTTTGCAATGGCATTGAATCATTTAGCAAACCATTTTTTCTTCACTACAGAGCAACATTTTCTTGTGGAATAGTTGATTGAGATAGCTCTTGTTTCAACTGACCACCCTCTCATGAAATCTCATTCATATTATAATCTTGCACAATCCTATCATAGTAAAGGTGCTTATGACACCATTGGCTGCTACTACATGACATCAGTCAAGGAAAGTCAGAGGCCACAATATTTTGTGGATAGGTTCAATTGAAGCTGGAAGATCTTAAGAGTTCTCTCTCAAATTTTGAAAAGGTTTTGGAGGTCCACCCTAAGAACTATGAGAGCTTAAAAGTTGCAGGCCATATATATGCTCAGCAAGGGTTGGCAGAGAAGACATTGGAAATTTTAGGAAAGGAAACTTACATAGATCCACTTGATGCCCATGCATTTATCAAGATGGATGAGTTATTAATATCATCAAAGCCCAGTGCAGCCTTAGATTCTCTTAAGACGCCAAAGTCTCTTCTAAAGAAGAGTCAAGAAGAAGTACCCATTCAATTGTTAAAAAACATTGGGGTTCTTCATTTTGAGCGTGATGAACTAGAGTTGGATCAACAAACTTTTATGGAAGCATTAGGAAATGGCATTTGGGTTGAATTCATAAATAAAATCCCCAATGCTAATTATGCACTTTTTCCTGTGCTCTTTAAGGATATGAAAATATTCCATCAACTAGAAGAAGGTGATGTTTCACTTGAGTTACCATGGGATAAATTCACAAAACTATTTAATCTTGCTAGGTTGTTTGAACAGCTACATGATACTGAAAAAGAAAATCTTTTATACAGGATAATATTGTTCAAGTTTCCTAATTATGTGAATGCATATCTACATCTTGCAGCCATGGCTCAGGCTTGGAATGAGATCCAACTAAGCCTAGAATTGATTGGGGATGAAATTAAGATGGATAAAAACTCATCAAATGCTTTATCTATGCTTGGAAAAATGGAACTGAAAATAAATGATTGGCTTAAAGCAAAGAAACAATTAAAGTTGCACAAAGTGAATCAGATGCAAAGAATTCATATGTTGACATTTCACTTGGAAATTAGAATCATTTTGTAGCTTTTCGTAATGAGAGGATGGATCCAAAGGTGGAGGCACAACATCTTGAAAAGGCTAGAGAACGGTATTGTAAAGTGTTGGCATAGAGACCAGGAAATGTTTATGCTACAAATGAGGCAGCCATTGTGCTAGCTGAAAGGGGTCAATTTGATAATGCAAAGGAAATTTTTACATAGGTACAAGAAGTGTAGCAGGAAACATCTTTGTTTAAATGCCTAATGTGTGGGTAAATCTAGCACATGTTTAGTTTGCACAAGGACATTTTGCGCTTACAGTGAAAATGTATCAAAATTGTTTAAGAAAATTTTAATTTGGCACTGACACCCAAATTTTATTATATTTAGCTCGAGCACATTATGAAGTCAAACAATAGAAAGATTGTGAAAGAACATTATTAAGAGCAGTAGATTGTAATGAGCGTTTCGAATTTGTGTTTAATGTAATGAGGGTTTTGAATTACCTCTGAATTTGTTGCAGAGGGCGTCCCTAAATCCGATTTCACTATAGAGGGCCTTGGTGAATTCAAATTTGTTGCAGAAAACTCTGAATTCCTTTCCCTTGCCCGCCTTTTCAAAAGTCTCCAGATCCTCTCTGAATCCTTATCACCCATGCAAGTAGTTGCTATAACTTATCAAAACAGCTCATGCTAGGCTAATGAATGAAGTGAGGTCTACAATGAACAAATGAAGTGAGGTCAAGCGAGACGAATGAATCCGCAATGAACATGAATAATCGCGCCAATACATCGCGCACATGAATACATCCTGCCAATAATTGGTAAAATTGTTTTTTTTTTTAAATTGTCTATTTTGGATTTGACAACTAACTATTTAGTCATTTTTATTTCTATGACTAAATAATTTTTTAGTCAACAACCAAATTAGTCATTTATTTACTCATTTATAGTTGAGTTGTAAAAAATGAGTAGAATTTAGTCATTTTTAGTTTTTGTGACTAAAAATTTTTAGTCACCTAGTCATTTATTTGCCAAATTCTACTAGTGTCACAGGGTAGTTGTATATATTATTTCATTTTTAGTTATAAAACAAATATGTACATACTTTTCACCGTATAGACAAGAAATTTAATCCATTTTTTATTTTGGTTTCTTCATTAGATTTCCTTTGTTGTTGCTTGGGATCTCCTTCATGAACTCTTTTAGTCCAGGCTTGTAGTATAACCATTGGTTTGCATTGATTAGTTCATCTTTTATTATTTCAATCTTGTCATTCTCCATCAGCTTCTATAATTTATCTTTAGCAACCTCTACCATGATGGAGACTTGCATGAAAAAATTATGGATTAGGAATCATTTATTAGACTCAGTAAGTGCCCTCCTAGTGCCTTGGTACTTTTCTGTATTTCTAGCTTTCCAAAGAAACCAAAGAGTTTTAGTAGTAAGAATTAGCCAATAACGATTAATTCCTTTTCCTAAGCGATCAATTTTCCTTAATAAAATTTCATTTTTCCTTTTTTCCATTAATTCCCCCTCCCCTATTAAGTCAATTGCAAATAAGTTCCAGATTTCCTAAGAAAAGAAAAAATTAAAGAATATATGAGAAACAGATTCAGATTTCTTACAAATTCCACTAATAATTGGATTGATTTTAGGATAAAGATTTGGCCATTTTTGTAACAACAACATCCATCTGAAGCCAACTTTCTTTGGTTCTAATACAGTGTTCCATAAACCAGTGAAATTTTTGTTCCATTGGTTTGGACTCAAGTTTAAGTTCTAGCTTTTATTCAACTGGTCAGATATGTTAGGGGGATCTGCATGAAAGCAAAAAAAATCTTTTGCTTTTAAGTTATTTATTTTTTCATTTTCCAGCCATAAGAAGTCTTGGTTGTGCTCAATGTTGTAGTCATATTGTTTTTCCAGTTACATTTAATGATTTTTTAATCTTTTATAAGTTGTTTTAAGAGAATGAGGAAGATTAAATTCTTAGCAGAGTAAATCCCAGCTTTTTATTTTACCATTGATCATTATATTTTTGAAACATGAAATACCTTTTATGTTCCAATCTTTGGTCGAGCGCCCTTGGAGTAGGGCCAACGACTTATTGTTATGATAAATATTCCACCATATTGATCTTATAGGGGTAATATTATTTAGGTCTTTATTAATTGAAATTTTATTTAGAATAACTTCCTTACTAAGCTCCTAGGCTTTCCACAAACCTTTAAAAACATTGGATCTGGCTGAAGATATAGTAAAATTTCCAAAGAAGAGATCACAGAGAGGTAGGTTCCTCTAAGCTTTAGCTCTTTTGGGTAAAAAATTCTTTATGTTATTTGTAATTAGAATATTTCATGGTTCTTCCCCTTTTATACTTTTATGTATCCATTTTACAACAAGGGCAATACCTTTTTTTTTTAGATCATTAACCCTAAACCCCCCTTCTACTTTTTAACATAGCACCATTCCCATTTAACAACATTTTTTTTCTTTTTTCCTTTCCCATTTGACCATAAAAACTACCTTATTCTCTTCTAGATTTCATCTATTTGGTAGTTGCTAAACATCCATACCAAGGCATAATAGATACAATATGAGGAGAGAATTTTCTCGCATAGTTGTGCTTTTCCAACAATAGACAAATATTGTTTGTTCCAAGCTTCCAATTTTTGATAATTTTACTCTTTATCCAATCCCACATATCTTTTAGATTAGGATTAATTATGAAGGGGGCTCCTAGGTACCTCACTATCTTGTTTGGTCCTCCCGACTAGAATTCATGCTCTTTAAACCACTCAGATTGTTGGCTTTCCCAGCTTAGTAGGTTGGTCTTTCCTTTAGAGATCTTGGCTCCTAAGGTTTAACATATATGTCCTTTTTAATCATCAAATTTTCAAAATTTTCTTTTTCCATTTGGACAAAGAGTGTTGTATCATCAACAAGCTAGATATTAATTAATTTTTCCTCATTTGGGAGAGTAATTCCATGGACGCTCGAGCTTAGCACAAGGTCTCTTAGAATGTAATGTAGAGCATCTGCGGCTATAAAAAATAAGGAGGGGGAAAGGGGACAACCTTTCCTTCTGGATATCTATAGTTGGAACTCTTTTGTGAGCTCCCCATTAACTTCAACCCTAGCTTATGCATCCTTCATTAAAGTTCTTACCATTTGACAAAGTATATTTGGAAACCTGAATTCTTCCAGTGACATCAGTATGAAGGGCCATTCAACTCTATCATATGCTTTCTCAAAGTTTAAAAGCAGCATTCCAATGTTTTGATTTGAGGTCCTAGCCCATTCCATAGCTTCCCAACTGGTGACCAAGTTCTTGAGGATATATCTTCCTTTTATAAACCCATTTTGGGTATTATTAATGAATTTAAGGAGCACAACACTTAACCTTATAGAGATGGCTTTTTCAAGGATCTTATAAGATACATTCAGGAGTGTAATTGGTCACCATTTTTTTACAAAAAATGTATCCCCCTCTTTCAGGATTATTTTGATCATGCCTTGGTTAATAGCCTTTCCCAATGAACCTTTCTCAATGCCTTCCTTATACACATTTAAGATATCTTCACTAATCCACTCTATGCTCTTTTTATAGAACTCCACTAGTAAGTTATCTGCCCCTGGAGACTTGTCATTATTCAAAGAGAGAATTATATTTTTAATTTCTTCCTTTATTAGTTGTTGGCTCAGTCTCTTTGAATCTTCTTTAGAGACTTTTTTTGGAATTAACTTCCTACATTTATTCCTCATATCCTCGAATTTTGAGTTGCTACATTCAACAGTGAACAAATCTTTGTATAATTGAAAGAATTTTTCCTTGATTTGATCTAGGTCTTTGATCATGCTATCTTCATCCCTTAAGGACCCATAGATTATTTTGCTTCTTTCTCCATTAGCATTTTGAAAAATTATTTGGAGCCCATGTCTCCTTAAGTTAGCCAATTTAGCCTTTCTATTTTTTTTCAGACCTTGATCTATACTTTTGTGCTTTCCTTAGATTCCCTTTTATGTCAATAAGATTCTTATTCAATTCATAGTTTTGAGGTTCATCTTGGAGATTCCCTTTAGTTTTAAGGAGGTTTTCTTGCAAGAGGTTTTATGTTCTTCTTATCTCTTTAGCTCTTTGTTCCCAAATGGTTTGAAACATTTTCTACTAACTTTTAATATTAATGTTCCACCTTTCAATAGCTGATTTACCACTTATTTATTTCCCTGAGGGTAAATATTGCATCATTATAGTCTTCCATTTTTAAGAGGATTGAGTTTAGAATGATTTTTTTATCTCTCTTATTGAATTTATCAATGTTGTTGCCAACTATTATTTTAACCATAATGGGGTGGTGATTTGATAAGGTCCAAGGGCTAACCTTGACCTTGCTATTAGCTCCCTTAATTTGGTCAAACAAGAAGTTCTCTTTGTTTGCAGAGAACCTAACTAACCTACAGTAGATCCTCTTACTACCACATTGAGATTTGCACCACGTATACCATATGGCTTTATTTTATTTTTTAGCACCCTCCAGGGGATCCAGGAGCTTGAGTTTATTCTTCATTTTAAACCAAAAGAATTTTTCATTCCCCTTCCATCCTATTTCATTACCTCTTGATTTATCTTCTGTCCTCTTTACCATATTGAAATACCCTCCAACAATTCAAGGGATCTCCTATAATTTTCTTAACCAATCCCAAAGCTCACTCCTTTGCTTGTATTCATTTGGTGCATAGATAGAACAAATGTCAAACACTTGGTTATCCTTTTCTATACATATCTATACTACCCTATTACAGGGAGATGTCGCATGGGCCTTAACCCACTTGGTCCACCTGTAAGACAAGAGAATAGTAGCACCTCCTTTGCCTCTACCATGCTTGGTAACATAGATGGATGAGTCTTCCCATATGAATTTTAGGTTAGTATCAAGAGTGTAGTTGATTACTTTGATTTCTTGCATCATTACCACATCTTTGGACTTCTCTTGATTTAGAAATCTCATAATGCAGTACTTTCTGTCAAGGGATTCTAGCCCCCTAACATTCCATGAGATACATTAAGATTCATCTACATCCATTTCTTGGGTTCCCTTAAATCTGCATTCCTAAATCCATCAAAGTATTTAGGAAGACTTACATTTTTTATATTTTTTCTCAGGTACGGTATAGATTCTTCTTTCTGGCTCTATCTCCTCTTTTCTCTTTTCTTGACCTAACCATTCATTTACAAAGGATAATTTTCTTTTGTCTAGTTTCCAGCCACTTTTTGGGTATCATACCTCTCTATGATTTCTTTTTTCTCCAATTTCCTACAATCATCTATGAGATCCACACTATTTTCCAAAGATTGATTATGTTGGAAATGATTTGGTAAGCTTGAAGGATTTCCCTTCTTAGATTTTGAGTTTTTTAATAAATTAGTAGATTTCTTATCATTTTTTCTAAGAGGAAAATTTAAACCTTTGAGGTTGTGATTATCAAGGGCTTGTTTCAGGTCTTTTCCATTTGTCCCCAATCAAGTCAATACCAATTCACAAACCTCCTTTGGATTTTTATTTCATTCTTCCCTACCTGTCTACAGGTCCAAACCATCCCTAATAGCATCCTTAAATGCACGAGACTCTTTGTTGTTATTCTCCATCCCTTGCTTTTGATCTAAGACTAGAATTTTGAGTTATGAATCTTGGTGTAGGGCTCTTGAGGGGTTTGGATCCGAAACAAAGAGGTCTCTATTTTCAGCCATTTTTCTAGCCACAGTGGTTTGATTAGAAGTAATTTTATCATCAAAATTTCTTTCGGATGGGGTATTCATCTTATTCCTTGCATTATACTACCAACTCTTATTCTATTAATGATCTTATTATTTATCGCTATTTGTTGTTTTATCTTATTGAGCACTAGTCCCTAGGAATTTTTCTTATGGCCCGAGGGATTAGAATTAGATCCAATTGAGGGAAGGTTTGCCTCAATTGGTGTCACATTTTCTATTTTCTTTATCTTTGTATTAGAATGTGGAGGATTCATCATTGCATTGCTAGGGTCATCATTTATTATTCCCTCATTGTAAATCATTATTTTTCTGAACACTAAATCTTCCTCCTTGGGTGAAAGTTCCAAGTCATTATTATTTATTTCCTTGATTTTATTCTCGGGGGACATATCTTTATCTAGGATGTTTGCATCCACCTAGGAATCCATGATGGGGCCATCACCTCCTTGGGAATATCAAGCCTTTGTTTCTCCTACAATAGTTGGTGGATAAGAATTAGCTTTTACAGTTCTTTTTCTTTGCAGACCCTCTCAGTTTTTTAAAATAGGGAAATTTCTCCTCACATGCCCCTCTTTTTTACAGAGGAAGTATGCGTTGATACCACCCAAAAGCTCAATCATATAAGTTAAAATGGTTCTTTCCATTTCAATTTTGACTTTTTCATGGATTTCAATGCCAGGGGTGATAGACATTAGAACCATAGCATCTAAATGAGGCAACACATTCTTGGTGTCCTCAACCCTAAGCACCTTCTTGTAGGGAGCCAAAATTTGTGAGATAAAGGACCAAAGTAATAATGGTTTTTTTTTAAGTATTCCATCTCAGATAAGATAAAGCAAGCACCTCTTCATTAAGTAGATCAAGAGACCAAGAAATCTCCCTAAAGACTAAATTCCCAATAGACCAAAATTCCTTATTTATAACCCTTTCTTGCATTTCTTTGTTTCTAAATAAAATTAAAAATGATCCTTTTTGAATTGTTCTAAAAAAAGAATGATGAATACCTATTTTTTTATTCCACACATTAGCCACCCACTGATCGAGGTATTCCCTTGCCAGAGTCTTAGAACAATCTTATGCGACAAAAAAATTGCCAATAATTTTTAATCAAAATTATTTTTTGTCAAGGTTCGAGGCCATTTCTTCATTTGGAATGAAAACAGATTTCCTAGGGCCTTGGGTAGGGAACTTACCATTTCTACTTCCAGATTGATGGGATATTGTGTCGTCTCCATCATCAACATTAATTAACTTAGCCAAGTCTAGAATGACATCTCTTTCAAAATCAACAATAATATCTCTGAAGGAATGAGTGCCATCACCCACTCCGCTTGGAGGATTCAACCCACCATTAAACACCCATCATTTGAGGGGTCATTTGAATGATAGACCCTATCATCCATTGATTTCCCTATATCATAGGGGTGAGCACCAATTGCAAACTGGGGTTTACAACTAGATGATCATGCAAAGTCAGGGAAAAATGAGGTGAGGGAGAACAATGACAAGCAAGCATACCAAATAATATAATTTAAGTGGTTGCTAAAACAAAGAAAAGAAGAAAGGCACTAGAAGGCATAGGGGTTAGAAAACCAAACCCTCAATGGCTTACAGCCATCCTAAGGATCCCTCTTTGTATACCACCATCATCACTCCATGCTCCCAACCTCAATCTCCAATGACTTTATCCTCCAAGATACAAGGCTTGGAATACAACAAAATGAAAATATGAAACTTATATATAAATCTAAAAATTAAGTTGCCTTAATATGGAATTACCATGATTAGATTCATCTTCTTTTTTATGCCAAAAAAGCAACCAACATAACATGCTTATAAAGACTACCTTATGTGAACTTATAATAGAAATATATAAAGAATAATATCACCATAATATAGTAGCAATGAGGCAAAAATCAGCAACACAAGATCATCACATTATTGAACACCCATAATACTCAAAGGGGGGTGGGTGATTCAGTATTCTATCAAACCATTTAATCATAATCTATCCAAAAATAAAAACATATCTAACTATAGCTATGAATGAAAGCATGAAAGGAATCACAAGATCACATAACACATGTACACTAGGATTTTTACGTGGAAAACCCAAAAAGGGAAAAACAATAGTGATGATTAGCTCACAATATATTATAACGAGTTATAATATATTACAGGGGCTCATTACCAGGACACACTGTTCTTATAAGGCTCACAACCAAAAATAGATACAAAACAAAAATAGATATACAGCCAAAATGTGAGTTGATACAAAGTGCACCTTCCTTGTGTTGAATTCAGTTCCTTTGAAGCTCTAAATACAAAATACTACTCTGCTTAGTAGTCACTCAACAATTCACAACCCTGCACTTATTCGGATCACACACATGCAAATTCACAAGTTCAAACTACATCACATCACATCTTGCATCACATATTATATCTTTTTTTTCTTACACAAATCAAAAATGTCTCACATATATACCCAATTACATATGCATACATCAACTAGGTTGGCCTAATTAGATGTAGCCCTATTTAATTCAAAATTACCTTGTTGACTCCATACTTGATTCAAAAACATCTTCACACTCAAATCAACCATGCAACACTTAACTCAAGTTGACATGAACCTAAAATAGATCCCCTTAACATCAAAAATACATATTTAATCTTCTCAACACATATCAAGTATTAGGTCGGCCAAGAATTAGACCTAATCACAAAATAAGCCAATTGATCACACACCAACGATCCATTTGATCACATAATCAATTATCATTTGGAATATATAGTGTACTAACATCTATAAACCTCCTCCCAAAATTGTAAGGATTGATTCCAAACACTAGAGGAATGCAAACCAAATTACTCATACCCATTTACACTTTACAAAGCAAAAACTGTATGTCGAACTTGTAACTTTCAACCTGTTCATCCAAAATCATTGAAATCTTGATCATAGGTGCATTTAGTAGTCTTGAATAACATACTATAATCTCATAAGTTGATCTTATGACACGAGAAATTCCGAACCAGATTACTAGATTAAGTTGTCTTTGTTTTGTTTACCGGATTAGACAAACTATCAATAATTAATGTTGGCATCAATGATAACACATCAAAGGGTTCCTTCATTCTTTCAAAAATATCCCCCTTTTTCATTTATGGCAACATGTACCAAAAATGAATTTCCAAAATTTATCATCAAAAATTGTCTTCAAAATTTTAACTTGCATGAACTCCCCCATACATCAAACTAAAACATTTCCTATCATTTTTCAACTTCTCTATCACCAAAAATTCTACCCAATTCTTCTCCCCCTTTGACATCAAGTAAAAACTGTGTGTTGGTAACACACATGTAAGCTCTAAAAATTTATGTATATATACAAAAAAAACTTAAATGAACTAAATTGACTCCCCTCAGGGAGTTATCCCAAAAATTGGATTTGATCAAATGTACACCGAAAAAGATGAAAAAATGATATAATATACAAGTGAAATATGTTCACCTGGAGGAGGAGGCACCTTCAATCTCCTTAGGGATTGCTTGCCACACAAATTTTCCTTCATTCCAAATCTTTTTGGCAGTAGCAAGTTATTTGTACATAGACTCCAGTTCTACTAAGCTCTCCTCTCCTTCTTTCAAAGTATTTGGATCCGGATTTATCTTCTCAAACCTTTATGCATCAGCAAGGTAAATTAACACTGGAATGTGCTTGGTCTTCACCAAGTCCCCAAGCCATCAAAATCTCCTTATTATGTCTTCTTTTTTCCATTGAAGATTGAAAACCTTATTTTGTAGATCAAAAATGGTAGTCCAAGAGGTATAGTCTCTGTCATACACAGGGTCATATGTTCTGGAGGCATTAGTTATTTGTAGCTCAATTGAGTCCATTAAGTCCTTAATTCCTTGAGTTGCATCTGACCACCTTATGCAATACAAAAATAAGGTTCTAGCCTCATCTTCACACTCCACTTATTTTAGACATTCTTTTACTTTCCCATGTGTAGATACATATCTATCCTACAACTCAAGTAACCTCTTCTCTAAAAATCTTGATTCCCCTTCTTTCTCAATCTACTCATTCAAACCAGAGGCATACTCCTTAAGATAATTAGTTACTAGAAACTTTAAATTTTCAATGGGTGTCAATGAATTGTCAATTGTGGCACCAGGGGTAGCGTCTTGTAGAGACTTGATTACATCATTAATAAGTTCAATCCCCTTCTGATGAGTCTCAATGTTATTTTTTCTTCTAGAGGCATGAAAATTATCTCCAAGCTCCAACCTTTGAATTAGTGGGATCTTATTCAGATCTATACTGCCTTGGTGTGATGAGAGTTGTATTGACTATGGAGGAATAACTGGTGGAAACCTCATCTCTCTTGTCAAAGGCCCTTAAGAGTATTACCAGAGGATTCTCTAGATGGATTTTTAATTAGCTCCATAGTATTTTTAGACTTTTCAGTATTTCCAACCTCAACTTCTTCTTTATTCTTCTCATTCTCTTCTTCATCTTATTTCTCAAAGGGATTTTTCTTTTGTTTATCTTTGTTTTCATTTGCCTTCCCTTCCTTATCATCTTTCTTATTATTATTTTCCTTTTCTTCTTGACCTTCTCCTTCTTCTCCATTTTTATTTTCCTCACCTTTATTTTCATTACCAACATCCTCATTCTTCTTGTCAGGGTGATCTTCAACACCATCATTAGGATCATTCTTATCTTGTTCCTATTCTTGCTCTACATTTTGATCTTTATTATTAACACCAGTAGCATTTTTAGTATCTTCCGAAGGAGCAAATGTCTCCGGGGAAGAATTTGTATCATCTACCGGTGGTGGTGAGGAAACCACATTCCCTAAAACATCAAAAGATGGAATTTATTTTGTAGTATGATCATCCACTTCTAAAAATTCTTTGAAAACAAGTAAATTGGTAATCAGAGGAATATTTTCCTCTGCATCAATGACCATATCTTTATCAAGCTACTTACCTTGAGTTGTCTGAATCATGAAGCAATAATCATAATTTATCTGCTATGTCTCTCATTGTATTCATTATTTCTTGTGTTAACTTGTCTACACTATCCTTTTCTCTACCCATTAGAATTGTGACCCTTTGTTTCACTCTAAACTCTTTTGTATACACTTCAATTAATGTAGCTTCTTAATTTTTAGATAAAGAGGATCTAATTTCCTCTAGATCATTAGATTTCATCTTGTCATCCACTTCAACTACTTCATGCCTTCTTTTCACTAACGCTTCCCATACCACACTAGGAACCTTTTCCTAATGTTATTCATGTCCACATCTAAAATGATGCACTATATGATGGCTTCAATTATTATTTTCTTGTATTCCTTATCTACTTCAGCATACAATTTTATAGTTCCTTCTAAAAGACCATCATGCTCTAACATACTATTAACCAAAGAATTTAACTTTATTGGTGAATGGGCTCTTAACAGAGGAGTTTTTGTATTCTTCTTTTTACGATTTCAAGTTCCTTCCTCTAATTTCTTCTCCTTCTTCTTCTCATTCTTCTTGTCGATGTGAATAGTGAAAGCCTCCTTTTCCTTTTCTATCTCTCTTCTTCAAAGGTGTCCACAATATCAATCTTGGGCTTCTTTGCTTCAGTGGTAGCCTCTTGTGAGCCACCTTCACCACTTGTGGGGACACTACTTCTTTTCCTTTTTAGTTGTTCTTCTTCCTCCAATTGAAGTTCAATTTCTTCTTCTACAATAGCACTCAAATTCTTCTCTCTAAATGCTTTTTGTTTCTTCCTCCTTCCAGAGGTAGCAAGGGGTGCTACTAGAGGTATATTCTTCCTTTTACTGGTCTGGGTGCTGGGTCTAAAGGGTGCAGTTGCTTCATTTGATATCAGAGCACTGGGCTCCACCTTATTTCCTTTAACGGCTATAGTACCAGATGGTTTTGGAAATGCAAAGGTAGGGGTAGAAGTTGTTCTTCCTAATCTTCATGGTTCGGAGGACTAACCAACTGCTTTGGCATCCCTTTCTACTACAATTTCCCTTAATCTGTCTACTTCACATTTTGAAATTCCATGTAATGCAAAGTATTAATTTACTTGTTTTGTTACTCTTTTGTTCCTTGCAGGTGCTGAAGTCTCCAATTGTACATTAGATTATTTTTCTTCATATGTACCATGTATCAGAAAGGAGGGTTCCTTAGGAAACTTTAGCAACAATTCAATGTATCCTTCAACATCTTTATCTATAACCTCATATCCAAGAGGATCAATCCATATTTTCCTTGGTTGAATAGCCTCTATTATACTTTCATCAGTAGATACAAGGAAATTTATTTCCTTTGCATACTTGTCCATTAGATTTTGGGGAATCCTCTCCCTATAATGCATTTTGTTTTTAAATACTGCAAAGAATGTAGCCAATGCATTATCTTGAGCTTTGAAGTCACCAATATTGTGCATATAATAAAAAATTTGATGTCCTACCAATTTGCGTCTATCCCAAACAATGTCTCTTCTTCTGGGTAGCTCCCTCAAAAAGTAAAATAGTAAGCACACAATCAGGGTTCCAAACTTAAATGTGTACTTCTCTCTAGTTTGTTTTAGATTCTCCAAAATTTATTGGTGGAACAACTCACATAAGTAGTAATCCTTCCCATTCACCACCATATCATAAGCAACATAAATTTCAATTGCAGACATTGAATTATCCCAGTTTGAGAAATAAATCTTATGACCTATCATAATTGAGGCATATATCACAATAGCATTTGTGATAGGTTTAGTTGTCAATACTCTTTTATCAAAGGTTGTGCCAGTTAGCTTCATAGCCACTTCATTTTTCATAGATTTTAGTACTGGTATAGGTCTGGTATCACACAATCTAGTCATTGCTTTGATCACTTCCTTAGAGATTAGTCCAAGAATATTTTTCCACGTAAAATTATGCATTCTAATTAAGGAAATCCTCACATACTTTGCATCTAATTCACTGCTATAGTTGGGGAACCAACTCCAAACATCTAGTTTCTTTCACACTAGGTTGTTGTCTTCTGGTTTCAATAAGAAATCATCTCTAATCAACTCATTAGACTACAAATCCTTAATATTCTAGTGATCATATTCATCCAATTTTTCATGTATGTAAATCCTTGTGTCCTCAATGGGTAAAACCCTAGAAGGAATCTTTGAAAAAGCACTGTCGGGTTCATTATCAAAGACTTTCCATGAATACCTCTTAAACTTGGGTCTAGGTCTCTTGGTGATGTTAACAATAGTTGGTGTAGCCATTATGAATTCTATTCAATCTAAAATGCTTATAAATTCACTTTAATTTCAAACCCACAAAACACAGATAGCTTTAAATACCTTATATACACACGAGGAGATCTAGGGTTTGATTGTTCTGCACCAAATTGCTTTGAATCGCCTTCAACAATCTTTCAATTCACTCTACTTTTCTTCAAGTGCATAAAACTGATTAGAATAAACTTAAAAACTCACTTTATGCCTTTTTTATTTTCCCTAATTTTGAATTAATTACTTCAAGTTCCAAAAAGCTGGTAAACACTTCACTAATACATTGTAAACCGTAAAATGCTCCGCAATTCTTCAAATTTGCATATTTTCTACCAGTTTCTTTTCTAGAAGCTTAAGATTTTCTTCATACACCAGATATCTTTGTATCACTCCTTGACACCTCATATTTCCAAGGGGTTTTCAGATTTCTCCCAAAATTGTAAAGACAGATTCCAAACACTGGAGGAATGCAGACCAGAGTACTCATACCCATTTACACTGTATAAAGAAAAAATTGTATGTCGAACTTCTATTACTTGTAACTTTCAACCTGTGCATCCTAAATTTCTAAAATCTTGATCATAGGTGCATTTAGTAGTCTTGAATAACATACTATAATCTCATAAGTTGATCTTATTACACAAGCAATTCTAGACCAGATTACCAGATTAAGTTGTCTTCATTCTGTTTACCGGATTAAACAAACTATCAATAATTAATGTTGGCATCAATTACAAAACATAAAAGGGTTCCTTATTCATTCTTTCAACACACATAACACAAAATTTATGTGGATAAACCCTTGCAAAAAAAAACTCCACCAAGAAGAGAGGCCAAGTATGCATTATCTTCAAATAATGAGATTACAATATAACTACTTCCATTCTCCTCTTTGCCTACAACATGGTAGCACCTATGCACCTATGAACAACCTTTTTATGCCTCAAATTTTCCTTACCTACATTTAATCTCTATATTCAACCATTTCTCATCATTTCTACATCCAAGAGGCTAATTTTATAGACTTGTGAAGACATCTAATGCACCAAACATGGCACCCAAAGATTATCCTTCATTCCAAACACCCAAACCCTTGGAATACTTTCTCAAAAAGGACATTGGTTTTGGCTCCCATACTTTCCCTCCAACTTAGGCACCAAAACTTGGAATATAAACATTACATTAAGTGTAATAAATGATGTAATACCAAGAGACATGTTTCCTCTTTCCAAACTCCAACTTGGAGAATACCAAGAGACTCATTTTTCCTTTCCTTATCTTTTATTATCCCATTATAGATGTCCATTTGTAGGGAAAATAATATTAAATATAGTCCAAAATATCTTGTAATTAATTCCTACACATGGAAAGGATATTATGATATCACTATTTACAATAAATATGAAAATAACAAAAATAAATAAATTATCCTAGGAAACTTAAACCACATTAACCAAATAAAATCACTAGAAGATAAAATATGTCACTAAGGTTGTTATTTTCATTCAACCTAAAGAACCTACACACAATGAGTGAAGGGATAAAATGTTTGGTTGGGTTGTTTAAGGGCTTGCCTCAGTTAAACCCTCATTTTGGTATTTATACCTCCATGAACAACTAGGATTTTGATAATATGAAAGAAATGACATAAGTGATTGCTTTGAAGAAAGATATAGTTCCAAAGATGTAAAAATTTCTTAAATATATTATATTAACACAAGATATATCTAAATCCTAGTGTAAAGAAATTATATACAATACGAAGGAGACAACAAAATGGACTACGATCACCTAGAAGTTGTCAAAAACCCCCAAGATAGATACAAAAACTTCCACAATGTTACCTTATTCAATCCCACCTCAAAAGATAACATGTAATATTCTAAAGATCTTGTTATTTGATCCAAACTTGAGATATTCTTCAATAAATTGTAAATTTCAATGTGTGGGAGAGAGTGAGTGTGAACATATTAGAAAAATAAAAAAATCCATTATTTTTCTTCTTTTTTTCAAAATTGAAAGTCAATTCATTTTTGTTCAACACCACTATCATGCAAAGGTAAATTTTCTTTCAATTTTCTTTTAATTGGTATCAGAGTGAGGTTTTTTGTGCAGAAGTTGTGTTTTTGAGAAGTAAACAATGACATGAAACATGATTACCAAATTTGAGGTGCAAAAATTTGATGGTTTTAATTTTCTTTATGGAAGCTAAAGATTCAAACTTTATTGGTGAAGGATGGATGTGCCCTATCTCTCAAAGGGGTAGCATCAAAACCCACTTCCATGATTGAGGTAGATTAGAATGAAAAGGATAGCATGGCTAGAGCAACAATTCAATTATTTCTAGCACATTCAGTACTATTCAATTTTGTAGAGGAGAAAACCACACATGACTTGTGGGCTAAGCTCGAAAAGATGTATGAGATGAAGTCATTGGCAAATAAAATTATGTTCTGTAGGTATTTGTATATATTAAGAATGTGTGACAATTCATCTATCATAGACCATCTGAATGATTCCAACACATTGACAAGCAAGTTGGATTCAGTGGTGGTGAAAATTGCAAAAGAGGATAAGGCGTCAATTTTATTGTGCTCATTTCCTAAAACTTGGGATCAACTGGTTATGGATCTTAGTAACTCAACACCGAGTGGGAAACTAGTCTTTGAAGATGTGATGGACATTGCAATTTCTACAGATTCAAGGAAAAATAAATCTCAAGGATCTTCTTCTATTGAAGACTCAATTGCAAGATGCAGAACTTGGGAAAGAGGAAATACTAAGCGTGGATAAACCTATTACAAATCCAAGGGGAAAAAAAGAGTAAAATGTTGGAACTGCTACCCAATTTTCACCTACGGGCTAGGTCAGTTGGGAAAATTATGTTTCAAAAGTTCTAAAGGGCTGGGAGGATCATTTGCATCAAGGGTTAAACCATGCATCTAGTGCTAGGTCGTGAAGAACATAGTTGGAAGACCTGCCTAGATCAAGTTCGGCATGAAAACCCTTTAAGGAGAGAGTTGCCAAGACCTTAGGGATGTCTCGCTGACCAAAAAGGGACTCTTGTTGATGAAGGCATCATCGCCAAGAGATTCTCTGGTCTAAGGTCTTACCAATTGGGTTGAGTCTTGTCAAATAAGGCAGTCTTGGCCAAAGGATGCAAGTTCGGCGAGGGGTCTTGCCGAGATGGTGATGTCTCCCCGACCGAAGAAAAAGTAAGCTCATCGCCCAAAGGTGGGAGCTTCGCCATAGGGTCTAGGCCAAGTCAAAAGGTCTCCCTGACTCTAAAGGCTCTCGACGCAGGAGATGGACTTTGCTGAGATGTCTAGGAGAAGCAGGGAAGTCTCGGCGAAGGGCAGTAGCATCGACAAGAGGTCTCCCCAACCCGAAATGGTCTCGCCGAAACAAATTTGGGCTCAAGGAGAGATGAAGATATCGCTGCGAGGTTTCAGAGAATTGAAAATGTCTCGCCAAAGGGGATTTCACCGTCGGCATAAGGTTTTCCCTTCGATATGAAGTCCCACCGACCGAAGGGAGTCTCGGCGAAAGGAGATGTCAGCAAGGAGACAAGAGGGAGTTCGGTGAGAGGTCTCGCCGACCGTTAGTGATTGCCCCGAAATGAAAGGAGATCGCCAAAAGAATAAGGAGGTCAGGGTGAGGTCTTGCCGACCCGGTAAGGTCTCACTGAAAGCAAGCTGAGCTCGAGAGAATGAATATTTCGCCCTGAGCTCTCACCAACTAGCAAAAGGTCTCTCCGACACAAATGACATCGGTGTAGCGCCCAACCATTAGAGTGATGTCTTACCAACATGGTGTGGTCTCAGCGATGGAAAGTGATATTGGCATGACTAATGAAGCCGCTATGACCTCTTGCCGATGAAGTTTTCTCTTGCCGAAGCAAAATGAAATGAGCTCTCGCCGCAGCAAGGAGGCCTCGCTGAGACTCTTACCGACCCGATAGGGTCTCAACAAGAATGCGGAGCTTGGGTAGAGCAAAGTGCGTTCGGGGTGACATCAATGTACCTTCAATGATAGAGGATGAGAAGATTTTGTCATGTTATCTAGCCGAACTCGATTGTCTTGGCGACCACAGAGGCAATATCGGTATGATTTTTTGGGCTCGATAAAAACTCTCATCGACAGTGCCATGTTATGCCGATGGTTCTAGGAGGATTTAATCGCATCGGTGAGACACTTCCAATGTCTCACCAAGATGTGATTCTATAGGAGGAGTTTTTGACCACCCGAAGAATCTGCGTGGAGTTTACTCGACCAATCAGAGAGATCTGAAAGTGAGTCGTGGCAGTCTGACCAGGATGAAGAACATCAATGGAATGAAAAGCAACGCATATCTGTTCTGAGCTCAAGAGCATTCAAAGCGCTCAGCTAAAGAGGTTCAAGGAAAACACGATACCAGGAAGTAAATGCGGTGGTTGCAGAAAGATCTGAAGAAGGCTTCTCCAGGGAATGACTCTTCACCGACATGGACACGCAGGGTGCAGCATTAAATTCAATCAAAAGATCTAAGGAGAGATCTCTCCCAAGGACTAATATTTTGTAAGCCCTAAGGGGCCGACACATTTTGATATATAAGGCATTTTTTTCCTTTTTGTAAATAGTTCTGATTATACACTCTGAAGAGTTAGTGATTTTTGTCAATCCTTTCTAGACTAAATGTATGTTTTGTAACTCAACTGGAATCTGGAATACAACATAGAGTTTACCTTGGAAGCTAGTGTTCATATTTGTACTACTCTCATTTTGTATTTCTCTTTTGATTATGCAAAGTCTTTAACTGTGTTTTATTAGTCTACATTCATACCTTAAAGCCGTGAAATTTATCTTTCCTTCCTAAGATGTGTATGTAGATCGAGCCTATTAAGATTGATGCATAAGTCTAAAAGAAGTTATGTTGAGTATGTGAAACAATTGAAGTTAAGTTTCCCAGTGTATGTTCATCTTGTTTTCATTTCATAATTCCCCATCCATTCGGTGTATCACCTTAGATTTTAATCTTTATTTTAATGCATTCTCCTTCTCCCTTTCCCTTCAAAGAATCAGTAGTTTAAGTGATAACATAAAGGAAGTCGGCCTTCTCCGGAGGTTGACCTCTGTCTGCAAGAAACCCACATCTTTAGAGGTCTTCCAATGTTACACTAAGGTGTTGAACATCAGGTTCAACAAGGGTGCAATTTTAGGAGATAACAGTTTTGGCACGCCCGGTGGGACAGAAATTGGATTGAACTATTGGTTTGGTATGCAACCAGCAAATCCCAGACTTTATAGAAGTTATTTGGCATACTTGGCGACTCCGTAGAGAGAAAGAACTTTAGAATCAGCGCCTTCTATAGTTTATGAGAAGAGTTTAGACAAGGAGCAGCTTAGTTCCTTTCGAATATTTGCAGTTGTCACCACTAAGAAGACAAGGCAGAGCAACAGAAAGGCAAGGAATAACAATTATCTATTCTAGAAGGACTCAATCCACTCCTCCATCTATGGGATCACACATTGCTGACCCGTCTTTGGTTTCATCTAGAGTACTAGTAAACCCACCTTAGCCACCTCCAATGGTCGCTCCAAAAAATCAACCCTTTGTCGCTTTTAATGGAGGGAGCCCCTTGAATTTGGCCCAACACAATGACATTCCAATGGCAGCCTTGAAGAGTCTGCCAACTTTCACAGGGGAAGACCAAACTACTCTGATTGAACACATGAGAGATGTGGCTTCGTTATGCGGAGTCCATCACATAACCGAAGAGGATGTTGTAGTGAGACTACTAGCTACTTCATTGAAAGGAAGATTTGTGCAATGGTATAGGAGCCTACTAGTCAGTTCAATTGCAACTTGGGATGAATTTGGAGATAAGTTGCATAAACAATTTCAAGACAGGTCTGATAACTTGTTTCTATTGGAATAATTGACTACAATTAAGAGGGCTCCACAAGAGAAGATGAATGACTTCAACTTCATATATCAAAGAACTTGGGATAGAATCCCTGCAATGATGAGGCCACCTCCAAAGTATGCATTTTTGTACTTTTTGAGGGCTCTTAACAGTGATATAGCTGTTATGATACAATCAATGGGAGGAGTGTCTTTGCCAGATGCTTTCAAAATAGCAATCAGAGCTGAGAACAGCTTAATACAAGCTGGAAAACTAGCTCCTAGGCCACCAATGCCTATATTTCTAGAGAGTCATGCAAATATCCCTTTGGAGATACCTCCTTTTACACCTCTACTAGCTATACCAATGCTGCCAGCTACTGCTCCAGTCGTTGATAAACAAGAAAGTGTTGCCTCAGGCTCATCACAAGAGTTACAAGAGATCAAAAGTCTTTTATAGACTTTTGGTAACAAGTTGGTAAACTTGGAAAAACAACAGTCCTATTCTAGGCCTTATCAGCAGCAGAATCAAGCCTCAAGTCAACCTTTCCAAGGTCAACAACAGCAATTCTAGGGGAATAGACAGCAGTATCAAGGTAATTACCAAGGCACAAGACAAAATATTGCTACAAGACCTTTTCAGGCCTATAATCCAGCTCCAATTAGTGTTGTCAAAGAGCTTGTTCCCGTTCAAAACAATTTGGCTATGGATTATGAATGGTATTATCCATGTAATCAACCACATAATCAAGCTACGTGCTCTAATGGTGTGATCAACCAAGCTCTTATGGTGCAGAATGTTGTGGGTGCACAATATTTGCCTAAGGACGGGTATCCACAATAGCAGGATTAGCCTGGAGATGATTCAACTCTCCTGAATTGGCAAAGAGAAGAATTTTGTGGAGTGAACCAAGAGGACACATCTATTGTTGCTAATACTAGAGCCAAGAAGAGGGCTTTCGAGATTGAACAAGCAACGAATAAAAATAAGGGGGTTGCTGGTCCATCAAATCAACAAGTACCACGCACTTTGTAGCAAGGTTATGACACTAGTAAGGAGCAGCCTTTACATGCTTCATCTGCAAGTCAAGTGCAACCTGACCATGTTGTTGTAAAGACGTAGCCAAAGGTAAATATATCTGCACCTTTCAACATTGTTGAAAGTATGACAAAAATGAATGTTTCAATTTCAATGTGGGATTTTTTAGTAATCCCTGGTCAAATCAATTTGTTATAGTCAGCCTTATCAAATCCAGTTAGTTCGAATCCTCCAAATGAAGTATCTTTAGGCCAAACAAAGTCATTTTTAACCAATGCACCTTTGGATAGTACCACACAGCAAAGTAATGGTGTCAAGCCCCCTCCTTTCTATGTTTCCTTAATAGTGGGGAATAAATTGGTACACAATTGCATGGTTGATAGCAGGGCTAGCAGTTCAGTAATGCCAAAAAAGATTGCAGACTAGCTAGGTTTACAATACCAGCCATTAGAAAAATGAGTACTTCAATTGGATGGGATAGCAGTAAACACTATAGGTATCATTAAGAATCTGAATCTTACACTACATGCATGTCCCAATTTTTCAATCCCGCAAGATGTGTTTGTCATAGATTTGCCTCCATTTTTTGCTCCATGCCTGTCTAGAGACTTCACGGCTAAAATTGGAGGGTATTTATCTTCATATTGGTCCCATATGCTTTTTAGGACTAGGTATGGCACTAAGGTAACTATAACTTTTGAGTCCCTTTCCAAGGATCACATCGAACCTTATGTACCATCTACTATAAATGTTAATTCTATTGTTTTAGAGGATATTGAACTTGTTGCAGCACAAGAGTTAGAAGTTGTGAGCGTACCTGATGTACTCCTGAATGAATTGGTAGCTGAGAACGTGGTTGATAATCCAAATGAGCTTATTCAGGATGTTGGTCTGGGCAATTATGTATTGCATGAAGCTGGGATAGAAATGCCAAATCTCGAGAGAAGTGCAGAAAGCCAGTTTGAGCAATAGAATAAATTATGGGAGATGTATTTTGATGGTTCAAGAAGCAAAAACGGAGCTAGAGGTGTAATGCTTGTATCTCCACAGGGTGATAAGTATTATTCTGCTTTCCGTTTTGCTTTCACATGCTCTAATAACACTATTGAATATGAGGGCCTTGTTCAAGGCCTTGAGTGGGCAAGGAAGAGAGGAATAGCCTACTTGAAAGTATATGGGGACAGCGAGTTAATTTTCAATCAAATAAGAAGCCTGAATATTGCAAAAAATGACACACTAAAGTCTTATAGGAACAAAGTGTGGAACATGCCTGAGGATTTTGATGCCTTTAACTTAGTGTCTATTCCAAGGAATCAGAACAAGCATGTTGATAGGCTTGCAGCCATTGGGGCATAGTTTGATATTCCAAGTGACATTAGAAAAGAGAAGGTACAGTAGTATGTGAAGGTTGTAGTCAGACCATCAATTCCTGATAACAACATTCACTGGCAAGTTTTTGACAGTGGTGAACAGATCCTTTCTTTCTTGCTCGAAGAAGATCAGTTCTCCATGGTGAATCAAGCAAAACTTAAGCAACAGTATGATGATCAAGTCATATAGCTAAGGACAAATAAGTTACCCAAAGGTCTTGTTACCTTAGAGTCAATTTTCAGTACTGACGATCAGCTTAAAAAGGGTAAAGCTGGCTTGCAAATCAAAGAAGAACATTATGAAGAACTAGAGATTTTCAAAGGTAAACTTCTTAAGATAGGAAAAATTTGTTCACATAAAGATAAACAAGCTTTTGTTGCTTTATGCCAAGAATTTCATGATGTCTTTGCTTGGGAATATTCAGATTTGAAAGGGTTTGATCCCCATATTGCTCAGCACACAATTGAGTTAGAACCTAATGCTAAGCTAATAAGGTAGAAACAAAGGCCCTTGAATCCTAAGCTTGAGCCCTTAATGATTAAAGAGCTGACCAAATTAGTTGAGGGGGGTATCGTCTTTCCTATTAAGCATACTTCATGGGTTTCTAACCTTGTACCGGTTAGGAAGAAAAATGGTGAGATAAGACTCTATGTAGACTTTAGGGATCTTAATCGATCATCTGTGAAAGACCACTACCCGTTGCCCTCCATGGAACAAATCTTACAAGTAGTTGTCGGTTCTGAGAGATTTTCCTTGTTAGATTGTTTTTCGGGCTATAATCAAGTGCTGGTTAAAGAGGAAGATCAGTTCAAAACTGCTTTCACAACTAAGTGGGGTACCATGGCATACAAAATGATGCCTTTTGGTTTATCCAATGCTGGTGCCACATTTTAGAGGGCCATGGACATGGAATTTCAAAGTTTGATCAATAAGATTATGTTGATTTATTTAGATGACATAACAGTTTATTCAAAAAATGATGATGAACATTTGTCACACCTTAAGAAAGTTTTCAAAAAATGCAGAGATTTTGGTATCTCTCTCAATCCGAAAAAGAGCATCCTTTCTGTTCATGAAGGGAAATTATTAGGCCATATAATGTCAAAGCAAGGAATTACTATTGATCCTGAAAGATTCAAAGCCATACTTGAGTTGTCGTTACCCAATCACAAGAAGGGTCTACAGAGCTTTTTGGGACGAATCAACTTTCTGAGAAGGTTCATCCCAGATGTTGCAAACCTATTACAGCCTTTCATAGCTATGTTAAAGAAGAATATAGTTTTCAGTTGGACTGGAGAAGCAAAACGTAGTTTTAAAGTAATCAAGGAAGCTTTGGCATCAGCTCTGACACTAGTAAATCCGAATTTCTCTAAAGACTTCTTTTTGTATGCTTTTGGTAGCCGTAGTTCAATCTCTGCTATGCTGGTTCAAAAAAATAGTGATAACTTAGAACAGCCCATAGCTTTCTTTAGCCAAGTACTTACTGATTATGAAGAGAGGTATAGTTTTGTTGAGAAACATGTTCTTGCCGTGATCAGAATCCTAAAGAAGTTTAAGCCTCTAGTGTCAAACAATAAGATTCATATTCTGGTTGCACACTCAAGTGTGAAGGAATTTTTATTGAATAAAGATCTGAATGAAAAAAGAGCAAGATGGATCACCAAGGTCATGGACTATGATGTAGATATTAAGATCAACAAACTAGTTAGAGGTAAAGGTCTTTGTGAGCAGCTTGCTACAGGGTCCAGCAGTAAAAATGAATTAGAAAATGATGTATTTACTAATACAAATGAGTTTCAGAATGCTCAAGATGATATGCCTATGGGGATAACTAATTGGGTTCAAGATATGACCCAATTTCTACAAGCTGGTGAATGCCCATTAGGATTAAACAGAGCTAAAAGAAGATACTTTAGATTGTAGTCCATACCGTATGTGCTGGTAAACAATGTTCTTTTCAAAAGGGATCTAAATGGCGTCCTATTAAGATGCATTCACAGTCATCAAATTGAGAAGGTACTTCATAAGTTTCATGATGGAGCTGCAGGAGGTCCCTTTTCCCCAAGAACTATTGCTTGGAAAATAATGAGAGTTGGTTACTACTGGCCCAGCTTGTTCAAAGATGCATATGCCTGGTTAAGAAAGTGTATCAAATGTGCTCTATTTTTAGGAAAGGAAAAGTTGCCTACTATGCCCCTGCATCCAATTCAAGTGGAGCAGCCATTCATGAGATGGGGCATTGATTTCATTGGGCCAATAAATCCACCTTCCAGTGCTGGTCACAAGTGGGTACTTACAGCCACTGACTATTTTACAAGGTGGACAGAAGTGGTTGCATTGAAAGAAGCAAAAGAATCTTCAATTTTGAGCTTCTATGAAGATATAGTCACCAGATTTGGAGTTCCTGACTTTATCATATCTGATCATGCTCTAGCATTTGTAGGTCTAAGAGTAACTGATTGGGCTGTTAAACAAGGCATTCATTTGAATACATCCACAAATTATTACCCTCAGGGTAATGGCTTAGTTGAAAGCACAAATAAGAATCTCATCAAGATTATCAAGAGAACAATGGAGGATAATCAAAGGACCTGGCACAATAAATTAAAGTATGCACTTTGGGCAGACAAAGTGACTCCTAAGAAATCTATTGGTAATTCACCATATATGTTAGTCTATGGAAGAGAGGAAAGATTGCCTTTGTCTGTAGAGCTTCCAGCTCTTGATATTGTTCGCCAGTTGGAGATGTTTGAAGGATAGGACCCAATGTCTGTGAGATATGTAGAACTCATGGAACTCAAAGAATTAAGGGACAAAGCAATGAAGGATTTGGAGTATCATTAGCTCCAAACAAAGAAAACATTTGACAGAAGGGCTACAGCAAAATATTTTAAGGTGGGAGACCTCGTGCTCAAATGGGATTTTCTAAAAAACAGGCCAGGCCATCACACCAAGTTTGACAACATGTGGATAGGCCCATTCATTATCAGATACTGTAAGGAGCACAATGCTTATCAACTGGCTACAACAGAAGGGGAAGTGCTCCATATCCCAGTCAATGGGATACACCTTAAGCCCTATTTTTAAGCCTGAGGGAGATCCTCTACTGTACATATTAGTTTAGGTTTATGTTTTCAATAAGTGCTTCCATGCTTCAGGTTATTATTTTCTATTTCTTGGGTGCTGTGATGGCACAGTAGGTTTTCTCTTTCATTTTCCTCTATTTTTTTTTCTTTTGGCAACCTGTTATGTCCTATGGGTCTCAAGCGAGTTGCAGCCATATGCAAACGGTTATTTTTATTTATTTTTTGAGCCTTCTAATGACTCCATACCCAATGGACGAGTTTTGGCCACTGGTTTCTATGTTTAGCAAGCAAACATCCAGCTAAGGTCGCCAGAAATGTTGCCCAATTTTCACCTATGGGCTAGGTCAGTTGGCCAAATTATGTTTCAGAAGTTCTAAAGGGTTGGGTGGATCATTTGCATCAAGGGTTAAACCATGCATCTAGTGCTAGGTCATGAAGAAAACAGTTGGAAGACCTGCCTAGATCAAGCTCGACATGAAAACCCTCTAAGGAGAGAGTTGCCAAGACCTTAAGGATGTCTCGCCGACCAAAAAGGGACTCTCGCTGAGTGAAGGCATCATCGCCAAGAGATCCATCTCTGGTCTAAGGTCTTACCGATCAAGTCGAATCTCGTCGAATAAGGAAGTCTCGGCCAAAGGATGCAAGTTCGGCAAGGGGTCTTGCCGAGATGGTGATGTCTCCCTGACCGAAGAAAAAGTAAGCTCATTGCCCAAAGGTGGGAGCTTCACCACAGGGTCTCGCCCAAGTCAAAAGGTCTCCCTGACTCTAAAGGCTCTCGGCACAGGAGATGGAGTTTGCTGAGATGTTTGAGCGAGGCGGGGAAGTCTCGGCGAAGGGCAGCAGCGTCGATAGGAGGTCTCCCTGACCCGAAAAGGTCTCGCCAAAACAAATTTGGGCTCGAGGAGAGATGAAGATATCACTACAAGGTTTTGGTGAATTGAAAAGGTCTCACCGAAGGGGATTTCACCATCGGCATAAGGTTTTCCCTTCGGTATGAAGTCCCGCTGACCGAAGGGAGTTTTGGCGAAAGGAGATGTCAGCGAGGAGACAAGAGGGAGTTCGGCGAGAGGTCTCATCGACCGTTAGTGATTGCCCTGAAATGAAAGGAGATCACCGAAAGAATAAGGAGGTCGGGGTGAGGTCTTGCCGACCCGATAAGGTCTCACCGAAAGCAAGGTGAGCTCGAGAGAATGAAGATTTCGCCCTAAGGTCTCACCGACTAGCAAAAGGTCTCCCCAACACAAATGACATCGGTGTAGCGCCCGACCGTCGGAGTGATGTCTTACCAACATGGTGTGGTTTCAACGATGGAAAGCGATATCAGCATGACTAATGAAGCCACTATGACCTCTTTCCGATGAAGGTTTCTCTTGTTGAAGCAAAATGAAAAAAGCTCTCGCCGCAGCAAGGAGGCCTCGCTGAGAGTCTTGCCGACCCGATAGGGTCTCAAAAAGAATGCAGAGCTCGATTAGAGCAAAGTGTGTTTGAGGTGACATCAATGTACCTTCACCGATAGAGGGTGAGAAGAGTTTGCCATGTTGTCTGGCTGAACGCGATTGTCTTAGCGACCATAAAGGCGATATCGGAATGATTTTTTGGGCTCGATAAGAACTCTCATCGACAGTGCCATGTTATGTTGATGGTTCCAGAAGGATTTAATCACATCGGTGAGACACTTCCAGTGTCTCACCGAGATACGATTCTATAGGAGGAGTTTTTGACCGCCCGAAGAATTTGCGTGGAGTTTACTCGACCAATTAGAGAGATCTGAAAGCGAGTCGTGGTAGTCTGACCAAGATGAAGAACATCAACGAAATGAAAAGCAACGTGTATCTGTTCTGAGCTCAGGAGAATTCAAAGCACTCAGCTAAAGAGGTTCAAGGCAGACACGATACTAGGAAGTAAATGTGGTGGTTGCAGAAAGATCTAAAGAAGGCTTCTCCAAGGAATGACTCTTCACCAACATGGACACGCAGGGTGCAGCATTAAATTCAATCAAAAGATCTAAGGAGAGATCTATCCCAAGGACTAATATTTTATAAGCCCTAAGGGGCCGACACATTTTGATATATAAGGCATTTTTTTCCTTTTTGTAAATAGTTATGATTATACACTCTGAAGAGTTGGTGATTTTTATCAATCCTTTCTTGACTAAATGTATGTTTTGTAACTCAATTGGAATCTGGAATACAACACAGAGTTTACCTTGGAAGCTAGTGTTCATGTTTGTACTACTCTCATATTTGTACTATCCCAAGGACTGATATTTTGTAAGCCCTAAGGGGCCGACACATTTTTATATATAAGGCATTTTTTGCCTTTTTGTAAATAGTTCCGATTATACACTCTGAAGAGTTGGTGATTTTTATCAATCCTTTCTCAACTAAATGTATGTTTTGTAACTCAACTGGAATCTGGAATACAATACAGAGTTTACCTTGGAAGCTAGTGTTCATGTTTGTACTACTCTCATTTCTGTATTTCTCTTTTGATTATGCAAAGTCTTTCACTGTGTTTTATTAGTCTACATTCATACCTTAAAGCCATGAAATTTATCTTTCCTTCCTAAGATGTGTATGTAGATCGAGCCTGTTAAGATTGATGCATAAGTCTAAAAGAAGTTATGTTGAGTATGTGAAACGGTTGAAGTTAAGTTTCCCAATGTATGTTCATCTTGTTTTCATTTCATAATTCCTCATCAACTCGGTGTATCACCTTAGATTTTAATCTTTATTTTAATGCATTCTCCTTCTCCCTTTCCCTTCAAAGAATCAGTAGTTTAGGTGATAACACAAAGGAAGCCAGCCTTCTCCTGAGGTTGACCTTTATCTGCAAGAAACCCACATCTTTAGAGGTCTTCCAATGTTACACTGAGGTGTTGAACATCAGGTTCAACAAGGGTGCAATTTCAGGAGATAACAGGAACCATTGCCAAAATGGACATGTCAAAAAGGATTGCAGGCTGCCAAGACTAAGAAAAGAAAATTATAGCTCACAAGCATCTAAGGAAAACATAGTAGAAGTTCAAACACCATTGGAAGGTATTAACTACTAATCTAAGAGGCTTTTCATGTTTGTATTCTTGATTGTAGTGCCTCCTTTCACATGACTACACACAGTGAGTGGTTTTCTACTTATTGGTCATGTGATGGAGGTATGGTTTACATGGGAAACAACAACCCTTGTGAAGCTATTGGTGAAGGTGACATAAGAATCAAGATGTTTGATGGAATCGTAAGGACTATTCAGCATATCAAAAATGTACTAGGATTAAAGAAAATTTTGTTGTCACTTGGAGTTTTTGATGAACAAGGTTATTGATTCAGTGCTGAAAATTGTTGTCTCAAGGTAATAAAGGGTGTGTTGATTGTGGTAAAGGGATAACAAGTAAGTAATCTCTACATATTGGTTGGGGAAACTAGCAGTGGAGAAGTTGTTGTGGCATTTGATGTAGCAACAGACTTGGTATCAACCTAGAACCAACGAATAGGACATATGAGTGAATGTGGTCTCAAGGTACTAGTAGATAGAAATCTTCTCCCAGGTGCCAAAGGTAGATATCTAAATTTTTGTGAACATTGTTTGTTTGAAAACTAGAATAGATTGATTTTTTCTAGAAGTACTACTAGAAGTAAAGATGATTTAGAATTAATTCATTCAAATACTTGGGAAGCTCCTGTAACATCTATTGGGGGTTCATCATATTTTGTTTCATTTATAGATGATTATTCTTGTAAGGTGTGGATTTATCTTATCAAGAAGTGTGAAGTTTTTTCCTATTTTAAGAAGTTTAAATCTCTGGTAGAGAATCAAAAGGGTAAAACTATAAAATTTCTGAGGACAAATAATGAACGAGAATTTTGTTCAGATAAGTTTAACTAGTTTTGTAGTGAGTATGGCATTGCAAGAAAATTGACAGTTTCTAGGACACCACAAAAAATGGTGTTGCTAAACAAATAAACCATATAATTATGGAGCAAGTCAAATGTATGTTGAGTATTACTAGTCTAGAGCAGAAATTTTGGGTTGAGGTTGTTTCTATAGCCCGTTTCTTGATCAATAGATCACACACTACAAATCTTGATAATAAAATACCTGGAGAAGTATGGACAAGTAAAACTGTTGATTATTCCTTTCTTTGTGTATTTTATTCTGATGTTTATGCTCATATTCCTAAAGAGAATAGAAATAAGTTGGATGTGAAGTCCACATTAATATTATTTTCTTGGTTATGTAGAAGGTACAAGGGGGTATAGATTGTGGGATACTACTACCCACAAGGTTATAGTTAGCCGAGATATTTATTTTAATGAAAAATCAATGCAAATAGGTAAAGAACAACAAAGTACAAAATTTATTCAAGTTGAGGTGGAAATTTATGATGATAATCTACATGTTCTAGATGAAAATCAGCAAGATGAAAAACTACCAAATGATCCACAGGGTGATATATTACCCCTTGTAAGGAAATCCACTAGAGTATCTAAATCACCTGAAAGGTACTCTCTTACTTTTAATTATGCTCATGCATTACTAACTGATGTTGGTGAACCTAGTTCATATCAAGAGGCTTTTGAAGTTGAATGTGTAATAAAGTGGAGAGTTTCCATGGAAGAGGAGATGTAAACTCTTCATAAGAACAAGACATGGGAGCTTGTGCCATTACCTAAGAGGTGAAAAAGCTATTGGGAACAACTAAGTCTTCAAATTGAAAATGGATATAAATGATAATTTGAAGAGGTATAAATCTTGATCGGTGGCTAAGGGGTATGCAAAAAAGTCTAATATTGGTTTCGATGAAATTTTTTCACTAATTGTACGGTTAAGTACTATTAGAGTTGTTTTAGCTCTTGTTGCTAGTCTTAATTCAGAGTTAGAATAGTTAGATGTAAAAACAACCTTCTTGCATGGTGATCTCTAAGAGGAGATTTATATGTAGCAACCAAAAGGTTTTGAGGAAAGAGACAAGGAAAATCTTCTTTATATGTTAAGAAAATCATTGCATGGTTTGAAACAGGCGTCAAGGTGTTGGTATAAGTTATTTGATTCCTTCATGATGAGTTTTGGTTTTGGCTAATGTGAGGTTGATCATTATGCCTAATTTCAAAGGTATGATGATGATATGTTGGTAACAGGTCCCAGAATGTGTATAAAATCATCCATTTGAAAGCTCAGCTTGCTAGGGAGTTTGAGATAAAGGAATTAGGTAGAGAAAATCAAATTCTTGGTATGAGAATACATAGAGATAGAAATAATAGGAAAATATGGTTGTCACAATAAACTTGTGTGGCGAAGACCTTTTTTAGTGCTTCAATATGCAAAATTCACAACCAATTAGTACTCCATTTCCTATTCATATTAAATTATCTTTAGAACAGTGCCCTAGCATAGAAGCGAGGAAGACACAGATGCGTCATGTATCGTACTCATCAATAGTTGGTAGTATTATGTTTGTCATGGTTTGCACCAGACTAGACATTGCACAAGCAATGTGAGTAGTCAATCATTACATGGAAAATCCAATTATTGAGCATTGCATGGTTGTGAAGTGGATTCTGAGGTGTTTGAGGGGCACTTTTGATGCTACTATTTGTTATAGTGGGATTATTCTTTAGGTTAATGGCCATGTGGATGCAAATTTTGGTGGAGAAAAAGATAAGAGAAATTCCACTACATGTTAAAAGTTTTCTCCTTAGCTAAAGGTGTAGTTAGCTAGGTATCAAAGTTGTAGACGGTGGTGGAATTGTCTACTACTGAAAATGAATATATGGCAACAACACATGCTAGCAAAGAGACAATCTAGTTTCATATACTTTTAGGTGAATTGTAGGTAAAGAAGGACAACATGGTGTTGCATTGTGACAATAAAAGTGCTTTACACTTAGCATGGAACTCAACATATGATGCCAAAACAAAGCATATTGATATTCAATGTCACTTTGTAGGTAAGGTGGTGGAAGGAGGCTATATATCTTTGGCCAAGATACACATTGATATAAACCCAATTGATATTTAGGTGAGGCCCATTGGTAGAGAGAAGTTCATCTGGTACATAACTTCTCTAGGCTTGCATATTACTTGATGATTGGTAGCATTGGCATTGGTTGTAACGTCCCACCACAGAACCCTAGGGGACAACAAGCTACAACACCTAAAAATGGAACATTTTTTTTTTTAAAGTGCAACATACTTGGATTGCAGAGTATAAGTTAACATGTAACCTACCCTAAGTCCTCTAAGGTTCCATGACTATGCTACTAGAATCCCATTAATCAAAATAACAAGAATTAATATATTAACATGATTTGTCTAACATTAAAAAGTGCATTAAATCCATCACATTATATGATCAACAATGTGAACATCCATTTCATGCTATCAATATCACAACATCAAAGATCATTTTATTAATTCACTTATGCAAGATAGATTGTTTGCATTATCCATAATAAGAGAGAGTTCACAATTAATTATAACCTTACATTATTGCAATAGTGCTTTCCCAAGATCAATAGGGAAGAATATACATATGAGTACAATGCATGATACAATTGATTTCAAATCAATCAAAGTACATGTAAGATAATCCACTCGAACTGGAACAAGTGCAGAAGTCCACATCACCATGAGTAGTCACCATGAACACAAACAACAACAAGGGAACCCAATGGAGGAAAAGCACAATCCACCCAACCATGTGGAACCCTAAGGTCTGCCCCCGTGCTAGGAGATAGCAATAAGGTGACCACAAACTGACAAACAAGGATAAACAGAGGACAACTAACACTACAACAACTTAACAACACATAAG
This sequence comes from Sequoia sempervirens, assembly GCA_007258455.2. Taxonomy (NCBI): domain Eukaryota; kingdom Viridiplantae; phylum Streptophyta; class Pinopsida; order Cupressales; family Cupressaceae; genus Sequoia; species Sequoia sempervirens. Next base: position 135,011,072 of record VDFB02379711.1, read on the forward strand.
ATCATACATTCCTTCCAAAGGACATCACACAACAAGGGGAGAGAATAAATAAGGGAATACTAGTCTATAGAGGGAAGAGTGTCATCGCATGGTCTTGACATGGGTTACCCTAACAGTCTCTCACTAGACGTCGGCCTCCATCTATGGTTACCCTGACAACCTCTCACTAAGCGTCAGACCCATAGGTGACACATGCAGAACCAATCTTCCTTTCATGAGGACAAGGAAGTTGATCTTTCCAACTAGACCTTCTCAACCCATCCTTAGCCTAAACAAGCGCTATAGGCATGGGCGAGGCATTCACTTATCTTGATTAATGTGTAACTACCCAATCCCCTAATTCATTTTAAGTTATCATTGATTTAAGAAACCCCACATGGGTTACCCTGGTGCCACTTTGTGCACCAACCCCCATTGAGAGCCACTCCCCCTACTAGCAGCTAGGAGACCTAATAAAATCAACAGGGCAAGGCCAACTTGCACAAATCACAAAACCTCATGAACATACACAAAGACGCGAGGTATAACCATCTTGCACACAAATCCCAATCAAAGTGGTGAATATATTGTGCAAGGCTAATGACCCACATGTACTTATTCAATACATAAACAACCATCTCAAAAAGAATAATCATAGAATCCATCAAGTAGAAAATTTCCCCTAGCCTCTGGAAGTCTTCCAATTCCCATAAACACCATAAGACTCTACTATAGAGCAACAACAATAATACCCCAAAACATTCCAATCTCAAAATCAAACACCATGTTCCAAAATAATAAACAAGTAACATTACTTTTATAGATACATTATTTCCACGACAATTATTGCATTTTATATCCAATTATAAAATAATTTACTATTCAACTAATTCATATTTCCAAAAGAACTTGGCATTCAATATAAAGCTACAAGAGAAATACACCATTTAAAATTTTATCTAGTTCATCCATTCCACTAATTTCTGAATTATTCTAAATGCTCGTTTATATTATAAGTCATCCCTCTTTAAACTCAACATAACCAAATTCCATTCACAATAAATATTTCAATTAGAAGATGAAATATTCTTTTCTAATATTGAAACATATAAATAACCCCCACTAATTTTAATATAAATTTTAACCTTCAAAATAAATATATGTATATATATATATATAAACATATTCACATCTATTGAATATTATACCTAAATACAAAATATGAGATATTTATACAACGAATCCATGAATGCAAAAATCTGCATATAAATATATATAAGCATGTATATAAAAAGATACATGTATACATCGAATGTCAAAGCATTTTAAATAATAAACACAATGCATATACCACATATTACATATTGATGTCGATTAAAGTAAAATGGAATTACTAACCATGCATCACACATGATAAGAATGCAGTGTTGAAACTCATCATCAGTAAACCCCTACAGCTGGCATACTAGTATACAATGCATTCAGAATGAACCAATCACTTACTTTTAGATCTCAGATCTAACCATAGTTTACAAACACATGGCGAAGTAGTGCATCGAATTAAACAGAGCTTGAGGAATGCAGCTGATATCCTGGGCACGACTAAGCATGAAATTTATGTGTTATGACACTAGATTATTGATGCCAATAGAGGCAACACATACAACAAGTTGACAATGGTAAGATATGTCAAAAACAATTTCACAAGGGTGTAATAAGGAAATGAATCCTATCTCATCTCCATCGATAACCGTACAAAGATCCTCAAAGGGTGTTTATATGGGAATAAATTGATTTCATTTACAATAATGAATGTCATGAGAAAAGTAGAGGTACAGTGAACTAGAAAAAAGATCCATCGATTTCAATGGAAACATTCTAATTCAAGAATCACCCTATTCTTTGTTTCTTGCAAAAATCTCAACTACTGGTTATGTGAAGAAAGAATAATTAAGGGGTCTTTCTACTCTAGAAGGTTCTGGCTTTCTTTCCTTTCAAAAGCTCGACTATTGGTCTTTTCGCACTTCCTAGTACACAAAATGAAACACAGAAAGGAATTGTTGTATGGAGCTACGAAATCAAAGCAACTATATTGGGTACATGTATAAAGGAACCCACAAATTGCTTAGTCTATGATCAATGTCAAATGGTGAGTCAATCTTTGTGCACAACCAAACTGCCTCCCAAATTGGAGCCAAGTCATTACACGGCTGATAGAGAACAATTATCTCAAAATTACAAAGTGGATAATATGCCCAGGCAATACAAGCAAAATAAAGAGATTGTAGAAGAACAAAAGAAGACAACAATTAGGGTAGAATGTTCGGTTTCAGACTATCAGCAAATACCCCAAAGGCAACAGTGAAGAATACGCAGATAAGCTCAAGAAACATTCTAGCAACAGGAAATGGCAGGCTCTAATTCAAGAAATGCAATGGTTGCAGAGTAAGCTCAAGAGTCATTCAAAAAAAGACTTTGACAAAACCTTTAGAAGGTACAATTCTTAATTAATCAAATTCATACTTTAAGTAAACAAAGAAGTGTTTGCTTCAAGTATCTCAACCATCAATATTCTTTTCCCTTAACATAATTAAAATTAGGAAAAATAGTGGAACATGGTTTCTCCCGCTTGCTAGAGGAAAGTTTTGTTGTAGAGCTTACCACTCCCAGCTTGCAGCTTCAACACACTTCCATAATCTCAACAAACACTGCAATCACCAATTCCAAAACCCCCAAAAACCAAAAGTAGAGCTTCCAAGAATCAAGAAAACATTCACGGGAAGCAGCAAGATTAGTTTTTTTCCAAAAATTCATCAAAAGCCCCCTTTCTTTTAGCAATTTAACTAATTTATTCACCACTCCCCATCCATTACTACATGCACTCCCTTCTTTAATTTAATTATTTTATTTTATTTTATTTTCCACTATTGTTTTCTACCACTCCTCAATATGTTTATTAATAAACATATCTTCATTTATTTCACACAATTAAAACAACTCTTAAAATATTTTATTTATTAATTATAATCTTTCATTTTAATTTCATTTGCACAATACAATAATAATATAAATTTATTTTAATATTTATTTATTAACTCATACTTTTAATTTATTTAAACCAAATAAAGGCATTAATAATATTTTTATTTAACAAAACCATAAATGTATTAAAACATTTTTTAAATTATCAAAATACCTTTTAACTGTGTAATAATATTTTATTTTAATATAATAATGAATCAAAGCACTAATCAAAAAAAAACTCAAATGAACAGAATACAAATAGTACCTGACCTCACAGTGAAACTAAAGGAAATACAACAACGACACAGACAGACCAACTCAAACTGACCACGCTGATAGGGTAATACAATCGAATATTCATCCTCGTCAAGGATGATGGTTCAACAAGGGACCAAATGCTATCTCCATCAATGATTTCCATTGGGTTTAAGGAACGCTCAAACCTGGAAATTCAGTTGGTGTCGATGCCTGGTACCTACAACTTGTGGTAAACCAAAATAGTTGAACATGTTCATAGTCATATAGACAAACACACCATGAGAGGAAATTCATAGCGTCGCAGGGCACTCAAAAGTGAGTGATGCGACACTGTTCCCTTTCACCAAAATACATCATTGCACAATAATCAGATGCTAACAACAAGGTAAAAACAATCATCAGATATTCACATGATGCACATAACAAGATTAATCTGCATAATCCATTAAATCCATATACTAGACATAGCATAGGCATAAAAAATCAGTGATAAAAGTATCATCATCTATCATCATATCAATGAATCCAAGATCAAGAAAAGTATCAAAATATTTCAATCCAAAACAACAACTGTTAGTAACAGAAAGCAAACTAAGGGGCACTACATTGGTATTTCAGTATGAGGGTTTATTTGCAAGAGAGAAATTTGACTTCAAGTGGGATATTTTTGGAATATGAAGTCAATTTTATTGTTATTCAAGTAGTGATGAATAGTTGAGATTGATATATAGCTAGTGCTTCAAGTATGTGCCTGATGCAATTGAAGGCCTAGTATTCAACTAAAGGTTGAAATATTCTACCAAAGGTTGAAATGACAGGGGGTCCTAGGGGGGATATCGTAGCCCCCCTTGGACACTGAAGGAATTTTCGGTGAAGCCAAAAAAAAATCAGTTTGGGCCTCCTTATTTTTGGTAATTTTGACAAATATTTGAAATTTTGCATATTTCTATTTTTGGAAATTTTTCTTCAACAAGGACTCTACAAATCAGATTTCTTATACTCTTTCAAAGCCATGTTTTCTATAACTTTTGAAGGTTGTTGTAATTATGAATTTCTTGACAAATAAAATACGGAAGATCTTTTCCTGTGGTTTTTTCTTGGTATAATTTTATCTAGTTTTTTGTGTAAATATTGTATTAAATTTGTTCTTATTATTTTTCTCTGTTATTCTACACTGTAAAATTTCTTTCATTACCAACAAAATATTCACAAGAAGGAAATGCTTCAACAACCATTAGAATCACATTTTTGTGGATACTAATGTGTCACATGGAGGTCTACACGTAGCATTCCCATTTGAGAAAAATGAACTTAAAAAGCTAGAATTATTATAAAAAATACTAGATAATGATATCATAGTGTTAACACTTTACATTTAAAATATTTTTATATCATGAGCTAAAAGAGGGGGACATTGCGTAGTGTGAAACTACAAGGGTATGCAATTTATTACATTGCACCAACATTCTCATGGAATTTTCTACACTCTTAATCTTAGTTTATACATAGGGTTATGAGTAGTTGGCTTGTGGCTACCTTAACTCTTAATTAAGTCATATTTTCATTACTATATTTTTATTGTTATTTAGGTCATCCTAATGCTTACATATGGTTATCTAGGTCAGCTTGAGTGATATCCTAGGCATAAGTAAGGTATATATAGGAGGTAGTGAGTCTTATTTGTTCATTAGATTGTGAATTATGTTCTCATTGGAGATATTTGGAGGTTTTCTCCCTTGAAATGGATTTTTATTCTCAATTATTAATAATTATTTTCAACTTATTTCATATCATATTATTCTCGTGTGCAATTCATTCATTACAAGTGGTATCAAAGCATGATCTTGGTACTATGAAGGCAAGGCATTATTCCAATTTTTTAGATCATTTTAGAAAGTGCATTATTTTAGATCTTGGAAAAAATATTTTTAATGGGTTTTTTAAAAAATATTGAAGCATATACAATCCAAATTTTAGGGGAATTGGAGCATAATTAAGCTATTTATTGTAGAATTGGGGTTTCTGCCAAAATTATTTAAGACGTGCATATCTTTCAAATCTTAGAGATTTTTTTCCTAATTTTTGGAGGAATTTTCAAGAATTTGTTGAGGAGCCTAAAATCTATATTTTAGAGGAATTGGAGTATAATTAAGCCATTTATATAAAAAATAGGGTTTCTAATAAATACGTTATCAAGGATGCAAATCAAATAATCTCTAAGAGATTTTTTGGGAAAGTCTGGCTTACGCCTTATTAAGTTACAATTAACAATTTAGAGTATTTTGACTTTATTTGTGTGATTTATTGTAAAGTTATTTTTTTTCCATCGTGATAGGGCCTGCAACAAGAGGCAAAAATAATGCTACCACATCTAGGAATCTCCAACTAAGGATGATGTATAAATTGATGATATTAACCATAATGAGAAAATAAATGAGATTGAGGGTGAAATTTCATCAATGAAGAAGGAGATGATGAAAGGAATTTCATCAATGAAGGAGATGCATAAGCAGATGAATGACTTCTCTAGGAAGTTCAAAATGCTTATTCAAGGGATGAAGTATAAGAGAGAAGATTCGCCTAATAAGGTGGAAGATAATTCTCTTATTGGACATGAATTTTTTGATCTTGACTCAGAGCTCAAGAATTATCATCTCTTTAATAACCTTATTCCTAGGAAATTCATATCCAAGTTGGATATGAGAAAGTTTGATGGTAGAGATCCAATCAATTAGATTTTCCAAATGGAGTAGTTATTTGGTCTTCACCATGTTCCAAATCAACAAAAGGTGGCTATGGAATTACTATACTTAGAACTAGACCAATTTATTCATTATTGTTGGTTATGTGATGAGAAGAGAAAGAAGGGTTGTGTGGTCACATGGTCAATTTTTCAAGAGGAACTTTCTACACATTATGGAGATAATTTTATAGATATCTACTTCTTCCAACTCACTAAATTAAAGAAAAAAGGTATGGTCAAGGAATATATTCATCAATTTAAACTCTTTTTCTAAGAGTGGAGAGTGTTACAAAATAAAATGTGAAGGAATTATTTCTAGGAGATTTATAGGACCCAAAAAAATATGAGGTACACTTGTTCCATCCAAAATCCTTGTCACGGGAGATAATTATGGAAAGATAAATTGAGGAGACATTTTTCGCCAATAGGTAATAAGGTATTGTAAACATAATAGAAAGGAGCTCTCCTACATAGCTTTTACCTCAACCTACTAGCTTGACTCAATAAAAAATTTAGGAGAAGATAGAAAAAGGGATATATTTCAATTATGATAGAAAATATGGTTGAGGACATAAAATTAGTGAAAATAAATTGTTTTATATTGAAGGTATGACTGAGGAAGAAGATGAGAAACCAATATTAGTGGGTGATAGGGAGCCAAATGAGGAATCACAAGATCCCAAACCAATCATTTATTTTTATGTACTCTCTAGTTTTAGTGCCCTAAAAACTCTCAAGGCAATTGGTTTCAGAAAGAAGGGGAGAGAAACAATGTTGATTAACTCAAGTAGTTCTCATAATTCCATGAATAAAAATTTGGCTACTCATCTAAATTATTTTATATATCCAACTCTAGAGTTCCAAGTCTTGATAGAAAATGGTGGTATTGTTAGTTGTTTATGGAAATTCCACAACATTAAATTATCCATGGGAGATTATCATCTTGATTTACTAAATTTTTTTTTATTATCCACAAGGTATCCTCAGCGACTCAAGCCTGGAGGGTTCCCTTTACGGGGCGAGCTTGAGGTGAGACTAGTCCTTGGGGTTGCATAGTAACCAGCACATGCCCCAAGTGTGTGTGGCAGGGTAAGTCATGGGCCAAGAGTCGAACCCAAGACCTCAGGGAGAAAACCCGAGACTTAGACCAACTCCACTAACCCAAGGGGTTGATTTCCTAGTATTTTTATCTTTATGGGTGCAGCAGATATTTTTTTGGGAGTACATTGTATTACTACATTAGAAACAATTAAGATGAATCTCCAAGAACTATTTGTGATATTTCATTCAAATTGAAAGATAGTGGAGCTAAGAGGGTTGCAGACAAATTCTAAACATATGGTATGCTCTCATAAAATACAAAATTTTATTAAGAGATGAGTTGATAGATTTTTGGCCCAATTATTTTCATTAGAAGCCTATCAATAAAATGTTCCTACCTATCCAAAGTTACAAGAAATCATAGATCATCACTTAGTCGTTCTTGGAGATATGCCCAAAGGACTTCCTCCTAAGAATGATCATGATCATGTCATACAACTAATGTCAAGGATACATCCACCCAACATCAAGCATAGCTATAGTTCTTACTCCTTTCTTGTAGTGATGGTGCATAAGAAAGATCAAATTTGGTGCATGTTCCTAGACTACAAAGTTCTCAACATGTACAACATCAAAAATAAGTTTCTTGATCCAGTTTCATAGATGATTTATGATATGAATTGAATGGAGCTATGTTTTTTACAAATTTATATCTTAGATCATGTTATCACCAAATTTTAATTAAGGAAGAAGATATTCCCAAGATAGTATTTAGGAATCATGAGGGTCATTATGAGTTTTTGGTGATGTCATTTAATCTTACTAATGTACCATATACATTTCAAAGTTTGATGAATTCCATATTTAGAAAAAGAAATAGGAAGTTTGTATTAGTGTTCTTTGATGATATATTGATTTATAGCAAGACATGGGAAAAATGTTTGCAAGATATAGAACTAGCATTACAAGTTCTCAAAGATCGCCAACTCTATTAAGTCTTCCAAGTGTGCTTTTGGTGTCAAAGAGGTGGAGTAATTGGGACACATATTTTTGTTCGAAGGAGTAAAGGTGGATCCTAATAAAATTAAGGCTATCATGGAATGGCATATTCCCAAAACCATTAATAAATTGAGGGGTTTCTTGGGATTGAGTAGATACTATATAATATTCATGAAGAATTATGGTTGTATAGAAGCACCCCTCACAACTTTATTGAATAAGGATTATTTTCAATGGAATGATTTAGCTAATATAACCTTTGAGAGATTAAAGGAGGTCATATGTACTACTCTAGTTCTTGTTACTCCAAACTTCACCAAGGATTTTATTGTGGAATGTGATGCTTTAGAAAATGGTATAGGAGTAGTTCTCATATAGGAGGGTCAACTATTTCTTTTGAAATTCATAAATCAAAGGGTAAGAATCAACTCAAATCTATTTATGAGAAAGAAATGCTATCTATTATTTATGAAGAAAAATAATGGAGGCCTTATCTAATGGGAAAACACTTCAAAGTTAATATAGATCATGATAGCTTAAAATATTTTTTGGAACAAAGATTATCTTCTAAAGAGAAACAAAAATGGGTCACTAATATTTTTGGATATGACTTTGATATTGTATATAAGAAAAGGGGAAGTAAACTATAGTGGCAAATGCTATATCTATGAAGGATGAGAAGGATGAAACTTTATTGTGTTCCATTTATATATAATAAGTAGATTAGGTAGCAGAAGCCAAAGCAAACTGGTAGAATTATGTTGCTACAAGTAATCTTATTTAATGGTTATAGAGTGATCCCAGTAGTTCAAATAATATTTATTTTAAGGGATATCCTTTGTGGTATAAATATAAATTTTACCTATGGAATAATTCCACTCACAAATAAAAGATTCTCTTCATGAGTCTCCAATTGACAGTCATTCATAATTTTTGAAGACATATCATCGAGTCAAGCAAGACTTCTTTTGGGAAGGGCTAAAAGGGGATGTTCAAAATTTTGTGATTGAATATTTGGTTTTTCAAAGAAACAAAGGGAAAACGGTTAAGATCATAGTCTCTTGCAGCCCTTAGTTATCCCTAGCAAACATTAGGAAGAGGTCTCCATGGAGTTCATCATAAGGTTTCCATGATCTAAAGGTACGAATTTCATCATGGTAGTGATGGATTACCTCACTAAATATGCACATTTTTTTATATTATCACATCATTTTATAGAAATTACAATGGAAAAAACTTTTTTGGAGAATATACAAAAGCTGCATGTTACACCTAAGGTTATTGTCATTGGTTGTGACCTAATCTTTACTAGTAACTTTTGGATAGATTTATTCTCATGTTTGGGTATTCAATTGGCTAATAGCTCTTCATACCATCCTCAATCTAATGGGAAAATCAAGGTTGTTAATAAGTGTTTGGAAGGATATCTACATTGTTTCACTTCAGAAAAATAGTCTTAATGGGTAGATTGGCTACCACTAGTAGAATGGTGGTATAACACTTCCTACCATAGTTCATCAATAATATCTCCATTTATGACACTACATCAATATCATACTCATTTTTATCACATCATTATTGAGGGTGTCACCAATATTTCATTTTGTGGAGGACCACATGTTTCATCAACAAGTATTTTCAAGATTGGAGGAGAATCTAGCTAGGCACAAAATTGAATTAAGCGGCAAGTGGACCAACACCATAGTGAAAGAGGTTTTGAAGTTGGAGAATGGGTTTTCTTGAGATCGTAGCCTTATAAGAAAAGTTCACTAAAGAAACAAAGAAATAACAACAATTTATTGAAAAAATATTATGCCCATACTAAATCATGCAAGAGATAGGCAATATGACCTATAAGCTTGAGTTGCCACCAACAACAAAGATACATCCAATTTTACATGTTTTATGTTTGAATAAGTTAATTGGATGTAATATCCCTACACAAAAAATATTACTAGAGCTCGATGAATAATTTAAAAGCATAATGGAACCAAAGTTTATTATTCAAACATACAAAAAGAAGTTGAGGACTAGAACACTCACCGAGTATCTCATCCAATGGAAGAATTTACCAGTTGAAGATGGCACATGGGAGGATGATGAAGAGTTCATTCACAGGCATCCAAACTTGATTATCATTGAGATCAATGCTTCTCTAAAGAGGATGAATATTGCACCCTTAATCTTATAGTATAAATAGGGTTATGAGTAGTTGGCTTGTGGCTACCTTAACTCTTAATTAAGTCATATTATCATTATTATATTTGTATTTAGTTATTTAGGTCATCCTAAGGCTTAACTATGGTTATCTAAGTTAGCTTGGGTGATATCCTAGGCATAATTATGGTATATATGGAAGGTAGTGAGTCTTATTTGTTCATCAAATTGAGAAGTGTGTTCTCATTATAGATATTTGAAGGTTTTCCCCCTCAAAATGGTTTTTTATTCTCATATATTAACAAGTATTTTTTTAAAAATCATATTGTATTTTTATCTTGTGTAAGTTATTTTATTACAAAATATAAATTACAAATTAATTTCCAATTACACCTCATGTATATGAGAAAAAATTTCGTGGGAGTTGGAGATACATGAATAATACATATTATTGCAAGGTAAATGACACATTGATCCTAATAGATCTTTCATTGGCTAATTAAGTAGGTGAAGGAGAATAAAATATAGTATTGGATACTTTCTTGGAAAATTGAAAGAGAAGTTTTGTAGAATTACTTTAGGTGATCAAGGATAAGAGGAGTGCAAAGCTAAAAAGAAAAATAGACAAAAATATAATCAAAGGTTCTAAAAGCTAAATAAAAAAGTAGCAAGAAACTACTCAAAAAATATTAGATCTGATTTTTTCTTAGGTTCAAGCAAAAAGTCGAGGAGGAAGATCCCTCCACAACAACAATGAATGGATTATCGATGGAATGTAAAGTGTATTAATTCCCATAAGAAAATAAGGTTGGTTAAAAAAATTGTTTAGATAAATCTCTACTTTATTTTTATAAGAAACTAAATATTTAGAAGATAACCTTTTTAAATTCTTAAATCATACTATGTATCATTAGTGAGAGTATGCAATGATAGTAGAAGAAGATTCTACAAATCTCTATATTCTATTAAATCTAGCTTTCTTATCTTTATATTTGTTGTTCAAGTCATTAAATTTGATTAACTGTGCATTTAGATCTCATCACTTTAATTGTTCTAGTATTTTGATTAATGTGTATGATTAAATAGTATGATGCAAAAAAGATATGGGAGAAAATATCAATTCAAATGGAAATATTGTACATGATAAATGTGTATTATTAGGTGATATTTTAATTATAATCATACATTAAAAATATAAGAAATATTACTCTCAATACTCAATTTATTTTGATTTATATTTTTTTTTTGTGTTAAAAAAATATCTCTTTGAGATAATCCTTATAGAGAGATTGTATACTTGGAAGAATAGAGGGATTGGTTTTGATTAGATAGAAAATTAATTTGATAGAATCATGGTTTACTGTCAATGATTTCTTCATAAATGTGTCTTACAAATTATTATTCTCTTAATAGAAATCTTTAATCCATTTTCATTGAGTGTTTATGTTCTTCCTAATGCTCCACCAAAATCTCCTTTCACATTTGAACTGATGTGGATTTTATCTCGAGGAATTAAAGTACTTATTGATGTCATATAGAATCAAATCCATTTGAAATTAAGAACTCTTATATTTTATTTGTATTCTAAATTTAGTTAAGATGAACCAAAAAAAATATGTTTGAAAAAATAATAATTCAAGAATATGAATATCTTTCAATCCAAAATGACTATAGATTATTTCCTAGAATTTTGGCTAAGCCTTATGGGTAGCGGGATTATATGATTTCATTTCTTAAAGGAAGAATATGAACTATTTGATCTTTAGAAACATTTTTTTGCTAAAGGGAAATCTTCTAGAATCATAATGCCAGAGATAAATGGATATATTATAAAAGGGATATAAACACATTGTATTCTACAGAGTTATGATGGGAAAGTTCCAAGCTAATAGCAGAAAGAATATTGAGGATTCCCAAACTCAAAAGTGTGAAGGATCAGTAGATATATCTAGGGAGATTTTTTTTTTAAATCCTACTTCCTACAATGGTACTAATCCGAAAGGGTAAATTGACATTTTCAAAACATGGCAAGGCTAATAAGTGAGGGAAATAATGTTATTCTCTTGAAGTATTTTTGGGATAAAAAATATAGTTCTTGTGGGCATGATGATCTATGTCTCATATTATTCTAGTGCTTGTAGGCACATGATATTGAATGTGCATGAAGTTATTTATTTAATAAATAAAATTTATGAGTTGTATAGTCATAAAATTTGATGTGGTCAAAGCATATGATAGGATATCTTGGGTATTTATAAAAAATAGTGTGCATTTAGATCTGGTAAGTATTAGATTGATTGAATCTTCCAAATTATCTATGTTGTGTTATTTTAAATTCCAGTTAATGAAACCATATCTAGGTTCTTTTAGATCTCTAGGGGCCTTAGGCATTGAGATTCATTAGTGCCATATCTATTCATTTTCATGGAATCCTCCTTGGGTCATTGATTAACAAGCATAAAATTTAAGGGAAAAGAATATGTATAAATATGACTCCTCAATCATAATCAATTTACATATCACAATACCATTTTTTAGTAAGATAATAAGAGGATAAGATCAAACATGAAATGAAATTTTAGAGATATATTCTTTAGAAATGGGTTATAAAATAAATAAATAAAATTTTAAGATTTTCTTTTTTAACATCTCTCTGGATATTTAAGGGAGGATAAAGTGCCTATTGTAATTTAATATCAAACTTCTCTACCTTGTTATTATTTTTGTCCCTTGTTGTTTGTGAGTAAAAATATATCTTCTTAAGAGATGAGATAGTGTAGTAGTCAAAAAAAAATTATATATATATATATTAAATAGATGGAGTAAAAGATGGTTGATTTTGACTTGTAGGATTCTAAAAATAATCATGGTTCTCCAATCTATACCAATTTATCAATTGTACATTCATTATCTTGAAGTTGAAGTTGGATAATTGAATAGGCTTTGTAGGAATTTTTTATGGCAAGGTATGATTAAGTTCTTAAATTCTCACTTTTGAAATGGTAAAAGGTATGTTCTTTGAAATCTTTAGGGGCTAAAGGTGTAATAGATTTATGGCTCAAAATAAAGCACTAGATTTGAATTGGATTGGAGAATGTTAAATGATCCTACTGTGCAATGGAGTGAGATTCTTCAAGTGAAATATATACAAAAATATTCATATTTATAATTTATTAAATGTGAAGCTTCTCCCAAAAGTTTTAACTATATGAATCATATTGAGAAAATATAACTTTTTGATTGGCAATTATCTTTCACAAAATATAGGTTGTGGTGAAAGTATTGATTTTTTGGTAAGATTTATAAATGGGGCTTACCCCTTTAAAGATGTATCTTAATATTGAAGAATCTTTTAATATTTGTTTATCAAATATGTAGGGAATAAAATTCAATGATTATTAGTAAGTCTCTTCAACAAATGGTCATAAGTTATATATATGGAAAATTCTAGTTGAAGCTCCAATATTAAATGAGGAGAAAATATAATTTCCCTTATTAATACATCCTATAATAATTATTTTTGTTGGATCATCTAGACAAGGATACATGGAATGGTAATACGCATAGCATTTAATATATATCTTTGGGGTATAGCCTTTTGAAACATAGATATCTTTTAGTTATGGATGATTGACCTAGTAATCTCATTTGGTGCTTAAAGGCACATCCTAAATCAATGATTATGTGGTTATTAACAATGAATGAAATAATAAAGTATGAAAATCTATGTAAAAGTGGTTTCCAAGAGCCTTCACATTATTCTTTATATGAAAAGGAAGAGGAAATAGAAAAATATATTGTGTTGTTCTTCCTCAACAAAGCTATATGGTGGCCTAGTAATCCCATCTGGTACTTAAAGGCACATCCTAAATCAATGATTTTGTGTGGTTATTAACATTGAATGAAATAATGAAGTGTGAAAATCTATACAAAAGTGGTTTCAAAGAGCTTTCACATTACTATTTATGTGAAAATGAAGAGGAAACAATAAACTATTTTTTGTGTCGTCCTTCCTCAAAACAAACATAGAAGCGGAGGAAATTGCTACGTGGTGGGTATAAAAAGAGTCTATCTTAAAGATTTCCAAAAAATTGAAATAGAAGGAGACTCTAAGCTAATCCTTGATTTTCTTCATAACTTCTTAATCCTTCCTTGGAAAATTAGGAATTTTATTGAAGATAGTAGACTATTGTTGCCTAACTTCTCCCATTTGAAGATCTCTCATACCTTCAGAGAGGAAAATAAATTAGCAGATGCTCAAGCACTAATATAGGCTTCCAATATAATGAGTGGAAGAATTATTTGTTTGATAAAAACCTTCCATTACAGATAACACATCTTTTGTTTAAGGATTGACAAAACTATAATTATAAAAGGTGATTTGATGATTATGATTGATATTAATTTAAGGGTTAGAGCTTGATATAAGAAACGTCAAGGTTGTTTGAAGTATGCAAGTCTCTCTTTTATGATTAAAGGATTTCTTCAAGATTATCATTTGAATGAGGTAGATACTAATCCACACATTAAAATCATTTCCTTTAATTATTATTTTCTTGCCTAGTCATTCTTGCAACACGTAGGAAAAAGATTGTTCAAAATCATGAATAACTTGATGGAGATCAAAGACATTTTCTAATAATCATCATCATTAAAATTTGGATTCAAGTTGGGATAATTTTTTTAATGATGATTAGTTATGCAAGTGAGTTGAATGGAAGAATTTAGAAAGGGTGTTTTTTAATTAAAACCTTTAGTCATTCAAAATATTTTAAGCAAGGTTCTATTTATTATCATAATTTTTGGATCTTTGTTATAATATCTCTCGCTCATGTCATTTCCATGACTTCTATTCTTATGGCAGACTTTAAAAGAAATTTACTGGTTTATTTTATAACATCCCCATTCTATACAAAAAAAATATGTGCTTCTATTATCTTCTTTTTGGTCCCCTTATTGTTGTATAATGTTCTCTTTGAAGTGTGTTTCTAGAGAGAAAGGTTCGTAAAAATGGGTGGCTTGATGGTGCAGGAGCACCAAGTCATTTTGTGTAAATGTGATCTTTTGATAGGTTTAAATGTGTGGAGTCTTATTTTGTCATCAATAAGGTCAAATAGACCATCTCAAGTGTTATAAGTCATTTAGGAGTCATTTTTCTCAAAGTTGAATATTATTTTCAAAAGTTGTCATATGGAATGTTGTAAAGTTGCAAAAATGAAAACTTGGAAGATAAACGGTCACTTGAAGTTTAAAAGTTAGTTTTGTTAGTTTTGATAGTTGGTTTCAAGTTTATAAATACTTGAGGAACTCGGAGGAAGGAGGCTGTTGATGATTTTGAGAAAGAAAAGCAATAAAATTCCATGTTTTTATTAAAATTTTGTGTGTTTCTCACTCAATCTTGTTGTTGCAAAGAATTTGTATGGTTCGTACAATGTCCTTTTGATCCAAGTTGTATTGAAGTCAATGGGAATATGAATTAACATCCATTTTTCTTTTGTGGGATTGAAATCCATCAAGTTTTAAGTGTTTGGAGACTAATTTTATGTCAACGGGTCTATACAGTCAAGTTTAAGGGTTTGTAGACATAAAAATGGACTAATGACCCATTCCACCAATTGTATCTTCTATGGCTTGGTGGAATGGGTAAAATATAGTAGGGTTAGAGGAGGCCATTTGGGGGTTTGGGTATGATGCCCTAGTTGTTAAATTTGTGTGTTTTGGGTGAAAAATAGTGGTTAAGGATAGGTAAGTGTGGAAAAATATTGGGGCAGAAAATTTTGGTAGTTGATTAAGCATGTGCAGGCCATTTGAAGCATGTTTGATGCATTGGTAAAGAGTAAAGAATTTGGGAAGTGTGATTTTCAATAAACCCCCTTCAATCTAGCCTAAAGGGAGGGTTTGCTGGTTAAGTGTCTTGTAGGTCGTTTCTCTGAGTAAAAGTTATGGATTTTGTTTGTTTGTAGGCTAGTTGAAGACTGTCTAAGTTTTTTTGGGGTTAGGAGTGAGTTTAGGTTAATGATGCTTTGTAAAAGTGGGCTAATGAGAGTCTAGTTCAGCGTACTAGTCCATTTTTTAGGCTGATGTTCCAAAATAACCATATGGAGTTTCAAGATATGTTGAAGTTGAGGAAAATGGGTACTTGGAATGCCTATTGAGAAGTGGGTTTGTGTTTTGATTTGAAAGTTAAGATCAAGAAACCTTTGTTGCAAACCTACAAGGGAAATTTGGTGAGATTGTGAAAATATGTCAAGATAGGGTTTTGAGGTAAGGAAAAGTGTTTGATTCTCTTTGAGTTGTGATTGAAATAAATTTTCCTCCCTACTTTGCATCATTTGGTATCAAAGCACATGGTGTAGATCTTTTGGAATGAAAGAAAGTGTGAGGAAAAGTGGACAAGATGCCTCCTAAGGGTAACAATGTGGCTAGGAAGATGCAAGAGATTAGGAACTTGAAGGAACTATAGAATAGGTTGGTAGCAAGGTTGGAAAGTGTTGAAATAGGTCAGAAGAGAGGTGTGGTTGTAAGTGATGAAAGTGACTCTGAAGAGGAAGAGGATGAAGAGTATGAAGATGTGGATGAAGAATTGGATCCTGAAGAGAAAAATATGGCAAGGATACTAAAGGAAGTTAATAGAGATAAACATAAGGTAAAAATTGATTTTCCTATGTATGGAGGTAACCTTAATGATGAAGAATTGCTAGATTGGATTGCAACATTGGATAACTACTTTGAACATGAGGATGTACCTGATGAATAGAAGGTGAAGATAGAAAAAACCAAATTGAAGGGGCATGCACTATTATGGTGGGATTATGAACAAGCTAAAAGGAGAAGGAAAGGTAAGGCAAGAATTATTTCTTGGGATAGAATGGTAGCCAAATTGAAAGGTAAATTCTTACCAAGTGATTAATCAATTCAAATGTCTAAGAAGCTTCAAGATTTGAAACAAAGGGAAATGGATGTCAAAAATTATACTAATGAGTTTTATAAGTTGAGCATAAGAGCAAGTCACATGGATGATGATGTAGAAAAGGTGGCTAAATATCTCAGTGGGCTAAGGTTCAACATCCAGGATGGGTTGATTTTGCAGAATCCGAGGACAATTGACGAGTGCTACCAAATGGCAATAAGGGTTGAAGAGAAACTCAAAAGAATGAAAAATAAACAAATAATAGGTAGAGGCAACAATCAAGAGGAAGAGGTACTTTGTCCACTCCAAGGCAATCACAAGAAAGTCAAGAAAACTCAAGCAAGGTGTAAGAACAAGTGGTTGGTCACAAAGGTGGCTTTAGAGGTTTCATAGGAAGATCTGGTGGAGGTAGAAGCTCAAATAAATTTTCAGGAAGGTGTTACAATTGTAATCGGTTTGGGAATCCAACATTTAATTGCCCTAAAAGACAAAGCTCTACTTCAAGTGGAGGTGAAAGAAGAAATCAATTGGTGCACGAGGATGATTGCAAAAGTGTGAATTCTCCTAATCAACTTGTTGCTCCAGAAGTTGGGGAAACTTTGATAGTGAGAAGAACACTCCTCAAGGAATCCAAGGAGAAGGAGATGACTCAAAGAAGACAATTATTCATGACCACCTGCAAATGCAAAGGTAAGGTATGTAAGGTAGTGATAGATTTTGGTTCTACTAATAAAATGGTGTCAACTGAGATGGTAGATAAACTGAAGTTATAAAGAATACCTCATGAAACACCATATAAAGCATCTTGGATGAATGATAATCAATCAATTTTGGTGAATGAACAAGCATTAGTTGATTTTAGTATTGGTGGCTATAAGGATAGGGTTCTTTGTGATATTTTACCAATGGATTGTTGTCATTTACTACTTAGAAGACCATGTAAATTTGACAGGCACTCACTTTATGATGGAAGGAATAACACATATTAGATTGAAAAGAATGACATTACTTTCACACTAACACCATTGTAGGAGAATGGTAAAGAACAACCCAAGGCAGCAAAGGTGATCATGATTGGAAAGAAATATTTTATGAGCATAGAGGAAGAAAGGCATGAAAAGATGGAAGCCACTTCAAGGCTTGAAAGTACTGAGATGGCAGAGGTAAAGAGTAATCTGAGATGAGAAAAGAAGATGAAAGGTTGACAAAGATGGTTCAAGAGAAGGTCAAGGATGAATTGTTGGGTGGAGTGAAAATTTTCTTAAAAGGGCATGATAACATCATGGTGGGGATAGTACTTTGTCCTGTGGTTTCAAAAGAGGTCAGTGGGAAGTTAAATATTGTTAAGGAAAAGGTTTCTAAGTCTGGTAAGATAGAGATTACTAAGGCAGTGAATCTAATGACAAAGATACAAGGAAAGAATGAAGTGAGAAAAGGTGTTTGGCAAAGACAAAGGGGTAAGTTTGGGTATGCAATAAGAGGAAGAGAGTGGAAATTCAAAGATAAGGATGGTAAAGGTATGTTGGCAGATATTCAGGCAAGTTTAGCATCATTTCCAAGTGACAGGATAGTTAGACAACAACCATTTAATGGAGGACATCAGTCAAAGGGTAGAGACAAAGCAAGTTTTCAATACTTGATTTTGTGGAAAGAAATGCCAAATGGAGGAGCTTTTAGATGTCAGTGACATGAAGTATTCATAGGTGGACAAGATGTAATACAGCGTCCAAGGGACTTGGAACTTTTTCCAAGCCAAGTGTATGGTGCAGGAGAACCAAGTCATTTTGTGTAAATGTGGTCTTTTGATGGGTTTAAATGTGTGAAGTCTTATTTTTTCATAAATAAGATCATAATAAACCATCTCGAGTGTTATAAGTCATTTAGGAGTCATTTTTCCCAAAGTTGAATGTTATTTTCAAAAGTTGTCATATGCAATGTTGTAAAGTTGCAAAATTGCAAACTTGGAAGACAAACGATCACTTGAAGTTTAAAAGTCAGTTTTGTTAGTTTTAATAGTTGGTTTCAAGTTTATAAATACTTGAGGAACTTGAAGGAAGGAGGTTGTTGATGATTTTGAGAAAGAAAAGCAATAAAATTCCCTATTTTCATTAAAATTTTGTGTGTTTCTCACTCAATCTTGTTGTTACAAAGAATTTGTATGGTCTGTACAGTTTCCTTTTGATTCAAGTTGTATTGAACTCTATGGGAATATGAATTAACATCCATTTGGATTTTGTGGGATTGAAATCCATTAAGATTTAAGTGTTTGGAGACTATTTTTATGTCAACAGGTTTGTACAGTCAAATTTAAGGGTTTGTAGACATAAAAATGGACTAATGGCCCATTCCACTAATTTTATCTTATGTGGCTTGGTGTAATGGGTCCAATATAGTAGGGTTAGAGGTTTGAATGGTTTTTGAGAATAGAGGAGGCCATTTTGGGGTTTGGGTATGGTGCCCTAGTTGTTAAATTTGTGTGTTTTTGGTGAAAATTAGTGGTTAAGGATAGGTAAGTGTGGAAAATTCTTGGGGCAGTAAATTTTGGTAGTTGATTAAGAATGTGTAGGCCATTTTAAGCATGTTTGATAAATTTGGTAAAGAGTAAAGAAGTCGGGAAGTGTGATTTTCAATAAACCCCCTTCAATCTAGCCTAAAAGGAGGGTTTGGTGGTTAGGTGTCTTGGAGGTCATTTCTTTCAGTAAAAGTTGTGGATTTTTTTTTTGTAGGTTGGTTTAAGACTATCTAAGGTGTTTTTTGGTTAGGAGTGAGTTTAGGTGAATGATGCTTTGTAAAAGTGGGCTAATTGGAGTCCAATTCAACGTACCAGTCCATTTTTGAGGTTGATATTCCAAAATAACCATATGGGGTTTTGAGATATGTTGAAGTTGAGGAAAATGGGTACTTGGAATGCCTATTGAGAAGTGGGTTTGTGTTTTTATTTTAAAGTTAAGGTTAAGAAACCTCTATTGCAGACCTACAAGGGAAATTTGGTGAGATTGTGAAAATATGTCAAGATAGGGTTTTGAGGTAAGGAAAATTGTTTGATTCTCTTTGAATTGTGATTGAAATCAATTTTCCTCCCTACTCTGCATCACCCAAGACTGTCTCAAACCCACCACCTTTGTCTCTCTAAAAAAGAATGTTGAATTTTGGGTGATCTTCGAAAGTGGGGGTTTAACATCTTTCTTCAAGGCTATAAAAGTGTGTGATGATGATCTTATAGATTAGTTTGTTAATGGTTAGAGTGTTGGTCAAGTTCAATTTGGTGGCATCAAAATTGAAGTCATAGATGAGCTTATTTTTCAAGCTACAAGTTTGAGTTGTGAGGGAGATAAGGTGTCCCATTTAAGCCATAATCCCTACCAAGAATATATTGGCTATTTCTTAGAAGAGGGTGAGGAGTTGAAAAGACATCAAAATTGGTTTAGTCATGTAGAACTACCTACTCCATGGGGAATGCTAGGTTACCATTTGATTAAGTACTTCACTTTGGAGAGTCATTTTTCTATTGTGCATGGTTGTCATTTCTTGTTGTTGAATCACCTAAGGTATAAGAACTCTATTAGTTTCCCCTTATTTCTTTTTTCTTCCTTGGATAAATTCATAAAGGAAGGTAATTACCCACCCCTCCATCAAGGGTTGATGTCTATGTTGTACAATTTATGTCTTAGTGTCACCCCTACTACTAATCTTCTTGCTTCTGGCCCTCTGAGTATCCCGAAGAAAAACCCTAACCCTTCTTCCAAGGATAAAGATAAAAATGCATTGCTTTCACAGAAGGTACCCCTTCTACCTCTCATGTTAAAGGTGTTAAGATAGGAATTTCTCCTACTACCCTTATCTTCAAGAAGAAAAAATTCAAAAAGGGGACTGAAATCAAGTCCATTCCACTAATGAGGAGTTGGGACCAAAAAAAATCTTGTTATCCATTCAAGATAAAGGGATTTTTTTATTTCCCCTCTTCCGAAAAGAAAGAAGGTTGTTGAGATGAAAAAGGTAAACTTTCAAGCAATAAGATTTGTAAGACTCTTGTTGTGGCCAATCATCTAAGTTTTGCAATTGACATCTCAAATGGAAAAATACCAAAGGGGAGGTTGTTTCTTCTTCAGGGGGTGGAGGTTTTCTAGGATTGCTAGAGTCTCAATAGGGGATAAAACTTATTCAACTCTTAATACTCCCACTGAAAGTGTTCATATGGAGGTGGAATTAGGACTCTTCACCTAGTAAGCATATGGAGTACTTAGATGAACCATTGGATTTTACCCATGAAAACTCTCTTTCATGTTCCCCTCCTTATGTTATGCCCTAGAAGTTTGGGGAGGCCCTTAAAGGTTTAAATAACATCAAAATTTATAAGATGGCAGAGAGGATATTGAGGAAAAAGAAAAGAATGAGGACATTGCTAGTAAAGAATAGAATATACAAATGTATATGGAATATATTTAATATCTTCAAGTTAGGGTGGAAATCATTGAAAATTTATGGGACTTTATTGATTATCCTTGTTGCAAAGAGAAATGGGAAAATCAACATGACTCTTTGGCCTTCTTCCAATAGAAAATTGTCACCTTGGAGAAATATTTGAGTAAAATGGTCAAGATTATTGATGGCCTAATGATGAATATTGTGGTGGGAGTGGTGATGGTTGCTACCAAATTGGACAAGAAGAAGAAAAAGAGAAAGATGGAGGGTCAGGTAATGTTCCAAAGAAGGAGAAGAAGAAAGGTCCTTGAAGTGCTCCTGAATGGGAGGAAACCTTAGACTTGATGGATGCCAACTGGAATACTCTTTATTAGTGTTTTCTATTTTGTTTGGGTTGTTGTTTTACTCATGTTTTTATTCCCTTGGTTCTTTGGTGTTACTTCGGCTTAGGTTTTTTGGTGGTTGTTTCCTATTATTTTCTTATATTTTCCTTTTTTTTGTTGACTAGATTTTCTTAGTCTGTTGGTTATTTTTTATTGCATCTCTAATCTACTTTTCTCTACAAGGGTTGGGGGGGGCCTTCCCCTACTTATCTTAATTAAAAGAAAAGGTACAATATAAAATTCTTAACAAACTGGGCTTAGTATAGATGATTTCAAGTTTTATTAATTAGCTCATATGTGTCTAACTATGGTTTATAGATAAATTAAAAAGGCTATGGATTATAGCATTACTCCACATAATGTCACGAATATGGCTTGAAAAAAATCTAAGTCTTTTAAAGAAAAAAGTCCTTGGATTGATTACCTATTCTAGAATAAATATTGCTATTAATAAATATGCTTAGCCCAAATAGAAAAGGTGAAGATGAATTTCTCCAACTTTGAATTAGAAATGCTTAAAATTTGTGATCTGTCGATTCCTTCCTAGATTCAAGGGCTAAATACAAATAATTTTAGTAGGAATCAAAATTCTTAAGAGACAACAAATCCTCAAGATTAATTATGGTTTTCTCCCCAATTTTTTTTACCAAATTAAAATTTAAGAGGTAGCTAAAGGTAATCTAAGAATGATAGGTGGTGGATTTTTTATCAAGGACTCCATAAGTCACATGAGATATGATGGTTCTTTATTTTGATGAATGCATATGAAAAATGAAGTAGAATGAAAAGATTTTATAATAGGTTTAAGATAGGTTCTCTCAAATCATACTAAACTAGTAGTTGAAGGAAACTCTATGGTTTTAATAAATCGAGTTAAGAAGAGAAAAAAATTGAGCTAGAAAATTAATAGATGTAGAGGAATTTTACAACCTAAGGGATAAAATTTAAGTGATTAATTTCAAGCATTGAAAAAGGTATCTAATCAAGGTATAAGATTATTTAACCAACAAAGGAATTAAGTAAGAGTTGATAATGACTATTTACAATCATAGTACAAAAACATGAAAATTTTTAGAATCCTTACATTCCTATAAACCCCCTTGATTTGTAGTTTATGCTCCTAGGAAAATATACCTTATGTATTAATTAGGAGAAGTCTAATATTAGAAAATATCATAAAGAATATAGAATAATTTATTAAGTGTATGAAGTAGTATGATTGATTGAATTTGGTAATCCGTTTATGGTAGATTTGATTGTAGTGAGGTAGTTAATAATGATCTCATTTATTGGGTAGAAATATAGAACATGGTAGTCATTAATTAAGTATGTGGTGTGAAGAGGTGTCATATTTATTTTAAGAGTGTTATTTAATTTTTATTAACAGTTAGGAGGTGGTGATCTATGTAGGAAAAGATATTAATCTAGGTAAAAGAATATTTGCATAAAAAAATAGAATCAATGTATTTAAATGGAGAAAATATACAAAAAATGACATTTAACATGGTCAACCCTTATGAGAAAAACCCACTAACAAATAGCATCACTCTTCTTGTATTTGTAGTAACAAACACAAAATATAATAGAGCTCTCTTGTGCTATCAAATAAAACTTCAACTTGCTTTCTAGAGTAATTTAAGTAGCATATACACATTTGAAAGTAACATCATATTTCATCCCATCCAAAGCATTCTATACATAGTCAATGGTTAACAAAAATCTTACTAAGTTTTCTAATTAATGTACCCAAGTGGGATTTCCCAAAGTTGGCATCTAAGATTGACTCTAGATATCAAAATGACCCTTAATTAATTAGTATACTTAGGATGACATGTCTTCATATGATCTACCTACACAAATTAAAGTCACTTTCCAATGTCACATACAACAAATCCCTAGGAAAATATAATGCAATTCAAAGTGTGGTGTCCCACTCCAAGTTGGACCATAGTTTTCTAAAACATTTAAAGGTGTACAAATTTCCCAAAATTATCCCAATTTTTTTATACATTGTATAGGGGGTTGAACATAGGAAAAATAAAAAAGGTACTAAGGGATGGAATCCTCAAGTAGTAAACCTACACCACAAGATCTTATTTGTGGTTACTAACTTCATCAAATAATCTACAACATTATCCAAAGTGTTCACTTTCTTTATCAATACCCTCTTCTACATCACCTTGTCATAAACAAAATCATACTACACATCAATTTTCCTTGAGTATACGTGAAAAATTAGATTCTTTGCCAAAATTATAGCACTTTGACTATCATAGTTAATCCTCATTAACTCAAATCGAGCCAAAATCTAACTAGTATATTTGAAGCCACACTACCTCTTTACAAGAATGAGTAGCTTCCATGTACTAAGATTTTATAGTCAAAAGGGAAACCATAGTATATCTCTTATGTATCTAACTTATTTCACCACCAAATAGGTTAAACATAAAAGCACTAGTATATATTCTATTTTCAACATCACCAACCTAATCTACATCAAAAAAATCCCTAAAAATCCATTGTTCTACATAATTTAGGTCCTCGATAGAAAATAGATTATTATAAAGTGCCATGAAGATATCTAAAGACCCTCTTAACCATAGTCTGGTATATTTTGACTAATTAGACATATATCTACTTAGGATTCGCACTACCTGGGAATTTTCTAGTCCAGTGAAAACAATAGCATACATCAAGACACTAATTACTTGGAACATGACTCATATCATATATCTTGCCAAGTATCTTAGGACACCATTTCATTAATAACTTTGTTCCCATGGGGATAGTAACATTCATTGGCTTACAATAATTTAGGACACCATTTCATTAATAACTTTGTTCCCATGGGGATAGTGACATTCATTGGCTTACAATAATTCATTTTGAATCTCTATAATATAAAATCAACATACTTCATTTGAATTATCCAAATTTTTATGTTTTCTTTGTCTCTCTTAATTTTCATGGCTAAGATAAACTTAGCAACTCCTAGATCCCTCATATAAAAAAGGGAAAGCTAAGATTTGAGTACGTTTACCATATCCTTATCATTTTCAATAAGAAGCATGATATCAACATAAAAAACAATGATAATGAACCAATCCCCCACTTTCTTATAATAAATAGAATAATCATACTTTTCTTTAACAAAACCTAGCTTTAAAATATAAGTGTGGAAATTTTGATACCAAATTCTAGGAAACTATTTCAAAATATAAAGATCCTTCTTTAACCTACAATTTAAAATTTGTGTACCATGTATCAATAACTTTAAACCTGTGTTATTGGGGTGGTACCTACATGTATCCTTTACCTAGGATACTTAGGTGTCACTTGGGTGATATTGTTGTGTTTATGGGGGTTTTAGAGAAACCAACCTCAAGTAGAACAATAGACACTTTACTTCTCTTGAAAAAATAAGAGATCCTTGCAAGAGTCAACTCCAAGGTTCCTTTTAGCCAGGTCTTAACTAAGTTGGAACAACTAAGTGTTCTATGTTATTTATTTAACAAGGGGGTCTTTGTTGGTAAAACCAAATCTAAAAATATATATTTTCAATCATACACTTTTAATATTCTAAATAGAGGTTAAATATTTGAATCTCAATAAAAAAAACTATCTATATAACCTACTCTACACTAACCTAATATATCATAAACCTACCCTAAAGATATTAAGCTAAAAATAAAATTTCAAAAGAAGATTAAGGTTTAGGGAAGAATAAAATAAAAATAAATGAATAGTAAAATAAATTGGCAATGATGGGCTTAATTTTATTTCATAGCTACGAAAGATCTAATGAAATCAAAACAAACCAATATTGCAATGGCCAGTATTCACACAATCATCCACAACATTAGTGAAAGAGTATAAGGAAAATCACAATGTAAAGATCTTTCATGTTGAATTCATTAGAACTACCATATTTCATGTGTAGATTTTATACATAATTTTATGACAAGCCCATTAAAATAGAATTCACCAAGTTATCCACTCGTAAAGAAACAAAGTAAAACAAACCACTACCAAGGTTGAGGGAATTCAAAAAATAGTAAGTATGATCCTTTATTACTTTGAATAGATGAGCATATTACATTTTTTAGTAAGGTTTCCATGTTGAAACACTAGTACACAAACAACAATATATGACTAAATAAACTACTAAAATTTGCATATAAATGACTAACTTTAGTCACATGACTATTAGTGGTTTATTTGTAGTCATTTATAACACCACTAAATTTATGACTAAACTATTTTAGTCATTTATTTAGTCATTGATTTGGTCATTGATTTGGTCATTGATTTAGTCATTTATTTAGTCATGGTAGTAATTTATTTAGTCATTAATTTTAGTCACGAGACTATTTTAGTGGTTTATTTGTAGTCATTTATAACACCACCAAATTTATGACTAAACTATTTTAGTCATTTATTTAGTCATTGATTTTTAGTCATTTATTTGGTCATTGATTTAGTCATTAATTTAGTCATGGTAGTGATTTGTTTAGTCATATATTTAGTCATTAATTTAGCCATTGATTGTTGTTAACTGGTCATTTATTTAGTCATGGTAGTCATTTATTTAGTCATATATTTAGTCATATATTTAATCATTAATTTAGTCATATATTTAGTCATATATTTAATCATTAATTTAGTCATGTATTTAGTCATTAATTTAATCATTACTTTAGTCATATATTTAGTCATTACAAATCAAATCTAACGTAATTAATCCTCACAAATTTATGCATATAAACTTCAAGTATCATAGATATTCAAATGTTAAAAAAACACCATAAAATGAAGACTAAAATGCTTGAACAAATATGATTGATCAGACACAAACAGAAACAGATTACAAATCAAGAGGAGCCACAACACAGTATTTATGAGTGGAGAAAAAACCACTCTAAAAATTCACTTCATTAAGCCTCATTGGCAAATTAAAATCCCATTGGTTACATTCAATGTCTCAGTGACACTATGCAACTTACAAACACTATATAAACAGAATACTCTTATTTTCATAGACTTATACTGCATTCCCCTTCCTTAACTGCAATCCTTTTGGAAGGGCAGTGACCTCCTATAGGGGCTTGACCCATTTAATCCCCTTGCAAATCCACAGCTTTCTCGACGCTATTGGTTTTGGCTCCTCCAAACTCTTCCTCGTTGGTGTTCACCTTTCACTTCTCCAATTTGGAGCTACAGCCTAAAAATAAGGTTTCAAAATTTGCACATCAAAAACTCAGAAAAGTCAAATACAGGAGAAAATATGTCATTATTTCTCTGCATGGTGTTTTTTTATTAGGATAGCACGTTATTGAATAATTGATCTAATAGCTTATTTTTGTATGAATGCAGGTATTCTTGTATATTCCACACCTTGTAAATTTTCCACAAGTTATAAATAAAGGGAAACCTCCCCTGATGATTTTAACAAAAAGTATAGGATGTTGCACTTACATGAAGTATGTCCACTGGGAAAGCTTTTGTGACCTTCCCTTATGACATGTTCATTTCCATGACACTCAACCCTCCTTGTAATGTTGTCAAATTTTTGGAACAACCTCATACCAGTTAGAAGGCTAATTTAAATCATCAATGATAAAATAATAATAACAATGAATAAAGAGCTTACCACCAAAATGATCATTAATCAGGAAGAGAAAAAAAGCTAAGACTAAATTTTAGTACTATAGGTTGATAAGTTCTCAACTGATATGCCATCTGGAAAACACTTCCAAAAAAATTTAGGGCGAGGTCGGTCAACTACATCTTTCACAGCATCAGTTACAACAGTAGTTACAATTACTGAGAACAAAAGCTCTGTCATAGACTTAGATCAAGAATTTAAATTTATTAGTAGCTATCCTAAATCAACTAAAATAGAAAACCATTTATACAAAGACAGAATGCAAAGGAAATAAGAATGTTACCTAGAATAGCATGATGTAACTCATTAATATTTTTGTGAAAAAAATAGTAGATACAAATTACAATGGATGGTACTACTACTACAAGTATCTGATAACAATTAACACCCTTCTTGAGCACTCGATCTATTTGTAACCATAATTGATATTCATGTACCAAAAGACAAAACTCATATAATACTTTGGCATGGCCATATAAGAACAGAAAACAAAAAATATATCATAACTTTGCATCTTCTCTTTCATGCCCACCATGTTACAGTTTCTCTATTTTTTTTTAGTTTTTACCTAAACCTCTAGATACTACAAAGTACAAACAACCCTTTAAAAGAAAATACAACAAACATTCAAGTGGCCTGAGAATTGAAAAAAAAGATCAGCTGGTGACTTCTTCCTATATTTTAGATTATTTTTGCTTCCTTAAAGTGAGCATCATATACAACAACAAACAACATCAAACAATGGATTATGCACCATAAACATATAATCCTTTAATACAGTATAAATTCAAAGGGTTTTTCAATATATTCACAAGAAAAATATTAAAATCAACTTTGTACAACACAATTGCATGTATCATAGCCACTGAGTAGAGAGATAATGAAGCATTCTCCAACTCTTATTACAATGAGAGATCATAACCTACTAGATCCTCCAACACCTATAAATGCAAGGCCACTCCCAACTAACTTCTACCTCAAAATGCCCTGGCATTACAGAAGCATTGTTAAGTAACATACAAAAACAAGTTGAAAGTTCATATCTCTAAGAAGAAATCAATATAAGAAAATCAGTCATGACATATAATGCAAGAGTGTGAATAATCAACACTGGATTAGCTCACCACCAAATATCCCAGGACGATCTCTCCTACTAACCATAGTTGTTATCGTCACATCATTAAGTGAGCAAATGAACACATCTAGCTACAATGATCATTACACAAATTCAGTTTCAAAAAACAAGCATAACAACCTAAACTGAATCCACAAAACATCCAACTTAAGATCAACTTGTTGTCAAAACATAAATAAAAGTTACCTAACAAATAATTTCTCCATTGAAAGTGGCTAGGTCAATCTAGAAAAGTTTCCACAAATTAGAAATTAAAGATTATTCATTGCTAATAGAATTCAACTCAGATCTAAGAAAAAATAAGCATTCTCATGCATCTCCATGGAGCCGGTATTCATGCCATCATATTGTTTTACAACTATTACTCAAGTCCTCAAAATAGGATTTCATACATAATAAATAATATGTTATTCTCTTACTAACCAATAGAATTGGAACAAGGACTAAAGCAAAAACTTAAGAACTACACCCTAATATTAAAATCTTGAAAGAAATGGCATAATCAAAACAAATTGTAAGAGATGGTATTAGCCTTTGCAAAAAGGTAAATGTGGTAAGAATTTTGTACAGTATTAAAATACCTCATCGCACACATGATTTTGGGAACGAAATGTCAATCTCTCATGCACATCTGCCAAAATAAGCTGAGAAGTTGTCAGGGTAAGTTGTTAGCATCAATCAGGTATCTTCTCATACAGAAGCTACAAATACAAGATTGAAATTCACGGTAATGTTCTCTAGCCTTCATGTCCTCTATTTCTCATCTCTAGTTTCATTGTTTTGACTTTTTTCAATTTCACTCTACTAGATGTCAATTATCCTATAATTTGAGATGTTTCTAATTTATCATTGCTTCTCAATGATTTCAATGCACAAATCTCACAATTTACCAAATCATTTAGTATTGATTTTTGGCATAAGAAAAATATAGGGTCATCAAGTTGTTGGTGTTTTTTCAGCATGTTAAATTATGTGTTGTTTTATCATGATTCAACCATATTGTTTATGAGTCATCTCATAAGCCACATATATGATCAATTAATTAATCTTATTGTCAGCATCTATTTGTGATGCTAGTTCAGATTTTCTCTTGGAGATCTATACAAAAGGCATCATGGTATGATAAGATATAAGGCACCAGAGGGTGGTTCTTAGCATACCATGCACCCCTCAACAAAAAACTAATTGAGAGGAGAGATATCATGCTTCGTTCCATTGGAGAGGATGACACAAGAGTGAAATCAATGGGGTGAGTCCAAGAAAATAAGGTTTTAGGGTGAAGGAAGTGAGAAAAGTGAATTTTTTGGTTACATGACAAATAAATAACCTTTGCAACATTTGCAATCTTCATGGAAATCAAATATGTAGACTTGGACACTCCTAGCCTTGTGGAAATATATTTGTTCATTGATAGCATGCTTAGCCAAAAGAAGGTTGTTCAACATAAAGAACCCCCACCTTATAATTCTACAATGAGCACATTTATTTTAATAATACAGTGGTGGTGAGAGACGTTGAACACTCCTTTGCACATGGCTTCCCATGCACTAAACCCAAACTGGTACATGGAGAGGCTTGGTAGATTTCTCCCCATAGATGACAAGTAGATGATGATGGGTTTCATGAGACCATTTGGAAGATGTACAAAACAGAGGATGCCAATTAATTTGATACAACTAGACAAGATTTTCCAAACAAAGAGGTTTCATGAAGGCCATTTGGAAGATGTAGAATAAAGAGGATGCCACAGTAAGTTGACACAACTAGACCAAGTTTTCCAAACTAAGAAGTTACATAAGTTCAATAATGACTGATAGAGAAACTTTAGCATGGGAGATTGAAACGAGTTGGTGGTGATTGTATGGCCCTCCATGATTGATGTGCACACTTGCCATTCAACTCTTATAATGGGTTTGTAGTTCCTTTGATACCAAGAGGAGTTAATCTAAATAAAACTTATCCTATGATGCTACTATACAATTATGATCAAAAACTTCTTGCATATTTTTTACAGTGCAATTCCACAGTAGAATAACTTCTAGGAAGTTTAGTAAAGAGATTGATGAAAGATAGAGGAATTAAAAAGGTACCTGGATGTAGTTGGATTGAAGGCCATAAACTGGTACATGTTTTTTGTGTAGGAGATAGATCACATCAACAAACATGGTAGAGCTATGCAAAGTAGGAGATATTGGCTTGGAAAATGAAGGCAGCAGGGTATAAAGAATCATTTATCTGTCACCATAGTGAAAAGTTAGCAATTGCATTTGGTTTGTTAAACATGGCCCCTAGTACAACTATTAGAGTTGTTAAGAACCTTCAAGCATGAGCATGTGGCTAAAGACAAAATGGATTGCAAGAAACATAAATAATACTGAAATTAGAAAATAGATGACTTGTCTGAATTTTCTTAGTTTTGATTTTTTCTGTCAAAAGTTGGTGCCCGAAAATGAGAGGAAAGATCCCCAAACTCTTGGAGCACAATTAAAAAAGCGTAATAAAACCACTTTTAAATCAGAAATTCATGTTTTTCTACCACATTGAACTAAGTGCCAAAATTTTGACAAAACACAACTCCAATTAATGGTCCAAAATAAAAACATCTTTTTAAAATGGGCTACCCAAAAGACAACACTTAATCCATCACTAAATATATGTGCCAAGCTCTGTGGAAACATGTGAAATAGATATGCCATTGTCCTAGGAAGCTGACCATCACTTATACTAAATAAAGGGTTGAATTCAAAGGCTACCCATAATGTGAGATCTTGTGAACCCCAAAAAATAAGTCCTGATTTTGCTAATTCTTTCTACATAAAGTTGTAGGATAAGAAGTAAATTTAATTGAAAAACAAAAAAATTGATTTTCCCAGAAGGTATTTCCATTTCCATCCAACCCTGGCTCTTTGTTAGAGTATTAGTATTTCAAAAACTTTTGATAAAGATTTTTTCAAACTGTTTGCATCTTTTTCATCTAAGGGAACATACTGAAGAATTATCATTGCCCTCTGAACTTTATCTTTAAGAATTTTTAGAGATCTTGATGCAACTTTGATTATCACACTATACTATTGTTGGCTTGAATATTTGATTAGTAAGTTCTGCTATCAACCTGCGAAGCCAAATGGCCTCACAACATAATCCTACTAGTGCATGTTTCCTGTTGAACTAGGATGTAATATCTGACTTGAAGTGCTCTTCTTGGAACTAGCATCACGTGACCAATCTGAATCAACACAGCCATGGAACATTAACTCTTTGTCTCCAGCATACTGCAACCCATAATGAAGTTTGCTCTTCAAATATTAGAGCAAATATTTTGCAGTAGTTGAGTGAATGTGCCTTGGCTCAAACCATAAATTTACTAAATATTAGGTCTTATATTTACCTATGTTCCACTATTTCTGGGACAGGGATAGGAGGGCACAACAACTAAAAAATAGGGAACATTTAAAAAGTTATTAAATTCTAGGAACATTTTAAAAATTACTAAATCTCTACTTATAAAAACAAATATTAGGTCGATATTCTAATGTCCTAATGTGATTGGATAGGATAGAGGCAACAACTAAAAAAAGGGAACATTTAAAAAAGTTAAGAATGCAGGAATTTTAAAGCTATGAACTCAAACTCTTCATCCTCCTCTTTTATGCCAATTGTAGCAACTGATCACGAAGTTCTATGATCTTCTTTAAGTAGATGGTTACTATGTTTGTGCCACTCATATGTGTGGTACTGAGCTTGTTCATCAGCAACATTTATGGGAGATATTCACACATTGATCTAGAGTTGTCAAGGTATCACCAATCTCCTTTGATATCTTCTTATCTGTGATATGAGGGGTCAGATAATCTAAGATGATTCACTATGCTTTGGCTATCTTCTTGTTATATTCAAGCAACTAGAGAGTATTTGTAGAATGTGCAACCTTGGTGTTAACATAAACCTAAAAATTAACTTCTAACACCATCTGCAATCTGCACTTTCAAGGTGTAAAATTGGAAGTACCTTCAAGTTTATCACTCTCTTTGAGACTAATACTAATCATTTTTGTAGTTATTGGAACACATTGAAATTAAATAAATCAACTGAAAAAAGAATAGACCAACAACCTAACACAGGTGTGGATCAACAACACCCTAATAACTAGTGTAATTAGGGTACCTACAACCATTGATAGGTCCAAGATACTTAAAATCATTGATGTAAGTGTACTGAAATCTTTTGGTAACTCCCTCATAGGTAATGGTACATTCCAATCATTGATGTGGAAGATCTTAGTTGTTGTGTTTTGATATCATGTTAAACTATGGTCTATGGATTGCAATATTGCAAGATATGCACAAAATGGATTTGTTGAAAAGGCTTTAGAAACTTTCAAGCAAATGCAATTGGCAGGTGTAAACCCAGATTCCACAACCTTTGCCAGCATACTCCTTGCCTATAATAAAACTCATCAAATGGTTTATTCTTAGCATCACAAAATTGAAAACAAATGATTGACCTAAAGCAAATAAAACACTTAAATAGCACAAAGTGAATGAGACACGAAGAATTGTTACAATTAACATTTCACTTGGAAATTGGAATTATTGTGTCGCTTTCACAATAGAGCAACATGTGATGGGTTCTTCTCATAAAATCTTCGAACTCAACCATTCATGAAAGAATCTCAAATAATTTCCTATAAATCACTACAAAACTAGGCATAAACCCTAAAATGGTGCAGCATCACAAAGGAAAAAATCCATCAGCTAAAGAAACACCTATCAGTGGAATAGAGGAGCCAGTCCCACCGATAGCCCGAAAAGAACGAAAATAGTAAAGTAGTGGCAAGAGAAGCATTAGAGAGACTCTCCAATATCAGTGGGAGTAATGTTGAAGTCTCACTAATAGCCCGAAAACACTTGAATCAAATAAAACTTCACATCTGCCTACTCTAGTACAAATTCTTCAATCTGAATCCAAAAGATTGGACAACTCACCAACTATGTACATATTAGAATTAAAGAACATATCACTAAATTAAGAGGCTTACCTATTCTTGAACTCTCCCATTTTTACATTTCACATGTAAACAGGACCTCCCTCTTTTCAAGTTTTCTTCTAATGCAGCTAGATTGTGAGGATGGCTTTTCAATTCAGATGAATCTCTAGATAGAGAGGCAATTGGCTCTATAAAAGCTACCATAGTGGACATGTATTCAAGAGCCATTGAGGTTCTAAGGTTGTGTACATCAGAGTGAATCAACAACAAGACACATGAGATTTGATTTGCATGCCAAGCCAAAATTGACATAAGAGACCCTTGTGCCAAATTGCCAATTCACTTAAATTAAAATACTATTTTGATCTGCAAATGATCACAATCAACTAAAACCATAGGAATTAAAAAGATACCTAGATGTTATAGTTGGATATTCTCTAGTAGACAATATATGCAAGATGTGGAATCATAGACAAAACACTAAACTGTTTGAAAAAATTCCTCAAAGAGATACCATCTCATGGAATGAAATGATTGATTGAAAAATGTGCACAAAATGGATTTTGCAAGGAACCTCTCAAAATATTTGAATTAATAAACACTTCTGTAACACATCCTAACATTGTAAGCTTTTCTTGGGTTCTAGGTGCATGTAGTCATGCAGGTTTAGTGGATGAGGGTTGCACATACTTCACACATCAGCAACCCTTATTGCATTACAATTTACATATATAGTTGATCATTAGGTGTGCAAGTTTGATCAACCATTCATATTTTCACCCCTAAATCTATAAATCCATCATTCCTTCCAAAAATTCAAGGAGCATTCTGAAAAAGTGTCTGATCCATTTATGAATATTTGAATCAAATCATTGTCATATTATCAAAGAGCTTGCACAATAGTTGAGCATCCACAAATCCGTTTAGTTCACACTTGCCAGTGTACTTTCAGCTTGTGCCAAAATGGGATCATTGGAAGAGGGTATGGAAATCCATTAAAGCATAAAGGAGAGAGGAAATTTTTTAGATGTTGTAGTTGCAACATCCCTGGTAGACATGTATACGAAATGTGGAAGCATAGAGAAGGCACGTTAACTATTTGAAAAAATTCCTCAAAGAACTATTGTCTCATGGTATGCAATGGCTGCAGGATATGCATACAATGGATTTATTGAAAAGGTTTTAAAAAATTTGAAGGAAATGCAAATGATAGGTGTCAAACCAAACTCTACAACCTTTTTTAGCATCCTACCTGCCTGTGCCAAAATGGGAACTTTGGAACATGGTATGGATATGCATCAAAGCATAATGAAAGGGGGGTTTTTGCCCGATATTGTAGTAGGAAATGCTTTGGTAGACATGTATGCAAAATGTGAAAGAATACACAAGGCACGTGAAGTGTTTGATAGAACACCTAAAAGAGATGTCATCTCATGGAATACAATGATTGCAGGATATGCACAAAATATATTTTTTGAAAAGGCTTTAAAATATTTCAATCAAATGCAGTTGGCAGGTGTAAAGTCAAATTCCAAAAATTTGCTAGCATCCTCACATGCATTGCCAAAATGGGATGTTGTAGTGGCAAAACTCTTGTAGACATGTATATACAAAGTAATGGGAACATAGACAAGGCATACAAACTATTTGCAAATGCCTCAAATAAATGTGGTCTCATGGACTTTAATGATTTCAAGATAAAAATTGAACTTTTTGAAAAGAGTTTAGAAACTCTCAATTAAATGCTATTGGTAGGTGTAAGCTAGACTCCACAACCCTTTTTCGATCATCATACCCACATTGCTAAATTGGGAGCCTTAGAACAGGGTATGGACATCCATCAAAGCATAAAGGATAGAGGAATTTTGTCAGATATTGTAGTTGCAACTACTCTTGTAGACAGGTATGCTAAATGTGGGATCATAGACAAGGCACTTGAAGTGTTTGACAAAATGCCTCAAAGAAATGTGGTCTCATGGACTGCAATAATTACAAGATATACACAAATTAGATCTGTTGAAAAGGCTTTAGAAAATTTCAAGCAAATGCAATTTGTAGGTTTAAAGCCAGACTCTCTAACCTTTTCCAACACCCTCTCTATCTATTCCAAAATGGAAGCTTTGGAACAGGGTATGGACATCCATCAAAGCATAATAGAAGGTGGATTTTCGTCTGATATTATAGTTGGAAATGCTTTGGTTGACATGTATGCAAAATGTGGAAGCATAGAGAAAGCATGTGAAGTTTTTGATAGAATTCCTCGAAGAGATGTCATCTCTTGGACTGCAATTATTGTTGGATATGCACAAAATGGATTTGTTGAAAATGCTTTAGAAACTTTCAAGCAAATGCAATTGGCGGGTATAAAGCGAAATTCCACAACCTTTTCCAACATCTTTCCTACCTGTGCCAAAATGAGGGCTTTGGAATAGGGTATGAACATCCATCAAGCATAAATAATAGAGGAATTTTTGTTAGATGTTGTAGTTGCAATTTCCCTATGTGAACATGTATGTAAAATGTAGGCATGGAACAGGCATGTGAACTATTTGAAAAAATTCACGAAAGAGATGCCATCTCATGGAATATGATGATTACGGGATATGCAAAAAATGGATTTTCTAAAAAAGCTTTAGAAACTTTCAAGAAAATGCAATTAGTAGGCATGAAGCCAAATTCCACAACCTATGCTAGCATCCTCCTTGCCTGTGCCAAAATGGGAGCTTTGGAGTAGGGTATGAACATCCATCAGAGCATAATAGATGGGGGATTTTTGTCAGATATTATGGTTGGAAATGCTCTGTTAGACATGTATGAAAAATGTGGAAACGTACACAAGGAACTTGAACTCTTTAATGGAATGCCTTAAAGAGATGTCATCTCATGGAATGCAATAATTGCAGGATATGCACAAAATGGATTTTGCAAGGATGCTCTCAAAATATTTGAATTAATGAAGCACTCTGAAACATATCCTAACATTATAAGCTTTGTTTGTATTCTTTGTGCATGCAGCCATCGAGGTTTAGTGGATGAGGGTTGTACATACTTCAATCACATGAGTAAGTAGTATTGCATTACACCTATAGTTGATCAACAATATTGCAGATTCCAAGTAGACAAACCTTCATTCTTTACCATCTAGCAGCCTAGGAAAGGCTATTTAGTAGTAGTGCATGGGAATGCTTCCCCTTTATTCCCTAGTAATCATGTAAGGGAAGGTCATAGGTAGTGAGTTAAGAATTAAGATGGATCTTTCTCCATCATAAATGAAATACAAAGATCCAAATACATAGCTTTTTTAAGAAGTTAAAATTAAATGAAGATGGATTTGAACATGGAATTTTTGTAAAAAAGAAGCAAACTATTGGTTTGACATGTTTAGATACCCTTCTTGTAAACTCTCTACCATCTAATCAAATAACTATTGTTGAAAGGAAAGTTCATTAAGAATCAATTATATGAAAAATGTCCATTTTCCAAACATATTCAAGATAAGGAAAGACGGTTACAAAATAAAGGGTAATCCAAGTAATGAAATTAATAGCATTATGGAGAAATTGGCTTGGAAAATGAAGGCAGTAGGGTATAAAGAATCATTTATCTGCCATCATAGTGAAAAGTTAGCAATTGCATTTGGTTTGTTAATAATCTACCTCACAATATTGTGCATGAGATATGATATAGAAACCAAGAAAGATAGAAACAACTCTATTATTCCTATGGTGGATTCATGAGAAAAATTAATGTCATACTCATCATCCTCAAAACTTTACATAACTATTGTCTAAACCAATGTGCACGTTTCACAAGCCTTAGTGAACAAATAAAACAAGTTGCAAAAACATAATTCTCATCCCAACCATAAAGAGTTTCCTTCTAGTTCTAAAAGATCAACCAATGGGCTTCAATGACCACTCATCCAATTTAAGTAGTCAAAATTCTAACTGTTAATTACCAAAAATTGTAAGTAGATAAAGATACCAATGTGGAAAAACTTCTTACAAAAACCTAGAAGCAAAGTGAGAAAAAGTGGTTGAAGACACTTTTATGTTTGCTTTTATTTGCTTGCTTGACTGTGAAGCTAGAGTATAATTTTGCGGTCGTTCAACCAGTTTGAGATCACCCATAGTAGCCAATTCTAAACAAAGGTTCTGAAGTGTTTTCTTTGTGCGGTTGATTACTATAACATCTAGGACAATATCATATTGATGAACTGTAATATATGCTTCTGCATATACAGGATCACTGAAGCCTATAAGTTGTAAAAATTGATTAAATTTATTTGTACTATCACCATCTTTGATAAATTCTTCAGTGGAACATTTTAAATCATCTTCCACTTCATCTTCTAATTCAAGCTGACTCATACCCTATCACAGAATAAAAGTCAGCTTATTTGCAAGTTTCATTGAATTCAAAACAGTTTGACATTAGAATATACAAAATTTATTATCTTTTGGGGAAGATGCACAAAATGAATACAAATGATAGGACATTAGATGATGCTTATGAAAAGTGATAATGTGGGGTCACTAGTGATGGGAATTCATTCAAAAGATTTTTTAGGAAGAATTTACCATGCTACAAAGGTAATGAAGTGTACCTCCAAGAATTTAACCACAAATTGTGGTGTGTTGGAGTAATATTCATTATGTGGATGTCCTAGAAGACTTAATAGTCACAGGAAGATTCCCTTGAATCTAGTCAAGGTCAACAGGAGAGTTTTTGGAAACTAGATGTCAAGTGTCAAACATGTAGCAAGTTGACACAAGCATATTATTGGAAATGAATAATATAAAATGGCACAAAATTGGTGTTTAGTCTTTAAGAGTTACAACTAATTAATTATATTCAGCTTTATATAACTTAATATGGCAACATAGTTTGTGTTAAGAACAAAAACTCCAAGATAGATTGACACAAATCCAACATGGAGTCATAGGCAACTATTTAATAAATACGTAGTATATTGAGTGTATAGAATGTACAATTGCAGCTGATTCCTTTGCACTCTTTCTTACTTGCAATTGTGCTCAAATCAAAGGTCGTACTTAACAAGTTCCCTAGAAAGCTCCTTCACTTAAACACATGAAACCTCATTTGATTTCCATAGCATTTACCACTTAATCTATTTTCTATTCAAAAGTGAACTAGGAATTGGAGGGCAGCAGGAAAATATATTTAGTGCATAGAAAATATAAAGTCATTCATTCTCAAGAAAACCCTAAGAGATAGAAATCTAACTTGCAAACCATTCAACTATGGATTCAAATACAAGAATTTACAAGCACATTACGCTTACAAGTGAATGATGAAAACACAATGTTGGATTCCAAACCCTGAACTGTCTTCTCATTAAATCTGAAAATAAATGCATTTCACTAGCTTAAAATTGGAACTAATGAATCACTCACACCCCAACCTTTCTTTTATAGATGAAGAAGGCTAGGAACTGAAACTGTGGCCTACCTTCCATGAGTCAAATTGCCTAAAATATGCACTTGACTTGAAAATAGAACTGTAGCTAAAGATGGCGCCTAGTTAAATATGAAAAAGCTAACTGCTAAATATAAAATAGCAAAAAGAAAATAAATAGAATCAAAATTTATAATTCCAAATCTTGAACAACATGCAATCCTCTAGTGGCCCCTCCTACATAACTGAAAAATCTAAAAAGAATTCTACTTCTAGAAGAGGATGAGGCTAGCATATGTAATGATGCATACTTGCATGTTCCCTCTCCATGCTAATCTCTTAATTGCACCTAGGAGAGAGGATTTTGTGCTGCTGCTCTGGATCCACTGAAGTATGCTACTGCTAAAGTGTAGCTCTATTGAGAATAACATGGACTAAGTGAATAGGTAAAAATTCTTAATACTCCCCCTTGCAAGGATGAGATTCTTCACCAAGCCAAGATACTATCACAACATCTTGAACTTCTCTTTTGCTAGGGGCATCATCATCATGTTAACCATTTGTGAACATGAAGAAATATAATCCTAGATCACCACTCTCTTATGTACTTTGAAATTGCTTTAGAATCTTCAAGTTGTGAATAACCAAGTTGACAGAAATTAATATAAGAATTATATTAATTTCCAAGACTCATACCAATATTATTGAAAGCAAAGAATAAATGTTCAAACAATGATAGTGGGCTATTGACTCCCCTTGCAAAGCATACCTCCATGAAAAACTTATCCTTCATGCATACCAATTTACATCAAGTTAACTATCATTGCATGTAGTTGGATTGAAGGGCATAAAATGGTACATGTTTTTTTGTGTAGGAGATAGATCACATCCACAAACATGGGAGAGCTATGCAAAATTGGAGAAATTGGCTTGGCAAATGAAGGTTGCAGGGTATTTCCATATTCAAGACTTTTACTTAATGCTATGGAATAGAAGAAAAAAGAATCATTTATTTGCCACCATAGTGAAAAGTTAGCAATTGCATTTGGTTTGTTAAACATGGCCCCTGGTACAACTATTAGAGTTGTTAATAACCTTCAAGTATGTTCTGATTTTCACACTACATCTAAATTCATCTCCAAGATTGTTACAAGAGAAATTATTTTGAGAGATGTGAACCATTTCCATCATTTTAAACAGGGACAATGTTCTTGTGGAGAATATTGGTGATGCTAAATGAAACAATCTAAAAAATAGGCCTACACTATAATAATGTGCACTACATCAAATATCCAGTAATAACGAAGGGACATCCATCAAAGAATAACAACAGGGATTTCTAGAATATTTCTTAGTTCTTCTACCAACTAGATTTTCATTATGGACCATGATATTCATGGTCATCATGTTGACCTCCATATGTGAAGAGTGAAAAGGAGGCTAGTGCAAATATTGTACAAGCTATTGCTAGATATGGAGTCTTAGCTAAATATGATTAGTTGTAGTTAATTCCTTTTAGAAGATACTGCTAATAGTTGATTCCTTTCAAAAGATACTACTAATATCATATGCTATTTCCCACTCAAGCGCCCAAATTTTCCTTCAAGGGTTACATTAAGAAGCTTTTCAACTTCAAGGAAAAAATTATGAGAGGGTTGTTTTTAAAATGGAAGACTATCAAGCTTTTGATGGTCCTTTATGTGCTCAGACATTATTACATACTTCTCAGCTAGGGAAAAGTGCCAGTGGATGATATGTATTGATGTAGATAAGTTTCTATGCTCTTGTCCTTGGTTAAATAAGTTAGGTGTAACTAAGGAGGAAACAGTCCTAAGCAAGTGGGGACAATGCTAAAGATTTGGAAAAAATATGAGCATAGATAAGAGCTAAAGAAACCTTGAATAGTGACAAAGAAATGTTTTTAGTAGGTCTGAGAAGGGATAAAAGGTATTTGAGAGGCCTGAGAAACCTAATAATAGCCTGCCAGAGTATAAGAGAAGAGTGAGTCTAGTGGTCTATTGCAACAAAAGGGAAGTATGATGGTTGAATGGGATGATAGTTATGAAACAATCTCTTTTGCATAAATCTAGGATAATTAAGTAAATGCAAACACTTGCAAGAGAAATTGTTGTAATAGATGTGAACCATTTCCATCATTTTAAATAGGGTTAATGTTCTTGTGGAGAATATTGGTAGTGCTAAATGAAACAATCTGAAAAATAGGCTTGCACTATAATAATGTGCACTACATTAGATATCTAGTAATAATGAAGGGACTTCCATTAAAGCATAACAACAAGAACTTTTTGGCATATGTTGTAGTTACAAGTGCCCTGCTAGACATAGATGAAAATGTGGAAGCATAGACAAGGCAAGCGAACTGTTTCCAAAAATGATGTTTGTGGTGAAGTCTATTCTTAAATACAACTTATTTTGATGAAACTTTTCAATGGAAGTTCCTCTTCAAAGTAGTGTTTGTGTGTCAATGAAAGAGTAACTACTTTATAGGACTATTTCTCTTAACATAACATCAATGGTAAGAACTGTATTTGTACCCCTCAATCGATAAAAGCTATGGTTTACCAAATGTAAGAGTGAATATTAAACATTTCAAAACAACTATGCCACAAGAACATAGAACACTTAAGTATCTAAAGTTGATCTTTACAGAACATCATGGACAAGCTTAAATGCATGGGGCAACATATCAAAATAAATTAATAAGCCATTTCCATCATTTTAAACAAGGTCAATGTTCTTGTGGAGAATATTGGTAGTGCTAAATGAAACAATCTGAAAAATAGGCTTGCACTATAATAATGTGCACTACATCAGACATCTAGTAATAATTAAGGGATATCCATTAAAGTATAATACCATGGAATTTTTGGCATATGTTGTAGTTACAAGTGCCCTGCTAGACATAGATGAAAATGTGGAAGCATAGACGAGGCAAGTGAACTATTTCCAAAAATGATGTTTGTGGTAAAGTCTATTCTTAAATACAACTTATTTTGATGAAACCTTTCAATGGAAGTTCCTCTTCAAAGTAGTGTTTGTGTGTTAATGAAAGAGTAACTACTTTATAGAACTATTTCTCTTAACATAACATCAATGGTAAGAACTGTATTTGTACCCCTCAATCAATAAAATATTTTGGTTTACCAAATGTAAGAGTGAATATTAGACATTTCCAAACTACTATATTGCCACAAGAACACAAAACACTTAAGTATCTAAATTTGATCTTTACAAAACATCGTGGAAAAGCTTAAATGCATGGGGAAACATATCATAATCAAATAATAAGCCAATAGCACTCCTAAATAAAAATTTATTTAGTTTTCTAAATCCCTACTTGTGGACGCAATGGGCAGAGTGTAATGGGAAGTGTGTGTGTCTCGAGCTCCTCCAGATTGTGGGCTTCTCCAATAGAAGACTCGACTTCAAGCACACCACCATTGGTGGCTTTTCTGTCACATAAAATCCCATGCAACCTGCTATTGATCGATGCCATCGTGGAGGGAAAAGGAAAACTTGTGTTGAATGAGGAGGGAAAACAAATAGAGGGAAATTTTTGGTTGTTTCTTATTTTCTTTTCAGTAGTCTTCTTGTCTCTATTAAATGTTATTATTATGTTATATATTTTTTTCTTTGATTCTTTGATGTATTTTTGATAATTCATTTTATTTTAGGCTTGTACATTTAATACAAGTTTATTATCAAATATATATAATATTTCATATGCATTTTTTGTGCGTATTTCATTTTTTCTATTTTCTTATTTATTACTTTGAATTTTTTAGTTTCTCTTCATTAACCATTTAGGTTGTTTTTTGGATTAATAAAATTTATCTTTTTTTCAATTTTTGGTTTTTTCTTGTTTTCTTTTTAGTAGTCTTCTTTATTTTTTTGCTTTGATTCTTTAATGTTTAATTTCTTTTATTTTACATTATTTGAGCAATCTTTTGTGCTTGCCCTCATTTTATTTCCTTATTTTTCTTTTAAATTGATTGAATTTTATCAAGTTTATTGCTTGTTGTCTCTTGTGTGCTTTTTATGAATTTCTCTCTTGTCAAGTTATTACCCTCTTGTGCCTTGTTTTGCATGCAACTCCTTCTCACTCCTCCCCCTCTCATACCTT
Organism: Sequoia sempervirens; assembly: GCA_007258455.2. Taxonomy (NCBI): domain Eukaryota; kingdom Viridiplantae; phylum Streptophyta; class Pinopsida; order Cupressales; family Cupressaceae; genus Sequoia; species Sequoia sempervirens. The sequence goes on from VDFB02379711.1 coordinate 135,054,337, forward strand.
TTTATTCTTGTCTTGGTCTGCATCTTTTCATTCTATCCTTGTGCTCTAATTTTCATCATGATGATGGATCATGGAGTGTGATCTGAAACGTTGATGGAAAAAATTAACATACAATCGACTCCATAAATCTTTTACAATTATTAATAAAAAAGTTATTTTAGAAAAAGTATATTTTTTATTGT